>CM065725.1:9246998-9461998 GCA_033310375.1 Conus canariensis | reverse complement strand
GGTGGGATGGTATATGTTCTTGCTCGTCTGTGTCAACCTTCCATTCTCTCTCCGCTTTGCACCCCTCCGCTTTGCAAATGTGTAACAACGGCACTTAATGGCAAGAAACATTTAACGTCACAATCAGTTCGATTTTTTGTCATTGTCTTCTTGTTGCTAAGGTGGCTCGTATTCTCCCGTAACAGCGCGAGAGCGCCTTCTTCTTCTTCTTCTTCTCTCTTTCCGCCCCCCCCCCCCCCTCCCCTGTGTGTGTGTGTGTGTGTGTGTGTGTGTGTGTGTGTGTGTGTGTGTGTGTGTGCGCGCGCGCGCGCGCGCTGGGACCTTTGTAGCGAAGAGTTGACAAGTAGAAAACTGGACTCAAACAAGAGAAAAATTTCTCAAGATAGAAAACGAAATATCGGACAAACGATTTAAAGATGGAAATGACGAAAAGAGAGAGAAAGTTGAAGGAGAGATAAAGAACGTACGGAAGGTAAAGAACGAGGCTTAAAAGAGAAAGGGGGGAAAAAAGACTACAAATTAACAAAACGAAACTAAAGAAAGAATAGTGTATGGTTAGGTGCATAACACAGCCCTTTAACGGGACTAACACACAAGAATCTGTGTGTGATTAGCTGTGTGACAGAGCCGTTTATAGCAGACTGGTATACAACAATGTGGGTGTGGTAAGGTATGTGAGAAAGCTGTATGAAACACACTGATGCACAACGAGCAGTATGTGGTTAGCCGTGTGATGTGTAGCTAGCTACATGAAACAGACTAATACACAACATCTGTAAAAGACAGGTCAATACAGAACTGTTTGGGACTAGGTGTGTAATACACCTGTATGACAAAGATTAAGACAAAACAGTGTATGGCTAAGTGTGTAACACAACTGTATGGAACGGTTGAATACAAAACAGTCCAAGTGTAATTACGTATGTGATATAAGGTAGGCAAAAAAAGAAAAAAAATTCACGTGTGTGGTGTATCTGTATAAAACAGACTGACACAGAAGAATCAAATACTATGTAGTCAGGTGTGTTATAAAACTGTATACAGCAGACTGACACGAAACAGTCAATATACGTAGCTGGGTGAGTGACACAGCAGTACAAAGCAGGTAGAGACATGACGTTACAAACCTGTTCACAGCTGGCTGTGTCACAGCCATCGCATCTCTCAGTCTCTGAAGGCAACGGGCCCGGGACAAAGCTCGCTGAGGCTGGAGCAGAATTGATCGCAGAGAAAACAGGCATAAAAAAACACAAGACAATTATCATACAAACATGGGTGACTGACTCCACAGTCGTAATGTCAGTGGGCTGACTCACAGCAAAATGCAGTTGGGGTGTGGTTTCGTTGGAAAATAAAACGGTATGCTCAACGATGATAACGCTTAACGCTGCTGTTTTTCTTTTGGGTGAAATACGAAAACTAGTCAAGTTTCTGACAGGAAATTGGAGACGAACTTACAAGAGTATCATCCTTGGGATGGTCTCTACGTTGCAGGATTTTTTGTTCTTCAGAAAACACAAAACTATAAGTAACTGGCGATTTGATTAGATGTGTGTGTTGTTTAGAAATATGGATTCAGCAGCGGAGTTGTTTTAGAAGTGTGTTCATCCCCCTTTTTCAGATCGGGAATGAGATGTGACCCCGTGGCTTCTTGTAACCACCTGAACGACGGCAGTTGAAGGTTTCTGCATTGTTAGTCAATAAGAACAAATCCACATTTAATTTCATTGTGTGGTTTTGGTGAGGTTAATTATCGTTCGATCTCTGTCCGGGCAAAATGTGCGAAACATGTTTCTGCTGTAAGGTGCATGTTCAGCATTGACATAATAATAGTGATTCACCCAAGATGTCGCGGCGATGTTTTTCGTGTGAAAAGTGAGGAACACACACCTTGTAGATTGCCTTGGCTGAACAAGATTTGCGTATACGTTTAAATGACACTGGGTTGTATTATAGCTAGTTAAATGGAGAAAATACAGCTTAGGCAAATGAAAGGAAAGGTTAATGTGTGTGAAAAGGGTTAACGGAAAGGAGAGGTTGATGTGTGTGACAAGGTTAACGGAAGGGAAAGGTTAATGTGTGTGACAAGGGTTAACGGAAAGGAAAGGTTACAAGATCAATGTCTACAGCAATGGATATAGGTCTATTTGAAAACAGCATACGCAAACTTTATGTAATATAATCAAAGACAGGCTGTGAGCTTGGGGCCAAATGACGTTTAAAAAAAAGAAAGAAAGAAAGAAAGAAGAAGAAAACCCACTGTAGTTTCGGCTCATAATCTACCGATTGAGAATCAACGACAAGCAGAAATTAAGATGTGTCAAATGTGCAGTGGATTATATACATGAAACAGGAACCAGCCACCGTTTAGCAGTAGTTAGATCTGCCGACTTGCGGACTGGGAAGTTGTGACTTTGAATCCCGTCAGAATAATTTGGGGGGGAGTGGGGGATGGGAGTGGGGGGGGGGGGGGGGGGGGGGGGAGGAGGGGGTTCTCCCTCAACCGACTTCTACCTAAAGCTGAGTTTGCTATGGGCTCAGACTTGAAACACAGAGTCGAATTTCATCAACTTAATGCATGCGTCTTTGAGAATGTTGCTCAAATTTCCTGGCGAAACGCTGTGTCTTTGTCGTTTTGGGTCATTGAAGCCGGGATACGGTATGAAATGAGGTGTTCAGTACAGTCCTGCTACACAACCTCGGAATGGAATTCCATGGCATCATCTTGATCATCCCGATATTCACAGATCACCGTACAAACCAGAGTTTCAAACTCTGTGGCTCTTCGTGCCCTGCTCCAGTGGTGATCTCAGTTTTGATTTCTTCTTCCAAGGCCATGCCCGTGGCCCGAAGTTGTGTGTGTGTTTTTTTTTTCAAAGTCGTCGGTATCAGCAAGTTTCTGTAGAACTGTCATTGAATGGACTGAGCAATGTCTTTTTTTTCAGTAGGGGACTTAGTAGGTGGTGCTTTGTGTATGTTTGGATCAAAAAAGATATCTCTGAACACAGCCGAAGAGACTCAGCAGCAATGCAGTATCTCCTCTGGCGGGGTGGCTCATGGACGACCTGTAAGTGACTGTTTGTTGTGGACTGCCGGTACTGAGGTTGCGACTGTGGGTGTGGTTAGGTATGGAGATGGGGATGTTGGGGGGGGGGGGGGGGAGAGGAACAGGGGGAGGGAGTGGGGGAGGGGGGGGGGAGGGAGGACGTAGAGAGCGACTTAGGAGTAAAACCAAACGAGAAGACAACAAAATAAGACTGTGTCAAATAAAGTGTTCTGTCGTTTGAACAAAGGTCATGGAAGAAATAAACGACTGTGTGTGTGGTTATGTATGGAGACGGGGATGTTAAGAGGGGGGGAACAGGGAGGGAGGGGAGTGATGGGGGAGGGGGGGGGAGGACGTAGTGAGCGACTTAGGAGTAATAGCAAACGAGAAGACAACAAAATGGGACAATGTCAAATAAAATGTTCTGTCGATGTCGTTTGAGCAAGTCATGGAAGAAAAGTTGAATATTTGCTTATGTCTTTCAGCATCATTATAAAAGCCTAAGTGATCACACCAACCCTGTTTATCACGTCTCAGGTCGCACGTGCTGCTGAACAACTTCGTCTTGAAACGAGTGTGAACAGAAATGAATATATGAATGTGTACTTAAATACAAGTTGTTGTTTTTTTTCCCAATGAACCTATTGGCAATAAAACAATACATAACAAAACCAAGCAATAAAACCAAGCAATGAAATTTACAAATGGAACAGTGAGTCCGTGCCCACCGCGAATCGGTGCACGTGAGAAGCTTGTAGAAATATAAGGCGCGCGCGCGCGCGCGTGGTGTGTGTGTGCGTGCGTGCGTGCGTGCGTGCGTGTGTGTGGCGCGCGCGTGTATGTCGCCGGGTTTAAAATGGGCTTATACAGTACAAGTAATACATGTTCATCCATACGACTTTCGAGCCATTTAAACACACAATTGTACAAATGTATAAGCTAAATTTTACGCAATATTTCCCGAAGTATGAATCGTGGAATGAATTTTACAGATCGGATGCACCATCGTTAAGCCTAAAGTTGATTCCAAGAATCAACATAGTTACGATCTATCGGCTATGTGCATCGATCCACTCTGTGCGCCTGAATATCATGGACTGTCCCAAAGGCATGAAAAAAAGCGGCTTGTCAGCCCAGTTACTCCCCACTGCCATGCCCTGTGACCCCTGATGCCAGACCGGTGAAGGAGAAGCTGAATCTGTTTTTCATCTCATTCCGCACACGCTCACAGGAAAAAAAAAAAGAGATCAGAATGTAGATTAATCCTGCTGCAAGAACAGCTGTTAAGTACAACTCTTGCTTTGTGCCACCGAGTGTTGTCTTGCAGGTGAATTCCAGAATTTGTGACATGCGTACTGAAGAAAATGGTGGTGTGACAGGTGCTAAGGCATTATCCGGTCTGCGCCACTATGTCACAGTAAAGTTCGTGTCAGTGACAAATTGAATTGGACTTCATACTGTTCATACTCCTGCTGTATCCGAGTATTTCATCTCTCCCGACGATGAAGTCGCGAGGCCGAGTGTTGAGTCCCTCTCTGCGTCGATCGCCATGTCTACTCGTGAGGCTGAATAAGCTGGACGTGGATTGGTTGGTGAAGAGGACATTATCCACATCCGTCACAAGAATGGCGGTTGCAGAATTGTTGATTTCCGGCAGGGTGTGGCGACATGGACGGAGGAGCTGTGCTGTTTCAGCCAACGTCTGATGGACACACTGAGGTTCACTGGACGCTAACTTTGGATAGACCCAGCTTGCAGCCTTGTGTCACCCTTGAGGGCAGCTGTGTAGAAGGGTCCTGTGAAACTGTCTTGTATCTCAAGGGTGTGGCGTTCGTGGTCAGTCAAATCATGTGTACAAAATAACGTGTTTTCTTTGGCCGTGAAGGTTCCTGCAGAAATATCCTGATGTCTCCCTGATGGCTTCAAGCCTTGTGATTGTTTGATACTGCTCTGCCTCTCATAACCGTGGATTTTGTCGGCGAACGTCACTTCATTTTACGCAGTGTGTACGACTGACTAGACACATGGACAACTAAAATTAATTTAGCGAGAAATTATCTAATCATTTGTTATGAAATTGTCAGAGACAGACAACGAGACTGAGAATTTGTTCCAAACCACACCAAGAGAGACAATGACAAAGCACTAGTTGTTCCCCTTCCCTAAGAAACGCGTGCTGGTCAATATATACGAATCATTGTGTCTGAGTCTCACAACTTGCTTGCCGGTTCAGAAACAACTGACTACAGTTTGTTCGTACCAATTTTTCCACTAACAGATGGTGTGATACTTCGAACATATGGGCTTGCGTTTTTCCTTTGTCATGATCACTTCCCATGTCGTGGGTATGTACAGGTGTGCTGTGTTCTCTTCATGCTGACGTTGGTGATGAGATGATAGGAGTTGGGGATGAACAGGACAGGTGATGCAGATAGCAGTCTGAGAGAAAGGTTTTGTGATGTTTTTAAGTTTGTGTAAACGCACACACACACACACACACACACACACACACACACACACACACACACACACACACACGTACAGACATACATACACATACATATATACAGACAGACATACAAACAGACACACCAGGTCGTCGTCCTCTATACATTCAGAGGCAGCTGGTAATATTCTTACGCTCAGTTCTGACGACCAGGGAAATACCTGCCTCCTATGTCTTTGATGTGCAAAGTCATAACAACATTGTCGGAAAAGGCACGCGCACTACCGAAGCCTTCAACAATCGTAGTGCTTGCCGGAGATGCTTTCTATCCGCGTTTGCATCACACCCCTAAAACTACATGGATCAAATGATGCCACTAGATCACATATCATTTTGTCATGGAGTGCAGCTAGCATCGATCCTGATTGTATGTTTCTTCCATGAATGTCGATAAATTTGCAAATGTTGTGAACAGGCTACCTCATAGGCTACACAGATTTGTCCATATTCCCTTGGGAAAACAAAGATTTCTTTTTTAAATTACGGATTGGAATCTGTGTGTGTGTGTGTGTGTGTGTGTGTGTGTGTGTGTGTGTGTGTGTGTGTGTGTGTGTGTGTGTAAAATGGTGATTAGCCTACCCAACTGACCACAAACACCAGCTTATGAGTGTGCGTGCATGTTGGTGTGCGTGGACGTTTGTGTCTACGTGCGTGAGCGCGTGCGTGCTTGCATATACATACACGCGCGTGTTTTTAAGTGTGTGTGTGTGTGTGTGTGTGTGTGTGTGTGTGTGTGTGTGTGTGCCAGTTCATAATTCAGACGGGACCAAACAAGTGTAGGCTTACCTGAGTAATCACACAATTTTCATTTCACAAATAGATAACCCTGAGTATTTTAGTATCACCACTAGCGTCATTAAAATAGAGTTCAAAGCTAAAGATGCTTTCATTTCTGTCATTATTTTGGAAATGTAAAGAAATGATGATTTTCAGTACATTGGAGAAACGACTGAGTTAAAAAGACCAGGAAAATGGATGGCGCCAGGAGCGACAAGGGAGATAAGCGGCGAGAAGCAGACGACAAAAGAGCGAGGCACGGGTTTACACCCTTTTCCAACCAGATGAGAACGTCCGGTCAACATCCAGCAAAATATTCAAGGTTAGTTGATTTGTAGGAACATACAAGCATTAAGTTGTATAAATATTGGATTATGTTAAAGACTTGTGGTAAGCAAATTAGATGAACAGAAATATTCATTCCGGTCAGCTGATTTGTTTTGAACACGCAAAGAAAATAGTATGTAGTATGCTGTTTTAGATCTACTTTCTGCTTTCCATTTTCAGGCGCTTACAGTTTTCGGATACTGGTATTCTCTTTGCAATGTTTTTGAATTGCAATTTATGTGTCTGTTAAGTATGGCTTTGATAGTGGTCCGATCAGATAATCTCGTGCAGACAGTGTCACATTTATAATTTTCGTAGTCTGAACGTCTTTTTGTTGTTTGTTTTTATTTTGTTTTCCTTACGTCATACGTCATTTTAGCGTCCAAAATGACGCAATACGTTCATGGTAAACTCTGTATTACTTTGGACATTGAGGCCACAGGCCATTCTGCTGTTTAGCTACTTTGGTATGAATATTATAGGCCTGTGTTGATGGAATGCGAAAGTATGTCATCAGCGTCGAGACAGATTAAATCGCGACTTGATGTAAGCATCAGAGGGGATCATATCCAAACCTACAAGATTTCGAATGATATTGGTAATATTGATTAGGATATATTTTTTTCTTTTTTACAGTTTATTTACAAACGAAATTTAGAAAGAACAGTTTATATCAAACACTGTCGGATTAACGAAAGAAATGTTCTCACAGTTGCTTATTACTGAAATGAGCTTAATGTTAACAATAAACTTGCCAAAGTTGTTTGTTTCACGAATCTTTATGACAACTTTCCCAGAACTGAAGCATGTTTTCATGACTGACTATTTAATGATTGATTTATGTCACTAATGTAATCAGACATCAATACAAAGTCAGTTTAGTCAATCCCTTCCAACAATCATCACAACTAAACACGCCACACTGGTATTTCCAGCGTAGGCTATATGAGTATGCATTTCCACTGAAGCAAAATGATTACGCTACTTCCATGCAACTTCAAGTTCATTAAGCTTACCGTTGTGCAGAAAACGCTTGTCTGCCTCAGCCTAAATCATTACTCCCACTACCTGTTCCATAACACTTTGTCACTGCCTTCTTCCACCCAACATCACTGTCAGCAACTCCTTCTCCGTGAACTTTCCTAAAAATACTAGTAGTTCCAATAGGTCCAGTACTTCCCACCTTTCGATGTTGAAATCACAAATACCTATCTTCATCACAACTGAAATCACTAAAGCACTAAGGGGAGAGAGAGAGAGGGAACTCGTGTGTGTGTGTTGATGCTCCCCCCCCCCCTTTCTCTCTCTCTCTCTCTCCTCTCTCTCTCTCTCTCTCTCTCTCTCTCTCTAAAATATTTCGTTTAGTGATTTCGTGTAGGCCTAGATTATCAGGTTTAATTTTACCGCATAGTATAGTTTTATTTTTGCCCTAAATCTTGATATGTACTGTTCATTGATCTATTTTTTCCCCAAATCTCTCTCTCTCTCTCTCTCTCTCTCTCTCTCTCTCTCTCTCTCTCTCTCTCTCTCCCATCTCCTCCACCTTCACCCCGTCCCTCCATCCCCTCTAGGCCCTCCCCTCCCTCATCACCTCTTTTCTTATTATATCCTGAGAATTATTTGTTTATCAGTGACAACTTTGTATTTAGCATTTAAGTATATATACAGTGCGTTTTCCTGTGTATTGTATTTCACTGAGTATACCCTTTTTTATTTGCTTATTTTGATTTCACTTCCTATAGTGTTTGGCAGTGGTGGATTTTATCTGTCACTGTTACTTTGATTTATTTTGATATGGTTTTGTTATATGCTCTTTCCCTATGAGTTGTGTTGTCCCATACAAGGCGAGGACTGGCTGAAAAAAAAGCGTACAAGTGCTCATCTGTTATCCTCGGAAGCAAATGTCTTATCTTATCTTTCGTTGCCTTGTCTCTTCTCCTCTCTTCTCTCTCTCTCTCACACCACACACACACACACACACACACACACACACACCACACACACACACACACACACACACACACCTTGTCACATCTTCACGTTAAAGTCCCCTCGATCACGCGGAAACAATGACCATCTCATCATAACGTCAGCTTCACTTCCACAACATTTATTTACTCCTGCAGAAATTACCTTCGTCAGGTCATCTAGACCCGATCGCTTTAAACTGTTATCCAAAACCGGTGTGGAATCAACACAAATTTAATTACTGTCAAAATGTATACGAAATTCAATGTTGTGTTCAAAAGCTGTTGCAGAACCGGACTGGTAAACTGAGTTTATCAAGTTATGGAATTTTTTAAGACAAAGTCTATTGATAAAAAAACAACAAACAAACAAACAAAAAAGAATTGTTCTGCTAAAACTAGCATCAATGCTAACAGGCACTTTTGGCACCCTTAGCATTGTATGGGCCATTCGCAAATCATTGCAGCATTTCCTCAGATAAATACTCTGTAGTGTCTAATCATCCGTACACATTTAGTGACTGTCATATAGAGAACGTCCTAAAATTGTTTCTGTTACCGATAACATTATCTAACTCAATTTTCAATGCAGATTTTGGAAATTAACCTCATGACATTAACTGCTTTGTTTTTAGCTCACAGCATGTTGGGCAATTATCTTTCCTAAAAAGAATCCCAGAAATGGGCAGGCAAAATTATGCAAATAGGGGACATGTCGTTTCCAAATCTGAATGATGGACTCACGGCCCTGACAGGCCAACAAGTGGTCGGCTGGGTTATACACCACATAAACTGAAAATATGGCCAAGCGATCCTGTCCAAATAAAACATGCCGGAAAACAAGAATGGTGTGCGTTTGAGGTTTACTAGGATTTGTTTTCTGAAGGTGTCGGTCGAAAGGCATCGATTCATAACGCCCAACTGGTTTTCTATTTATTTTTCTGCAGGACAGGCTGGGTCAGCCAAATATGTCGAGTGCTCATCAGCAAAACTGAAGAACTAATTATTCATATACTTCTTTTCAATATCCAACTCCATTTCACTACCAAAACCTTGAACCCGGAAGTTTGTATGTAAGAATGTTTGCTGCATCCATTTCCGACCTGTTCCTTGATTCTCTTGTGAAATAATCGGAATAGACCAATCTCTCTGCGGCTCTGCAGATGTAATGATGATGACATGTTTGTATGCTTCAGGTCCAGGTCCAGTACACCAGAAGAGCCACCTTCGGACAACGACCAGTCTGACAGAAGCCGACCGATGCGGAAGAAAGACAGAAAACAGGGTCCCCTACCTACCTCCTCTTCCTCCTCGCCTTCTCCTTCAGGGACTCACCTGGCAGGGAGATCATCCCGTGAGCGGATGCGGAAGCAGTCCAGCAAACATGGTCCGGCGACGTCACACTGTCATGGCTGTCACTCTCAGCCCGCAGCTCCCCAGTCCCACAAAAGGTCCCGCAAATCTGCCTCAGAAAGCCCGGGTGTCTGTGACTACAGTCAGCTGACCATTGTCATACAACGGAAACGGAAGAAAAAGCATCATATGAGTTGTGGGTCTTCTGATCAACCTGATGACTTCATGGACACTGGCCTCGACTACCATTCCTCCAGCCGCCCAGAGAGTGAGGAGGAGGACATCATGCCAGAAACAGGTCATCATAGCCGGCAGACGTTTCTGTCACAGCCCACAACTTCTGACCATGCCTATATGGGTACTTCCAGATTTGAAAAGTCTTCGCCGGGTTCTGGTCACAATAAAATGAAAGCATGCGTGAAGACAAAATCAAGCAAGGCTTCAAAGACGGTAACAATTTCTGAGGACTGGTTTTCAGAAAAACTCCACGAATCTTACACTGGAAGCAGGTACCCACCTGAGTGTGATGACAGAAAGAAGACAAGAGACGTGAGGTCAAAGGAGGGTATCACGAGACCATACACTGTTCCAGAACAGTGGAACAGACAAACACGTATGCCAGCACAGAAGCAGGAACTGACGACTGAAAAATCAAGCAATCCTGAAAAAAATTGCAAAGTATCGGTCAAAGCCAACAAGACAGCAACGAGTCAAAAAGAAGCTGAGAAAGCGTTTAGGAAGTTTGATGCATCTTCTGGAACGAAATCCAAACTGGAAAAATTTGAACAGAATAAGACTATGGCTAAGGACATAGCAAACAGGTCAGATCAACAGTTAACCACACAAAGACAACAAGGAAGGCTAGAAGAGAAAAACCTAGAGCAAGTAGGTAGAATGGAGGGAAACCAGGCAGGCTTGACGTACAGATCGCAAACAGTGAGTTACAGAGATAACATCCAGCAGATGGGCAAATCTGTTAGCAAATCACTAGAATATTGCGAAACAAAAGAGAAATGGCACCCCACACCAAACAGAAAGAGACGCGTTGATGCTGGTGGAAACTTTGAAGACGAACAAATGTTCTGTGAAAAAAGAATAAAGCACCAGCAGCAGGGTGTTGCACAAAGGAACACGTCAGCATTCCGTGACAAATCGGACAAACCTGTGGACTTTCAAATGAAACATAAAAACTATGACACCGGTGATTGCACAGATGAAAAGGACAGAGCCTCGGACAGACCCGAGCTCAGTCAAACCTTCAAGACCGGAACCAAGGAAAGCCTCGTGGGACGAGCAGGCCACACCACAAAAGCAGCAGAAAAGAAAAAGAAAGTTACTATTGATGTGCATATTCAAAATGACCCAGAGAAAATAAACCGCGATCTGGACTGGTCATTTTTAGGAAATAAGCAGATGATGGACTCAAAGATATGTGACCAAGAAGGGTTTTGGTTGCCTCCCAGCTTGCATGAGCTGAAATTAGAAAAAGAAAAATTTCCAGAATCGTTGAATTATGATCCTGAACATAGCAAAGTAGAACACCTATCAGAAAGGCATGGGAACAAGCTGGACGAAGAAATGACTGTTGACAAGGACATGAAATTTGATGTTAAAAGTATTAAAACTGAAAATACTTTTGCTGACCCAGACGCACAGGAGATTGGGTGTAAGGAAACGAATATTGACCAGGGCAATGAGGGCATCTTAAACATACAAATGACAACTAGGAACATGTCCGATGACAATAAATTTAGTAATAGAATAGATAGTAGTGAAAGTGCACACGGTCAAAAAGTCCGAGAAAGTAATATGGATGAGAACATTAATACTACCATTCTGAAGAAAGCTAGTAAGGGTGTGGTCAAAAACGAAGAAACAAATGACGGAAACGAGGACAGACCAAAGGAAAGTCAGAAGGAAACTGATGTGAAAGACAGTAACATCCAAAACTTGGTGATTGAAGTGAAGGGACAAGTAAATAAAAGTCCACTAGACAATCAAAATGAACAAAATCGAATGGACGATTTGGGAAAACCAGCAGACAATGCAGATAGTGGCATCATAAATCAGAAACATGAGAAGACAGTGACGGGTCATTCTAAAGGTACGCCAAAATCAAGTTCAACTGTTCTACAAGTCCATGAATTATTTTCAACAGAGGACAACGCTGACAAATCCCCTTCCAATGATGATCGTAGGTCGCGCTCTCGATGTTTGCTTGACGCCCAGAACCTCCCATCAAAGCCGAGGTCTGAGAATACGGCCCGGTCAACACCCAAAGCAAGGTCCTTGTCAGACAACAGATCCCAAATCAATTCAGAACCCAAGTCAAGATCACTGTCAGAATCACGATACGAGTCAAAGAGCAAGTCATTGCTGAAATCTCAACCAAGCTTCTCTAAGTCACCAGGAACCGACTGTGTTGACTTTAAGCGAGGCAATTCTAGTAAGGAAGATATCAAAGGCCACAAAGAAGGTGCCAGCAACAAAGGTGATAGTCAATGTGATGAAGACAAGAACAGTGAAAGAGACAAACACCTTGAAGAACATGGTAAGAACACTGAAAAAGGCAGACGTCAGAACGAAGGTGGTAACACGAGAAATCAAGAAGATGACAAGAGAAATCAGGAAGGTGGCAGACAGACTGAAAAAGACAGGAAACCGCAAGAACAAACTGAAAATTGGAGGAAGATGCAAACCAGCGACGGTAAAGGTAGGGCCGATAGTATGTACAGTGAGGAAGGTGACATAGTCAAAAAAGAGCGTGAGAGCGGTGACGAAGAAGGCGGGTGCAATGAAGATGATTTGCACAATGAAGACGGACGCAATGAGAATGACGACAGGTGCAACGAAGAAAATGACGTTTGTAAAAACGAGACTGACGTTGACAAACAAGGTGATGACAATGAAAATGACAGCTGTAAAGAAGATCACGGACGCCGAGACGAAGATGGCATGTTTGAAGAGAACGGATGCCAGAGAGATAACAAATGTGACGAAGAAGATGGCAAGAAGAGTGATGAAAAAGGCAAGTGTGGTAAGGAAAATGACAAACATAAACAGGAAAACAGAAAACACGCTGAGAAAAGTAGAGCGTGCGACAGAGACGACAGCGGACGAAGTGGTGATCAAAGCAGGTGTTCGAAGGGAAAGGACAGGTCTGGCAAGAAAAATAACACTAAAGAAGATGACAGACACAGAGATGATGATGATGATGACAGGTGCAGCCGGGAACTTAATATCTACAGGGAAGAAGATGACTTGTATGACGATGGCTTGTACGACGAGGAAGATGACAAGGATGGCGAGGATATTGGTAAAAATGATGGTGACGGGTACGTTGAGGAAGACGATAATGGAGGGTCCGGAGAAGAAGTTGACAAGTATGAAGAAAACAAGTACAAAGTACAAGATGACAAGAACGAAGGCGAGGATGAGATGTATGAAGATGACAGATACAAGGAAGAGGATGATAATTTCACAAATGAAGATGAAAGAAACAACGATGAAGACGACATGGACAACCATGAAGATGACAGATTCGAAGAGGATGCTGAAACCTATAAAGAGGAAGATAGCCGTCACCAAGAAGAAGACGACATAGATGTAGAGGAAGATAACAGATGCAGTGAAGATGATCAGTACTGCGAAGACGACAGGTGCAGCAAGGAAGGTGGTCAGTCTGTCGAAGAAGATGGTAGTTATTATGAAGACGATGATCAATACTATGAAGAAACTGACAGATATGGACAAGATGATGGGTACCACGAAAATGATGACAGGTATTCAGAAGAAAACGACGAAGATTGCGATTTCAACGAAGGAGCCGGCAGGTACACGAGGAATGAAAGAAGGTACAAGAAAAAAGCTAACAGACACAAAGTTGACGTGGACAGGTACGAGAAAGATAGATTCCGCAACAAAGATTACAGGCGTAACAAAGGAAACGACGCATACTATTTTGATGATGGGAATGAAGAGGCTGGCAGTTCCTGTGATGAAAAAGACGACCTGTGCGGTGAAGAAGATAGGAGTTATAAGGCAAGAAAATGGAAGGACAAACAAGACAGACATGGGAACGATTACAAGTTCAGGAATGACGATGATGGAACCCATAAACATGACATCGTTGAAGGAGGTAATGGGTTGGAAAGGAAAGCGATCAAATTCAAAAAAGAAAACAACGAGTCTGATGAAGACTGTGACGGATCAAAAAAGTACAGACCCAAAGAGATGAAGGTCAGATTCCTCAAACAAGAAGACAGAGAAGATGAAACGTTCCAAGAGAACAGGCGCGACGACGCAGACAACAGACGCAAAAATTACAGTCACAGGCAGGAAGATGACATGAACAAAGATGAAGATGATAAGTGCAGTGAGAACGATGGAAAGCGCGGTGAAAAGGATAAAAACTGCAAAAAAGATGACAGACGCAAGGAGGATATTCCCGGTGGAAAGGATGGCAGGTGCCAGAAAACAGATAGCACACACAAAATAGAAGACATTTCCTTCGAAAAAAATGATGAAGATGTTCTCTATACTGAGGACATCAGTCTTTTTGATGAGGAAGAGAGCGAATGCAATGAAGAACAGCAGGAAGAAGAGTCCTACGGTAATGAAGACAGGGGTCGAAGTAAACAAGACAGGCCTCGCCACGATCAGTCAGCTACTGGAGGACACAGGAAAGGAAATAAGAGATACGAGGAAGAAGGCGATGGAATCAGTGACGATGACCTTTTGTACAGTGGGGAGGATGACTTTAACGATGACTGGAGATTTAGAGACGGCAAGACAGCCTCCGGTAACAAGAGGCAAAGCGATGACGGCAGAAAGTTCAGTGATGAAGACAGAAGACACGGGGACACAAACAGAATACTCGGAGACAGACACAAAAATAGGAAATTTGACTACAACGAAAAATTCATCAACAAAAACAGAAGATACTGGGACGAAAATGCGAGATTTAGCGACAACCTTCACGTAAATGACAGGTTCAGGCGGTTCAGTAAAGACGATGGGAGATTCAGTGATGACAACACGAGTTGCAGTGACGAAAACGGCAGATTGAGTGACGCCAAAAGGATAAGAGGCGAGAGCAGGAGATTCAGCAGCGGAAACAGGCTTATTAGTAAACGCAGCAGGAATTCTAATAACGATCGAAGAGTAAGTGATAAGCACAGGAGGTTCAGAACAGGTGAAAGAAACTTCAGTGATGACGATACAAGATTCGGCGACGACAACGCAAGATTCGATGACGACAACGCGGAGTTTGATGAGGGCCACAGAAGGACTAGGACAAAAACGGGCAAATTCAGAGAGAGAAACAAGAGCCAGAACGAAGACGATGGCAGAAGCAGTGATGACTATAATCTCGGTAAAGACGACGACAGATTCTGTGAAGAAGACAAAAGACGTACGGAAGAAATCACCAGGCGCACCGATCACCACAGACGCTGTGAAAAGTCTGACAAAATGAAGGAAAAGGTTGACGAAAAGGAAGACAGCCGACAGGATGAGGAAGCTGGGAGGTTCACGGAAAAAGACAGTCTGCTCACTGATAAAGATCGAGGTCAGAGCGAGGACGAGACCCAAGGCAGGCAGGAAGAGGAGTGTGGCATCAAAGCTGAAGACAGACGCAAAAGAGAAAATGACCGCCTCGAGAAGGAGCCGGACAGGAATGCCGAAGAGGATGGACGCACCGAGAAAGGAGACGCGCGTGCTGATGAAACGGACAAGCTTTTTAAAACCGAAGACAAAGACAGCCAAGAAGGGGGCAGACGCGCTGATGAAGATGGATGCACGATGGAGGAAGAAAACGGACGCAGCTCGAAGAGCGGGGTGAAGAGAATTCGGTTTGCTAAAGAAGACAGCTATTTCACCGAGGAAGAGGATCTGTGCTATGAGGAAGAAGACATATACACCGAGGATGAAAAACTGTGCTATGAAGAAGAGGACGGATGCTCCGAGGAAGAGGAAATGTGCTACGATGACGCTGACAGATGCTCCGAGGAAGAGGAGGAGAGAGGCACCGAGGAAGAGGACTGGGACACGGAGGATGAAGACAGGTGCACGGAAGAAGAGGACAAGTGCTCGGAAGACGAAGACAGCAGCAGAATGAGAGGATTTGTGACGACAGTGATGCAAAGAAAGAGGCCCAGGACACCATCCCTCGGTGACATCAACGCTCAGGTAGGCCTTCCTTAATGAGTTTCCGTCCAGGCAAGTTGCCTTCCAAAACATGTTTTAAAGCTTTGCGTGTGTCTGTTATTCATAATAGTGTCCTAAAAGAACTTTCACTTCCACAACAATCTGTTTCAGTGTTTTGTGTGTATCTGTATATGCTTCTCTCTCTCTCTCTCTCTCTCTCTCTCTCTCTCTCTCCTCTCTCTCTCTCTCTCTCTCTCTATTTGTGGAATGAAAGATCGGGGGTACGATGAACTTGCTTATGTTGAACACCGTTCACACAAAAAATCTCTCTTCTGCTATTCACTATTTCGTCTGGTTTGCTATACATTTCTTCACTTACCCACTCGTTGGCTATCTTGTTTACTTATTTATAAATGGCTAACACTGCTTTGTCAGACAGAGGCTATCTCTATTCATGACTTATTTTAATTTCTTTGTTTCATCTTATCAATCTGTGTCCCTTCAGTGAATGTTGCCCTTTCTTTTGGGAAATGACCTTTTCAATATATCTTTCTTGTGGCATATATTTACTTATTTCATGATATCAGCGTGACATCATAAAGGTTGCTCCTACTCAGGGCGACAGCTGCGATGTGGAGGTAAATGAGGGCGAGGAAGACAGCAGTCAGTCTTGTCATGGCTCGGACAAGAGTGTGGACCAGTCAGGAGACCCGCCCGGAACGACACCCAGGTAAATATCGGCAGTGCGCTACACTTGGCTATACATCAGAGTGTGTGCTCAGCTGCTGGCATTACAATGAACCAAAGCAAAGCAAACAAACAAACAAAAATCACAGACACCAGATTTTCAACGCTGCCAAGGAGGTTATGTTTTCACCCATGTCTTTTGATTTTTTTGTCTGTCTGTCTGTCAGGAAGATTAGGCAAAAACTGATGGACCGATTTTATCGAAAGTTGAAGAAAGATCGACATGACCCAAGGACGAATTCAGTACAGTTTGTTACAGATCCGTGTCAACGGACGGATCCAGATTCATTCGGTCTTGGTCTGTACTCTTTCGAGTACGCCTGTTGTTAAAGATTTTGACCTGCTAATATAAGCACTATCAATATTCTGAGAATATAACCACGCAACGCTCTGTTTTTTCGAAATCAGCTTGTAACACGCTGATTTCTTGCAAATTGTGTAAATCATCTATTTAGATGGTGCATATAATCTTGACAATATTCTGATTATATAATGTAATTTTGATAATATTCTGATGATATAATGCGACCTTTGAGGGAAAAAACCTAGTTGACTGAAAAAGTGGCTTTATAAAAAAAAACTCACTTTCCGGGGAGTTGACATATGATAAATCCACTTAATAGGTTAGGAAACAACAACACACATACATAAAACAAGCGTGCGCGCGCGCGCACACACACACACACACACACACACACACACACACACACACACACACACACACACACACACACGTCGTTTAAAGCATGAAAAGAAAAATAACAAAAATGACAAGAAATGAAAAGGCGCCACGGAAGACCTTGCGGACTTTGACTTAAAAAAAAAAAATCAAATGAGTAATACAGACAAGACAAAAAAAGGTAGTTTGCCGGTCCAGAACCTGTTCTCTTTGTTCTGTCTGGATTTCATTGGATCAGGTGTTTTGGTCATTGTCATATACTTAAGTGACAAGAATACACTTCCTCCCGCGAGATAACAGGTAAAAAGCACAGCTACTACACAGAAAATTTTTGATACAATCGAGGTTTTCTTACAGCCGAGGTAAGTCATGTCCTGGAAAAAAAGAAACCGAGTATCTTTTAAGCGAGGTTTTCTTATAGACTAGTTTCTTATATCCGATGTTTTCTAGTAATGACAAAAGGCCTATGGCAGGGGAAAAGGTTTTCTTTTTTTACAGAAGATTTTTTATTACATCCAAGCTTCTTATAAGTGTTGTCTACTGTAGTTTCCTTAAAATCGGTTCAATAGGGTGGGTGGGTGGGTGGGTGCGTGCGTGCGTGTGTATGTGTAATCTTGCTGACAGACGCACCAACCTAATCTTGGTAGAGGTAATTACATTTACACACATGCAAATATACACCACCACCCTCTCTCTCTCTCTCTCTCTCTCTCTCTCTCTCTGCACGGGCGAGTAGTTATTAGTGTATGTTGATGTGTTGGTCTGTCAGTGAATGTTTATGCGCTTGAAAATGAGTACATGTATCAGCCGACGCATGCTTGGTTGCATATAATTTTGTACATGTGCGACCGACCACGCACGATTATCACCCGTTCTCGAACTGGGTGTTCGTGTTTGTTACAGGGTGAGTGGAGCTGGCCAAGCGGAAGAAACCGATGACGTAGGTGTGCCTGCTATCAAATACAGCCGACAAAAGGTCAGTGACCTGCAGTGTTCTTCCTGATTCACAGTGAAGGCCTCTATGATTTGTCAATTGTTCCAGCTCTGTCCCCTTCTTTTAATTCTTATTTATTTATTTCCACCCCCAATAGATGTGATATTCTGCGTGCTAGTCCCGGTTCCTGTACAGGGGTGTACGCGTACACGTCTCTAAGCTGACATACACATACATGAATAAAGACGAACAGAGAGATACGCATTGGAAGCAAACAGTTATTAGGACGTCTTTTATCTGGAGAGGATGCAATGCCCATCAGGAGGAAAACACGCATGTTTATCCTCACCACACCGCCTTGGCTTAAGGCTGTGTCAGGCCAATTGACATAGGCTAGAACACCAAGGCTACATCAAAATGTTGTTATGCTCTCCGTAGTTATACGGGGATTGTCTTCAGTTGTGACGAGCTCCTAGCATAACATTATCAGTCTCCAAAATCCACCGAAGTCGGAGTGTGGCTGCCCACGTGGCGGGGTAATCAAAAACGGTCACACACGTAATGTTCTCATCCCCAGCTTATGCATTTGTACCATAGTGTTCAAGTACTTCGGCTGTTCGGATGATCCCTGGAGTCTTTTGGCCAGGGTACGACAACAACACAACAACAATCCTCACCACACACCACACACACACACACACACACACACACACACACACACACACACCGAACGCACGCACGCACGCACGCACGCACGCACACACACACACGCACCACACACACACACACACACACACACACACACACACACACATACACACACACACACACACACACACACACACACACACACACCACACACACACACATTAATAAATGCACCACATAGGCTTTTGTAGGGTGTGTTTAGATTCGGGAGTGCATGCTCGCGTGTACTTAAGCGTACATGCGCGCACATGTGTGTACATGCGCTCGTATGTTTGTGCATGCTTTGTATTATGTGTGTGTGCGTATATTGCGTGCACGCGCGCGCGCGCGCGTGTGTGTGTATGTGTGTGTGTGCGTGTGTATGTATGTACGTGCGCGTGTGCGCGCGTGCGTGCGTGCGTGCGTGTGTGTGTGTGTGTGAGTGTGTGCGCGCGCGTGTGTGTGTGTGTGCGTGTGTGTGTGTGTGTGTGTGTGTGTGTGTGGCTGTGTACAAACACGTGTGTTGTGTGTTTTCACATGTGTATGTGTACCAGGTCCCAGAAGCGGGAGCTGCACGGTGTCGCGGATCAAGCATTAAAGGTAATGAATCACGCCTGCGGCTTAACACGTCGTATTAATCCATTTTCGCCGAGTTTCTTTCCATAGACGGGAAGAAGCACGGTCCAAACTCTTATTTTCCTGAATGTTTGTTTTCAGAGCAAATATTTACTCGTACCCAAATAATGTCACACACACACACACACACACACACACACACACACACACACACACACACACACACGTTATGTTACAGTTCATCGCGGAAAAAGAACGGTACCCAAGTGAAAGGAATAATGACAATTCAAAACCGCCGATTCTTTTTCCTTCAGAAAAGAGGAAATGTGTCAAGAGCGAAACCGCCGTATTAGAAAGATAGAAAAACCAAGAATAAAAAAAACCTATACCTGTCAATGAATATGATTACTGTTAATGGACAGATGGAATCAGAATGACAGGAGAACAAGATTAGTCTTTTATCCTTATATGGATTCAGGATATCCAAAATATTCACCGGGAACGGAGAGAAACGCTCGCTGCATGCAGGGATTGTAGTTATGGGCTTTCCATCTAAAATCACGGGAATAAACTGACAAAAGTTAACATATGTAAATAAATAAAACCCAAGAGCAGTTGGCAGACGCCATAATTCCCCTTTGTTACAATTACTATTCATTCTTCAAGTTATTGAAACATGACATGACGCAGACGTATAACATACCGAACGGAAGGCTATTGATTACCTCCCTTTACCTTTGCTGTTGTGGTTCTTTTTTTGTTGTTGCTTTTTCTCAAACAAGCACAGACAAAAAGTATGTGTGGGTATATGTGGGCATGCGTGTATTTACGTATATGCTGTGCTCATGCGTATGGAACATGATATGATTATGCAAGAGTATATTTGTGTATACCTTTACATGTTAATCTACAGGTGTATAATACCTAAATGCAGAATTACTGTTATCTTTGTGTGGGTATTTTACTGCTCGGCGACTCTAATGTTTTATGCATGTAGGATTCCCCTATACATAGTGTGCAGAATGGGAACTTCATCGAGTATGAGTTAACCGACGTATTAAATTTTGTTTATTCATTCACACACATGCATGCGCGTGTGTACGTACACACACACACGCCCGCATCCACGCATGCACATGCACATACACAAGCACGTGCGCCCAAACACCCCCCCCACACACACACACACACGAGGAAAGAGAGAGAGAGAGAGAGAGGGGGGGGGGATCTACAACATTTCTACAATTTAGATGAGAAGAAAGCAAAACCAATATTCCACCCATTTACACATGACACAGACAAACGCTGATCCACACAAAAGATGCTGTTACAATACTTTGTCACGCACACATTTTGAAAAAAGATCTGTGTTTCACGTGCAGCCGAAGTGGACAAGGACCCGAGCGGAAAGAAAGCAGCTCACCCACCAACGGACAACGCAACAAACCCCGAGGTGAAATCTGCACGCAAACGGAAGTGGGCATCTTCCAGTAGGCACGAGGCTAGTCGTTCTTCATGGGACATCACCACTGATTCCCTCAAGGTTCTGAAATCTCGGCTTGAAACCAAAACATCCTCCTGCTGATTCTGGAGCTTTTCCTTCTGGTCCTCTGAAAGTGTCTTCTCAGAAGATGCTCGAGTTCTTCCTCTTGTCTGGTCGTCTGTGGTCTCTGTGCTTCACAGCCTAATAATTTGTATCCTAACTGGTTTTCACGTGTTTCAGTATCTTTCTTTTGATCCTCTTTAATTTTTTTTTTCATTACAGCTTTAAGGTAATAGCATTATAACAATCTTCCTGGAGTGTGATGTGATGATGGTGTATGTGAGTGTGTGTGTTCGGGGAGAGGAGAGAGTGGAAAGGGGGGGGGGGGGGGGTAAATTGAAGTTTTCTCGAACGTCCCCTTTCTAAACAAAAACAAAAAATGATGTTCATGGGAGAGTTCAGTTTGGATGCCCTCAAAACCGCCCAATCCCCTCCATTCTTTAATCTTGTGTCTTTTACCACCTCCATCCCCCCCCCCCCCCCCTTATCCGCCAAACTTCCTTCCCAGCGTCCATCCCCCATCCTACCTCCTTCCGACTATTAGCTGTTGGGTTGATTTAACTGCTGGCAAGACAGATCTAGTTGCAAAGTGAGGCGACTGCAAGCGGAAATCTACACAAATTTGAAAAATTATAGATAAAGCTCCGCCCCAAAAACGTTGACAAACGAATCACACGACACGTTTTGATCTCTTAGGTCTTCTTCAGGCAAGATACACAACACTCGGGACAACGAAAATGAACGAGCAATCACTTATTTTCATCCAGTTCGGCGCAAGACCCTCCAAGGAACAGTTGAAGGAAGGAGGCGGAGGGAAAGACAGAAAAAGAAAACGATGGATTGACATCATTGCTGAGTGGACAGGGAAAACGTTTGCATATACCCGTCCTTGGCCCACAACCGACAGAACTGGAGGAATCTGGTGAACAGTTCCTCGGTGTGGGGCCCCAATCACTCCCCGATGGAGTTAGGGCAGAAGCAGAAGAATGATGCTACAGACTTAATATTACAGACGTGCTGTATGTGATAACTTACAGACTCACCACTGCGTATGACAGAAGACAGGACGATAGATTTTCATTTATTTGTTGGAAACGTGGAAAGAAAAGAAAAAGAAAATAGCGAGGAAAGACGGAGTGGGCGGGAGCGGATGGAGGCATGCAGGTTGATGGGAGGAGGGGTAGAAAATACATCTCATTATCAAGCATAATGGTAAGACTCCAGTATTGTTGATAAAGTTTCTTAAGGGGTAGGGATGAGAGAGATTTGAAGATTTTAAGATAAATCCGTTCGATTTCTGAAAAGATGAGTCAACTGTGTATCCTCTGGCCTTGCGTCGGCGAGGCCCTACAAAACAAGATAAGAAAAAGATCTTTGTAGTACGTTCTGTCGTACGCTCTGTAGGTTTTGGCAGTGTTAGTCCCTTTTGCATTGTTCATGAGCGCTCTGAATGGTCTCTATTCGACCAGTAACTGGGCGTCTTCAAAACAACATGACCAGATGGATCCGAAATAAATTCGATTGGAGCCTTGTGTTGACTTTTGTGTTGATCTGTTAAACTTTTACAAAAGGCTGTTTTCATAAAAACCATCGTTACTGAGTTATTGTGAAATATTTCACGTTGGTATCACTGACACCATCTTAAGTTATTTCATGTCGATTCATCGTGTTGATGCGGCAACAATACCATGTCGTTCCCTGCACTTTTAATTTCAGTTCCTTCCGATCATTATGTCATGTCATTGTGACCAATAGGCATTCATCCATCCGCTTCTGACTGAGCAACAGACCTCAGATATTTCATTCTGAGAGACAGCAAAAGGCCCTGTAGTGAAACTTCTGTATTGTCTTTGGTAACAGTAACTCTGTTTTATTTTGATAAATATATGGTTGAACCATTTTGGTCAATCCATGTTTATTATCCTATTAGGATGAATACTCATTACAATTTTATTCTGACTGAAATTATATTCTGTTCAATGGAAACGTGAACCATGTTTCTGTTTTTATTTTCGTTTTTGACACCATGCATACCATTCTCTTTTGCTACAGTGCTCTCAAAACAGAAAGACGAGTTTTCCTTTGGCTTCAGTATGATCGATGTTTTTCTTTATACCCTGTTTCTGTTTCATCCTCATACTACTGTCCCTCTTCAGTTCTGTGCTTGGATGTACCTATTTAGACAACATTTGGAAAATGTATGTTGCATTATTCTCTGTGTGTGTGTGTGCGCGCGCGTGCGTGCATGTTGTGTTTAAAAATCCGACTCTTGAATGAATGTGCATACGGGTAGCATAATCACTGACAACACACACGCAAAGGGGAGAATTGGTCAGAAATCATTCAGGGATAAATGACAACTTGACACTGTGTCATTCCATTCTGATCCCGAAGGACCGGTTCTGTGTGTCTGTGATTCCCCAGGGCCTGATCGACGACGTCCATCTGCCCATGATCAAAAAGGAGGGGGCGGCGAGGGCAGTGATGAGCAAAGCTGGCAAACAGCAGGCGCGTTTGAAGGCGGTCAGACAGGGTGTGAAAAAAAGAAAAGTGGGGGTAAGCACTGCGTCTACCTTTGTTTCTGCCTCCGTTTCTGTTTGTCCCCTTTTCTCCCTCTCTGCTGCTGCCCTGAAATGCACATGCATGTGCCTGAGTTTGTATGAGTGAGTAAAAACGCTGAGAGAAAGGTTAAACTTATCTGTACATTCACATCTCTCTCTCTCTGTCTATCTCTCTGTCTCTGTCTGTCTATCTGTCAATTTCTCTCTCTCTCTCTCTTCCTCTGTAATACTCTAATACACATACAAAACACACACACACACACACACACACACACACACACACACGCACGCACGCACGCACGCACGCACGCACGCACACACACACACACACACACACACACACACACACACACACATACACAGAGAGAGGTAGGGAGAGAAAGTACTGTATATTGACTGTCCAGGTCAAACAGAGTGGGGATAGACCTACAACCGGTGTGAAGAAGAAGGTTGTTCGACCTGCTAAGTCCGCCCACCCTCAGAAACCCCCACTGAAGAAAAGGAAAACCATCGAATGGTACAACGACACCTCAGAGACAAACATTTCATTGGAAGGTAATGATTATTGGTTTCATCTTAACTCCTCGTCTTCCACTGTACGCTTCGTCTGTTGTCTTTTGTTTGCCATGTAAGCTATCGAGCTTCATGTTTTTGTGGTGGTCATTGTAACGACCATCGTATCAAAGTTATCCACAACTGAGTTTTTGTCTGTCCGTTGTTGTTTTTTCTTTTGTGTGATTTACTTCTCTGATACGTATCTTGTTCAAGTCAACTTACAGCATTTCATTTTCATGACGAAGCGAACTGAAGTTTTTCGGAAAAAAAAAAGAAAAGAACCCTATGTTGCTTTATGGAAGGAATCATACATTTTACATGTCTGGTGACTTTCCTCACTCCGGAGATCTGCTTTGATCCGGTCTCTTATGGCAAAGGTTCTACCACCTCTCTGGCATCAAGGCTTTTTTTTGTGCTGAACTTTGCTCTAAATTTCCATTCCTTCAAAGAATATTTATTGGTGGTTCCAAAATCTGAAGAGGTAGGTGCTTCAGCTCATCAGCTCTTTCTCAGAAACCTTTAAAGCATATTTCCTCAGACAGTGCCGTCTGCATTGCTTAGTTTACAGCGTTGGTCCTGGCATTTCAAATGGTCTCTTAATCAAAAGATACAGATTTAGTCGTCTGTTATTCCCTTTCTGCTCTAGAGGCCATTGCTGGTCATAACCTCTAGCGTCCATAAGTCCAGATTTTTTAAAAGTCGTACACCTCTCTGAAATATGATGGTTACAACATATTTTTTGCTTGGGATCCCGATCATATTGGCATTTGAGGTAATGAGGTGGCTGATCAATTTGCTAAGAAGGCGATAAATGAAGACTTATGCAGATTTTCTACCTGTCGCACCGTTCTGACATCTAAAGCTCAGACTTGTGTCAGAGACCTGTAACACACAGACAGATGACAAACTCAGTTCCTTCCTAATGTTAAAGATGTTTCACCATCTACCACTTGTGGCCGTAAAGAAGAAACGGTCTTGTGCAGAGTACACACAGGCCACGGTTTTAACATCCACTCGTCTGTCCTAAAAGTGACAAAGCTCCGTGGGGCATTCCATGTGATGTACCACTAACTATAAAATATCTCTCTTTAGACTTCGGTGACTTACATGATGCCGTGGTGCATTCCGTGTGATGTTTCACTGTTGTAAGACATGTTCTTCTACACTGTTAGGACTTGTTTGATGTCATATACAAATACTTCAGAACAACCCGTATGAGAACCAAGTGCAGAGACTGAGATGTTCTACCTGATGTGGTTTTAAGTTCTTGAAAGCGATAAAAAAAAATTTTATTAATCTAAGATTTTACGGTTGAAAGATTTTGCAGCAATTTTTGTCTGTTTTAGAAAATCAGTGCTATCTTGAAATTTGTTTTCATACGTCTGAGTAGGGGGTTGTCATCAAGATGACAGCCTTGATGTGGTCCTTTTCAGTTGGCTGGACTATGACAAACATGGATTGAATGGAAATGAATTAATGATTCAATGGTCAAATTTGCTGACAGAACTCCAAAGTAGATTTTATAGTTTTTATTCTAAGAACTTAGTCTCTCCCTTCCAAAAATCTGGGTTTTCATGTGTACACCAAGGTATGCAAGATCACAATGTTCTATTTTTTATGTTCAAATTCTACCCTCTTCAATTTCTGCCTTGTTATTGCATTATGGAAACTGTAAGAGAAAAGTTATAGAAACAAATCACAGCCAAAACACGAGACCTCAACGTACTCATTCACTGTAAAAGAGGAGAATTCAGATCCAGTGTCAGAAGACTGTTGTGACCACGTGTGTTGCAGTGGACATGCCGGAGCCCCCCAAGCGTGCGCCCAGCCCTGCGCGTAACACGGTGAGCCGTATCGTGCACGTCAGCAACCTGGTGAGGCCCTTCACCGTGTGTCACCTGGTGCACGTGCTGCGGCGTACCGGCAACGTCCTGCTCTCTCGCTTCTGGATCAACAGCGTCAAGTCTCACTGCTTCGTCACCGTCAGTCTGGGTCTTCGGGACCCTTTTCTTGGCCTTTTCTCTGTACAGTGTTCTGTTTGCTTTTTCCTTTTTTTTTCCCTTGTTGCTGTTTCTTCTTCTTGGTCTTGTTCTTGTTTCTTCTTATTTGAAAATTTTTTTTTCCCATGATTTCTTCTTCTTTTTACTTCTTTGCCTCGCCTATTCATTTTTGCTTTTCCACCCCAAACCCCTTTGGTCTTCTTCATCTTCCTTCTTCTTCAAGTTTTTCTTTTGAGTATTTTAATGCCCATCGCATGTTTTTCTACTTCTTCCTCTTCCTTCTTCTCCAACGATACCATTGAGTATTTTCCTGCCTACTGTATGCTACACTCAAATTTTTTTAAATTATTATAACCAAGTGGATTTCTCTGGAATAAAACGACTTGGTTCACGTTCAAGACTTGAAATGTCCTATTTGGTATTTGCTTTGGTAGAGAATGTGTTTTGATGGATTAGAATCGTCGTTATTTCTTTCCTGACATGGTTGGTCACGAACTTACTGGCGGTCTTCCGTGTGCAGTACACCAGCAAAGAGGAGGCAATCCGGACAAGAAAAGCACTACACGGAGCCCGCTGGCCGTTGTCCAGTCCTAAGACATTGCACGTGGATTACTCCAACCGACAAGAGGTCTGAAATATTTTTTATTCTAACACATTTCACACAAACTGTATCCCATCGGCCGAAAGTTACTAAGACCAAGCGTATTCCACTGGATATTAGTTTTGAAATTAGGGGACAGAATGAAAAGGGGGAGTTGAGGGGGAAGAGCAGTAGATAGCGACAAGTGATGTCAGCGCTGTTACGATATGCGCAGGGGCAAAAAAAAAATGGATGAGGGTGGAGGGAAGGGAAGCAGGAAAAAGGGACGGGGGAGTGGTGGTGGTGGTACTGGTAGTAGAACAGGGGCATCAGGTATCTAATTATTACAAGATGGTAAGGTGGTACAACAATGACACTTTGAATGGAAGCGAAGATATTACATTGAGGAGTGTTTACTCATCCCTGTGGAGTTTTTTGAAGTACAGAATCTCTGTCTTCATTTCTGTCTTTCTTCGTGTCTTTCAATCAGTCTTCAAATTCCAAAGTCCACCCACCCACCCCTGTCTCTCACCCCCACCCCACCCCAGTAATGATCCAGATCCAGATGTGACGCAACCAGAATCAAATAATGCAGTCAGAACCCAGAAATGGATGGCGAGAGCCTGTTAAGACCCGTCCTTAACTTCGACAGAAGTCACAGAAAAGGTTATGTTTTTTCAGTTATTGCTGCTGCTGCTGCTTCTACACAACCTGGGGTGGGACCCTAACCCTAACCCATGTTGTAAAGCCTTGTTAATTATTAGGTGATAAGATCACCGTGATAATGACATGACGCAAAAGGATGCCAAGATGATGTGATCTTGATGATGATTGTTGCAGGATGGAAGTTAAGTTCTTAACATCAGTTGTCTGCATTCTAGTGCTTATTGAAAAAGAAAAGCTGTGTGTGTGTGTGTGGTGTGTGTGTGTGTGTGTGTGTGTGTGTGTGTGCGTGCGTGCGTGCGTGCGTGCGTGCGTGCGTGCGTGTGTGTGTGTGTGTGTGCAGATGGACCGTTGTTGCGCCGAGGAGGAGGACGGTCTGCCCCCAGTCCGCCCCTCATCTGAGGGCCAGACCCAGGCCTCGGAGACAGCCGATGTCCAGACCGCCGCTGACCAACCCCGCGCTGCACAGATACCCGATGACTGGGAGACTGACAGCGATGACAGCTACTGCGTGGACAGTGGTCAGTCTTCCATATCACGTCAGTCAGGAGGGAGGGAGGTCGGGACGTATACGGGGGCCGGGGCAGGTCAGTTGCTAGAGCGCCAGACTCGTGATCCTAGCGATCCTGGGGCTGCGGGTTCGAATCTCCACCGGTGCTTTTCAGTACTAGGGGATTGTTTTCCTCTCGAAGTTGGCATTGGTTCTGACTCCATTTCCCGAAAAGTCCTTCGAATGAGATTGTAATCCAAAGACCCATGTGTAAACGCACGCATATCTTGCACACATGTAAAATCCCATCACCAACTTTCAGAAGAGAAGGCCGGTTTTCCTGTTGGTGTGGACGACGCGTATTCGCATAGCATGCATCCTCTGTAAAAATCGAAGGAAAGGGCGAAAGTCAGAGTGACTGATAGTCGACTGAATGATAGAGGGACCGAATCGTTAGAGACAGTGGGCTGCTTTTCTGTTGGCTCTGCCCAGGTAGGCAGCCCGTTGTGCAAATATCAGAAGCGCTGGAGCTTTACCTCTAACCGAGGATAGGCGTTGTATAAGTATGATATCAATAATAAAAAGTTCCCTTCGTCTTTGTTGTGCGTGGCCACAGTCGACACTTCTTTTTTTTAAGTGGATCAGTGCATTTTCACCACCTGGGTCAGAAGATGGGGTCACATAGAACAAGAAAAAAAAATCTAAACAAAGTGGGCAGTAGGAAAAACAAAAGATTAAGTGCTGAGCTGTTGGTTTACTACTGCTTTTCAATTTACAATAACATATTTGGTTTCAACTTAGGGGCCCAAAATGACTCCGGTAGTGCTTAAACCCCCCCCCCCCCCCCCCTCACACACACACACAAAATGCTCGCTTCCCCTAACAATCTGCCTGCTCTAGCTAAGGTGGAGAAACCTCGTATTAAGCTGACAGCCTTTCAGTGGGGATTCTGATTCTGGTGTTTGAAGGGGAAGGATGAGTGTTCAGGAAGCCCCACACGTGGGAGGTGCAGACATCTGGGTTTGGGACTCCTTCAGTCACTTCTCTCAACAGGTACCACGTGTGACACTGTAGAACAGTGAGCTACTGGTTGAAGCTTCTCCGCAATATCTAGGCTGGAGCACAAGATAAATCTCATTTACGCTTAATATGTCATTACTAATCACATACAACATAGTGAGCCTGGCTACCTGTCTTCTTTGTTACAGAGATTCCAGCCAAACTTCTTGATTATGTCCACCTATACTGGAAGTTGTTTGGTAACAGTTTGAGTCAAACCGGGATGCGCTCTCCTTTGTACTGACGGCTGCCCTCTTTATAGTGGTCCCACACTGAGCTCTCATACTATTAGAGAGGCCTTACAAAGGCTGTGTGTACGTATTTCTCTAAGCTCAGAGAGCTCTCAGAAATCCGAGAGCTCTGCAGGTTCTGGCTGTAAAGGCAGCCATATGATCTTACCAGCTGATGTTCGCTTGCAATATGACGACGTCGACATCTAAATGCTTAACCGTTTACACATTAGCTGTAGTATGGTTATGAAACTGGTAAGGATTGATGAGTGGCTTTTTACTCTTTGTGACTGGTTAGCCCATGGTGGAAATTCATTGGAGGCTTCAAACGGAAACAAAATGTATGTTAAAACGTGATTACACTTCAGGGGACGTTATGGGTAGACATTTGATCGCTACCTTCTCTTTGCCCTCATCTCTCGATTTGGATCTGGTCACTGTATAAAGGGTGATGATTTGTTCATGACACTTTTTAATCACAGTAAGTATGTTGTGTTAGAGTAATTTGTAAGATGGGGGAGGGGGGGGGGGGGCTATATTTTTTTTTAATTTATGGGATCAACAAACTTTCGAGCCAGAAGATACATAGTGAGACATGAAATGCAGTTAGAAAATATATGAATGGGGTTTTACGCATGTCTCAGCCGCCGATGAGTGGTCAAGCATTGAGAACAGAAGTTTCACTTTAGTCATTTGTGTTCCTTGACTGTTATTTTGCCACTCATAATGTGTGCATAAGTGCACGTACATGGGCGTGCGCGCGCGTGTGCATTATATAAGCATAAACTGTTTAACACTGACCTGTGGTCTAAAACCTCTTGTCCTCCACAGTATCGGCCAAGGGCCAGAAGAAACGGAAGGAGGCGGGCCCCAACCTGTTTGATGAACTCTACCGCAAAACCAAAGCCAGCCCCTGTATCTTCTGGCTGCCCCTCTCAGAGCAAAAGGTAAACATGACTGTTAGTTCACTGATCACAACAATAACGATTGTAGATGCGTGTCGCGATGTGTATGAGTGTGAGACTTCGGCATCCCTGTGTATTCAAGTACTCCCAGTTAAGCCCCCTGGCATATAATTGTACATCTGGGCTGAACGCTCGTGCTGCATCAGTCAAAGGGAGCTTTTAGAGACATACATCAGAGCATGACCAGTCTGGTCTGCCTAAGGTTATTCTGTTTCATGATTCCACGATGGGGAAGATAAACCCACGTCGTTTGGGGTACGCGTACAGTGTACATCTGGTTTCAAAACCATCCTACCGATTGGAGGCCTGTGCAAAAAACCTAAGCGACACCAAGACAGTGAAGACTGCTGACTGCTTGGTGTTTCACTGTGGGATCAACGATCTAAAAGGAAAAGATCCTAAGACAGTCGTGTCAGAGATGTCTGCACTTAAAAAGCAAGCAAAAGCAAATCATCCAAACACCAAGATAGTTGTTAGTAGAGTGGCCCCAGTGAAAGATCGACATCTGCAAAGCAAGCGGGAGATGTTCAACGCCCTACTCCTTGCAGAGCTCCCCATGCACAACGTGTCCCTTCTGTCCCATGAGAACTCGGACTCCACGAACAACAGGCTGATGAAAGACTCCATCCACCCGTCAGACAGGGGCACCAGCATCCTCGCTGGCAACTTGGGGCGTCACGTCCACCGCATCTTTTGGGAACGGCCCCACAGGAGGCGCTCTCAATACCCTGTCGGTGGACATGGTTTCAGTGGTCATCGGGGACCATCCAGCAACGGCTACAGGCCTGCGCGCATCCCAGAGTGCCTTTCCCCTGGTGCTCGCGACAACCTTTGGTCCCCATCTTTCAACATTATTGACTTTGCCCAACGTCTGTTTATAACGTTTTATTCTATCACTTATTATGAAACATGTTGACAGTTATATTACTGTTCTACAATGGAACTGTAGATCCATCGTTAAAAATCTACTTCATTTTGAGAACTACATTTATTCCAACAACTTCTTTTGTATTTTGGCTTTGCACAGACATGTAGAACCAAGTAAATTATCTCAATTCAAGGGATTCTACTAGCCTCCTCTATATAACTGTAGTACATCAACTAAAAGAGTTCAGACTGCAATATATGTTAGATCAAATCTTAATTATAGATCTTTGAAGTTAGACCTCAATTCAACAGCTAAAGATAAAGTAGAATTTTTTTTTTATTACCGGGTTATCATTAAAAATGAGCAAAGATTCTAGTATAAATATATTTCTGTATATTATCCAAATGGCCCAAACACAGATAATTCAGACTGGATAAGGCACCTTCCTTCTTCAGAAAAAAATTGGATCATATTGGGAGATTTCAATGCACATTCTCCGTTTTGGGAACCAGATTGCTCTGTCACAACATGTAATCCCTTTGTTGAAAATATTGTGGATTCCAAATTAGTTTTATTGAATGATGGAAGTATAACAAGAGTTCCTGATGTTTCAAATCATAGGCCAACCTCTATTGACTTAACGTTAGTATCTCCTGATATATCACTGAATGCTAGTTGGATAACAGAGGAAGACACATTAGGAAGTGATCATTTCCCTATTGTTCTTACATTAAATGAAAAGATTCAAGATGAAGAAGAAGCTGAAGATATGATCCCTAAGTTTTTATACAATAGTGCTGACTGGAATCTCTATGAGTCAACTCTATTGTCAATAGATCATAATTCCATGGAACATGAAGACACTGATATATTTTATGAGAACTTCAGAAAAGCTGTTTTATACGCTGCTGAAAAATCAATGCCCAAGCGTTAATGCTATAATGATAAGAAGTACAGAGGAAATGGATGGTGGAATGAATAATGCGCAGAAGCAGTTAGCAGTAAAAAGAAAACTTATAAAACATGGCTAAAGGACAGAACTGAAGAAACTTTTATTGCAATGAAACGTGCAAAAAGTCACAGTAACAGAGTTGTGGCCAAAGCAAAACGTATCTATTTCACTACGTTTTGCCATTCAAAAATATCTACATCAAAGGACATGCACAAAGTATGGAAGAAGGTTAAAGAATTAAAGAACAGATGCCATTTACCATCATATCCCATTAAATTAGATAACAACGCTATCCCCACATCAGCAGAAAAAGCAGAGTTATTTGTTGAAGTGTTTTCAAAGAATAATTCATCATCAAGTCTTACATCAAATATAAGAAGCTACCGAGAAGAGGAAGAGAAATAAACATATTTATTGTGACCCTCCTCCAGATGAAAATCATTACTTAAATTCTTTTATAACTTTTGAGGAATTCAATGATTCATTGGCGTGTTTTACTTGCAATACCACTGCTGTTGGCATCGACGGTATTTCATATCAATTGCTTTGCCATTTGCCTTTATCTTGGAAGCAATTACTCCACTCATTTTACCAAAAATGTTGGTTAAATGGAACTCTCCCTACTATCTGGAAGAGGACAGTTGTAATACCAGTTCCAAAGCAAGGTAAACGTAGATCCGAAATCGGCAGTTATCGTCCAGTAGCTTTAACATCGTAAGTTGGTAAGATATTGGAAAAAATTGTTGAGCGTCGTATTTTACATTTCTGCGAAAAGAACAATATTATTCCAAACAACCAAGCAGGTTTCAGGAAAGGAAGATGTACAACTGATCATCTGGTCAAAATTACGAATCAAGTTAAAAAACAGTTTTCCAGAAGAAAAAGTACACTTGCTACTTTTTTGATATTAGAAAAGCTTATGATAGTGTATGGCATGCTCGTCTGCTTTATAAGCTAAAACATATTGGAATTAGTGGAGCAATGTATCAATTTGCAAAAATGTTTCTTGTCTGGGAGATCTATTTGTACAAGAATTGGCACATGTTATTCGTCATTCAAGGATATTGATATTGCAATTCCTCAAGGATCTATCATTTTTCCAATTCTTTTTACTATTCTTATTCATGATCTCCCAAACGTTCCATCTAACAATATCCATCTCGTTCAATATGCTGATGACATTGCTATATGGATGAATACAAACGTCAGAAAACAAACAAATAAAAGAGTTATAACACATGTTCAAAAACTATATCAAGTTGAGATAAGTTAGGTTTATACATGAAAGAAAATGGTTTAGAACTTTCGGGAGAAAAGACACAATTAATGCTTTTTATTAATGGTGATACTCCAAAGCATCCTCCTCAGCTTGTTATAAAAGGCAACACTCTTAAGTATTCAAAAGCTGTAAAATTTTTAGGAGTCTATTTAACCCCTAAGTTAAAGTGGCGATGTCATATTGAACACATAATAAGTAAAGCTAGACAAAGATTAAACTTTCTCAAAATAATTAATGCTCAATCATGGGGACAATATACTCAAACACTTTTACACCTTGCTACCAGTTTAGGTCGATCGAAATTAACTTATGGTCAAGAGGTTTATTTCTCAGCTCCACAGACACTGCTAAAAAAATTACAAAGCATGGATAGTAAGGCTGTTAAGTTGGCACTTGGTGTGCCAGTACACACAAATACGCTCAAAACATACAGAGCAACTAATCTGTTAACTCTTGAGGACCAACGGAAGTTGGCCACCGCAAAGTATGTGACTAGATGTCTCAGTTTCTAATTCAGTGACAAATGACATTTTTCTTGACTCAAGACAGGATTTCCCGAAAAGAGCGCAAAACATTTCATATCTTCAACCTATTAGAAACTATACAGATGATCTTTTTAAGAGTTGTGATATTGATATTACATCAATTTCAAGTAGTCCCATAATACCCGTTATTCCTCAATGGGAGCATATTTCTGCTAGATTCGATACAGATTATACAACTCTAAAAAAAAAGAGGATAACATCAATCTTATATCCGTTGAAGCAAAAGAACATCTAGAAAATAAGTATCCGAATCATTTAAAGATTTTTACAGATGGTTCAGTTTTGGAATCATACACAGGGGCTGGATTTGCTATTCCTGCTTTGAAGATAAGAAAGTCATTTTGTCTAGGAAAAGTTTTTTCTGTATTTACTGCAGAACTATATGTAATTCTTATGGCCTTATCCTTCATAGGTGATATTGATACTGCGATTTATAGCATTTTACTTTGTGTTGACTCAAAATCTGTTCTTTACAGTCTGCAAAACTGGAATGCAAAAGTTCGAAAAGATTTCATATTTGATGTAAAATACTTAATACATTCAATTATATGTAAAGGTATTAATGTAGAATTTTGTTGGATTCCATCTCACTGTGGTATTTGGGGGAATGAAATGGCAGATAGATCAGCGAAAGAAGAAGCTATTAGAAAATATCCTGATAGTACACTAAAATTAGAAAAACATGAAATAAATTCGATGTTAGAAAGTAGTATAATGACAGAAAAGCTTCCCTCAAAGTCAGAAATATTACCGTGTTCAAGATCCTTGTCTAGTCTCATTTACAAAATTCGATTAAATTCATGGAAGACTAAATTTTCAAAAAATGTAGGATGTGCTTGTGGTCATCCAATATCAGTTGAACATATTCTTTTTGATTGCCCATTGCTATCCCTGTTATACAACATATCTGGGATAGATGTAGAAAAATGGGATCTTTAAATGATATAATCTACAGCGAAGAAATGATACAAATTGCATCAGTTTTATCCAGCACTATACTTGCAAATTTATTGTAAACATTAAATCATTTATTGTTATTGTATTAATGTTCATATGTAGCCTTTCACACATGAGTGCATATTCACACTAACACACACACGCACACACACTCACACACACACACACACACACACACACACACACACACACACACACACACACACACACACACACACACACCACTCTACACACACACGCACACACGTGCATACGCACAGTACACACACACAAAACACACGCACACACGCGCGCACACACACACACACACATACACACACACACACACACACGCAAACACAGACACAAACTCTTACACAGCCCGTTTTAATTTTTTGTTGTTGTGTGCATTGGTTTATTTTTTAGTCTAATATCACCATTGTTGTGAACAGACGTTAAATTAAATCAATCAGAGCATGACATGTGTGGGTCTTTCTGACTAATATTTGCATATTTTTGGATTCCTTATATCCAGTGATGTTGTTGCCAACCAAGTTGACCATGGAGCCCACATCAGAATTAGCACTATTTTCCACGAGATACCCTGAACTATTCAGAATAGTTCAGAGAAGTCCGATTTCATAAAAGAGAACAGAATGATTCCGTGCATGATTTGAAGACAGTGAGACAGACAAAAGTAAACACCGTGTAAAAAAAAGAACAGCGACAGTGATTTTTGTACCTACTGTAAAACAATGTTCAAAGGCATATAACTCATGCTGCTTACAGTACCCATCCACCTAGCATGTGCGGCAAGAGGCACACAGGACGAACAAATGAACTTGAATTGTTCCTGTATGGGAAGAAAACCTCCTTGCCTCGTTTATTTTTTCAGCGTTTCTGCATTTCAGGTCAAAGCTAAAAAGAATGGCGATAAAAGAGCAAGCATGATATGAATTAACCATCGTTAAGCGTTCGGCTTCTTTCTCCATCCTACATTTATGCATGGGCTTATTTTCTGTCCTGCTGAACAGAAAAGCATTGTCATTACTCAGCAAGCAGTGTCGTGCACTGGTTTGAACGTCGGTGTTTCTTTAAGAGTAAACTATGAAGTGGTGATTTTGGAGACGAAATAAGACCGTTATACGATTGTAGTTGGTACAACAGTAGGCTGGGTGGGCTGCCGTTATCCTTTGATGAGAACATGATCGATAGTAACGCTTGGCGGGAGTGTCGTTTTTCTTTGAGGTGTCTTGATGTGCTGTTGATTACATTGAGAGGGAAGCGTGTTGTTATGTTATTGTTGTGCTGGTCGGTGTGTGCGCGTGATGGTGATGGTAAGGATTTTTGCCCGTAATGTCGTCTTCATAATATTTGTTTATCTTCTGTTTCTCTCAGAAAACGCTAGGCTTAAACCATTGAACCCCCCGCCCCACCCTGCGCCTGTCAGTTCATTCCATTCCCTCTTCTCTTTCTTCGTGCATGTAAATCACATTTTTTGTCGTGACTTCTTTTGTGACCTTGAGTACTCATCTGACTAGTTGATATCTCATATGCAGTACCTTGTTTATTTTGTCTTTATAAATGGGCATGAAAACCATGATAGCGAGAGTTGAGATAATAAATGATGATTTTGTAGATGTTTTGTGTTAGTTCCCTTTTGTTCTCTATTCGTTTTTCCCAGCCGTGTGGTTCTCTAATCATCTTCCTTCTATTATTTCTTTTCAGCATTGTTCGCTGATGATCGTCTTAATCTGATGTCCATTTACTGTTGCTTTCTGATTATTTTCACATTTGTTTTCTGATTACCTCCCTTGTTTTATATCTGTTCAGTGTCGTTCTCTGATTGTTTTTCCATCTACATCTATTCAGTATTGTCCACTGATTGTCTCTCCTTGACTTAATGTTTGTTCCGTATTATTTTCTAATCGTCTTCTTTACATCTGTTCACTATTTTTCTCTGATTATCTTCCCTGTCGTACGTCAGGGCTTTTTTTTCGCTGATTATCTTCAGTGTGTAATGTCTGTCCATTGTTGTCTGCTGATTGTCTTCCTTGTCTTATTGTCTGCTGATTGTCTTCCTTGTCTTATTGTCTGCTGATTGTCTTCCTTGTCTTATTGTGCTGATTGTCTTCCTTGTCTTATTGTGCTGATTGTCTTCCTTGTCTTATTGTCTGCTGATTGTCTTCCTTGTCTTATTGTGCTGATTGTCTTCCTTGTCTTATTGTCTGCTGATTGTCTTCCTTGTCTTATTGTGCTGATTGTCTTCCTTGTCTTATTGTCTGCTGATTGTCTTCCTTGTCTTATTGTCTGCTGATTGTCTTCCTTGTCTTATTGTGCTGATTGTCTTCCTTGTCTTATTGTCTGCTGATTGTCTTCCTTGTCTTATTGTCTGCTGATTGTCTTCCTTGTCTTATTGTGCTGATTGTCTTCCTTGTCTTATTGTCTGCTGATTGTCTTCCTTGTCGTATTGTGCTGATTGTCTTCCTTGTCTTATTGTGCTGATTGTCTTCCTTGTCTTATTGTGCTGATTGTCTTCCTTGTCGTATTGTGCTGATTGTCTTCCTTGTCTTATTGTGCTGATTGTCTTCCTTGTCTTATTGTCTGCTGATTGTCTTCCTTGTCTTATTGTCTGCTGATTGTCTTCCTTGTCTTATTGTGCTGATTGTCTTCCTTGTCTTATTGTCTGCTGATTGTCTTCCTTGTCTTATTGTCTGCTGATTGTCTTCCTTGTCTTATTGTCTGCTGATTGTCTTCCTTGTCTTATTGTCTGCTGATTGTCTTCCTTGTCTTATTGTGCTGATTGTCTTCCTTGTCTTATTGTGCTGATTGTCTTCCTTGTCTTATTGTCTGCTGATTGTCTTCCTTGTCTTATTGTCTGCTGATTGTCTTCCTTGTCTTATTGTCTGCTGATTGTCTTCCTTGTCTTATTGTGCTGATTGTCTTCCTTGTCTTATTGTGCTGATTGTCTTCCTTGTCTTATTGTCTGCTGATTGTCTTCCTTGTCTTATTGTCTGCTGATTGTCTTCCTTGTCTTATTGTGCTGATTGTCTTCCTTGTCTTATTGTGCTGATTGTCTTCCTTGTCTTATTGTCTGCTGATTGTCTTCCTTGTCTTATTGTGCTGATTGTCTTCCTTGTCTTATTGTGCTGATTGTCTTCCTTGTCTTATTGTCTGCTGATTGTCTTCCTTGTCTTATTGTGCTGATTGTCTTCCTTGTCTTATTGTGCTGATTGTCTTCCTTGTCTTATTGTCTGCTGATTGTCTTCCTTGTCTTATTGTCTGCTGATTGTCTTCCTTGTCTTATTGTCTGCTGATTGTCTTCCTTGTCTTATTGTCTGCTGATTGTCTTCCTTGTCTTATTGTCTGCTGATTGTCTTCCTTGTCTTATTGTCTGCTGATTATCTTCCTTGTCTTATTGTGCTGATTGTCTTCCTTGTCTTATTGTGCTGATTGTCTTCCTTGTCTTATTGTCTGCTGATTGTCTTCCTTGTCTTATTGTCTGCTGATTGTCTTCCTTGTCTTATTGTCTGCTGATTGTCTTCCTTGTCTTATTGTGCTGATTGTCTTCCTTGTCTTATTGTGCTGATTGTCTTCCTTGTCTTATTGTGCTGATTGTCTTCCTTGTCTTATTGTGCTGATTGTCTTCCTTGTCTTATTGTCTGCTGATTGTCTTCCTTGTCTTATTGTTGCTGATTGTCTTCCTTGTCTTATTGTGCTGATTGTCTTCCTTGTCTTATTGTCTGCTGATTGTCTTCCTTGTCTTATTGTCTGCTGATTGTCTTCCTTGTCTTATTGTCTGCTGATTGTCTTCCTTGTCTTATTGTCTGCTGATTGTCTTCCTTGTCTTATTGTCTGCTGATTGTCTTCCTTGTCTTATTGTGCTGATTGTCTTCCTTGTCTTATTGTCTGCTGATTGTCTTCCTTGTCTTATTGTCTGCTGATTGTCTTCCTTGTCTTATTGTCTGCTGATTGTCTTCCTTGTCTTATTGTGCTGATTGTCTTCCTTGTCTTATTGTCTGCTGATTGTCTTCCTTGTCTTATTGTGCTGATTGTCTTCCTTGTCTTATTGTCTGCTGATTGTCTTCCTTGTCTTATTGTCTGCTGATTGTCTTCCTTGTCTTATTGTGCTGATTGTCTTCCTTGTCTTATTGTGCTGATTGTCTTCCTTGTCTTATTGTCTGCTGATTGTCTTCCTTGTCTTATTGTGCTTTATTGTCTTCCTTGTCTTATTGTCTGCTGATTGTCTTCCTTGTCTTATTGTCTGCTGATTGTCTTCCTTGTCTTATTGTCTGCTGATTGTCTTCCTTGTCTTATTGTCTGGATTGTCTTCCTTGTCTTATTGTGCTGATTGTCTTCCTTGTCTTATTGTCTGCTGATTGTCTTCCTTGTCTTATTGTGCTGATTGTCTTCCTTGTCTTATTGTCTGCTGATTGTCTTCCTTGTCTTATTGTCTGCTGATTGTCTTCCTTGTCTTATTGTCTGCTGATTGTCTTCCTTGTCTATCTATTGTGCTGATTGTCTTCCTTGTCTTATTGTGCTGATTGTCTTCCTTGTCTATTGTGCTGATTGTCTTCCTTGTCTTATTGTGCTGATTGTCTTCCTTGTCTTATTGTCTGCTGATTGTCTTCCTTTCTTATTGTCTGCTGATTGTCTTCCTTCTTATTGTGCTGATTGTCTTCCTTGTCTTATTGTGCTGATTGTCTTCCTTGTCTTATTGTCTGCTGATTGTCTTCCTTGTCTTATGTGCTGATTGTCTTCCTTCTTATTGTGCGATTGTCTTCCTTGTCTTATTGTCTGCTGATTGTCTTCCTTGTCTTATTGTGCTGATTGTCTTCCTTGTCTTATGTGCTGATTGTCTTCCTTGTCTTATTGTCTGCTTATTGCTGCTCTCTTATCATTTTTTCTATACTCTCTTTGGTGTTGTTCTTCGATTATATTCCTTGTCATTATGTCTTCTCAGTGTTGTTATACCTGGTTATTTCCTAACTTTAAATCCGTCTTCGATTGTTCCTTTATCATCTTTCTTGCCTTTAGGGATGTTCAGTATTGTTCTTGATTATCTTCCTTCCTTGCCTCTTTTATAGCCAGGCTTGCCATGAAACAAAGAAACAAACAAAAACGTATGCATGCTTAGCTCTTTCCCATGTCAGTCTCTCTCTCTCTCTCTCTCTCTCTCTCTCTCTCTCTCTCTCTCTCTCTCTCTCTCTCTCTCTCCTGTGTCAGTCAAAATGTGGTATTGGTGTGTTTCTTTCATCCTTGATATTTCAGGCTGAGGAAAAAGATCAGATCAGACAGAAAGAGAGAGAGGCAGAAAGAAAAAAGAAGGAAGCAGAGAAGAAAAAGAGAAATGCAGACAGGAAAAGGAGAGCGACAGAAAAGAAGAAAAGAGAGGCCGAGCGGAGAAAGAGAGAGGAAGAGGAAGCAGCTGAAGAAGCCGCCAGAAAGAAAACGGCCGAATCTCATTCTCAGGTTTGTGTATGATTTTGATCACTTAATTAACAGACACATTTCTGATGAAAAAAAAAAAAAAATTCGTTAACAAAAGGTTAGTTGCAAAAAAAGTCAATCATATCAGAAAAGATGTGATTATTGATGATTTTCCGTGTGTGTGGTTATTTCTGTGTGTGTGTGGGTGTGTGTGTGTGCATGTGTATGTGTGTGTGCGCGTGTGCGTGTGTGTTTGCGTGTGTGTGTGTGTGTGTGTGTGTGTGTGTGTGTGTGTGTGTGTGTGTGTGTGTGTAGTGAAAGAGAGAGAGAGAGAGAAAGAGACAGACAGACATTTGATATTTTTTGTCATTACCAGAAGGTCTATAACAAGGGAGGGGACGGGGAGTACAGGGAAATAAGACATTCCTCCTCCTTACATTACAAACAGTATCACACAGTAATTCCCAATGATCAGTCAAATCAAAACAAGCAAAGACGACTTGCTGGTTGTATACAGTTCCTTCCTCCACCCATCAGCAACTTTATGTTTTCGATAGACATCTGAAGACAAAGTACCAGTAATAGCGGATAATGCCGATATTGCGTCGATCTAATGGTGGACTGGCAACTTGCATTCCTCTAGAATTGTTCATTCTTCATTAACCGACCACGAGTGTGTGCGTGCGTGCGTGTGTGTACATGTTTGTCCACATATGTGCTTGTCCTCCACTTCCTTTATAGGAAAAGACGTGAGTGGCGATGTCACCATGTTGCTTCTCAAGCTTGTGACCATGTACGCCTTCTCCTGGAGACCTGAGCGGACTGTGACCATGTTGCTTTTTACGCAGGCTGTGCGGAGTCACTCGGCAGAGGCAGACAGGAGCAGAAGTCACCAACATTCCGTGCATCAGCACGGCGGTAACGACGACGAGCAGGAAGAGGAAACTGACCACGAGAGAAAGCGGGACTGGAAACGAGACAGCGAGAGAAGCTACCATCACACCACCACCACCACCTCCACCACCAGCCAGCCCCATGTCGCCAGGGACAGGAGTCGGGGTGAAGGCGACAGCCGAGGAGAGGGTGGTGGCAGTGGCAGCAGGGAGCGCGGCGGGGGCGGCAGCGAGTGGCATCCCCGGGGTCCGCCCCACGGGTACAGCGACAGAGGGAGGTACGGCCACGGCGGTCATGCGCGCGGAGACTACCACCACACCCAAGGCAACAGAGACAACCGATGGAGAGAGCACGGGCCTCCACACCGGGACGACAACCACCACCAACACTACCACCACGGCTACCACCGCGGCCACGGCAACAGGTATCACCAGCCACGTCATTACCACGGCAACGGAGAGCGGTGGAACCCTCACGGCCAGCCTCACGGCTACTCCTACCGAGGACGACCCGACAGGAACCCCAACCACGCCTGGCACTACCAGGCCCACGCGCAGCACGCGCTCAACTACCAGATGCAGGCCCAGAACGCCCTGAGCTACCAGAACCAGGTGCAGAGCGCCCTCAGCTACCAGTACCAGGCCCAGCACGCCCTGAGCTACCAGCTGCAGGCTCAGCAGGCGCTGTCCTACCAGAACGCCCTGCACTACCAGAGCCTGATGCAGAACCCCCTGCAGTACCAGAGCCAGGTCAACGCCCTGCAGTACCAGGCCGCCCAGGCCCAGTGGACCCGCTGGAGAGAGCAGCAGCAGCAGCAGCAACAGCAGCAGCAGGGCGGGGGGCAGGGCGGCTGGAGCCACCATCAGCCCCCGCCCCGCGCCAACGGGGGAGACAAGTGGAGGGAGCAGGGACACGTCAGCAGCGAGTGGAACGCCCACGCCTACGGCGGCGAGGCCCGCTACAGGAGCCGGGAGGACAGACACGGCAGCAGGGATGACATCAGAGACGACAGCAGAGACGACAGAGACAGGAAGTCGTGGAGTGAAAGGAGGAGCGTTTGAACAGGTCATCGGTTGGGGGGAGGGACGGGGGAGGGGGGTGGAAGGGACATCCTTGCAGCTTGCGGTCAACCTTATTTGTCGTCCTAGCGGGTTCTGCTTTCTTTCTTTCTATCCCCCCACCGTATACAAACTTCTTTTAGAGCTGGTGCTTGACGTTTGTAGGGGGAAATGTGTCACCTGCGACCTTCAGGTTTCTGTGAGCTTCCTGACCTTGTCAGCTGGTTTTTGAAATTCGTGGAGTGTTGATAACGAGTGAGGGATTTAATGTGTGTGTGTGTGTGTGTGTGTGTGTGTGTGTGTGTGTGTGTGTGTGTGTGTGTGTGTGTTTCTGGCAGACGAAATGAACATGTTTAAAACCGGTGCTCGACGTTGAGAGGAGGTGAAACAGTCGCCCCTAATTCAGTGCCAAAGATTTTGCACTGTAATCTTGTTTTGGAAGTGCGAGGAGAAGTCTTGAATATGGTTTGTTTCTTCCATTCTTTCCATCGTGAGCCAAGCCAGTACCTTGAAGATTGGTGCTCAGTGTGTGGGGGTCATCCCCAAATGCAGGAAAGCCGGAAGTAAGAGAGAGCATGCACTTTGTCTCTCCCTCTTTTTTTTTTTTCTCATGTCAGATGAACATCTTAAAAATGGGTGTTTGATGTTCGGCGGGGGTAAATCGTATAACTGCACACATTTTGATTTTGGCAATTTTGTTGCACTGTTAGCTTGCTATGGTGTTGACAGACGACTTTAAGTGGAAATGCGTATCATTCATTGTAAACTTGACGTGTTGTGCCTGCTCCCTGACTTGGACTGGAACTAGCATGAACATTACTGGCGCACCAAATTCGGTGCCTTCGAAAACCGTAACGGTCCTTTCTTACCCGAAGAAAGTGGATGAACATATATCTAACTTTGTGTTTTAAATTGAATTTGGATCTCGACACCCCAGGACAATCGATTTGTAGACGAGGAAATATATTCTAAAAGTAAATGACACACAAAATGGGTCATGTGATCGTAGCGTAACTAGACATTTTGCTCCATGTGGACGTTGGGAAAGAAACCCATGACCGAATGGCAAAGAACTGAATTTGTTTTGCTCTTTTTACCTGGATCTACAATACTTTAGAATAATACTTCAATACTATTATTATTTGTGCGAACGAGAGAGAGAGAGAGAGAGAGAGAGAGAGAGAGAGAGAGAGAGAGAGAGAGAGAGAACTCCTTTCTGTTTCAGCCTTTCCTCACTTCTTCCCTACTTCTTTAGTTGCCTCGTCAGCTTAAAGCCACACCATTTAACTCCTTGGTATACACTGGCATGTCTCAGCAATTTATGTTTCATTTTCTCTTCACATCCAGCTTACATCTTGGTATGTCTCATTGATTTCAATCTCGTCCTCTCTCCTCGTTTTGTGTCTATTCACAGTCAGTCCTCATCTCTCGCCTGTTGACTGGTTTTTCTCAGCAATGTCAGTTTGAGTCATGCTTCACCTCTTGCCCACTCACGGAGTTGACTCTGCCTCACTTCATACTTTGCCTACATCTTTGCCTCTGCCGTCTGTACTCACTGCGAGCCTTGTCAGTATCTATTCACGAGTTGATCAACTTGCCAAGAGTGCCACAAAGAAAGAGTTGAGCAGATTGCCTATCCCACACACTGATCTGAAACCCAAAGCCCAGGCTTATGTCAAAGACATCTGGCAAAAGGAATGGAACTCGCAGACGGATAACAAACTGTTCAAAATCTGTTCAAACCTGAAAGAGTTGTTACCATGTTCCAGGGGCAGCCGTAAAGAAGAAACGGTCCTGTGCCTTTTGCACACAGGCCACTCCTTTTACACCCATTCCTATCTTTTAAAAGGCGAAGAAGCTCAGTGGTGCATTCCATGTTATGTTCCACTCACAGTGAAACATATTATTTTAAAGTGTGGAGACTTGCATGACGTGAGACATAAACACTTTACATCAGACTCCGTGAAAACCTTGTTCAGAGATGTTCAGAGATGTCTCACCTGATGTGATCCTTGAATTTCTGAAAGAGATCAACATTTTTAATCGAATCTAAATTTTTACAGAAGAAAGATTTTTAACAAAATTTCCGGTGTGTTTTAGAAGATGTATTTTAAAGGGTAGTGTGAACGAGTTTTTTGTTTTTCATTCCTTTTTTGTTGTTGTTGTTGTTGTTTGTTTTTTGACTTGTGAGTTGACTTCAACACGGTGACAGCCCTGATATGGCCCTTTGCGGTCGGCTGGGCTATAAGCAACATTACCTTACCTTACACACTATTTATTCTAGACTAATGCCTCTGTCAGTGATCTCATACACGCAATTGTCACAACCCCTTTCTGTTCCATCGCTTTCTCTGTTCCACTCATCAAGCCACCCTCGTCCATTTCTGTTTGGGCTCCTCTTTCTTCTTTTCATCCAATACGTAGTCTTTTTCTCTCATCCACTTCTACTTTGCACCTCTTCCAATTTTCACCTTATCCCCAGTCGGGCGGGAGAGAAGTGAGGGGGTGATGGTTTGGGGTGGGTAGGATGGCTGGGGGTGAAACTCTGCGGCTCTTATCCATGTGCATTTTTTTTTTTCCGCATGGTTACCGATTCCGTTGGCATTTTTTTCCTCCAGTTTTAAAACGAGTATGAGTGTTGAAGATCTCAGGCTTCCATTTTTTTTTCTTCTTTTCATGTTTTAAGTATTTTGACACTTCCTGATCTAGTTCCTGTTGTGATACTATTGCATATTGTGATGTACATTGTGTTTCCAGCATGTCAACCTCCCCCATTCCATACCTCTTCTCAGTGGACAATGGATGGCTTTTGGTGTTTTGAACTACATTGTTGGTTTAGTTTCAAATTTTTGCTGGGAAATGAAATCAATTTTTGTTAAAAAAAAAAATGTAATGTCAGGTTGACTCTCTGTGTATGTGTGCACATGAGAGCGTGTGTGTGTTAGTATGTGTGTGCGTGCGTGCATGTGAGTGTGTGTGTGTGTTAGTGTGTGTGTGCGTGCGTGCATGTGAGTGTGTGTGTGTGCGCATGCGAGTGTTGGTTGCTGTTGTTCAGTAAGAAATACCATATTTTAGTAATCAGATGAGATTGTCAACACCGAATTGGAGGACACAGCCAGGACAGCGACAGACTTCTTTGGGTGACTTTCTTCTCCTTACTTACTGACATGCACTTTCACATGAAGCTGGCATGTGAAGTGTGTAAAACATCATACTTGGTGAAGTCAGTAAAATGGGGGAGAATATGGAGTGAATGTTGACAAACTCCTGTTGGACAATTAAATCGTCATACATCTTCGCTTCTTTGTGACACATGTTCGAGTAATTTCTTCTGGTGCTGTCTTCCATATAGTATATAACCAAAATAAATAAAAATATAGTAACACTGAAAGCAAATAAGTGAATGCACCAACATACATGTGCTTGCAGCTGCATACAAAAAAAAGTGTGTGTGTGTGTGTGTGTGTGTGTGTGTGTGTGCGCGCGTGCGTGCGTGTGTGTGTGTGTGTGTGTGTGTGTATTGTGTGTGCAAGTTTGCATGCATGCAAACAGTCTGTGTGTGCATGTGCATATGTGTGTGCAGGTCAGTGTCTGTGGTGAAATAATGGCGTACATTTTGTGCATTGATGGGGCTGTTTGGGTCTATGTGTGCGGTTTGGGTCTGTGTGTTGAACAATTAGTACTAAGCTGTCATTTGTTATCCCTATACGTAGGTTAAAAGTGTGGTTTTGTTGCTGTTGCCATCACACCTGAATATATATCAAGTGTTTTGTTCATTTCATTTTCAGTTTTATGAAGGAGGTGTCACTACCTGTGGACTTGTCCATACATGCTGGGATTGTTCATACAATAAACCTCCAAACAGAATGGAACAGTTCACACAATGCAGTATGACAAGGAATGCATAACAGAAGGGATTATCAAATGGTGAACACTGATGCGATTGGTTATGAGCTCCAATTCTTCAGTACATATTTTAAGTTAAAAAATTACACAGAATCTGAAAGACTAGTACTTTCAAAAATGGTTTCCAGGGACTGATTCCAATTCGTCTTACAACGACTATAGAATTGATTCGAATTCTTCTTATTTCAGTATATTAAAGCAAACTGATATGAAAAAAAAAATCTATATGAATTGCCAAAAGATTTAGCACTGATTAAAAAAAAAAAGTTTAAAAGACTAAACAATAGGTTTCCCGTGTAGGTAGGACAACTAGCAAATATGACACACAATGAAAGAATTTGCACGAAGCATTCATTACAGAAATCAGGAGACGAATTTCGTCACATGTTCAAATGAACATTCTTAATGAGGACAAAATTAAACAGCTGTCAAATTCTTCAGAAAAAGCTTAAACACATTGAAAGTTCAAACTTTTATTTCTTAAAAATCAAACTCTTCCAAAGATGGTTTGATTTTTCTTAAACAATTGTGAGCATTTAAAAAAAGTTTACATTTGGTCTGTCTGTGTTTACTTGTGACGTGATCAGACACTTCACCTTCTCTCTTTTAGTTTTATCCACCACCACCCTCTCTCTCTCTCTCTCGCTGTCTCTCTCCCTGACTGAAACATTTGTTACAATTCGTTTTCACATATCCCGATGTGGGTTTTGAAATAGTGAAATTCTTGTTACTTCCTGCTAGATACTTACCAACGGTCAAAACAATACAAGATAGGGAAAAATCCTGACAGGCGACAGAATATATTTGTTTGTTGCACATAATTTCAATGGACTTTATAGAAGCTATCTTGACTTGACTTGACTTGACTTGATTCAACGTTTGAGGCCCTTTTGGGGCCTGTTCGTTGGTCCTAGCTTTACTGGCTTAAGTTTTCACATGCGTGGGAATACACATGTCCCTAACTTAAGTCAGACACTCTGGTTCGTAAACTGTCTTCAGTTGTTTCCAGTGTTGGTCCAAATGACTTTTGAAAGCGTTCAGCGAAGGGGCTGAGACCACCGTGTCAGGCAAACTGTTCCAGCAGGAGACCACTCTGTAGGAAAAAAAATTTGATCTGATATTTATTCTTGGTCTCTGCTTCTGCAGTTTCAGTGAATTTCCCCTAAGGTCAGTGGTACTAGCTAATTTGAAGACAGGAGCACTTACTTTGTAACAGCCGTTCAGATATTTAAAGACTTCAATAATATCGCCTCTGAGACGTCTGTGTTCTAAGCTTGATAGTTTTAGTACCTTCAGTCTCACTGAGTAAGGCCTGTCTTTAAAATGACTGAGGAGTCTGGTTGCTCGGCGCTGCACATCTTCTGTTTCTCTGCAAAGCGTTTTCTGGTATGGTTGCCAGACACAATGCCCATACTCTAACAGTGGACGTACAAGACTTTTGAACAGCTGGCTGAAAGTCTGTTCTGAAAGATAATCAAAGGACCTCCGGATCAACCCCACTATCTTGTTGGCTTTGGCTGTGACTTGTGCCACATGATCTTTAAATGTGAGGTTTTCATCTATTGTTACTCCCAGATCTCTTTCCAGTTTGCTTTCGGCCAGTGTTGTTGTACACCTCTCTCCTTCTTCAGTTTTTCCTTTCATGCTGTATGATGCTGCTGATTTCTTATTGCCTAGTTTCAGAACACTGCATTTTTGTGGGTGGAGCTTTAGTTGCCATTTGTCTGACCATATTTGGAGTTCATCCAGATCAGCTTGCAGTTCCTTTGCTCCCATCTCAGTATCTGTTCTTGTAAATACCTTCATGTCATCTGCAAACATCTTTACAGAAGTCTTGACTTTACGTGGTAGATCATTTATAAACATGACGAAGAGGAGAGGTCCAAGAACGCTACCTTGAGGAATGCCACTTGTCACTTCGGCTTCCTGTGATTTCACACCGTTGACTACAACATTCTGCCTTCTGTTGGTTAAGAAATCTTTGATCCAGTTCAAGGCTTTTTCATGTATTCCAAATGCTGATAACTTTGCTAGGAGTCTACGGTGTGGTACAGAGTCGAAGGCTTTCTGGTAATCCATGTATGTGATATCAACACTACCTCCCTCATCAATAATGTCTGTCCAGGTATCCATGACTTCCAACAATTGCGTAATACACGACCTTCCTGGAACAAAGCCATGTTGGTCTTGACTGATCAGTGAATTTTTCTGTAAATGTTTCATTACTTGCTTTCGAACGATCTCCATTACCTTACAGACTACACAGGTCAGGCTTACAGGTCTATAATTGCTTAGCATCATTTTGCTACCTTTCTTGAAAATTGGTGTGACATTTGCCTTTTTCCAATCCTTAGGAACTTGACCTGTGTCTACAGATAAACTGAAAAGATGTGCCAATGGTTGAGACAGTTCGGCAGTGGCGCTTGCCAAAATGCTAGGTGGTATACCATCTGGACCTGGGGCTTTGCCGTTTTGAAGGGTTTCGAGCAGTTTACGGACCATTTCAGGCTCAATCGTGATATCTGTGAGTGCTTTCTCAAAGTCATACATTGGTAGATCTGGGAGTGGTCCTGAGTTTTCAATGGTAAAGACACTTTGAAAAAAATGATTTAATAATTCTGCTTTTTCCTTGTCATTCTTGGTCTTTGAACCATCTGCCTTTTTCAGATCCGATATTCCTGGCCTTGATGATGTTTTTGACTTCACAAAGTTCCAAAAGCATTTGGGGTTTGTCTTTGCTTCTTCTGCCACTTTGCGTTCTAAGTTTCTTTGAGCCCTACGACATTCCTTTCTTGCTCGGTTATTCTCTGTTTTATAAATCTGGTATTCTTTCCCGGCTTTTGTTTCCTTCCATCTTCTGAAAAGTCTATGCTTTTTCCTGACTGACTTCAGTGTGCCCCTGTCCATCCAGTTCTTTCCTTTCTTGCCTGAGCTGCGTGTTAATGGCGTTGACTTTTCTATTGCATTATAGATGTGGGCTTTGATTTTCTCCCATGTTTCATTGGCTGATAAGTTTTTTGTTTCTTTTTCCCACTCAATGGAGGCAAGTTCACTTTTAAGTTTGTCTACATCGGTTTTTGAAAGTTGTATCTTGGAGCTTGACGAGTGCTTTCAAAAGAGCAGGATAAGTTGATCAGGAGGGACAAATGGTCACTCTTTCCAAGACCTGCTTCAGTTCTAATTTCATTGACCATGTCATCTCTGCTTGTAAAAACAAGATCCAGTGTATTGGCTCTTTGTCCCTCTCTTGTTGGCACTGTATCTTGTTGGTTCTTTCTGGTGCTGCAATAAAAATGCATCCTTGGTTTACTCTAAAAAAAACTTGTAGCTTGATGACCAGGTCCTGCATCACTTCTTTCTAATTTCCAGTCAATCTCTGGGAAATTGAAGTCCCCCATTAACAGTACATGAGAAGCTTTGTGGTCTCCTGTTTTCAAAATCAAATCATTTAACTTTTCCGAGTTCTCAACTGTACTATTTGGGCTTCTGTAAATGAGGCCAATGAGGAGAATGTTCCCGTTCTCTTGTTGGCATTCAACTAATATATGCTCTGAGAAAGTGCTTGCAATTTTATCACATGTTGATGGCTTGAGTTCACTCCGAACATATAGTGCAATACCTCTGCCTTCTTTATTCAGATTATGAAAAATCTGATAATCAGTCAATGTTATTTCACACTCCTCTATACTGTATCTCTTGGTCTTGGGTTTTACTTCCATTATACCAATTATATCTGGTTTGTGTATTTCAATCAGTGCTAACATTTCAGAACGTTTATTCATGAACTGGTCTGTGTTGGTGTATAAACAGATACAATTTTTCAAAGAATTTCCTCTCTTTAACTTTGATAATCATCATCAGAAGTAAAAAATAATTCAAGTCATTGCGATACAAGACCCAAGATTCACTTCTCTCTCAGTGTGAAAAAGAAAGAAAACAAACAAAAATCTAACATGACTCCATAGGTAGGAAATTAATCCGATTTTATGTATACTTTCATGATGCACTGAAAAATTTTTTTTTATGTGTACATTAAGCTTGCCTTCATTGAAGAATTACACGTACTTGCTGACATATTGCTTACAATTGATGTCCAGCAATATTCAAAGGCGACTGCAGTAACACATACAACTTATGAGCATGGTCATAAGAATTATTTAGATATGTTCATCAAACAGTTTCTTACATTTACAAGCAGATGACTTGGTTTTCTTTCACAATCATACAATTCTAAGCCAATGACATACAGTCCCACAGCAGAAAACAAGACAAAACGGCTGACTGTGTGGTTTATTGTGACTTAAAGATTCACTTTCAAGTATTCATTGCACATAAAATGAAACAGAAGACACAGTTTTGAGGACTCAGCAACTTCAATCCATGTATAAAACAAAAAAAAACATGTGCAAACACAATCATGGGCGAAATACTTGGGGTAAATGAATCTGCAGCTATCATGTCTAAAAACAAAGTTTTATCTTGCATACAATAAAATGACTACTATGCCAGCAACTGATATAAAAGTGAGTGATTTGTATGCTGAAAAGAAGCTATCAATTACATTTAAATGTCAGCAGTCAGTATCCATGTGCTACATCATAACTGTCAGCAGCGTTCTGTTATATGTTACTTGTCTGTAATCGGTTTGTACTCTGTGTGCTTAAGTCAATTTTGTCACTGATACATGTTGAACACTATTCATTAAATGTCAACATGACTTAAACAATGATCACGGATCTTTTCTAAGAAAAAAAAACAAACAAACAAAAATCAAACCTCAGATTGATAAGGTGAAGATATCTCAGCTCTGCCATGCTATTCACTAGTCATACAATTCTCTCAAGGACTCTTTTTCAACATGACATTCTGAAGCTTGTAATTCTATATTTGATAACATTTTATGAACAAAATATTTGTATAATTGTTTGATTACATGTATGTATACAACACATAAAGAAAAATTTACTGAAAGACCAAGTTACCTAAAAAAAAAAAGGAAGATGTGCACACATAAACCAATGATAAAAATTCAAAATATCACAGGTACCTCACCATACCAAATCTTGCTGCAGCCCAAATATCACTCTACTCTGTGATAACATGCAACCTTCAACTATGTTGTTTTGCACAGACAAATACTATGTCCATTCCTTCAACAAACAAACATATCTTTTGTTATGGCTACACTTCCATATGTATTACCAGCTTTTAGGAGTGAAGCGACATTAAAGTAATTTTGATCACTCACCCCCAGTCTCCAAGTATAAGCTTTCCTTCAAAGTCAGTCCACAAAAAAGTCCCCACACAACCAGTCTACTAAAAAGTCCCACACAATCAGTTGATAAAAATCCCCACACAACCAGACCACAAAAATAACCCCGCACAGTCTACAAAAAATCCCATGCAACCAGTCAACTATAAGGTCCCGCACAATCAGTCGACAAAAATCCCCATACAACCAGAACACACACACAAAAAAAGAAAAATCCCACACAGTCCACAAAAAATCCCTCACAACCAGTTCACAGAAATGTCACACAGAACCAGTCTCCTAAAGTGAACAACTACACCCCTACCCCCAAAACTGAATCCATCAAAATGGTAATGCTCTCAAAGGTGAAGAAAGCCTTAGCGGTGGGCAAACAAGATCACAGCTGTGCTAAGTTGTTGATTGGGTGATCTTCAGCCAGTGAGAAAAGCAGCACCAATGCATGTGCGTAGACAGTGACACTATTCACTACTTTTCCTGAGAAAGTTTGGCAAACACTGCGTTAATTTCTTAATGATGCTCTTCACGGTAGGTGTACACACACCACACACACACACACACACACGCACACACACACACACACACACACACACACACACACACACACGTAAGCATGCTCCAAGCAAAGCCAAATTTTCATGTGCCTTTTTCAGGCTGGTGTACCTGTTATCCCCCCATGTCCCCAAATCGATCAAAAGATGGCGTAAAAAATAGTAAGACAGTTTCAATCCAAGCTGAAAAACTTTTTTCACTTGTCAAACCTGCACGACATGAAGGACCAAGACTTGTGACAGAATGGGGAATGCCAGACTCATTGTGCAATGAAGAGCAAGTTCTAAGTCTTAACGCTATGGGATTAAGTCCCTTTTGTCCCAAGTCATTTGTCGCTGGCCTGCAGCGGATGTACATGTGTGGATGGTGCTAATGTCAGGTGTGGCTGATGATATATGGCACAGGTTCGATCAATCTGCTTTCTTTGTTTTCATGACATGCTCCCTGTACAATAAACAAGAGACAAAGCTGTGTACACACACACGCACACACACACACGCACACACACACATCAACGAAAACTGGACAAATATCCTGGACCACACCTTCACAAAACCATGACAACAGTTCAGCTCACTTTGACCATTGGATATATCTAAATGCTAATACTTCCAGACATTGCATAGATGCTCATAAAAATATTCTGACAAAAAAAAAACAAAAATGTGTCATCTTCAATAAATCCTTGTCAAAGGTAATGAATAAAAAGCCCCATACATTTTATAGGTAATTTTTTTTTAGTCTTTTGTACATCTGTATATAATGTAAAAAAAAATATATATACTGATGACCTGTTGTGTAATATGCACATGTTATAAGCAAATCTTTACTTTTGACTTACCATTGTCACATTTTTACCACCATCTCAAAATTTTCTTTGTTTCAAAATCTGAAGTAACCCTACTCCACCCTGAAACTTGTTACCTTCAGCTCACACAAAGACAGATTCTTCAAGTATGCTGTACATGACACTGTCAGACCTTCATTGTGTGCTTACCAGCAGCAAGTAGAGACTCCATGAAATGGATGGATCTTGCAGACATAACCCAGACATCTCCCACAGGCGGGCTGAATGCCACTGGCAGGAATGCATTGGTAACAATAAGAACACAACAGCTCACACTTCATCCCATGCAAGCACGGTTTATAGAACAGCCCAGCGGTAGAACAATGATTAAAAACAACGGATATCATGCACTTCTTCCCAACGTCAGAGCAAACATCATAAAACCCACAGACGAAACAGACGGCAGCTGCTGAATCAGGTGGAGAAATGCAGCAGTCTCTCCAGAGTCTCCTCCTCGTCCAGAGTGGTGTGCAGGCCTGGGTGCTGCCGCAGTTTGTGGACAGAGTCCACCAGGGTGTCCTTGAGGTGCTGGTTCTCCAGGCGGGCTGCCTGCCACACTGTCTCCAAGTTCTCCTCCGCATCCCTGTCAACACAGTTGAGACACCCTAGGTCAGACTGGGAGAGATGAGACAAAACATCTTCAGCACATGCATACGAGTCATGGCAGGTTTCTAGACAGACCACAAACTTATAAGGGAGCAGAAGGGATGACGGCACAAGAAATCATAAGGAAAAATGAAGTAGGCAGTATAATGTTTAGGAGCTTGAATGAATATTCCTCATCATGTTTATCATTAATCAGTTTTACCTGAGTGAAAGAGTTAGGCAACAGTCAAGCCCCCCACCAAAAGGAAGTGTCTAGTGGTCACAAGGCAGCACAGTTAAGCTGTTAATGAAGTGTCTAGTGATAACTGTCATCAGCCAGAAACAGTTTGCCTTGCAATCCAGTGCCCCCGTCTCCATACCTCTTCTCTCCCTTCATCTGTTCTGTCTTTTCCTCCTTCTCGTTCAGCAGAGAGCGAAGGTAGCGGATTTCACGCTCATACTCCTGACGTTGTCGGTTGAACACATCATCTTGTTCCTTCAGTCTGCACACAGAAAAAAAAGTATGAAAAGTCATATTCCTTTGTGGGACAAGGGACATTGCTTAACGACTTGACACACTTGTGTTTAAAACATCACTCACAAATGATTAATCGGATGCTAGTTCACATTATATTTCCTCAGTTCAAACCGTTTTCTATCATGTGCACATTACACACAACTGTTCTTGCTTGGATTCTTGGTCATGTCGGCATTCAGGACAAAGATGCTTGCAGATCAGCCTGCCACAAGCACGAAGCTCTAAAACATGTCCATTCTTTTCTAGGATTTTTTTCCAGCAAACATCATGACAGCCCAGAACACTACGCTCTGTCTGCAGATGGTAGGTCATTGTGTCATTCTTCAACCCATGGTCATTAAGTGGTCAGTGAATGTCAGTGGTCAGTCAGTGGACAGTGACAAGCGGGTTTTCAATGGTAAACAGGTTGTCAATCATCAGCAGGTTGTCAGTGGTCAGTAGGAAATAAATGGATATCAAAGTGGTCTGTGAATGCCGTCACAGAGTGATCAGTCAATTTTTCAGGAGTGAAAGTTTAAGAAAAATGTCCAAGTGGAGATGAATCGGAATGGTTTACAGAATCTAAACTCTGTGTGTTTTCTATTTCCTCTCACTCTCTCTCTCTCTTTTCTTTCATTCTGTCTCAATCTCTGTCTCTCTAATCTATCTCTCTGGTTCCACACACCCTCTCCACCCTGCCCTCTCACTAAATGTGTACAACAATGGTCAGGACAAGATCACATTACCTCACTGGCGTGTAAATGCATTGGGCTATAATAGATTGGGGCCCTGTTGGTACTGAGTCATTGGTATTGGAGCTTAATGGCACTAGGCCTTTATGGGACCACCCTGCTCAGACAGGCCAAGGGTCAACTCACCAACTGACCCCGCTCAGACAGGCAAAGGGTTAACTCACCAACTGACCCCGTTCAGACAGGCAAAGGGTCAACTCACCAACTGACCCCGCTCAGACAGGCAAAGGGTCAACTCACCAACTGACCCCGCTCAGACAGGCAAAGGGTTAACTCACCAATTGAACCCGCTCAGACAGGCAAAGGGTCAACTCACCAACTGACAGTTCAGAATTTGAACTATTCCCCGTTTCATTCAATGCAACCAGAACAATGACACATCTTTCCTTGAATCCATATGTGAAGAGATAATCCATGATACAACATGTCAGTTTAAATGCACACCACTGTAATACTAAAAAGAAAAGATTTTCTTTTTGTTCCTTTTCAGGATACATACAGGTGCATGGCTTTCTCTTGAATTTGTTCAGGGAAACATACAGGAAGAAACTTTTCACCTTTTGATCATACTGCCCTTGTTGGTCATGTCTACACCATCCAGATAAACACTGTCTTCTCTAAGTCAACAAATTCAACAGGATTATCCACAAGATCATCACAAGTTCCAATTAGTTTCATTAGACATCAGCAATCACACAAATAAATTCCACTCACCTTTCAGATACGGTCTGCAGCTTGGCTGAGGCTTTCAGTTTGTACATCTGCATGAGAAAGATCGATCAGCGTACAGCGCATGTGACGGAAACTGACCAAATGTTGAATGTATTTGGAACATAATCCAAAGAAAGAAAACATATTGCGACTGACCCACCCATCACACTCCACAAGCTTTCCAATATTGTTATTACTGGTTATCCTAGGAAACCATATAAATATAAAATAAAAGTACAACATGTAAAACACACACACACACACACACACACACACACACACACACACACACTCACTCTAAAGGCCATATTCCAAATGCCATTCTGGTAAGCTGATATACTCCCCAGCAAACAATTACATTCAAGAAAATTTTGGTCTTCATTTATAAAAACTCACCAAAATTTGCCATTTCTGATGCATCCTAAGCACTATTAGGCATGCAAGCATTCAAGGCCAAAGATTTGCAAATGATGCAGTTAATCAGAAAGAATCGCGATTTATTATGATGCATTGTATGAAGACAAAATGTATTCCTCATACACCACAGCTACAACAAGCACTGTACCTTGAGCTTTTCCTCCATTTTGCCCATGATCACAGTGCTGCCGACAATTTGGCTGACAGTGTTCTTGCAGTCTCTCTCCTTCTCTTTGGCCTGCAACAGCATTCATTCCTCTTTTTCTCTTCACCTCATCTGTTTCTCATCACAAACGTTTTAGTAACATATAACAAAAATCACCTCTCACAAACAAAAACCTGACAGGAAAACAAGCACACATATATCCACAGAGTCCACCTTCCTTGAATGAAACCAAACGCTGATGTTCAAAACCATCCAACTGGTTAAATCATCAGCTACACTCAACACAGAACACAACGTAAACTTCAGAATATGATCAGGTGTACACTAATTTATATATACCTGCATAATTACCTACTCATGAGGGTAGCAGATTAAAAAAAAATTGGAGCAAAAGAAAAAGAAAACAAAACTGAAAACAAAACAACAACAAAAACCTTAAAGAATGGTTGCCATTTGTGTGGAGATGGGTCAGACACAGGACTTACCACTCTGAAAGCAGTGTCCCTCTCCAGGGCTGTCTTCTCCACCTGCACACATAAACAATGATGACCAATGTACACAGCATGGAATTCTGGTTCTGTCATGCCATGAAAAGTGTACCTAGAACAGACCAGTGTGGCAGCTGTACTGAGCTAACTAGACAATGACTGTTTTACTACATGACTGCAGCCCCAACATGTGTCCATCTCACGCAAATACAGTTCAGTTCAGTTAGGCCGATCTCCAGCCTCTGTGAAGTACTCCTTCCACTTGCTCCTGTCAAGCATAGCTGCCTTGATCTCATCAATGCTTTCAAGGTCAGTGTCCCTTTTAAGAAGATCAATGAAGTCTGTTGTCTTCCATCCCCTGTTCGCTCTCCAACCCCCCCCCCCCCCCCCCCCCAGTTGGCTGCCACAGTAAAAGCTGTGAAGCAACCTCCTGTGGATGTCGCATAGAGTGACTGGCTAGGCAATGCCTATGTGTTCTTATCTTGTCACTAACTTTAGGGAGGTGTCCATATAGCTCTTCGTTAGTCATGTGCTGCTTCCAAGAGACATTTAATGCCATCCTCAACATGCGGGTATACACCAATACAGCAGTTTCATCGACCTGAAACACTAAAGAATGCCTGTTCTGTAACATGACTGCAGACCCACAATGTACCTTACACACCCCAGTAGGGCAATTCTAAAGAGCTTAGTAAAGAATGACTATTCAATCAATACAGAATGTTGCTGAGAGTAATCTCATATTTCTAAGTCTCACACACAGAGAAAACTATCCAACTACCTGTAATATTTAAGCATAGAACTTCTGCGGTGAATGCATTAACAAAAAAAATTTGCAAAACTTTTGCAATTCTAGGCAAAATCTACAGCAAAGATGGTGTGATACTTACACAACAACAACAACAACAACAAAAGCTGGAAACCATCACACACTATACTGACCATTTTGATAACGTTGGCCAGTTCATTCTGTGTGACCAGTTCCTTGCTCTCAGACTGCCGGATAGCTTTCTGAAGGAGCACTAGCTTGTTCTGCGACCTCCTGTTACACACACATATGTGTATATACATACCTTTATCATACACACACACACACACACACGCATACACACACACACACACACGCATACACACACACACACACACACACACACACACACACCGCATACACACACGCACACATACACACACAACCACATAGAACTAAATAGGATGTCAGAATACATGAAGTTAAATGGATTGAACTTATCTGTTGAAAAAACAAATATAATTCTTTTCAATAGTGGTAATAATCCAGAAAAACTGCCTGTTTTTACATTGGGCGAAACACCTCTTAAATACGTGACAGAAGTTAAATTCCTAGGAGTCCATTTCACATCTAAACTATCATGGAACGCTCATATTGAATACTTATACAAAGGCGAGGAAAATATTAAATTTCCTTAAAATTATTTCTAAAGAAAAATGGGGACAGAATTCATCTACATTGATAACTCTATGTAAATCTTTAATGAGGTCGAAAATAACATATGCCCAAGAAGTAATCTTTAGCGCTCCCAAATACCTATTGAAAAAGCTTGCAAGTATTGAATGCAAGGCATTGAAATTAGCACTTGGCCTTCCGGTGCATGCATCATCTTCTCGTACGTATTATGAAGCGCAGATGCTTCCCTTAGATGAATACAGAGAGTTAGCGTGTTGTAAATTTGTTATCAAGAGTACAACTAATAAAACGCACATTAGATCTGAAATAAAAATGAGGTCAGATATTGATTTTCCTAAAAGAGCAAAATCTATAGCTTCTCAAAAAACACTGGCAACGTACACGTCAAAAAGTATTACTGATTCTGGAGTTTCAATCGATAACGATGCTCTATCCATTAGACCGTTATTTTCTCCTATACCACCATGGGAGCTTAATAAAGCACATTTTGATATTGAACATACCAGTATGAAAAAAGATGAAAACATAAACATGTTAGCAAGCTGTATCAAATGCCATATTGAAAAGAATTATTCAAATTATTTGAAAATATACACAGACGGTTCGTGCATTGATAAACAAACAGGTTGTGCATTCTTAATACCAGACTTAAGAGTAGAGAAATCATTTTATATCGGAATTAACAAATCGATATTTACAGCAGAATTAACAGCGATACTCCTGGCTTTAAATTACCTTTTAAACTTTCCAAAAACAATATTTCAAATTCTGTTCTGTGTTGATTCTAAATCAGCTCTTCAGGCATTAAAAGTTTCTCAATTGCACACAAGACCTGAAATGGTCATAGAGATAAATTGTATGATACACATGTTGATTGCAAGAGGAACCATGTAGTTTTTTGTTGGATTCCTTCACATTGTTCTTTTCATTATAATGAAAAAGTAGAGACAGGGCAGCTAAACGTGGAGCCAAAAATAGTTTTGGTTCAGAACTATTTGATTTCCCCTTATCAGTACATGAACAGTGTAACTTGGTTAAGTCGCATATCTGGAAAGCTTTCGAATATAGTATGGTAGATCACGTTTATAAAGAACAGTTTGATGTTAAAAGAATCAAAGAGAATTTTAATCTTAATAGAAAATTACTCTCATTAATGCACAGGTGGAAACTTAATGCATTTAAAACAAAATATGTAAAAAACGTAGTCTGCGTATGTGGAAACAAAATTACTCCCAATTCATATTGTTTCATGCAATGATATGAAAAAAATCATTCCAGTATTGAAGCAAAATACTGTGCAGGTCATTTTTCAGTCACCAGCTTTAACGTACGAATTCTTTGTACACTTAGAGCACACCCCTATTGGAAAATACTTATAATATTTTTTATTAACTTTATTTGCGGGGGATAAGAAAGGAAGGGGGGTGGGGTGGATAAAATGGGGGGGGGGGGGGAGCAAAGGATTGAGGATTGTTGTTTTTATTCTTTTTCCTTTTTTCTTTAGTACTGTCATCCGTTTTGACTTTAATTGATAAGTTAGTTGTTGGTTATAAGTATTTTGTTTCATGTTAAACTTCACTTATGACTTGTGTAAAGATATTCACACACTTACACATCCACAACTCTCTCACTCACACACACAGGCACACATACTCACACACACATGCACACACACACACACGCACACGCGCGCGCACACACACTCACACGCACACACACATTCGCGTGCACATGCACCCATACATATACACATACACATATTATGTGCACGCTCGCAATTACTTCCGTACACATTCACTTTTTTTTTTTTTTGGTCTAATATCACGAATAGTGGATAGACGTTAAATGAAGGACACACACACACACAACCACATACACACACACACACACACGTTTATGCTAGCAGTTTAGAAATACTTTTCTGATCAGAATGATATTGCATCTCTAATCAGCTTGAAAATACACACTGAAACATGCTGACAGGCAAAAGAAAAAAAAAAAAGGGAGGGGGGGGGGGGGGGGAGGGTGGAAGATAACCCACTTCATCAGGAATAGCATTTATGACAGAATGCATTCATTGTGCACACACACACACACACACACACACACACACACACACACACACACACACACACACACTCACACACACACACACATACACTGCATGCACACACAGAGAGAAACATATACATGTATTGCTTGTGTACCAGCATATCAATCAACAGATGCATACACAGACATTGACTGTGTACAGGCTGAGACACGAAGTAACCATATTTTTTCACTAAGCCTTTAGAGATCAACCTCCAGACTCCAAACCTCACCACAGGCTTTTTCACTTCAGTCCATACCTCTGCCCCAAAAGTCCATCGACCAGGCAGGTTCTCACCTGACTGCACTGGGCATGGCGCTCACTTCAGTCCATACCCCTGCCCCAAAAGTCCATCGACCAGGCAGGTTCTCACCTGACTGCACTGGGCATGGCGCTCACTTCAGTCTATACCCCTGCCCCAAAAGTCCATTGACCAGGCAGGTTCTCATCTGACTGCACAGCACTTAAGTCCATACCTCTGCCCCAAAAGTCCATCGACCAGGTAGGTTCTCACCTGACTGCACTGGGCATGGCGCTCACTTCAGTCTATACCCCTGCCCCAAAAGTCCATCGACCAGGTAGGCTCTCACCTGACTGTACTGTGCAACTGTGCATAGCGCTCACTAAAGTCCATACCCCTGCCCCAAAAGTCCATCGACCAGGTAGGTTCTCACCTGATTGCACTGTACCTCACCACAGGCTTTTTCACTTAAGTCCATACCCCTGCCCCAAAAGTCCATCGACCAGGTAGGTTCTCACCTGACTGCACTGTGCATGGCGCTCACTTCTGCTCGCAAGCGCTTGTTTTCTGCTCCTGCCTCGATGGCTGCCAATGTCTGGCGCTTTCTTTCTTCATCAGAAGCCTGCCGGCAGACACCATTCATCATTTGGGAAGGAAGAAGCAATACATATTAAGTACAGAACATACCATGAAAGTATGATAACAGAATGGAGTCTCTTTCACTTCGGTTACAAGGTACAAGAGAAATGCACTCATGTTCACCAATTCTCATGCTACACAAAACAAGCTGCAAGAAAATCTGGATTACATGATGTGTGTACGCAAAGAGAACTGAAAAAGCAAGGTGATCACAGTGGGCACTCAACTGTCTCCATTCTTTCAACAGCTGTATCCATAATGACACAAAGCCATGTTAAGAAGAAGCTAACATAGAGTTCAAATCTTAATCTTAGAACTTAAAGACAGTTACTAAATAGAGAACCTATGAGAAAGGCACTTGGGAAAACTACAGACCTAAATACAGAACCTATGAGAAGGGCGCTAGGAAAAGCACAGACCTGAATACAGAACCTTCAAACTAACCACGCAACCAATGGGTCAGGTGAATAAATGACTTCCTTGACAGAAGCAAAACTCATGAATATGCAGCCTGCAAACAACTTTTTATCGCATATCAAAAGTAACACTTTGCTCTTTGGAAACGCTTTCATAAAACAAATTTGCAGAAGAAACTGGTACAGCATTCTTTCAAAAACAGATGTGTTCAGTGAAACAATATGGCTTAAAGTAAGAAGCTTTTGGACACAATGCATTACATTTTGCTTGCTTCAGTTTCAGTTTCATCAAGGACGTGTCACTGTGTGCGGACTAGTCCATATACGCTACACCACATTCACTAAGTTTTGAGACCACACTACGCATGATTTTAAGCTAATGGATAAATTAATTAACAACTAAGATGAGAGAATTGAAGAAGAGGGTCTCGTGGCTACGGCTTAGCAGATGTCTGACTTACGCATTAGTCCAATGAGCTGGTCAGACCTTGAGTGCCTACCTAACTTTGGTTGCCTTCTTTCTTTTTTTGTATGTGTGTGTAGTGAATGTACACATGTGTGTGTATGGATGTGTGGGCACAGGCCCATGTGTGTGCACATGCACGCGCATGTACGTTTGTGTGTATGCGTATGCGTGCATGCGTGTATTTGCTTGCAATATAAGCCAGACAGATATGAAATCCTTTGATTATATTCATGCTTGTAATAAACTGATCTGTGGATCATTTTTACAAACAGGAAAAAAAAACTTTGACTAGGGAAATGAGCCTTTGTTTCCTTCTTGTTCACTTTCGCTTGTTTGCCACAGGCGGATTCCTATGCCTAACATGCTGTTTGGGGTTGGTAAAGTTCTCGAGCGATGACAAAGTCCTCTTCAATGATCACAACAATGCTACCAACCATCCCCTTCCACTACAGTAATGTACACTTACCATAAGTTTGTGCACCATTTCCTCTTTCTCCTTTTCAAAATGTTCCCTCTCATCCACGACAGACCTGAAACATATCAAATTTAACACACCTAAAAAAGGGTACTTTTACAAGTGCATCAACTGCATCTTGTTTTCCTTGGTTATTCGACGACAGGATTTGCAAATGAAGACAATGCACATCACTGTTAGTGAAGGAATACCAGACCTGTTCACCCCAAATTCATGTACCTGTAATATCTCAGACAAAAACCTGTAATCTGAAAAAAACAACAACATAATCTTCATAATCGCAATACTTTGACAACTTTCAAAGATTTAGAAGAGCCGGCCGTTGGCACACAAGACCACTTCGTCGCCATCTTTGACAAGGTAAAAGACCCAAGGCACTCTGGGAAATACCTTCTTACTGCTTTTGACCAAAACAGTAGTAGAGGAAACTTCGCGTTTAACAATATTATTATCTTTCTTTGTGTTTTGTCCTGTGCTATGTTTGTCTGTATCCTTGGCGGTAGCTAACCCCCTCTCTCTCAATATTCTTCTTTTTTTTTTTTTTATATATATATAATCTTTCTTTGATTTTTTTTTCTTGTATTTTTTTTTGGGGGGGGTGGGGGGGGGGTGGGGGTATAATTCCCATAATTTCAATTTTTTTCCGTAAAAATTACGGCAAAATCATAAGGGTAAACAGGTCTGGAATACACATTTCCTACTTGGAAGAAATCACACTGTCTGCTATTTTAGTCTGAGATTTACCTTTGGCAGTCTGTTACTGTGTGCATGTGGTTGCGCACAGTTTCTCACAGGTACCCACTTCTGGAGGTCTTCTACAATGCGGATGTGGTAATCCATGTTCTTTCACAGGTACCTCTGAAGGTCGGCTGCTATGTTGACAAGGGTGTTCATAGTTCTTTACAAGTTCCAACCTCTGAATCTCTGTGACATGTCCGGTATGAATAATTATGGTTTCTCAAAGACCCCTACCTCTGAATGTCTGTGACATGTCTGGTATGAATAATTATGGTTTCTCAAAGACACCTACCTCTGAATGTCTGTGACATGTCTGGTATGAATAATGATGGTTTCTCAAAGACACCTACCTCTGAATGTCTGTGACATGTCTGGTATGAATAATTATGGTTTCTCAAAGACACCTACCTCTGAATGTCTGTGACATGTCTGATATGAATAATGATGGTTTCTCAAAGACACCTACCTCTGGATGTCTGTGACATGTCTGATATGAATAATGATGGTTTCTCAAAGACACCTACCTCTGGAGGTCTGTGACATGTCTGGTATGAATAATTATGGTTTCTCAATTACCCCTACCTCTGGAGGTCTGTGACATGTCTGGTATGAATAATTATGGTTTCTCAATGACCCCTACCTCTGGAGGTCTGCCACGGTGTTGACATGGCCGTGCATGGTCATCTGCTTCACAGCCTCCAGCTGCAGCTTGTCGTGCTTCTGCTTGATGTCCTTCAACTTTGACCTCGTCTCTTCCAGCTCTCGCTCTATCTCTTCTCTCTCTTGCTCACATGTTGTCAGCTTGTTGGTCAGGTGACCGACTGCGATCAGTATCAACGAAGTACCACAACATCACTGTTTTAGGCAATGCAAAAAGTGACTGGACTAAATTTCTTTAACTTTGGGCAGGATGAAATGTGAATGGTACACAGTCTACCCTGTAGCACATAGGAGGAGAGAGAACAATGGAAGTCCTGAATGATATGAACATCCACTGCTGCTACCCAACTATGCAAATCATGAATGAGTGAGTGACAGGCTAAATTATCTTTTCTTTTTTTTCTCCTTTTTTCCTTTTTTTAACCATTTGCTCCAAACTCTCCAACTCTGGATCTAGTTTAATAAACCAGGTAAACTTTAAACGTCATGATATCCACTTTGTTAATGCAAAAAGAATTAACAACAACAACAAAAAACAAAAAATGTCACTGTGAGGAGTGATATGTCAGATCAGGGATGGTACCCACCTTGATGCATGTGGGAAGAGCACAGGTCCTTGACCTTCCTCTGCTGGAGGTCCACCTGTTCCGTCAGAATCTGGTTCTCTTCCAGCACCAGTCTGGCCTGCTCCTGCAACGCTTGCCTGAAGGCATCATCATCATCACACACTTCATTCGACGTTCCCTGGGAATTCATCAACTATGTCACCATGGGTTCTGTTACTGCCATCATTATTATGCTACTGCACTGTTATGTTCAAAATTAGAATCATCAGCATCTTCAGCTAAACAAGGCTGGCAATTTACAGTCATCATCATCATCTCTTTTCTGTGCACTGTTTATGTCTGCATTTTTAGTACTGTAACCTGACACAGTTGTCAATAGTATCATCGCCTTTTTGTGTGAACATTGTTGCCATCATCACTGGAGGTTTTCTACATTATAAAAAAAATTCGTATACACTCACAAGTAAAGTCCATAACACAAACCATGCACACTGGAAGACACGATTACTGCAACTTAAGTCAAATCTTTCACATGGAATCATTCAAACATATTTGTACGTACGCCTGTATTCTCACACCATACAGCCACCCAAACACACAAACACCACATCTGTATGTTGTAACACACCACTCACCAGTCTGAAGCATGTATAGCGCCCATGCTCCCTGTCCCAGCACTGCTTCCTTGAAGCTGATAGCGCTGGTTCTCCCTCACCACCTCCTCTGTGCGTTTCTTCAGAGACTGCAGCTCGGTGTGGCACCGCTGAATCACCCCCTCCTTCTCCTGGATCAGGTCGTCGTAGGCCAGAAACAGGGGGGCCAGGTACCGCTTGTTGATCTGAAGGTCACGCACACCAACAGTAAACATGAATCAGTTTGAACGTGTCGGATTAGGCCGATGAAAATGTTTTGAAAAAAGGTATGTATACATACTGTGCATAAATATATGCGCATACAGGCATGCCTGTGAAGGTATGCGTTTGTGTTGTTTTGTGTGTGTGTGTGTGTGTGTGTGTGTGTGTGTGTGTGTGTGTGTGTGTGTTGTGTGTGTTTGTTTGGGTGCGTGTGTGCTCATGCTGGGAGTATCAGCAAGCAGGCATGTGTGCATTGGTGCAATGGTGAAATTTTCATCAGCCTGCGAGTAGCTGAGAACTGTGATGTAGTGGTCGACTCTCAAACAAAGTAAGTATTTTCATCCAGAAGGGGAGCTTAACAGGTCATGCTCTGCATATGCTGGACCAGAACAGGTGCCACTGAACACCACCAAAGCGACTCAGCAGCAAAGCAGTATCTCTGGTCACTCGGCCTATGGTGACATGATTCTTATCATTCCCTATGGACTTCCAGGAACAGTCTGAGTGTGGATGCACATCAGCTCAAAAAAAAGGAAAAAAAAACAGCATTAGTCATGGTTCCCACTGAAAAATATCTCTAAAATTCTTGGAAAGGGGTGGGGGAAGTGGGGGATGGTAGGCAGGGGTCCCATCCCAGCCACCCTCCCCCTCCTTCCATCCACTCCACATCCTCAAACACCCACCCCCTCCAAAGAAATACTGCCACATCATATGCCAGTCACCTGGTAAGCTGAAGCTTCATTCTGCCATCTTCCCCACCTCCCTTTGTATTTCTTGGCCTTCAGCAAGGTTCAGTAATGCCCACACATACTTCCTTCACTGTATCATACTTAAATGCAATGAGGTGAACAGAAAGCCATCCCAGCTTCCTTCAGATTGAAACTCCACAAGTTGATATGTGAATCATCATCTTTTTGGCTTAGCTACGATCAGTACTATTAGTTTGTACAATCTTTATCAATCTCTTTCACTCTGGCAGTGCCTTGCCAGTGCATTATATCGAAGCACGATATTTTCAATGCGTGCATGTGAGCAGATGAAACAGCAATAGTGAAGGACAAGAGATCTCATGTCTTTAGAGTTAACATTGGTTCTGACTCCATTTCCCATACAGTCCTTTGAATGAGACTATAAACCAAGGTTCCATGTGTGAATACATGCTTAACATCTTGCAAACACGTAAAATCCCATCACCAACTTTCGGAAGAGAAGGCCAGTTTGGCCGTTGATATAGATGACATGTTACACATGGCATGCATCCTGCGTAAGAAATGGAAAGAATGAAGGAAGTAAGGAAAATGAGTGAACGATATTGAATGATATTGACTGGATGACATGGGAAACGACTGAATGAAGCGCCAACTGGCAGCTCTTCAATCAGCGCTACCCAGGTAGGCAGCCTGTTGTGTAAACGAGTGTGGACTGTGAAGCGCTTACAGCTTGGTCTCTAGCTGAGAATAGGCGCTATATAAGAATTCATTACAATGATAATAATCTGTCAGCATACCCAACATGTGACCAGAACTCCTAGAATTCAATAGCCAGTTCGATTTTCTTTTTTCATCCCTGATCTTTTTCCCTAGAAAAATTATTTCCCCCCAATTTCCCATTATAGCTTTGGATGAAATCCCCAAATTCACGGTGAAGGTAGTGCCTTGGAATACACCAAAGAATGATTTAGAAGACAATGACATGAATGATACACAAGACCCTAGTGCAAGATCCATTTTAGCCATACATATGAGGAGATTAGGTTGAAAATTCAGACAGACAGCGTGTCACCATAGCCAACATTTAAAACAACTGGTTGTAACCTGTCTGTGCAGTGCAGGTTACATAATTCCAACTGATGAATCCAATTTCTGGGTCAGTCAGCTCTCATCTGAGCTCTGACCCATACTTTCTAAACGGTGACCAAATCAGACATTAAAAAACAAACCCAAAAAACTTTGCAATGATCACAACGTCCTGTGGAACATACACTCAAAGAATCAGGAGAAAGATTGGGTGTTGATTTGAATATGGAAGTGAGGTTGTACAATGCTCCTGGCTTGGAATACTAATGGATACAAAGACTAAGCTCAATCAGATTGTTTGAACTGCTCTCCGAAAGTACTGATTAAAGTCAAAAACAAAATCACTTCATTACGCAAAAATGTTCTCTAATCAGGACTTAAATTGAGGCAGCAGAGGACATGTGATCTGAAGACTGGTTCAGGCAGCAGGGACTAAAGACAGACACAAATTCCAAACTGGCAAAAACATTGAACAGTGTCTTCCAGTGTACTGATAGCTCAAACTATAAATTGGAGACATTTGAACATCCTCCAAAAAGCCGTCTGGAGCTACAAATGATTACAACACTTATTTCAAAGATCATACGCAGTCATAAATTTTTAACCATAACAAAATGACAATGATCTTTTTTTAATGCCAGCTTCAGCAAAATGCATGTAACTTACATGTCACATATATATTCAATTATAAACTGGCAGATAAACCTCAAGTGTGCACAAGGTAGAACTAAAGCTAATAGATCACACACACACACACACACACACACACACACACACACACACACACACACACACACACACACACATACACACTGAGAAAAAAAAAGCAGAACACAAAGCAATAATCCTACACACACACACACACACACACACACACACACTATAAAAAAGGACTCGACGTGTGCCAGAAGAAGACAGGGTAAGTCCACTCACCAGCCAAGTGGGAACAGGACCTTTCTGGGGTAAACCCTGAAGCTTGGAACGCTAAAAGAATACACCAGTCACCGTCACACACACGTTAGTATTGCAGCGAAGCAGCAAGTATCAACATCCAAATACACAATTCACTACTACCAGCAACAGCAACAACATGAACATCATCACCACAGAGGTCAACACATGCCAGACAAAGCTACACACCAGCCTAAAAAGCACAGATGAAAACATATTCAGCAGCTGAAAGCATCAAAGCCTGTTCCCTCAAATACACTCTCCTGAACAACACAAGCATTCCCATCCACACACATACATAAAGGCATGAACACACATACAACCACAATCACAGTCATTGCCAAAACCAAGAGTCGTCACAGACCGCACAAAGCAAAACAGCCAGCACACACCCGCACAGAGATCAATTTTTAACAGCCTCAAAATTTGAGAAGGGCTGCAAATGTTCATCAATATACCACTATCTCCAGATGAGATTTGATTGATCTTGTTGAAAACATGATGACAAAGAAATGCTCAGGGAACAAAACAGAAGAGTGAAGAAGAAATGGAAAGTGGCCTACGTCCTCTGGTGAGAGTGGTCGGAAGGCAGCCTGGTACTGGCTGAGCTCCTGGTTCAGTCGGCCCACCGTGTTCTTCAGCACTTCATTCTCGTTCTTCAGGTCCTCCACCACAGGGCTCTCGCTGGCCCTCCTCCCTGACCCTTCCTCCTCTGTCACAGGGAAACAACGGTTCAGTCCATCTGCCTGGCCACCACAGTAACTCCCCTTGGTTTATTCTTCACCATCCGCATGGATGGAACTGAGACGGAAGCAGAGATGGAAGGGAGTGTACAGAGGTGGATGGATGGGGATGGAGTGGAGTTACAGGGGTCCTGCGATGTACCCTCTCCCCCTAACCCCCAATCTGTCCCTCCACTCCCCATCATCCATCCCCCTTCTCCTCACTTCCCTATCTTCACCATAGATCAGCGCACTTTAGAAATGTGTTACAACCAGAGCTTCACGCATACTGCTTAACTTGCTTTCAAGTTATCTACACATTAATAATTTATCCTATCTCGTTAGAAAAACAAAGGTTTTATCCATCATGTCTCTTTGTTACAACAGTTTATCTTGTATGTCTTTTCGCAGTAGCTATGGTTTATCTTACACATAAGAATTAAAGTGGTGTGTCTCAGCTTTTGATTATCCAACCAGTCATGCTCTAAACCTGGATTTGCCTCACAACAACCTAATACTGACATTAACTTAAAACGCTGCCACATAGGTGGGGAACCTAGATCTTACTGTGTATGGGGAAGAATGAATGAGTAACATAACAGTAATGCCACACAGACACACAGCATAAAACGCATAGCAACCGAAAAAGGTACAAAGCATTGCGCTCACTTCCAGGTCCAACAGCAACGACCATATTCCTCAGACTGACGACTTCCTGGTGGAGGTCCTGGTTTTCCTTCTTCATCTGTTCCACCTCTCTCTGCAAGGTCAGGGACAGAGCTTCCTGTGAGCTGGAGCGTGGCTGTGTCGCCTGCCTCGCCCCTCTCTGCATGGACATGGGCGACGATTCCTGTGGGGTGGTGCGTGACTGTTTCACCTGCCTCGCCCCTCTCTGCATGGACATGGGCGACGATTCCTGTGGGGTGGTGCGTGACTGTTTCACCTGCCTCGCCTCTCTCTGCATGGACATGGGCGACGATTCCTGTGGGGTGGTGCGTGACTGTTTCACCTGCCTTGCCTCTCTCTGCATGGACATGGGTGACGATTCCTGTGGGGTGGTGCGTGACTGTTTCGCCTGCCTCCCCTCTCTCTGTAGGGACATGGACGATGATTCCTGTGGGGTGGTGCATGGCTGTTTCGCCTGCCTCGCCTCTCTCTGTAGGGACATGGACGATAATTCCTGTGGGGTGGTGCATGGTTGTGTCACCTGCCTCGCCTCTCTCTGTAGGGACATGGACAATGATTCCTGTGGGGTGGCGCCGCGCCGTGTCACCTGCTCCACCTCTTTGGGTAGGGACGAGGCGGAGCTTGCCTTGGGGTGGCGTTGCGCCTTGAGGATCCTGACCCTCCAGCTGGACAAGGTGAGTGACAGGAACCACACAGTCAGTCAGGAAAAAAACAGTGGTGAGAAAGAGAGGGGAACGGCAAGAGAGACTCAATGAGAAAGAGAGAGAGACGGAGAGAGAGAAAGACACACACCCACACCCACCCCACACACATACACAGACACACACACACACACACAGACACACACACAGAGTGAGAGAGGGAAAGAGGAAGGAACAGATATGTAGACATGCAAAACAGAGAAAGAAGACTCTCAACGACAACAAAAGCAAACAAAGGAGGAAAGATGAACTGATGCAGGCACAAATCTTAAAAGAAAATAAAAAGGCAGACTGGTCTAAAAGGTTTTCCAACAGCCCAATAAAGAAGAAGATGTTCAAAGAAAAGAAATTGTTAACAGAGTGCTGGCAACTAGTGTTATTTTGAGATTTAAAAAAAGAAGGCTCAAATGACAGTCCTTTTTGTCAGAAAGAATTTTTTCTTTTCATGAGACATGGCATGAAATGCAGAATGTATTAAACATCTGAAAACCTTCTTTTTCTTGCTCGACACAACTAATGTTCTTTTTGGCCGTTGTCATTATTATCAACTTGATTTAACTTTTGATCCCCAATATCGTGATACGAAAAGAACTTGCTGTCATTTCAAACTCATGCTGGCCATTACAAATAATGATTAAAAAAAAATTGAATTGAACTAGTAGAATGCTTTTTGTGTAGTATGTCTTTATGTGTGTATGTCATTGTTTCTCTAATCCCCTCCCCTTCCCCCTTCTCGATGTTGGATATATTCATTCGTATGCGTTTTGTTGATATTTGTTTGCTGTTACTATTGGAAAAACAATTTTTAAAAGTGGAAAAAAAAAGAAAAAACACTGTCAGTTTTGAAACGCCATACCAAACATTTCCTGTCATACCTGTCATCACATCATGGCTGACGTCTGTCACAGAATGTACCAGCTGACTAACTATTAATGGTAAAGTGTACAAACACACGCACATACGCATGACACGCACATGCACTCACACATACGCACACACACACACACACACATGCAGACACGCATATACGCACTCACACACACATATATACACACACTTTTACTCTCATACCTTTTGTAAGTCCGTTAAATGACTGACAATGTCAAATATTTGTAAGATCTGCCAAAAGACATTTTTTCATGAAAAGAGTTTACAAAAGGCATCGCGTGCATGCACACACACACACACACAATGATACAATACGCTCTCACACATCTGACAAATAACAGTTATTCATCACACTGAAGAAATGTAAACACTTTCATCAGGTGTGTTTCTGATGTCTGAAAACCCGTGCAAACAATAATCAGTGATGTGAGCATCCTAGGCTTGCTCCTACCTCCACTCCTGACAGGGCCAGACATCTTCCTCTGGCCGACGACCTCCAGGTGCTGATTCTGTGGCTCCTCCTTCATCGGCTTGGTCTCATGCTCCAGAGGGAGGGAGGGAGCGTCCCGGGGAGTGGCACTGAACTGAGATGATGACACAGCTGCCGATCCCGACCCTGTGTCAGTGTGTGTGATTTTGATATTTCAGTCAGTTGTGGTGGAGAGATAAGGTGGGGAACGACAGGAGAAACACATACAAAACTGAGACGGAAGCATGAGAGAAAAAGAGAGAGAGAGAGAGAGAGAGAGAGAGAGAGAGAGAGTGTATGAGAGAGACTGAGGTAGACAGCATTAAAGAAGGAAGAAGACAATGAATGGTTGATAAAGAGACTGATTGTGAGAAAGAGATTGGATGGGGGGGAGAAGAAAAAGGTATAGAGGAGAGAATGCACAAGGGAAAAAATTTGAGTGGTGGGGGGGGGGGGGGGGGCTGGGGGAGAAAAGTGAGAGAGAGAGAGAGAGACAGAGAGAGAGAGAGAGAGAGAGAGAGAGAGAGAGAGACAGAGACAGAGAGACAGAGAGACAGAGAACTCTTACACTCCCAGTTTCCTTTCAACACAAGAGAAGTCACTGTACCCACAGTCCATTAGATCATTCATTTATGCAGACTGTGGATAACGCACAGTGGTTGGTTCATACATTACTGCCCTCTCTGGTTTAAAATTCCCAAACACAAGAAAGATCTTTAAACATTGTGATGAGGAGAATATGCTTTGCAAAAATAATGATAATCTCCCACATGGTGCAAAAAAAAGTAAGAGCTGAAATAGTGCTTTACAAGCAAACATGTAGGTTCATGTCCACTGGAGAACAAAAAAAAAAAAAAAAGAAACAGAGAAGTTCTAGTGCAACGAAGAGCTAGCCTCTCACACTAGTTACAGCATGAACTGATCATCTGGGAAATGCTGGACAATCCTTGTGAATGGACAAAAGTGACAGAAGGTGTGAGCCAGAAGTATGCACCATATAACCAACAGCTCTTGTAGAACATGCCCAACTAGAACTAGTCTCAGTCACGTTCTGGCTTTGTCTAACCCATACAAACATAGCTGGCAAACAAAATGACCAATGCTGCCAGACGTCATGAGTCATATCACACACACATCGCTGATCTTTCCAAATCTGTGTGGAAAGGGGTGGAAGAAGGATTTTTACCAATAAAAGACCTTGGTATTGGAATAGGCCAGTTCGGCAGTAGCATGTCAAGTATCACACTCTATGCGCAGCAAAACATACAGAAGTATGGAGGGTTAGTGATGATGACAGCTGCTCATCTTTGTTCAACTTTGTTACAAGACAGCAGTGTGAACCTCAATAAATGGTCCCAGCTGGGGTGAAACGGACAACAGCCAACAACCCGGCAGGGCTGGTGATGGCCACAGACTGACAGAGGTGGCTATGGGCCAATCAGAACACACGGTGTATCACCAGGTCTGTAATCAAGTATTGTTTATGCTCAGATTGTGACTGGGGAAGCCACAAGCTTCAGAGCCAGCCGCTATATTCCAAATATGAACAAAAATGTCAACGACATAAAGTGCAGCGTCCATAATAATAGAGTAAAGCGTTAGTTGATCAGTGAAGCTGACAATGGATTAAGATGATGGTGTCAATTATCACCTAACTCACATCACATTTTGGCTCAGAGTTAGAAGTTATCAGCATCAAAGACAGCATTTGGCAATGTCTTTCCAGGAAGTCAGCTTTGTCAGCCACATCTTGAATAACCAAGGCTCTCTTGCAGTGTGGTCAGCAACTCACTCACCAAGTGCTCAGATCAATGGAAGAAGGTACTGGCTGAACCTGATAGGTTGATTTCAGTCAGTCCTTCTTCTGTTGGGTTTTGTCTGACAGTGGATGCAGGTGAGAGAAGGAGAAAGAGAGAGACAAAGACAAAACAATATTCTTCTTTATGAGGATACTGGATAAGCAATGGTGTGTTTCTTTATGACAGAGAGAGGTGGGGGTGGTGATGGTAGGGAACAGGGGGGGGGGGACTGAGAGACTCTGAGAGAGAGGCAAACATAGCAGACAGACGGGGGGAGGAAGGGGAAGGGAGGGTGATAGATCTAACTTCATTTGTGCAACAACAGCTCCTGCCACAATATAAAGCTGGTAGATCGTATGGACATGCTGGGAAAAAAAATCTGCCGTAACAAAACTTGTTCACAACATAATGAAAAGAAAATACCAGTGGAAATGAAACACAGCAACAGTGCAGTATGAACACAGGGACTTGACAACACCCAGAGCAAAGAGCAACAGAGAAAGGCTGAGTAACACTGAACATTGGTGGGATTACTGCATACACCAACACAACACAAATATCAGCTTTCTCACTTCCAATCTTGTGTGTAAGTCCATGTGGTGTCATTGTTAGTGACAAGTAAGTATTAGGAAATGACAAAGAAAAACCAAGTGAAATTCAGCTAAGGATATGAAAAGTCTTTTAACTCTTATGTGTGAGCATAGACACACTTTCAAAGAAAGCATGTGGGAGTATAAAAATGCATTGAAAATGCAGTAATAAGTCTGATGTTTGTATGGAGCTTGAAAACTCTTGGCATTATGTAAAGGATGCCTTGTTAATTTAAGCGCTGCACAGAGATATGAAATGCCAAGAAATTTGATGTGAATCGTGCGCATCTTCTGACATTTCCAAAGTATCTGACATTTCAATTACGATAAAAAAAACCTTCTTACTTACTATTTTCATAGAATTTGCAGTTTTCTCATCAATTTCTTTGAGATCTTGCTAGTCTTTAATCCTTTTTTCCTTTGACAGGAATCTTTCTTCAAAACTCTGGCTGTCTTGCATTTCCAGTTTCATGCATGAGTACTGATTTACTCCCCGCTCTATCATCTAATCAACCTGTATGTTCTGTGGGCTGCTGTGTCATCAAACCTTCAGATCGTGGTGACTGAACCTCTTGTCTGGATGCTGCCACCATCACCTCCTTCACCTCCGCCTGGGGCTCCGGCACTGCGCCTGCCACAGGGGGCTGTTTCACAGTCACCTTTCTGACTGTCACCTTGTTCTCAGAGGCTGCTTCTGAAGACACCTCCGCCTCAGAGGCAGGCTGGGGTGATGATGCCTTTGCCTCTGGGGCAGGCCCATGGTCCACAGGGGGTGGTGGCAGCGGAGGGGGCTCCTCATCATCACTATCTTCCTCATCATCATCTTCACAAACCACGCCAATGGGAAGCAGGAAGAAAAGAGGGTTAAATAAAGGTGGTGAAAAAAAGTGCACAACCAACATCAACATGCAAGGAACAGAACACAAAAGGATCGTAGAAGTGATGTTAAGGTGTCAGATAAGAACAAGGGCAGCATGTGAGCTCAGAGCACACTATGATTCTTCTTCAAAATAAATACAACCCAGTGAATTCAGAAATTGTCATACAACAACAGGAACTGCATGAAAAACAAACAAATAAACAGAACACTACACAATCCATAAATGGTTAACAGCGTGTATTAAAATGTGCACACATGATAAACTGCCACTTGTTTCCACAGTTTTCAATAACTCAAGGCAAATTTCTTAATTGATAATTCCAGTAAAATTATAGGCATAAATGATATCATTTTTTTGTACCCAAAAAAGGTTGTAAGTAAAGTTCAATATATGGAGTTAATATCATAGAAAATGTATAGGAATACGTGAGGTAAGGATGCAGATCGCAGACAACACACAGAGATACATGGAGTGCAGATGGCAGACAACACAAAGAAATGCATGGGATGCAGATCATGGACAACATATAGCAACACGTCATGCTGTTCACAAGACATAGGAACAGACATCATGCAGTCCTCAGACAACTCCTAAGAACACACGGCAGATGGAGGTCATGAACTCTACAGAGAAATACCAGTGGTTCCACACACAGCACACTGAACAGACACCATGAGGAGACAGAACGCAGGCGTCTCCTACCTTGCCACATCGTGCCTCGACCACTGCTAGAACCAAACTGGGGCTGAGTGGCCTGCCTGCTCTCTGCTAACGACATCATCTGCACACAGCACACACACTGTCAGCCTGTGAGCCACACACATGCAATCACACAGCAGATCGTGGTGGGCTAACTCTCTCTACTCTGTCTCTCTCATCTCAACACCATGGAAGTTGGTTGCAGTCGACAGCAAAGTCTGTGATGCAAGATATGTGAACTGTCTTTCTCCACCTGTGTGATGCGCCCAGTGTGTGCGGGTATGACTCCGGAGTGCTTGTCACCTCTCCCTTTCCGACGTCACTGCTGGTCAGCACCCTGCCTGGCAGCACTGTGAAAAGACAGCAGAGTGTGCCAGCTTCTCCTGCATGCAAGTTCCTCTCCACAGCACATTCCCTGCAGTGACTCCTCCCTGCCCACAGCTATCAACACAGCACTGCAAGGCTCCAAGCTTGACTGTAGAAAGCTTTGAGTTTTCAGGCATGGTATGCATGGCCAACTGGTGTGAGGGTCTCCTCTAGTGCCAAAAGTATAAAGACAGACGAGCAGTCAAGCCACAGTATTCCTATTGGCACATGCTGTAAGAAAAGTGTGGACCTTTGCATGCTGAACACCCCATGTTACATCAAATAGGCTTGATTTGCTTTAAAGAAAATTGAAACCCCAGTGAATTGTGGGAGGGACTAAAACTAAAGTACAAAAAGCTAACAACTTCTTCTTGGCATCCTAATACACCTACTGTTGTTATTATGATAATTTTGCACACCAAAATCCGATTTGAAATAACACCATCAATCATTTCTTTCCAGCTCATGTTATGTGATTTTCAGATCCCGTACTTACTTGAATCTCACACTCAAAATCCCCCACAGTAGACGCCATGATATCCCAACATGCTAAGACCTGGTCTTATAGTAAACATAGAGTTACATCACCAAGGACCTTTCTGAGAGTGAAACAAGAGTAATCATCCTTTCATGCTTTTGTTTCTTTATATGCTGATGCTTGTACCCACTGTCCCCAATCTCTTTTGAGCTCTGGGCAAATAGCTCCAATGGCTGGTAGATAATTTGGGGTCTGGTAACACTAAAGGAATAAACCTTGGCAGTTCAATTATCATCACAATCATGATGTTATGCTTTATTTAGAATCCGATGAGTGATTCAGGTCTCTGTGTAGCTCATGGTTTCTCCACACCTTGTACTGTCCAGAATTCAGTAATATCAGCCATCAAACCCTGCCGTAGTAGGCAAGTTGCCACAACAGCAGACTCCCTCACTACACACACACACACATAAACACACACAAACACACTGTTATGTGCAAGTGTCACACTGCATACGCATGCGCGCACACCACACACACACACATACACACACACACACACATACTTACACATACGCATGCATGCTTGCAGACACACTGTTAAGTGCAAGTGTCAGCCTACCAAGACACACACACACACACTCACACACAATTAGGTGCAAATGCAGAATCATGAAATGACATAATTCACACTAACACGCTCAAATAAGAGTTAATAAACAATGAGAGATGACACACACATTCACACCCATAATGTTATGTGCAAGTGCTCCATTATTACACATTCATGCACGCACGCACACACACACACACACACACAAGACAGTGTTAATGGCAAGTGCTGACTTACCAGACTGAACTTAACCCATACCCCTCTTCAAATCATTTTTTGGCTGGCAACAAACACAAAATCTGACTATTACAAAAATCCCTAAGAAAAAAAAAAACAAACCAAACATCTTCACACATATTCTTCTACTTTAAAAAGCTTTCTGCACACCAATAACAGAATCTATAGAAAACTCCAATATACCTTGCCGCCACCACCTCCCCTCTTACCTCCCTTCCTTTCCTCCCCCCACTGTGTACGGTAACATATGTCAATGACACATGGAATGATATGATGAAATAACGTACGATGTGGCTATGCAATGTAGTATGGCACAAGGTGGTTTTTATGTGATGTGGTGTGATGTGAGAAATAATTGTTGTGATATGATTATAGTCTAGTACTGGATGATTATGAATGTTGTGAAGTGTTGTTTCTCTGGGGCTTCGTGTGACATTCAGTGATTTATAAGTACGTATGCATGCGTGCATGCACACATTTGTTAAGATAGTGTGTGTGAAAAATGATTGTGTTTTCTGTATGTCGGTTTAGCTGCATTTAGTTCAAGTGTCTGAGTGTATGTGTGTGTGTGTGTGTGTGTGTGTGTGTGTGTGTGTGTGTGTGTGTGTGTGTGTGTGTGTGTGTGTGTTTGTGTGTGTGTATGTCTGTGTGTCTCTGTGTGTATGTGTGAGAGAGAGAAAATGCATGTGCATCTACATGTGTCATACACATATAAATCTGTGCACATGAAGACCACTATTCTTGTGGACAATCTTTCCATTCTAGTTTGCTGCCTTCTTGAGACAGACCTGAATTCCTTCAAGACATGGATACTGCTTCCTCTTGTAGACCTTTGTACTTCATAATAACATAGCAAAATATCATTACACTTTGTCAGAATACACTTGCGTTTGCACAGAGCAGTATATGTCAGTAATACTGAGCATTCCTTCACACATCTGTCAGTAAGTTTTTCTTTTTTGTTTTTTTTTGCTGTCCCAACCTCTGTGCCACCTCAGAGGCAGTGCACCCACGCTGCTCATTCCGACACCCCATCAACAGCCACTGCCCGGTTGGCCCCGCCGCAGCCCCGGCACCGTCAATCCACAGGGAGCAGTCAATGTCAAGTCGTCAAGAGGCAACCCACAAGAGGAGACACTGCACCGCTGCCGAGTCACTTCGGTGGTGTTCAGTGGCTTGTTCTGATCTAACATATGCAGGACACCACCTACTAAGCCCCCTACTGACGACAATAATTACTTAAGTTGCGGAGCCGGCATGAGTGAACTCTCCTTCCGGAGGGTGCCACTTCGTCCGTCCAACGACAGCCCCCATGAACTCACCGATACCGGTGACCCTGACGGAGCCAAACCAAGACCACAGACGTGGAGAGGACATCGAAATTGTGGTCACCATGAGAGCAGGGTGTGAAGGGCCACAGAATTTGAGACATTCTTTTTTTTTTTTTATGCTGATTGATGAGAATGAGGATGATTCAGATGATGCTAGGATTTCCAATTCGGTCTGAGACAACATGAGAGGGCTGTACTCTACGCTTCCTTTCATAATATATCCTGGTGTCAACCAGGCCCGAGAGATACAGGCACCTGCAGTGTTGGTCAGGAAATTTGAGCAACACTCTCAGATATGCATCCATCAAGTGGATGAAACTCGAATGTGTGGTCCCAGTCTTCCCAACTGAGTCTGCAGCAAACTCAACTCTGGGTAGGAGCCGGTCGGGGCAGAAAAACCCACATGACTCTGATGGGATTTGAATCCACGACCTCCCAACCGGGAGTCCGCGATGCTAACCGCTTCGCCACGGCGGCTCTGTCAGTAAGTATACGGCACAGTCAAGGCCTCAGTGGACCCAATGTTTCCCAGGTACATATCAACCTCATAAAATACTAACAACACAAAGAAACAAGGAAAACAGCAGTGCTTTTGGCTACTCACCGTTTCCTCCACCGGCGTGTCATGAATAGCCTGCATAGCCTGGCGCACTTCTTGCTGCGTGCGATCTAACAGAGCATCATCCTCTTCCTGATTCTCCACAGTCTGTGCACACCCAGAAAAAATAATTCGACAATTTATGCAGATGTAGTTTCAAAGTAAGCAACTGCAGGTGGATTTTGAAACAAACTATCGAAGAAAAGTTACTACTCTGCTGAACGAAAGAGACAGACAAATCACAAGTCAAATTTGTCTTGTAATTTATTTGTCTCTTTCGTTCAGCAGAATAGTACTTTTCCTTTTTAAGTTTATTTATGCAGATAATCCATTGTTCTTTTTTTCAGTAGTAGTGGTAGTAGCAATAACAATACTAATAATCATCATCATAATATCAATAATAATAGGACATTTCATAACACCTTCTAAAATCTTCCAAGCACTTAACAATTACAAGAAGCACATATGTACACAGCATTTTTCTTTTTTTACAGGTACACGTGCCTTCTTCCTCCCTACAAAGGCATACTCATGCCCATGATCAAGTACATGCGTGTGCACACAAGCTCTACACACACACACACACACACACACACACATACAACACCACACACACACACACACACACACACACACACACACACACACACACACTGAAACCAATTTATTGTCAGATTAACTCATAGTTGTACTGACTGTATTGTACACACACACACACACGCATGCACGCACTCACACATGTGCATGCGCATGAAACACACACACACACACACCAGCATGCACGCACTCACACATGTGCATGCGCATGCATGCACACACACACACACACACACACACACACACACACACACACACACGCACCCCTATAAATCTTTTTATCATAGAATAAAGTCTGATCTGTGCCAGCCAAATCTTAATGGTGAGTACTTAAATGTGTACATGCGTGTGTGCTTGCATGCGTGTGTATGTGATGTGTGTGTGTGGTGTGTTTATGTGTGTGTGTGTGTGTGTGTGTGTGTGTGTGTGTGTGTGTGTGTGTGTGTGCGTGTGTGCGCATGCACATGTGTGAGTGCGTGCATGCGTGTGTGTGTGTGTGTGTGTGTGTGTGTGTGTGTGTGTGTGTGTGTGTGTGTGTGTGTGTGTACAATACAGTCAGTACAACTATGAGTTAATCTGACAATAAATTGGTTTCAGTGTGTGTGTGTGTGTGTGTGTGTGTGTGTGTGTGTGTGTGTGTGTGTGTGTGTGTGTGTGTGTGTGCGTGTCTATATGTAGGTGTGTGTGTGTGTGTGTGTGTGTGTGTGTGTGTGTGTGTGTGTGTGTGTGTGTGTGTGCATCCGTCTGACTGCCTGCCTGCACATTTCAGTTGTGCTTACAATGTTTCCACAGGTACATAAACCGTTACTCTGACACCAACTAAAAGATTTTCACACATTGCTTTTACATGTTCACTGATCCCATGTAGAAGAAAAAGAATGCTGTACAGTGATGACAGGAACACTGACCATCTTTCCTGGGCCTATGCTTTTCACAGGCACAGCATAGATGTCGGTCTCTACGGGGTCAGCTTCATCTGGCTCCAGTATGTGATACACGTCTCCTGTCAGGCAAAACACCATCCCACTCTGATACGTATGAGAGAAAGAGTTCTCACTCCCAATTAAAACAGACGTATGGATAGATAGATGTATGTATGTATCTATCTGTCTCTCTATGTGACAGACAGACAGACAGATAGATAGATGTATACATACATCGAGAGAAAGAGAGACAGACAGACAGATAGACAGATGGATAGATCGAGAATGATATAGATAAATAATCAGACAGATAGGAACAGAATATAACAGACAGAGCAGACTAGAAGAGAGAGAGAGGAAGAGAGAGAGAGAGAGAGAGAGAGAGAGAGAGAGAGAGAGAGAGAGAGAAGACAGGTAGACAGAGAGAAAGACAGACAGATTAACAGATTGATAAATAGATAGAAAGATAGAACTATGGATACACACAAACTCATGAACACCTTTTTTCTTACTGATAAAAATATTCTAGGTTTTTTCTTTTTTTTTGCAACATGAGAGAAAGAACAGAAAAGAAAATCATACAGACTGAGCTTAGTAACTGGTAATCTCACTGAAGAAGCTGTCAATTTGTTATCAGGCAGAGAAAGTTACTTTTCATCATCCCATAGTTCATCTTAAATGAAGTAACTCTGCAGTCATATGCGTTAGCCTGTGTGGATGCATGTGGATGGATGCAAAAACTTATTTCCTAAATCTCATAAACACCAACTTGCCAGATGCGATTTGAATTACAGATCCACCCTTCTCCCCCGGCAGTTCACACTGAAACAGCCACTCCAATCCAACCAACAGTCACTGAAGGGGAATCAAACGCAGCCAATCGCTGTTACCTGACTGCGTCACATGGCCCCAGTGGCAACGTTCCTGATGGAAGGTGGAGTTGGTACTCTTTCTCGGTCAGAGTAGCTCTTTCTCTTGTTTTCATGAGACCAAGGGGCATGGGGAACTGTTGTATAGCTGTCATCACAACGCCACAACTTCATTCAGCTGATATATCGTCACAATACTGCATTCTCACACATGTACAAATTAACTAGCTCACACCTAAGAAGCATACAAGTGCATGTGCAAACACACACACACACACACACACACACACACACACACACAAAACACACACACTTACAAGCAAAATATAGACACTCAAATATAGATGCACACATGCACATGTGCTATGTTCCAAAATAAGCACCTCTCTGAAATATAGGCACAGAACACACTGACCCACAGACAAATCTGAAAACAAAAGCATGCGCACGCACACACACCACACACACACACCCCACACACACACACACACACACACACTCACACACTTACAAGCAAAATATAGATATTCAAATATGGATGCACACATGCAAGTGTAATATGTTCTAAAATAAGCACCTCTCTGAAATATAGGCACAGAACATACAGGTGCAGATACTGACACACAGACAAATCTGAAAACAAAAAGCACACACACACACACACACACACACACACACACACACACACACACACCACACACTCACACCACACACACACACACACACACACACACAGAGCAACTCAAATCGTCATTACTGTTTTAAAGGTGATGAAAGCTTTAGCTCAGTGGCTAAAAGTGACCAGAAAATCAGCTGCATAGAAATATTTCAGTATAGTAAGCCTGGATGATGATAGATTTTTTTCCTTTCACTTTGGCACGACACATTTGCCCTCCACATCCCCCCACCCTCCCTTCCCAAAACAAAGAGAACTCTGCTCCTACTTGAACCTCAACCACATCACAGAAAAAAGAGAACACTTCTTGGCAACATTTTTCCAACGCATTTAGGACAATTTCTCTTGTTTGTGCACAACAGCTTTCAAACTGTGTTCTTGATCATTTTGCAATTACAGTGAAACTTCCAAGGCACAGGTACATGAATCAAACTTTGACTTCAAGTGTTCAGATTTGATGACAAGCTATTTTTTTGCGAGCTAGCCCAGCTGATCACTTGAAGAGAAAGCTTTTCCATCACCCCTGTCATTGAAATTTCCTTTCACATTCAGTGAAAAAAAAAAGAAAAAAAAAGAAAGACTGTGCCCTTACCCAGCCTCTTCCATGTCCATGTCTTCCTCGAAAGAGTCATTGTTTGAGTCAGCAGAGGCTCCATTAAGTTCAGCTGATGGTTCACCCAAAGCAGCATTTGAAGATGAAGGCACTGACAGGGTATCAAACACGTTCAAAGCCAAAGTAAGAGCTCTGCCTTCAAGTGCCCGAGGACCAGGGTTGATGAAAGGCACTGCCGTCAGGGCGGCAGCAGGCAGCAGAGCTGGTCCAATCTGCTCCTGATAAAAGGATATGTTTTCTTTAAAAAAAAAAAGAAAGCTCTTGAAATACTTCAAAACATTCACATTACATAAATAATCATATACATTCAACGAATTCGCGTGAAAAGAAATCTCATATAAAGCAAGGAACAGTAAGCAACAAGCAAGAAGGGTATTTCTTGTTCAATGATGAAACAATAACATGTATGTAACTTAAAGGGAATGCTGTTTACAGCACCAATTTGTTCAGGACAAATGCACACGCAAAGCACACAGATGTCTTCTTGCCTGTTCTGAAAGCTTTGTGATTGCATTTGTGCTAGGCAAATTTGTACTGCATGCAGCATTTGCTTGAAGTTTTTCCGCTTGAAATCATACATCAGTGCCAGTGGAAATAAAGCACTTTGCATTGCTGAAAGACATTCAAGATCTCCTGTTTCAGATAGCCACAAACATTGCACATCACTGATAAGCAGATGTTCTCTTTGCCCCCGAGATGGTAAGACTAGAGTGACAGTATAATATCTATAGATGAAATCAAGCCAATCCAACAACTTTCTATGATCTGAACGATCCCTATGTACAAAATTTGACTCATAAAGAAATACTGAAAAGAAGAACGAAGTGCAAAACCTAATGCAAATGAAAGATTGCAGCTTAGAACTTGGAGCTGCTGTCCTAAATATGTTTATACACTCAGAAACAGAGCCCTGAAAGCAATGGCAGAAGCGGCAGAGAGGTGTTCAAGTTGGATCTGGTCAAGGAGGAACAAAAGTGAACTTCATAAGGCTTAATTTCCCTACAAATATCAGGTGTCCCTGTGGCTCAGTGGTTAAAGCGCGAGTCATTAAGTGGAAAATGAGCATGTCCAGAGGGTCATGGGTTCGAATCCCAGCCATGGCTCGTCCCAAGATGGGGAAAAAAAAAAAAAAAAAAAAAAGGGGGCAGCAGAGGGACATCCGGAGTCATGAACCGGGTGTGGCCCAACCCCCCTAGAGTGTCAGGAGATAAGGGCCGAAACACTTGCTTGAAGGGGGCTTCTCTTCTGAGGACTCTCTGCTGCCACGCTCTCCACGAGTTTCTTTCTACATTGTGGAGAAGTTGTCAAGGTATATTCTGCCCCATTGATTTTCTAACCATTAAGATCACCTGGGCAAGAATTAAAAAAAAATTGCTTGACGGCCTACATCTCTGCAAAATGCTGATAATACCAGTCTTGATGGCGAAAGACCTGGAGTTCTGAAAGACTTGGAGTATGAGATATCACTATTGCTGAATCTACCTTACCAGTCCTTCGTTAATGCTGGCATTGTTCCACAGGACTGGGAGACTGGAAATGTCACACCAACCTTAAAAAAGTGAGTGCCACATACCTGGAAACTTCCACTCAATCTCCTTCATCAACATACGAGGTAAAAACTAAAATTCTGGAGCGTTTCATGGCCAGCATGAAGATGAGATTTGCCAAAGCTGAAAATATCTCATGTACAGAGCTGCACAGATAAAAAAAAGACTGGTTATATAGAAGCTAATTGTTGGCATTGCGGACGAACTTTCAGACAATATGGAGAAAGGAAAACATATGGACGTCTCAGTGATGGGTTCCCCAAAGCAATCAACAAAGTTTTCAACACCCTCCTGATCAATAAACTCAGGCATCATCAAATCAGTGGCTGAGTGAACACCTGAATCTCCATCTTCCTGACCGACTGGTAGCAGCTCACAGACTGCACTTTACCTCAGGCTGTGTTGGTGGAGCTGTGCTGTTCCTCCTCTACATCAAGAACCGTGTCCACAGCCACAAGCTGATGATACTCTCTGCATCAGCCACTCAAAAGAACAAGAGATAATCTAGTAAGACTTCAGTCAAATGGCAGGCTTGGAGTTAAGCTGGAAGAAGTCCTTCCAGCCTGAAAAATGCCAGACTCTCCATGTTACCAGGAACAGAAGTCCATAAAATTGGTACATACCACCTTCACAACAAGAAACTGAATGCAATGAGGGAGACAAAATACAAGGTATTACAATGTCACAAGACAAAAAAAGGGACAGGCACTTGTATCTCCAACAGCATCATTAAAGCTAGCGAGACACTTGCTTTTCTTCATTGCACTCTAGTAAAAAGCTGGCTCACTTAACATCAAGGAGAGACTGTTAAGTACTTGTATGATTGGTGCTATAATACATATCAACACTCTAGGACTCCTTTGCAGTGAGCCCTGATGTGGCCCTTTGCGGTCAGCTGGGCTATAAGCAACATTACCTTACCTTTGCAGTGAATCTGAAAGACATTGACAAAAGAGGAAAAGTACAGCACTGCCCTAACCACTTGGTGGGGCATCACCACCATCAAATAACAAGGGTAGAACTAGAAGACAGGACTAGAAACTCACATACAATTTTCAGTTGTCTTGTGGACATGCAGATAACAAAATCTGGTTTAGAACAAAAATTCAACTGCCCTTCCTAAGTTATGAGACAGGTGCTAAAAGTAACACTTTTAACACTTAAATGCATGCTAGACATGGCATGCACTGTACATGTGTGATGCTTATCTGAGAAGGAAAAAAAATAAAAGGGGTAGATCTAGTGTTTCCAGACAGACCGAGGACAATGTATGCATGCTGGTGATAAATCTTATCAATAAAATACCCCTTGTCTTAATGAGATTGAACTCTGTTGGGGTTCCATTCTGAGGTGACGATGGGAAGTAGGAGAGCAATCAGTTTGTACTTAAGTTGACTGCACAGTCACCTGTTCACTGACGTAATCAAAAATAGGCTGCCCAACTGACAAATGTAGCAAGCATTTCCTCTTGTCTGTCTGAAGGTTTATTTGTCTTGGACAATCAGATTGGTGGATTTTCCAAGCTCTGGAAGGTAGACTGGCAAACTGGATACCACTGAAATACCACCAATACTCTGCCAGGCTTGCAAATGTTTCAAATTGTACCATAGTTATTTTGCCATGAACACAATTCATACCCAAACCCAAAACTGACCAGCAAAAACAGCCTCATGCTCCTATCCCAGGACCTACCTCTGTCTTGAATGCAAGAGCAGCTGCAGCAGGAACTTTTACTTTACGCATACCAACACCAAATGGAATTGTCTTCCACTTGAGTCAGTTTCATTGCCCTTCATTGGAAGTTTCAAATCCCGTACCTGAAGCACCCACTCCTTCCCCAAGCCTAACACACTCACCACCATCCAAACCTTTTTCTCCACCACCCCTGCCCCCTCTCTCCCCATTGAATGATGTTGATCCAGTCTGCTCTCCTTGTGTCCCAACTCCTGTTTACACAATCTCAAAACCACTAATATGATGACGGTGTACATCAAAAGAAATATGATAATGTGGGGAAGGGTAAAAAGTTTTGGATGTTACTCTTAACATTTCCCTGGTTCACGCTGCCAGACAGTGTGTGTGTGTGTGTGTGTGTGTGTGTGTGTGTGTGTGTGTGTGTGTGTGAAGCAGGAAGAGAGAGTGGGTGTGTGCATTTAAGAGAACGTCTGGAAGTGCTCTCCCTTTACCGTCGCCAAGAACGCTTTTACTACCGATTCATTTATTTCATTTTCTCTCAATCTCATTCACCAGGAACAGTTTTGTAACGAGTCTGGCAAATCGTCTAAAAAAATCTATATCTTAATTTACCACAGTCAAGCAACAAAATAAAATCAAAGAGAGAACCGCAAAAGAAACAAGTCTCATAAACAAAAACGATTAGTGTGACATCAATCGTCACAATCGTGAACCGGACGCGTTTTAACATGAAACTTCAAAGTGAGATGTTATCCCAGCAAAATAAGAAAGATTTGAAAAAAAATAAAACAAAAGTCTCAGGTGACTTCAAGATGGGGGACTGTTTTCCCAGAAAACTCACCAAATTTGACAATGACTGACTTGATCTCCGCCTGCCTCTTCTAAATCGCGGCATGTTTGTATTCCATCAAAATGGTACAAAGTTTTGGGCAATGCGCATGCGTAAAAAGAAATCGTCTGCATCAACTTCAAACATAGCTTTGAAAAAAAAGAAGAAAAAAAAGCAGTATATTTGTGATGATTACATAGGCAGAGCAGAAAAAAAAGTTGTTCTTACATATTCAGCATGCAACTTCATTATTGGATGTAAGAACAGACAACATTTTAATGTTCGAATAGTAAGAGTTCTCCACTAAAGGGGGGATAATTACTTCGGTTTTTGTTGTAATTCGGAAGAGTTGCTCCATCACGACCAATGAAAATCTTGTTTGCACAGGTAGTTGAGAATTGTTCAGTGCTGGAAGTGGAATGGCGGACTTTCAAACACGAACAAAATCAAAGGTTTGTTTTTAATTTTGTTTGTTCCATTGCATTAGACAGGTAAAACTATAACACGTGACCATTTGGAACCATGAATTTAGAGATCATGTCAATATGTGCACACCTTGGAAAGTTATTCAACTTGCAGACTTAAGTCTTCACTCATTCTGATCCTGACTCGCCACACTCGCACTGGAGAATCTCGTAGGTGACACCTCGTGAGTGGACACTGATTGACTGAGATAGTGACAATGGCAGACATTCATCTGTCTGGATCATCGCTTCAGATTGCGCCAACACTTAGTGTCACAGTGAAGTACATCTCTTCATGGTCCAATCCCAGTCACCCAAATATTTCCATTTTTCTTGGAGTAGGACTCTCGCTCCAGACCCATGACTCAAATATTAAGTTTGATGACTGGTCCCATTCCTCGGGTCATCGAGTTCATGATCTTTGACGTGTTTATAGCTGTTGATTGGCTCCTGCGACGTAATGTTCCAGATCCAGATCCAGAGATTGACAATGTTAAAATAAATGTTCATAATTTAATCATTTTTTACCCCCCATATTTTGTCTGTGTCATAAAATTCATCCGGGTGAGTCAGTTTAGCCACAATGGTCAATGACCCATGCGTAGTCAGCAGGGCCATTGAGTTATTTTGTAAATTTAGGCAGTTAAGCAGCAAATACAGTAAGAAAACTCTGCAGATGTATATAATCAGCTTGTAAAACAAATGATTGATCTTGTGCTTGACACACAGCAGCCTTTGTTCAGGTAAGTTTCCATCTCAGGGTAAATATGGCTCCAAGTTTTTCAAAGCTGTGGACAGTCAATGTTCAGGACATTGAAATTTGAATGAGGAACAGTTTGTCCTCACTTTTTACAGCCTTAATAATATCCCGCTGTCAAAGATGAAGATGCAAATGATGGCAACTGGTAGAAATGTAGATGTGACGGATAAATAGCAGTAGGTTTACTGACTGATGCAGGTGTGCATCATTATGTGGACACAATAATTCATTATTTCATCTGCCGCAGGCTCATGCGACCGTGTTTTTGATCTTTGGAGCCATTGTAGGAGCGACATTTTGACATGAGATGTGCACATATTCATGGACAGTGAAGTAATCTTTTCATTCTTATGTCGGCTGCTATTTTACTGCACGATATGACCAACAGGCCAGTATATTTGCTTTGAAGATTAACTTGCATCATAATAATGCACAGAATGATAATTCTGTAGATGCAGAGATTAACTGCTGTGCTTCATTTACTATACATGTGTCTTTGGATACACTGAACATAAAGTGAACATGCAAATTTTACGTAAATGACACCTTAATATTCACTTTACCCATACCAAGGAGCAAATGTTAACATTTGTGGATGCCTACATGAGTGTATTCTTGCCAGTGTGCTGATATGGGTGATTACTAGAGAGAATACTACAGACATCTTTTTTTAACTATGCCATGTGAATCAGCTTACCCGGAAAAAGTTAAAAAGCCGTTGAATTAGTCTCACTATAACAGTATATGAGATACCAGGTTCCAATGAAATGTGAAGCCAATCATAAGTTTTGTTATGAGGAATTTCAAACTGAAAGGACCTTGGTACTATTTGCCTTTGTAATTCCCATCTTTTCATTCCTCTTTCCAGCCATGAAAAGGTGGATGGTTTGTGTCACACACCGCATTTGTAACACTTGATCACACACACAGCACGTTTACTCCTTACACGTGCTTGTGCTCCATTCATCCAAAGGAGAGACTGGGGAAACAAGAATTCAGTTGTTTGTTTTTTTTAGCTCCTTTTACCAAGATTGTCAACACAAAGAATTTTCACAATACATATACAAAATAGATTTTTTTTTTTTTTTTTTGGTTTGTATGCGTACTCAAAACTTTTTAATTCACTACATTAGTAGCTGCATAACACCGTACAGGCAGCTCACTTTCTTTCTTTAAACAAAAAATACATACAGATATTACACTTCTTCTTCTTCATTTAGATACTACATTTTTCGTCGTTCCTGCTTTCAAATACAGAAAAAGTTGCCAAATTTTCTATGTAAAAAATTCCTCCAACAGGAATTAAGTTTCCAGGAGGAAGGAACTTGTTGCCAATGGTTGGTCATATTTCAGCGGTGTGCATACTGTGTTGATAAGAGCATAGTGTAACTCTGCTGATAATCAGTTTCACAGTTCTTGTAAAGAAAGATGGAGTCTCATATTTGAAAGTCATGAAAAAGACCTTGAAGTTTTATCTGAAGGACCTGTGTGTATTTTAATTTTACATCCGAACTATACATTATTGAACAAGTTTGATTGTCTTACGTTGTTTTCCTTTGAAGTTCTGGAGGCAAGAGAATGAAACATAAGCAGAAAATGGGAGGCATGATTAATAATCTCATATAATCTAAAAAGAAAATGTCTAGTGTCTTTCCAATGTGTCTGCTGTCATATTTCAGAACTTTGGGTGTTGAGACATACATGGATCTGTGGCCCACAAAGGTCTAACTTGTCACAATGGAAAAGGAGGCGTCACCATCAATCAGCAGTCAGGATGTGACCTTGGCAGCCCATGGCTTTGAGCAGAGGGTAGATGAGAAAACACTCTTCTGTACCCCAGACCCTCAGGCAGCCTCTACTGTGGTCAGGGAACTGAACAGGTAAACTGTCTGCATTCGTTTTCTCTTCGGTTTTATATTCTTTACTGTGTTATCAAACTCTTGCAAGCTATGCCAGTCCTGTTTGTTGTGGCCAGCATTTCATTGCTATTTTAAAGCAGTAGACGGCTGGTCCACCATCTGTTTGTAGCAGATAGCTGTTTGCTCAATTAGGTGCAAAGTCCCCATTTATTTATGTTTGAAAGATTGTATATTCAGTTCTGTTCTGTTCCCTTTTGCCGTTTGTGTGTGTGTGTGTGTGTGTTTGCGGTTTTGTCATTTTCTGCAGGTTTTTTCCCCCAGCACATGTGGATTAGTAAGCAGGTTGACTGTGTCTTAACTTTAGCAGAGCAATGACCGGTGATTTTTTCTTTGAAATAATTTCTCTCTCTCTCTCTCTCTCTCTCTCTCTCTCTCTCTCTCTCTCTCTCTCTCTCTGTATCATACACACACACACACACACACACACACACACACACACACACACACACACACACACACACACACATGGAAGTAAATTTGTACTTATTTTAGTGTTTGTCCTATATGATAAGTAGCACTGCCAAAGAGTGGCATACTTAGTTTTTATGAATCTATTCCTACAGTACTTCATTTATTCACCTGTTTACTTAGGTTTTATGAATCCAGTAGTACTTCATTTATTCACCTGTTCCAGATTAATGTATTTCTCTTCTTAATCTTGAAATGATTTCGTTGTTGGAGTCACAAGTATTGGTTTTCCTTTCACTTTTTACCGACAGTGTATCTCGGGCACTTTCTTATAAAATTCTCTGGTAGCATTTGTAAAAATCTGTAAATGATGTAAAATAGTCGATTTGTTGATTCTTACCTTCATGTAAATTTTATGAGCATACTTGTGAAGTTCTTACTGTAATTTTGAACTGTAATTTACTGTTGGTTTTTTGTTGTTGTTTTTTTTGTTTTGTTTTGTTTTTGTTTGTTTGTTTGTTCTTTTGCACCAAGTAGCTTGGTTACATCCTGGATTCTGTGTGTGGTGACAGACTGCAGGTACCCACCACCTTCGCCAGCAAAGGTTCGTTTCTGGACGACATGTCGAGGTTGTCACTACAGTCAGTGTCAGGCCTGGACCTCACTCATCAGCTGAATTTCAACTTGACCTCTGAAGTATCCCCTCAAGAGAGGGGGCATGCAGTGGAAGACTCCGGCCCTGACCTTATCCAGTTCTCGGGGAATACCGAAGCAGGCAGCTCTGATCAGGACAAGTAGGTGGACTGGAATTTACCTATGCTGAGTCACTTGACAAGCATCATTACTGTAGTGTGAATACCAGTTATTTTACACTAGCAGTTTAATCTGGCACCACAATCCCCCTTTTTGCATCCATCTCCCACTTGACCCTCCTAACCCCTTTATCCCAATTCCCATCTTTCTGTGTCTTTCGGTAGGTTTGTCTTTGTCCACAACTCTGCCAAAGACTCTGCTGATGATCAGTGGGAAGGAAAGGGAGTGAGAGGGGTAGGGAGTGACCAAAGGCCACAGATGGCTAAAAGATGTCTGCCCACGCCTCACTGAGAGAGAGAGAGGTGGTTGTGGGTGAACAAAAATTCTCCCCTCCAGCCCTGCCTGACGTCCCGCCCCCAATCCCCCTCCTATGTACTTCTGTAGTGTAGACAAAGTGTTGATCAAACATTGGCCATTCAAACAGTTTACTCGTCTATGTTGTGCATTTGTGTGTGAGCCCTGTTTGTCGGTACAATTTGACCGTATTTTGTATATGTTTGGTTAGAATATGGCAAATACTAGGAACAACTTATTTAGTGAGAAAGAATACTTCCCCTCCCCACCCTCCCCTCCCCACCGAATCTCAAGGCGAAGTTCTTAAGTGGTAATTGCACTTGTGATCTGTAACCAGGCTGTTGCTTACTGTGCCAAGACCCAAAGAGTTATAACTCTTGATATCTCTTGCTTGCAGAATTCCACCGGGTTTTGTCTCCTTCAACAGCATGATGATACATAAGAAAACAGAAGCAACCACAGGCCCCAAAATATTTTGTTTTTTGAAAGAGAAAGGTCATGAATTAGTGACAAATTATGCTGATGAATCGGGGATTTGAAAGTAATTTGTGTTGGAAGAACCAATTTTTACTGTAGTTTCAAAATCAGGTACCCTCTGTCGCCTGCAGTCTGCTGTGTGATGGCAGTGAAAATGAATTCCCACACCTCTTCCAAGTTGAACTGTCTTTAGAAATATCTGGATGATGAAACATATCCCCCCCTGTCCCTTTGCTACAAAAATCTGGAAGATTTTTACTCACACTTTGTAGAAAATACATTCGTTTTTGTTGAAAAGTATACCAGTAGTGATTTAGGGTAAACAGGTCTTGGGGGTGCAGGGGGAGGGGTAAAATTGTGTGTGTGCGTGAGTAAAATGTTATAGAATGTTTGGAGCTCAGGAAATAACACTCGCATCTAGTGCCTGCAAGGCGATTGAGCAGACTCGCACACACTGTCTTTGCCTTGTATGCCTGCTGTCCCCTCTCTCTCCCTTTCATGCCCTTGCCCCTTCTACCCCTCCCCCCCCCTCACCATCCTGTCCCTCCCTACTCCCATATTCCTCCTCCCTTTCTCTTATGTCTTTCCACCTGCAATCCAGATCAGATGTCATTTAAAAAAAAAATTTTTGCAACTTGGTTTCCTTGTGTCCACAGTAAAAGCGATTCACAGACCGACACAAGTTCCAGGTCATCCATGGGACTCATTCCTTCAGACATGCTGAATGGTAAGCATTCCCATCTGTGTGGAAGGTGTTATATGTCCAAAGGGGCCTCCCTCATGGGCAGTGCTATGACACGGCATGTTGCCATAGATAATGCATCAGTCTTCAGGAGTGCCAGAATTCAGTGTAGTAATGTGAGACAGAATTAAGTTCTTGTCATATGATGAATGTTAGACTTTTACTTTTGCTACATTTTATGGTTTAAAGTAAGAGATTTACCAGACTGCGTAATATTCATAAGTTTTCTTGCATATCCATCTGTACTCATGTGGAACTGTTCAATAGGCTTTACTTTGCAGAGTTTGAACTTTTATTTCGCTTGTAAATGGCTGTCATGCATAGCTCTGTACTTTTTTTTTTGCTTCAAAATCTGTCGTTGTGTATGGACAAAATGTTTAATTTGTGTATGATTTGCAGGTAATCACCCTTTTTGCTTTCTAAGGTTTTCCCCTGCATTTTTGTTATAGTCATATTGACTGGTTATGCTTAAAATCATTACCATTCCTTTTGCGTCATATACTGTACCATGTCAGACCATAGCATTCCACAGCAGTTAGTCAGCTCTGCCAGGCCGAAGATTTTGTGTGGCTAATGCAGTAATAAGACAGTCACGTGACGCCCACCCTACTTCCGCGGAAGGAAGAAGCCGGTGTAAACTTCCTGTACCTTCATTCTCTCTCGGCCTGCCGTCCAAGCAAGATAAGTCTTGTGCTCTGTCTCGCCTTTTCTTTGCCGTTGTGTTAAGATAGCCTTGTGTTTGCTTCTTTACTTGTTTTGTTGTGGCTTGCACGCTGAACCCTTACCCTTGCCGGTGAGGCTTTGGTTTGGCGTGTTTTATTGATTTTTATTAACCACACGCTTCTCGCGTTCGTGCCTTGTTCTCGGCACTGGCGACTTTGCTTTCCGTGCATCTCGCAGTTCGGAATTTCGGAACTACATTGCCGGTTCCACATCTCCTCGCTGTAATTAGCCTTTACAGTCCTTTGTCTGCGAGTCCCATTTCGCTTCTCCTTCCATTCGGATACCTGATTCGACGACCTTCCTCGTCGTTTCACTCAGTTTCCATTCCTTTTGCCGGTCTTTCAGCCATTTCCACCCGCCTGATGGACCTCATCTCCCACCTTCACCTCTCTCCCCGCACGTCGACAAGGACACTTTCCTCCCTTCTGGGGATGATGGAGTCCCTGTCACCTCTCATTCGCCTAGGCAGGGTTCCCAAGCGACAGCTTTAAAGGGAGTTCCGCCGTCGTTGGTCGCAGACCACCGACCGCTGGGACCAGACCATTCCCCTCAGGCCTTGGTTCTTTTGGGCCACGGAGGAGTGGCTCAGCCCCTCCACCCTGAGCCCCGGAGTTCCCATCTCCCTCCCATCCCAGGCCCTAGAACTTTACACAGACACCTCCAACTCGGGCGGGGGGGCCCACTTGGAGAGCAGTCACGCCTCGGGGGTGTGGGCCCATTGACTGCCCGTGTCCACATCAATATCCTGGAACTGGAGGCAGTCAGGCTAGCCCTCCTCCACTTCCAGACCCTGGTCTCGCACCGATTTGTTCTCCTTCTCACGGACAACACCTCGGTAGCCTGTTACATCAACAAAAGGGGGGGGGGGGGGGGGCATGCTCCATCAGCCTCTCCCTCCGGGCAGAGGTCCTCCTCCGCTGGTGTCACACGCAAGGAATCACCCTTCGCGCGAGGCACATAGCGGGGACGCACAACATCCTGGCAGACTCTCTCAGCCGCTCCAGGTCCATCCTCCACACGGAATGGACCCTCAGCAGGCATACACTAACCTCGGTGTGGACACATTGGTCCAGACCCATGATCGACCTGTTCGCCACCCGATTCAGTCATCGTCTGCCAGTGTATGTGTCTCCCGTCCCGGATCCTCAGGCGTACGCCATCGACGCCCTCTCCCTCCCCTGGTCCGGCCTCATAGCTTACGCCTTTCCCCCCTTCCCGATCCTCCACAAGGTGATCAGGAAGGCGAGACTCGAGGGACCCAGGCTCATCCTCATAGCCCCATGGTGGCCCACTCAGTCCTGGTTTCCGGACCTCAAGTCCCTCACTCACGTACCCCCTCTCCAGTTGAACGCCCGGTGGGACATGCTCAGGCAACCCCGCTCGGGTCGCCCCCACTCCAATCCCCAGACGCTTCGCCACCACGCCTGGCTTCTGTGCCAGCCCGATTGCGAGCATCTAACCCCACCTCCCAAGCGGACAGGTCCCAGTCCGTCCTCAACATCCTCTCCAACGCCGGGGCCTCTCAGGACCTCCGAGACCTAGCCATGGCCTCTGCAGAGCTAGCACTGAGTTGCTTTACGACTACAGATGGAGGAAATGGGTCTCATGGTGCAAAGAAAACTCTGTTCCACACAATCGCCCCTCCTATATCCAGATAGGAAATTTTCTGTCCCACCTTAAGCTCTCACCCAGCTCCATACGGGGCTACAGGTTGGCCATCTGCACGACCATCCGCCAACTGGGCGGACCTTCCTTTGAGAATAACTTCCTTCGCAGAGAGATCTCTAGAGGGGTGGCCCTTCGTGAGGCCCAATCCCCAAGGCGTGTTCCCCTTTGGGATCTTTTCACTGTACTTGACGTTCTCAGGAAACCACCTTTCGAGCCTATCTCCTCCCTTCCCCTTGATCTTCTCTCTATGAAGACCACCTTTCTCCTCGCCCTGGCTTCGGCCAGGAGGCGAAGCGAGATCCACGCTCTCAGCGGGGACCCCAGAGACATTGCCTTCCACAGGGACGGCTCTGTCTCCCTTAAGTTCCTTCCCAAATTCCTAGCTAAGAACCAGGAACCCGGTAGTCCCTCCCCCTACCTCGTCATCCACTCATTGGCGGATATCCTAGGTGGAGAGAGCTGCGGTCACATGGTTCTGTGCCCTTCCAGGTGTCTAAGACACTACTGGGAACGTTCGCGCCCCAGGCGCGCTTCTCAGAGACATCTCCTTATTTCCATCAACCCCAATAATAAGAAAGACATCTCAGCTGGCACTATATCTTGGTGGCTGTCCAAGACGGTCAAATCGGCCTATGCCCAGGCGTCCAAGGCCCTCCCTGTCTTGTCCCCCCGAGCCCATGAGGTCAGAGCACTGGCCGCTTCTGCAGCTTTCCAGCACTCTGTCCCCCTGCGCCAACTCCTGGAGGCAGCCTACTGGCGTTCGGAGAATCCCTTAATAAACTTTTATTTAAGGGACATCCGCATGACCAGGGCTGACGGTTCTAAAGGGATATCCTTTGTGGCGGCTAATGCAGCCATATCGGTTAACCCCAAGAAGCACTAGGGCACTCGCCCTCCTCCTTTTGCGATAAATTCTGCTATGGTCTGACATGGTACAGTATATGACGCCAAAATGGGGAGTTTGTATTATACTCCCTGTTTGGCTAGTATACTTACCATGTCAGACTCTAATGCCCGCCCTACCTTCCCCACTAGCGCCAAGGTCCTTGGGGTTACCTGGCGTACAGGCCTCGACGAATGAGGTACAGGAAGTTTACACCGGCTTCTTCCTTCCGCGGAAGTAGGGTGGGCGTCACGTGACTGTCTTATTACTGCATTAGCCACACAAAATCTTCGGCCTGGCAGAGCTGACTAACTGCTGTGGAATGCTATGGTCTGACATGGTAAGTATACTAGCCAAACAGGGAGTATAGATACAAACTCCCCATTTTTGACTGACATGATATTGTTGTTTTGTTGCTGTGCAAGTTTTTTTTTTCAGAACTGTTCATTTGGTAGACAGGAAGGAAATTCCTCTCAGTCGATTTTTCATTGAGTATTTTTTCAAGAAGATATTAATATTATGTACTATGGACGAAGAAGAATTTTGCCTGTATTGTTCCTAATGGCTTCCTACACTGTTCATGTGCTCTGTCATTTTACACACACCATACTTCCTCTGTCTGCTGACCCAGTGATGAAAATGCTTCAGAAATGAAGTGTGTGCACTTCGCTCTCAGAGCCTTGCATTTATTCAGATGCTTGTACATACTGGCAATGATTGTTTTTGTGTTAAGATTTTGTTTTGCACATTTGACAGCATGTGAGACCAAAGATTGCACGAAGGTTTGGAAAGATTTGTATTTAGAGCTAACCAGTCCTGAAGAAGTCACATTGACTATTGCGTTATTGGGACTCCAGGCCTAAGCGAAGTTTTATCTTAGATCTCAGTTACTTCTGTTTTAGTTTGGTTTGGGGCTGCTGTCCTCCATCACACTTTCATGTGTTACGTTCATTTACATGTTTAAAAACAAAGCACTGGCTCTTTCTCTTTCCTCTCATTCAGTGTTTATTGTCTTCTTGTTTTAGATCTCGGTGTGAATTTACATTGATTTTGTGATTCGAACAGATTGTGATCTCCTAAAATCTCTCTCTGGCACTGGTGAGCAGTTTTACTCTTGGTTAAATCTATGCATTTCCTTTTCTGTACAATTTTATTGCTTGATTCGATTGACCTGTGACGTCTGTTAGTGGTGATGATGATGGCATGTATGAGATGATAAGCCAATGTGCATGCTTTTGTGTTTTGGTTTGTATTGTTGATTTTGCTCCCTTTGTATTGAGTGAACTTTCCTTTGATAACTAGGTCAAGTGCAGATCTGTGTATGTTTATGTTACTCTCAAATAGAATTGTTGAAGATTTTAAGTTTAATGTTAAAATTTATATGAATTATTAGAATTACAAGCATAGATTTCATAAATAAATTGTTAAGAAAAAAAGATAATGGCAATAAGGTAACTGTAAGAATGGTTCATAGATTTGTGCAAAACTGGTCTATTTCAAGCATGAATCAAAAAAAAAAAAAAGAAAGGTCAAATTTGTGGTCACATCAACATGTGTGGTATGTGTGCTGTTTGTGCAGATTTTAATGTAATTAAGGGTAATTGAACTTAGAAAAGAAATCTTTTCTACTGAAGACTGTTTTCCTAGTTTAGCTTTCTTAATATACTTTCTGAAAACATCATGAAACGAAGTTCTGTGGCTGTGTAACATATAGATCTTCTTAAATTTTGACTGATCATAAGAATGGTGTTGTTTGATTTCAACTACTAAGAGTGTGGTTTTGGAAATTAGATTAAATAAGAAACAAAACAAAACCTGCCTCTCAAAAGAGAACGAAAACCAGCATGTACTGGCATGATTCCAAAGAGTGAATTGATCTTGTTGCATAATTCATTGGTTTGGTTGAATTTTGCAGATGCAGTTTTGTTTTTTGGTTATTATGCCAATCAGTTTTTTTTTTTCTACTTTTATGATAAACACCTAGTATTTTTCCCTTGTTAGAAATGATCATGTGTTAGCAATGTAGTACTGTAAAACATTGATAAAACATTGACAATATGTTGTGTTAATATTGATAGCATGTTATGATAATACATAGGTGTTGGAAAGTGCTGTGTTTTTTTCTTTGTTTGAAATAGTCTTATGTAATTAATAATGCTGTGCTGTGAAAAATGAGTAACATATTGTTATACTATTTTTTTTTTCGTACATGTTTAAAACTGTTTGCAAATGTTTTTTTTTCTCTGTTTGAAATAATTATGGGTTGTTAGATGTGTAGTGCTACAAAGAATGAATGTTATTTTGTAGTGATACTTGCATGGTACAGTTTGAGTGTAGAAGTGGGTCTGACTGTATTGGAGGATGAATGTTATTTTGTAGTGATACTTGCATGGTACAGTTTGAGTGTAGAAGTGGGTCTGACTGTATTGGAGGATGAATGTTATTTGTAGTGATACTTGCATGGTACAGTTTGAGTGTAGAAGTGGGTCTGACTGTATTGGAGGATGAATGTTATTTTGTAGTGATACTTGCATGGTACAGTTTGAGTGTAGAAGTGGTCTGACTGTATTGGAGGATGAGGATGCTCAGCTGCTGATTTCAGTTAGGATGGTATGATTTACTGCTGCATGCAATATGCCGTGGACTGAAGGGGGATGGGAGTTGGGGGTAGGGTAGGGATGACCTTTCTTTTCAAGTTAGTTTGCTATTTTCTCCAGGTAAGACCTATTTCGTATACTTAAGTCTTACGAATTGAATGCTTAGTCTGAAAGTGCTTTGATTTGACATGTACTTGTTCTTGCATAAGCCCTTGTAGAGATGCTGAGCGTTCTGTCAGCATAGAATGCTCTGGAAGTTCTTCCTCTTCTGCCTTTGACTCTGCATGTTGTACTATTTTTAAATTTCATTATTGCCATCCACTGGATTTTTGTTGTTGTTTTTTGTTTGTTTGTTTGTTTTTGGCCTTCAAGTCCATTCATCTCTCTGTGTTACACTTTTTTCCGTCTTGTTACACTTTATAACATGGTAGCTACTTTATAACATGGTAGCTAGTGTCTGTGTATGTCCGTGTCTGTATGTGTAGGGGATGGGGGGTACTCTGATGCCTATGTACTGAGTGATACAGGGGTAGCTAGTGTCTGTGTATGTCCATGTCTGTATGTGTAGGGGATGGGGGGTACTCTGATGCCTGTGTACTGAGTGATACAAGGGTAGCTAGTGTCTGTGTATGTCCGTGTCTGTATGTGTAGGGGATGGGTGGGTACTTTGATGCCTATGTACTGGGTGATACAGTAAACACTATTCAGAATGGACTGACATGGACACTGAAAAACATTCATGCCAAAATTCTGTGCTTGATTCAGCAGCATTGTAAAACGTTCTGCTATATATGGTATTTATGTGATGATGATGATGTGTGTGTGTGTGTGTGTGAATGCGTGCACTGTCACAAGCTGTCTTGTCTGTCTGGATGGGTGTTTGCATGTGGGCATAAGGCAGTGTGGTGAGCAATGAAAGAGAATACAAACAAATCTCAGTGAGCACACCCACTCAACAGACAGCAAGACACAACACAAACGTGACAGCACAAATTCCACATACAGGGGAAATCAACTAACTTCTCAGTCACTCTCATTCGTTCATGACACTCGGGAGAATGACCTGAAAGAGGATGAAAAGAGAGCAAGGGGTTGAAAAAAGAACTAACACTGAGGCCCTTTTTATGACTATAAATTATGATCCGGCCCCCCGACCCCCCTCCTCGCCTGCCTTTTTTCAATTGTTCTAAGATCAGAGAGGAGGAACAATCAGGATCAGTTGACTGAAAATGTTATAAGAAATGTTTATGTGTGTCTGTAAGAACAAGTTTGACAAATTTAGAAAAGAAAGGATTGAAAATACAAACTAATCCGGAAATTCTGAATGTTTAACAATACTCTGGGCCATTCCCCACACACCGCACTCTAACCTGGAACCACCTGACAGGTTAAAGGTGACAACTGTGCCAGAGCTGAGAGTTGCAAATTAGTGTGTGTCCCCCACTAAACCTTTGTCATGGGCCAAATGAGGTCACGGCCCAATCAGTATGAATTACAGTGAAAAAAAATATCAAAAAGATAGGCCAAAAAAGGGCCAACAGCATTTGCCTGACATGTGTTTCAAAGCCATTGCACTTTTTGTTGGTCATTTTGTGTTTCAGAATTGCTTGAAGACCAGCCTTTATTGTCAAAGATGTATCCTTTAGATCTGTGAAACATATAGAAATGTTGTCAAAATAATGTAAATCTGAATTACATCTTTGAAAATGAAGTTAAAGAAGGGGTGATCTTTCCGGTTATTTAGAGGACAGTTTTCAGTCTTGTGTTCACTGTTGCAGAGCTGTCAGCCAGCGTTCTGCCCATGTCCACTTCCAAAATGGCAGAACCATCATCGGAAGCCAGGTCCAAAGAAGTGGACTCCTCCCACTCTACATTGAGGGAGAAAACAGCCAACTCCAAGGACTGGTCAGACAGCTCCAAGCAGGACTCCAAGCAAGACTCCAAAGACATGCCTTGGGGAAGGAGCCAGTTGGAGACTGTGAAGAAACGACCACAGCCCACAAACAACGGCAGGGAAGGAGGGCCGCGGGGACTAGCGGCGCGGGGAGCCGTTGCCCTGTTTGCGGGCCATCTCCTGGACGACGTGGCTGAAGGCGAGGAGCTTGATCAGAGCATGCACAGTGTGGAGCTGGGTGAGGATGACCTGAAACAGCTGGATGCTGACGTGGACTTCAGTGACCTGGAGGACGACCCTGTGCTGGGTGGAGAGAGTGGCGACGAAGATTTTGACTTTGACGGACCCATGCTGAGTCTGCCCACCAGAGGGCGCGTGGAGAGAAGGGAACAGGAAAACCAGGAGGAAAAGACGCTGCAGGCAGAACTGGTGGAAGCTGAGAGTCGAGTTGGTGAGGGGCAGGAGTCTGAGGAGAATGGAGCAGTGGCACAGCCGGCTGTCAGATCTGTCAGTGGTAAGATTTTTTTTTCTTGTCACATCTGCCAGTGGTAAGATTTTTTTTCTTGTCAGATCTGCCAGTGGTAAGATTTTTTTTTTCTTGTCAGATCTGTCAGTGGTAAGATTTTTTTTTCTTGTCACATCTGCCAGTGGTAAGATTTTTTTTCTTGTCAGATCTGTCAGTGGTAAGATTTTTTCTTGTCAGATCTGTCAGTGGTAAGATTTTTTTTCTTGTCACATCTGTCAGTGGTAAGATTTTTTTTCTTGTCACATCTGTCAGTGGTAAGATTTTTTCTCGTCAAATCTGCCAGTGGTAAGACTTTTTTTTTCTTATCAGATCTGTCAGTGGTAAGATTTTTTCTCGTCAGATCTGCCAGTGGTAAGATTTTTTTTCTTGACAGATCTGTCAGTGGTAAGATTTTTTTTTCTTGACAGATCTGTCAGTGGTAAGATTTTTTTTCCTTGACAGATCTGTCAGTGGTAAGACTTTTTTTTTCTTGACAGATCTGTCAGTGGTAAGATTTTTTTTCTTGACAGATCTGTCAGTGGTAAGATTTTTTATTCTTGTCACATCTGTCAGTGGTAAGATTTTTTCTCGTCACATCTGCCAGTGGTAAGATTTTTTTTTCTTGACAGATCTGCCAGTGGTAAGATTTTTTCTCGTCACATCTGCCAGTGGTAAGATTTTTTTTCTTGACAGATCTGTCAGTGGTAAGACTTTTTTTTTTTTTTTTTCTGTCCCAACCTCTGCGCCACCTCAGAGGCAGTGCACCCACGCCGCTCATTCCGACACCCCGTCCACAGCCACAGCCCGGTTGGCACCGGCAGTCCCCAGCACCGGCAATCCACAGGGAGCAGTCAATGTCAGGTCGTCAAGAGGCAACCCACCGGAGGAGACACTGCACTGCTGCCGAGTCACTTCGGTGGTGTTCAGTGGCGCCTGTTCTGATCTAACATACTCAGGACACCACCTACTAAGCCCCCTACTGACAACAATAATTGCTTAGTCGCAGAGCCGGCGTGAGTGAGCTCTCCCTACGGAGGGTGCCACCACGTCCGTCCAACGACAGCCCCCATAGTCTCGCCGATACTGGTGACCCCGACGGAACCAAACTAAGGCCATAGACGTGGAGAGAACGTCAAAACTGAGGTCGCCATGAGAGCAGGGCATGAAGGGCCACAGAATTTGAGACATTTTTTTTTTTTAATGCTGATCGATGACAATGAGGATGATTAAGATGATGCTACGGATTTCCATTTCGGTCTGAGACTACATGACAGGGCTGTACTCTATGCTTCCTTTCATAATATATCCTGGCGTCAACCAGGCCCGAGAGACACAGGCACCTGCAGTGTTGGTCAGGAAATTTGAGCAACACTCTCAGAAATGCATCCATTAAGTGGATGAAACTCGACTGTGTGGTCCAGTCTCCCCAACTGAGTCCGCAGCAAACTCAACTGTGGGTAGGAGCCGGTCAGGGCAGAAAAACCCACATAACTCTGATGGGATTCGAACCCACGACCTTCCAGCCGGGAGTCCGCGACACTAACCACTTCGCCACGGCGGCTGGTAGACTTTTTTTTTCTTGTCAGATCTGTCAGTGGTAAGATTTTTTCTCATCAGATCTGCCAGTGGTAAGACTTTTTTTTTTTTCTTGACAGATCTGTCAGTGGTAAGATTTTTTTTTCTTGGCAGATCTGTCAGTGGTAAGATTTTTTTTTCTTGACAGATCTGTCAGTGGTAAGATTTTTTTTTTCTTGACAGATCTGTCAGTGGTAAGATTTTTTTTTTCTTGACAGATCTGTAAGTGGTAAGATGTAAGATTTTTTTTTTCTTGACAGATCTGTCAGTGGTAAGATTTTTTTTTTCTTGACAGATCTGTCAGTGGTAAGATTTTTTTTTTCTTGACAGATCTGTAAGTGGTAAGATTTTTTTTCTTGACAGATCTGTCAGTGGTAAGATTTTCTTTCTTGACAGATCTGTTAGTGGTAAGATTTTTTCTCGTCACATCTGTCAGTGGTAAGATTTTTTTTCTTGACAGATCTGCCAGTGGTAAGATTTTTTTTTCTTGACAGATCTGTCAGTGGTAAGATTTTTTTTTCTTGACAGATCTGTCAGTGGTAAGATTTTTTCTCGTCAGATCTGCCAGTGGTAAGATTTTTTTTTCTTGACAGATCTGTCAGTGGTAAGATTTTTTCTCGTCAGATCTGTCAGTGGTAAGATTTTTTTTTCTTGACAGATCTGTCAGTGGTAAGATTTTTTTTTCTTGACAGATCTGTCAGTGGTAAGATTTTTTTTTCTTGACAGATCTGTCAGTGGTAAGTTTTTTTTTTCTTGACAATCTGTCAGTGGTAAGATTTTTTTTTTGACAGATCTGTCATGGTAAGATTTTCTCGTCAGATCTGTCAGTGGTAAGATTTTTTCTCGTCAGATCTGCCAGTGGTAAGACTTTTTTTTTCTTGTCAGATCTGTCAGTGGTAAGATTTTTTCTCGTCAGATCTGTCAGTGGTAAGATTTTTTCTCGTCAGATCTGTCAGCAGGCATGGTACATGTCCGCGAATTGCGGAAATCCGCGAAAAGCAAAAAAAAAAAAAAAAAAAAAGCGAGCTGCGCCTGACGAGACCGGCCCTTTTAGTTCGTTTGAGGTCGTTCGCTTCAAGCCTTCGTCACGCGAGTAAGTAGCATTGAGCAGGACTACTTCCACACATGCGCTTTCATGACATTCGCCACTGTTTTCCGCTCTGGGTCGACGTGATTGAATTTGAACAAGATTAAAGGAAAAAAAGGAAAAAATAAAAATGCCAGAGCATACAGACATAGTTCTGCAAAATTATCCGACGGAAGATATTGATGCTGGTGTGGCAAACAAATGGCGATGGGATTGGTTGAACAGGAGCCACGAAAATGAAACGTTTTCGTCATGCTTGGAAAAGTTGAGAGACTTACCACCACAATTTGGAGAAAGAAAAAGAAGAAAGAAAGAAAAAGTTTGAACTTTTCCAGAAGGAACACATTCGGCTGGCTTCAAAGAGGAAAGCCATTGAACATTACAGACAGGAGGCAAAGAGAATGAGGTTTGGACATTACAAAAAGCAGGCTCAGCTCGTGAAGCAGATGGCTGAGAAATCAGGCAAAAAGAAGTAGTCTTCATCTCATTCACATTGCTTGGACTGAAAATTGTATATTGGAAGAGACACATAACTTAAAATTTGTACATTAAAAGAGATACAAAACTTAAACACATTTTGTACTGTATTCAGATAGATGTAAAAAGTATTTGGAGTAACTAATGTAGAGGAGACAGATCATAAAAGAACTGAACAGACATAGTAAACAAAACTGGAACTCAAGACATGAAATAGACCACTACTTTGCTGTGCTGTGCTGTGTTGGTGGTGCTGGACATGATGACCAAAGTTGTGCAAAATGAGGGGTCTCCTGTGTGTACACTGTGCATGTGCTTCACTGGCATAGTAAGTAAAACGTTTACAATTTGATTTAATGTATGCCACCTAAAGCAATGTAGATATGTACTCATTTTTGCTATTTGATTACTTGGGTTTAAAATCTCCTTTGGGTTGAAGGAATGACTGATAAAGTGATTCTAGGAGAGCTTATTTTATGGCAGAAATTGCTTAGTATGAAGAACTGAAATTAGTTCAAGGAGAGGCTTTTTTACAGGCTAGAATTGCTGAAAACCTTCAGCTTCAGGGGGCAACGCCCCCTGACCCCCACAAGGGGCTCTGCCCCTTGACCCCGCTAGGGGGTGTTGCCCCCCGGACCCCCAAAAATTTTCAGGGAAAAATTATTTTCTTCCAGTACCATGCCTGGTCGGTGGTGAGATTTTCTTGTCAGTGGTGAGATTTGCGCCGTCGAAATGTTTGGATCAGCTCCAGCTGTGGTGAGATATTTACCAGTTGTAAGATTTTCTGATTAGCTGTCCTAGTAGTAAGACTTCTTGGTAAACTTTCTGGTTACCATTGGCTTTTCTTTTCTTAGTTTTCGTCTTACCAGTAGTAATATTTTTGTAACATTTTCCAGTTAACCTTGTCTGTGGTCATTTTTGTTCCGAATGGAATAATCATAGTTTCTAGTCAGCTCTTCCGAAGATAGGATTTTTTTCGGTGACTTTGCTGCTGCAGTATTTTGTAATTGTTGGTGAGTTTCATGTGTTATTTTGTTGTTTTATTTCAACCCATGGACAAGGCCGTGATATCTTTAATCTCAGCTGTTTATTAGTCATTGCAGGTCAGGATTTTAGACTGCTGAGTACAGTAAACTGACCACTCTGCATACAATACACTAAGTCCCTTCAGATTGAAAGATTCAGCATCATGGAAGTTTTTACCCCATGAAAGTGTTCACCATACCAGGAGTGGATGAACCAGCAAGCTGTCACTGTTTCAGACCATGCCATTGACTCGCGCTACTTCCGCAAGACACCCATGTCCTTTGCCGGAGATGGGGAAGACAGGGAGTTTGTGAGCAGTGGAAGCAATCTGTTTGACAGTAGTCAACAGAGAGGTCAGTTGTGTTGTTTCTTACACCCTTTGAAAGTTTGAAGCTAGACCAAAGACGGTCTGTCTGGTTTAACATGTTTGTGTCTTCTGCAAGTTGGTCTGGGTTTGAGATATGGAATGATGTCATGAAGGATGCATAGTTAAACTGTAAAAGACCAGGGAAAAAATAACAAAGAGAAGAGACTCTTACTGAACTTTTAGTAAGAGATATCACTGTGTAAACTGGTTTTAGTGGGAGATACGCTAACTGATCACATGTTCTAGTTTAATGTTGGTTTAGAGCGTTAACAGAACTTTCACAACTAAAGCTATCCATTTAATATTCTGACTTTCCTCTTTCAGGAGTATTACATATGCCACATCAGAAGCGAATTGTTGATTTGTGCATGCGAACACTTTTTGTGCACGCAAGATTGTATCACATTCTTTTGTGATAGAAAATATAACTTTTTGAGTATGAGAAAAATAACGGGGGAAAAAAATTGGGTTGGTATGGAAAGTCTCCTGAGTTGTTCGTTTGGGGTATCAGTCAGTCAGTTATGCCCATCACTCCTCGCGAAGCATAGGCCGCCGACAACAGTCCGCCAGAGTCCTTGGTCCTGGGCTGCCCTCTCTAGTTGTTTCCAGGTGTGTCCCATCTTCTTGCTGTCTGCCTCAAGGTCCCGTCGCCTGGTGTTTCTTGGCCGTCCACTTTTTCGTTTTCCCTGGGAATTCCAGGATAACGCCAGTCTGGTGATATTACTGGCTGGCTTCCTCAGGGTATGCCTAAATCCATCCCCATCTTCTGGGCCGGATCTTATCTTCGGTTGGCAGTTGTTTGGGGTATGGAAATACTTATTTGTTCTGTGTTGTGAAACGTTGGTAAACTACAGTGAAGTATGGGTTGTGCAGGTGCTGCAGAAGGGGAACATTTGCTGACCAAGCTTCGCCGACAGTTCATGGCTGGAGATGGAAGTGAAAACGAGGTTGACACCGATGATGAGCTGGAAGCTGTCAAGAAAGTGAGGCTTTGCAGGAGAAAAAAGTTACATGACATTTACATGGCTTGTATACGACAGCCAGGGGAAACAGTTGCCCAGAAACCACACAGTCATTGGCAGTCTTGACCTTTCCTCAACAATGCTGAGAACATATGCAGCAGTAGTTCTTAGTTCACTGCGTGAGAAAGCACTCAGTTCTAATGATTTCACAAGCACTCAATTCTAATGATTTCACAAGAGACTGAATATGGATAGGTTCTGACCTGGTATGACACAAAGGTTAAACTACACTGTGTAAGGATGTGGTTTGGACAGGTTTTGACCTCATGTGGTACAATGGTTTACCAGACCAGTGATGCAGTCTGACATATAACGATATGGTCTGGACGGATTTTGACTTTATGCGACATGACGGTTTAGCTGATTTGTGTTGTAGTGTGGCACAATAGTTTATCAGACTGGTGAAGTGATTTTGACTTGCCATAACACAGTGGTTTATCTGACTGGTGATTTGGTTAGGATAGATTTTGTCTTAATGTGGCCTAATAATTTGAATGACCAGTGGACAAGTTATGACACAGTGTTGTGCAGTGGTTTATCTGTTTGGCGTCATATACTGTACCATGTCAGACCATAGCATTCCACGGCAGTTAGTCAGCTCTGCCAGGCTGAAGATTTTGTGTGGCTAATGCAGTAATAAGACAGTCACGTGACGCCCACCCTACTTCCGCGGAAGGAAGAAGCCGGTGTAAACTTCCTGTACCTCATTCTCTCTCGGCCTGCCGTCCAAGCAAGATAAGTCTTGTGCTCTGTCTCGCCTTTTCTTTGCCGTTGTGTTAAGATAGCCTTGTGTTTGCTTCTTTACTTGTTTTGTTGTGGCTTGCGCGCTGAACCCTTACCCTTGCTGGTGAGGCTTTGGTTTGGCGTGTTTTATTGATTTTTATTAACCACACGCTTCTCGCGTTCGTGCCTTGTTCTCGGCACTGGCGACTTTGCTTTCCGTGCATCTCGCAGTTCGGAATTTCAGAACTACATTGCCGGTTCCACATCTCCTCGCTGTAATTAGCCTTTACAGTCCTTTGTCTGCGAGTCCCATTTCGCTTCTCCTTCCATTCGGATACCTGATTCGACGACTTCCTCGTCGTTTCACTCAGTTTCCATTCCTTTTGCCGGTCTTTCAGCCATTTTGTTTCGACCGGCCAATACCGGCGGCACATACGATCGAGCTTCTTTGATCGAACAGCGCGATTTCAATGCTTTTATCGCACTACCAGTGCCCCTCCCAAGGTTGTTCAAGCTCTTTCTATCCCTCGATCCACCTCTTTGTCTCCCCTTTGCGATCGTGCGTTCCGTGTTTGTCTCGCCACCAGTGCCCACCATGGTGAAGGACACTAACGGGTCGAGCCACTCCTTTGTTCAGGAGTCACTCTCTGCCCCGGAGGACCCGAGTGTCGATTCCAGGGGACAAACCGCTCACACCTATGAGCGTACGGTCGGTGTGGAGGAGGGTTCCGCGCAGGGGACGCGCGACCATCGTTACGATTCCTCCTCTACCCGATCGGCGGACACACGATCGTTGCGATCGAAGTCGAACAGGCAATCGGCCGAGTCGAACTGGCAATCGGCCGTCATTGCCGACTGTTTTTCTTTCGATACTGCCTCTAAGTCTAAATCCAAAGGCAAGGCCCCATGAAAGGACATGCCTGTTCAAAATCTTCCCGTTCTTCCGCCAAATCGCCTGTTCACCTTCGATCGCACAAGGAGACTCTTGCCTATCATGCTGCGTCCGGCGATCATCGGCTCCTGGGGACCCTTGCCGAGACCCGGACCGGCACGGGTGACGACTCGCGGCCGGAATCACCGCCCGTCACCCGATCAGATGAGACTCGTGACGCTAGCTACCCCCCCATTAACGTCACGCAGTCGAATCACGCTCTCCCCAACCGTGTCCGGGTTCAGCCACGACTCGGACACGAGGAGCGTCATCACTCCGGTGGAGGGGTTGTGGGCAGTCTTTGGTGGGACCCCCCCACTGACCACAACCCCGGGTCAGGGACGCAGGCATCGACCAGGTCGGATCTGCGCCCTCACCCCCGACGGTCGAACCACCCCGATCGACCGTTGAACTCTCCCCTAGGGGTACAGGACGTTGGGGAGCGGACTTCTTTCACTTCCCTGTTGGGCAACGTCTGTGGTCCCGTTCCTCTGGGGGGAGGATCGACCAGCGGGACCAGGGGTAACCCTTCGTCCTTTGAGGTGGACTCGTCACCGCAGCCATCCCAGTCCGCTTCCACACGGCCAGGAGGCTCGGCTACCGTACCACCCACCGGCCACCCTGCCATGCAGGGGGCTGGCACGGACCGCACCCGGGAGATGCAGGAGGCAGTGCTCTCCCTGGGGCGGGTGTGAGACAGCTCGCCTTCTCGCTACCCTCCCCTTGGTGCCCAAGGTTACCCGGGTCCCCGAGGAGACTCTGCCCCAGGGCCGCCACAGCCCGTTGTACTCCCCGGGGACCGGTGGCTCTATTCCCCCGAGAGGAATCAGTGGCTTAGGGCTGACACCCATTCCGACTCCACCTCTGGTCGCATGTGGCATCCGGCCTCCCAGAGCTGGATCGACCTGGGCCTCCCTTCCTCTCAGGCGCTGTCCGATCAGCGATCCCCTAGTCTGCCCGCCGAGTATGGAGCCACCAGGGACCCGTCCTCGTTTTTCCCCACTACCCAACGAGGGTGGGACTCCCACACACCCCTGCCCTGGCCCTCCGAAGGTGGATCTGAACATCCCCTTCAGGAATACTCTGACCCACAACTCGAGGATGGGGTCGAGGACTCCCTCCCCCAGTCTGGTGACCTTTCCATCTTGGAGAGCTGGCGCCCAGATCTTGTTGTTAGGGAATCCCCTCCCTCTGACAACATTTTCTCCTTTAGCCGTTTCACTGGTTCCCCCCCCTGCCTAGCGATCACGGCCAAGGATAGTCGCCCCCCAGACCCTCACTCCCTTGTGGGACAGATCGGCATCTTCACCAGGGGTGCACATGCCGTCCCTCCACCGGGGATTGACTTCTTGTCAGCCCCTAACGCAGCTCCAGTAGGAGTTTTCCTCAAGGACCCGCGTCATGGCCCCCATGTCCTTTCCCTCTTCTCTGCCAGTCCGGCCACCAGGGTTATTGCCATTTCCCCTGCTGACCTCAGGCTCACGCCCAACCTCGCCCCTCCCACTTCCACCCCTGTTTCTATCAAGAACTTGATGGAGTGGGACAGAATTGCCAGGACTGGCATTCTTCACACCACCGCAGGACATGCCTTCATTGACATGTTCCTGCAGCGAGCGGAGGAGCTCTGGGCAAAGGAGGGTGGCACTGCCTCTGTGTCTTCGGACCCTGACGACACTGAGACAGACCCTAGCCTGTTTGGCGACCCCCTGATGCGCTTTCTTGTCAACAAGATATCGCATCACCTTTGGGCTGCGGCGGACAGCGCAGCCAGGAGTCACTTTAACTGCCTGTTGGCAGTGAGAGATGCTGTGTTATCACAGGCCAATCTCTCCCCGGCGCTCAAGGCGGCCTTATGGTGCATCCCGGGTCAGGAGCAGTCGCTTTTCGGCGACTATTCTACTGCTGTCATCACCCATGCAGTCGAGGAACGCAATCAGGCTGCGTCTTTTGCGGTCACGCCCCCTCGCCAACATCGCCCTTCTGGACCCTTCTCCCGTCCGGCCCTGCCCTCCGCCAGACCCCAGTCCTACCCCGATCAGGCCCCCCCTCGCACCTCAATGCCCGCCAGACGCCCTACTTCCGCCGCGCCTAGGTCGAAACCGAAAACCCCCCAACAGAATTTTTGGTTCGGCCAACAGGCCCGGCCTCGGAGGTGACTAGCAGACTCACCTTCGGAAGAGCGAGAACTGGCAGACTTCTCGCCCCTCCCCGGCCCCTCGGCCCCTCTGGCAGGCAGTCTGTCCCGACATGCCCACCAGTAGCGGCGTATGGGACTCAACCCCTGGATAGTGTCAGTGTTACAGGAGGGGTTCCGTCTGCCCTAGGCACACGAACGCCCCCCCCCCCCCCCCCCCCCCCTTCTGCTGTCCTCTCCTCCTCCTTCCCCCAGCGATCCCCCTCCCGCCCGGGTGGAGGCCCTTCACCTGGAAGTCAAAGAACTTCTCCGGAATGGCGCCATCACCGAGATACCCCACCCCAACCCCGGGTTTTACTCTCACCTGTTCGTGGTTCCCAAGTCCTCGGGAGGCTGGAGGCCCATCCTCGACCTTTCCCCACTCCAAGTTCCTCAGACCAACCAAATTCAAGATGGAGACCCCGGCCCAGATCAGAGACTCCATCCACCATCTGGACTGGGCCACTTCTATAGATCTGAAGGACGCTTACTTTCAGATCCTCATTCCAACCCCGCCAAATGCGAGCTCTCGCCCAGTCAGAGATTCTCCTTCCTGGGCATGAGTTTCGACACCACCTCCATGCTAGTCTCCCCGACCCCGGAGAGGTCCACCCGCCTGATGGACCTCATCTCCCACCTTCGCCTCTCTCCCCGCACGTCGACAAGGACACTGTCCTCCCTTCTGGGGATGATGGAGTCCCTGTCACCTCTCATTCGCCTAGGCAGGGTTCCCAAGCGACAGCTTTAAAGGGAGTTCCACCGTCGTTGGTCGCAGACCACCGACCGCTGGGACCAGACCATTCCCCTCAGGCCTTGGTTCTTTTGGGCCACGGAGGAGTGGCTCAGCCCCTCCACCCTGAGCCCCGGAGTTCCCATCTCCCTCCCATCCCAGGCCCTAGAACTTTACACAGACACCTCCAACTCGAGCTGGGGGGCCCACTTGGAGAGCAGTCACGCCTCGGGGGTGTGGGACCCATTGACTGCCCGTCTCCACATCAATATCCTGGAACTGGAGGCAGTCAGGCTAGCCCTCCTCCACTTCCAGACCCTGGTCTTGCACCGATTTGTTCTCCTTCTCACGGACAACACCTCGGTAACCTGTTACATCAACAAGGGGGGGGGGGGGGGATGCTCCATCAGCCTCTCCCTCCGGGCAGAGGTCCTCCTCCGCTGGTGTCGCACGCAAGGAATCACCCTTCGCGCGAGGCACATAGCGGGGATGCACAACATCCTGGCAGACTCTCTCAGCCGCTCCAGGTCCATCCTCCACACGGAATGGACCCTCAGCAGGCATACACTAACCTCGGTGTGGACACATTGGTCCAGACCCATGATCGACCTGTTCGCCACCCGATTCAGTCATCGTCTGCCAGTGTATGTGTCTCCCGTCCCGGATCCTCAGGCGTACGCCATCGATGCCCTCTCCCTCCCCTGGTCCGGCCTCATAGCTTACGCCTTTCCCCCCTTCCCGATCCTCCACAAGGTGATCAGGAAGGCAAGACTCGAGGGACCCAGGCTCATCCTCATAGCCCCATGGTGGCCCACTCAGTCCTGGTTTCCGGACCTCAAGTCCCTCACTCACGTACCCCCTCTCCAGTTGAACGCCCGGTGGGACATGCTCAGGCAACCCCGCTCGGGTCGCCCCCACTCCAATCCCCAGACGCTTCGCCACCACGCCTGGCTTCTGTGCCAGCCCGATTGCGAGCATCTAACCCCACCTCCCAAGCGGACAGGTCCCAGTCTGTCCTCAACATCCTCTCCAACGCCGGGGCCTCTCAGGACCTCCGAGACCCAGCCATGGCCTCTGGCAGAGCTAGCACTGAGTCGCTTTACGATTACAGATGGAGGAAATGGGTCTCATGGTGCAAAGAAAACTCTGTTCCACACAATCGCCCCTCCTATATCCAGATAGGAAATTTTCTGTCCCACCTTAAGCTCTCACCCAGCTCCATACGGGGCTACAGGTCGGCCATCTGCACGACCATCCGCCAACTGGGCGGACCTTCCTTTGAGAATAACTTCCTTCGCAGAGAGATCTCTAGAGGGGTGGCCCTTCGTGAGGCCCAGTCCCCAAGGCGTGTTCCCCTTTGGGACCTCTTCACTGCACTTGACGTTCTCAGGAAACCACCTTTCGAGCCTATCTCCTCCCTTCCCCTTGATCTTCTCTCTATGAAGACCACCTTTCTCCTCGCCCTGGCTTCGGCCAGGAGGCGAAGCGAGATCCACGCTCTCAGTGGGGACCCCAGAGACATTGCCTTCCACAGGGACGGCTCTGTCTCCCTTAAGTTCCTTCCCAAATTCCTAGCTAAGAACCAGTCCCTCCCCCTACCTCGTCATCCGCTCATTGGCGGATATCCTAGGTGGAGAGAGCTGTGGTCACATGGTTCTGTGCCCTTCCAGGTGTCTAAGACACTACTGGGAACGTTCGCGCCCCAGGCGCGCTTCTCAGAGACGTCTCCTTATTTCCATCAACCCCAATAATAAGAAAGACATCTCAGCTGGCACTATATCTAGGTGGCTGTCCAAGACGGTCAAATCGGCCTATGCCCAGGCGTCCAAGGCCCTCCCCGTCTTGTCCCCCCGAGCCCATGAGGTCAGAGCACTGGCCGCTTCTGCAGCTTTCCAACGCTCTGTCCTCCTGCGCCAACTCCTGGAGGCAGCCTACTGGCGTTCGGAGAATCCCTTAATAAACTTTTATTTAACCCGTTCCCTGCCTGGAACGAGTAACACTCGTCCAGAAAAGTCCAGAAAACCGAAAATCGCTACGCCCGGGACGAGAGTGTCTCGCCGTAACTTCGTAACAGAAAGCAAAAAAATCTACTTGGGAGACGACCCTCTAAAATGTTCTCACCTCTTCTACTGGTGTCAAGGAACGGCCCCTTTCCCTTCACGCGACCGCCCAACTGACCACATGATATGCAAATTGCGAGTTGAGAGGTATCAGCTGATAAGCATATTCAAGATGGCAGCTCAACCTAGCACTTCATCGACGCGTCCCGTTTTCAAGCGTTACACTGCCCTTGATGTTTTAGATGAAGTTCTAAAGTATCAAGATAGTGACGAAGAAGACCTTTGAGGATCGGATCCTGATACTAGCGATGAGGAGAAGACGGATGGGAATCAGCACCATCCACTTTTATCGGAGATACATGCTGGTGATGACGTGGCTTCATTGTTCTGTACACAATGCAGCAGTAAAGAAAGCGCCGTTAGCGTGGGTGACGAAGCGGAAATTGCCGAACGCGTGCCGTCAACGAGCACTGCACCCCCTCCTTTCTTGACGAACGGGGTGGTGGACGTGGTACGGCTCAGAACGACGGAGAAGGTCCCGTGGAAGCGGCAGGGGGGCGTGGCATGGGGCGTGGTCAGCAACAGCTGATCAAAGAATGGGGAGAAAGAGGTGCACAGCCCTTCAACCTTGCTGTTGTTTTGACTGGGAATTCTGGTCTGAAAGTCAACTGTGCCAATTTTCAGCTGTACAAAGTTCCAGTCATCAGTTCCTTCATGACCAGAAACCGGTTTCAGGCAAGTAGCTCTATTTTTCTTTTGTTGTTTTTTTGTTTTTGTTTTTACTACATGATTCTTCATTCCTCGACTATTCACTTTCTGTATTTCTCTTCTTTGCCCTATATTCTACTGAAACCACATAATTATGGCAAGTAATGACTGTATAGGTAGGTGGGACTGTGTGTGTGTGTGTGTGTGTGTGTGTGTGTGTGTGTGTGTGTGTGTGTGTGTGTGAGCGTGCACGCGCCTAACATTATTTATTTCTGTATGCAAGTTTTCCATATAAGTTTGTTCATTTTGTAAAACACAGAAGCACTCATCCACAGCAGATTTTTTGTTTTGTATCATTGTGGTGTTTTTACATTCATGTGTGTGTGATACTGTTAGTGTGTGTTTGTGCATATGTGTAATGTATGTGTGTGTGTGTGTGTGTGTGTGTGTGTGTGTTGTGTGTGTGTGTGTGTGGAAGCTGTTTGTGTGTATGCATGTGTTGTGTGTGTGTGTGTGTGTGTGTGTGTGTGCTCAACTGTGGGTCTGCTTACTGTGTGTGGTGCCGTGTGTGTGTGTGTGTGTGTGTGGAAGCTGTTTGTGTGTATGCGTGTGTTTGTGTGTGTGTGTGTGTGTGTGTGTGGTGTGTGTGTGTGTGTGTGTGTGTGTGTGTGTGTGTGTGTGTGTTGTGTGTGCTCAACTGTGGGTCTGCTTACTGTGTGTGGTGTCGTGTGTGTGAGTGTGTGTTGTGTGTGTGTGTGTGTGTGTGCGTGCCCAATTGTGGGTCTGTCTGGTGTGTGTGTGCGTGTTTGTGTGTGTGTGTGTGCCCAATTGTGGGTCTGCTTACTTATCTTGAAACTTTTATTCTGTATTTCAGATTCTTCTTCAGTTTCTGCATTTCAACGACAATGCAGCTGTACCAGTTGAAGGTGATCCAGGGTACGACCGGCTCTACAGGATTCAACCCATTCTGGATCATCTGCATGAAAAGTTCCAGGAAGTGAATTTTTTTCTCACCTGTGTGTGTGTTCATGATTTTGTCAATGCTGTGACCAGACCGAGTGCCATCAGTGAAAGAAGACCACGTGGAGTAAAATTGTGAAGCAGGGAATGCAGACAACCTGAGGATTATGTCCAAGACCTTGTACGGCAAGTGATGGATTCCTATACAAGACAGCCTGGCAGTAATGTAAGTATTTGTGTAAAAACTAACACAGTTCCTACAGTGTTTTGTGTTATAACAAATGCATGCAATGTGTGTGTGTTTTTCTTTTTTCTTTTCAACAGACAATTGTTTATTTTTTTTCTTCAGATTGTTTTCCATGGTTGTCATTTTGAACATTTACCAATAAGTATTATACTATAACAATTTGGACCACACTGTATACTTACAATGATGTTGAATAAACACTAACAGAAGGTTTTGTCAGTGTTGTAACGTGTGTGTGTTCAGAAACTGTTCTTTTCTTGTAAAACCACCATTTTGTTACATCCCTGTCCATCCCCTAATGGCCAACAAAACTAGATTATATTATATAGCATCATAGCTTAGGGTAAAAGGAAAGAGAAGCTCTAAAGTCCAAGTCATATGTCAACAAATAAATAAACAGTGATTGAGGTATTGAACCTACCCCAAATAGTAAAATTATGCACCTTTCTAGTAGAATTGGGGTACCCCCAGTAACATACAGATTGTTACACAGAGGGACATTTATTGACAACAATATGAATCCCAGATGTTTGTAATGTTGTTGAGCTACCACCAAAAGATATTTTTGCTGTGTTCAGTGGGCTTTTATTTGCTCAGTTGTTCTAAAACTCTCACATTGAAAACAAAACAAAAACTGTTTTATCACATGTTATTAGTGTGAACCATCATCATAACCAACAAAACCAATATAGAATGATGTGAAATTGTAGACAAGGGTATAAGTAAGTAATCCACAAAAAATCTAACAATAACTCAAGAAATAGATGAATAATGTACATGTTACTGAACATACCGTGAAAAGCATGATTATGCCCCTTTTTACCCAACAAATAGTACCCCCAATTATGAGCAGATTATCATCAGGAACAACATTCCTTGGGATTTATATGACTGTCATGTGTTAGTGCTGATGTTGAACAATTAGTCACACCACTTTTTCATTGTTTACACTGATTTTATATGGTGCAATTTGTTTATGTATACTTGAAAACTGTTCTTTTTGTAAAACCACCAACATATGTATCCCTGTCCATCCCCTAATGGCCCACAAAACTACATTATTGTAATATAGCATCAAAGTTTGTGGTATAAGGAAAGAGAAGCCATAAAATCTAAGTCATATGTAAAGAAATACACAAGCAGTGATTGAGGTACTGAACCTACCCCAAATAGTAAAATTATGCCCCTTTCTAGTAGAATTGGGGTACCCCCAGTAACATACAGATTGTTACACAGAGGGACATTTATTGACAACAATATGAATCCCAGGTGTTTGTAATGTTGTTGAGCTAACACCAAAAGGTATTTTGTTGTGTTTAGTGGGCTTTTATATGCTCAGTTGTTCTAAAACTCTCACATTGAAAACAAAACAAAAACTTTTATCACATGTTATTAGTGTGAACCATCATCATAACCAACAAAACCAGTGTAGAATGATGTGGAATTGTAGACAAGGATATAAGTAACTAATCCACAAAAAATCTAACAAATAACTCAACAAATAGATGAGTAATGTACATGTTAGTGAACATACCGTGAAACGCATGATTATGCCCCTTTTTACCTAAAAAATAGTACCCCCAATTATGAGCAGATTATCATCAAGAACAACATTCCTTGGGATTGATATGACTGTCATGTGTTAGTGCTGATATTCAATAAATAGTGAGACCACTTTTTCAGTGTTTTGACTCATTCTGTTTGGCGCAATGTGTTTGTGTATACTCGAAAACTGTTATTTTTGGTAAAATGTTTATAATTATGTCAATTTCTGCTATACTAATTATCAACATAATCAAGCCATTTTGACAGGACATTGTAGACAAATGCATAACAACAAAACATGCAAAAAATCAAAGAGATCTGTCAAGAAATAAGTGAGCAGTAACCATTTCATTGAACCTACCCCAAAAAGCTAAATTTTACCACGGCATACAGATTTTCAAATGTGCTATTATACTGTGGCAGTGAAGGGGTTAAGGGACATCCGCATGACCAGGGCTGACGGTTCTAAAGGGATATCCTTTGTGGCGGCTAATGCAGCCATATCGGTTAACCCCAAGAACCACTAGGGCACTCGCCCTCCTCCTTTTGCGATAAATTCTGCTATGGTCTGACATGGTACAGTATATGACGCCAAAATGGGGAGTTTGTATCATACTCCCTGTTTGGCTAGTATACTTACCATGTCAGACTCTAATGCCCGCCCTACCTTCCCCACTAGCGCCAAGGTCCTTGGGGTTACCTGGCGTACAGGCCTCGATGAATGAGGTACAGGAAGTTTACACCGGCTTCTTCCTTCGGCGGAAGTAGGGTGGGCGTCACGTGACTGTCTTATTACTGCATTAGCCACACAAAATCTTCGGCCTGACAGAGCTGACTAACTGCCGTGAATGCTATGGTCTGACATGGTAAGTATACTAGCCAAACAGGGAGTATAATACAAACTCCCCATATTAGTGATGTGGTTTGGACAGGTTCTGTCATGGTGTGGCCCATTGGTTTATCATAACAGTGATGTGATTTGGATAAATGTTTCATTTGAACTTCATGCTTACTTTTTGCCTTTTTAACAAAAATGCAGAGATGCATTGCTGTCTTTGTAGTCATTTTGTATGTGTGCATGTATGTGTGATTGGACTGTTCTTATGAAAACATTTGGTTGTGTGTGTGTGTGGAAGTCGCTGGCACTGGCTACAAGGGAGAGAGGACAAGGGGCAGATGAAGAGGACAGTGATCGCAGTAATCTCCCTCTGCCAGGTATGACATCTTTATCTTTCAGATCCCATGTCTTCGTATGGAATGAACAGGGAGAACTGGATGGGAATTAGAGGAAGCAAAATAGAGAGGAAGGGTATAGAGGGATGAGTGTCGTTTTTTTTTTCTTTTTTTTTTCCCATCAGAAATGGCCTGGTTCTGAAATTCCTCAGTGTTGCAGTTCAGTTTATATGAGTTTTATAAGCTGAGATTAAAGCTGTTTTGTTGTTTCTGCGTAAAAGATGAAGAGATGGATTCTTAATGCTGTTACTGTAATTCATGAAACTAGAAACTGGGTGGCATTCTGATGTATGGCAGGTTGTATGGCAGGTTGCAAAAAAATCATGCCAAGTTTCTCCAGTCCTGTGTTCTAGTGTTTATGCTGTGATGTCACAGATGACCTGTGTGTGTGTGTGTGTGTGTGTGTGTATGTGCGTGCGTGTGTGCGTGCGTGCATGCGTACATACGTGCGTGTGTGTGTGGCAGTGGGCCTGGAAGATGTGAATTCATCAGACAGCCAAAGCCATGGCAGCAAAAGAGATGAGGAACAGGCGTCCGAGTTCTTCTTGACCCGTCAGCGTGCAGAGGGCAATGCCGCTTACTCTCCTGTTCCCTGGGATGGTGCCGGAGAGGGTGATGGAAGCAGTGAGGGTGACAGGTAACCTTATTACCCTGATAATTATCACCTGTTAGGAGGATGTGGAGAAAAGCAGAGCAATTGCAAATAGTATTGATACCCCATTTCCACCCCATAGCAGCTTCATCCAATGCTGCCTAGAAATAAAAGAATCTGTAAAGACGCACAGCTATCTGTATGTTCCTTGTTTTTTGGTGTGGCAACACAACTTCAAGCACAACTGTGTTGTCCTGTCTTCTTTGATAGTTTCTTTGCAGTGGTATAGCTTGCTACCCAGATCTGTTCATTGAATGATTTCTGTACTCCTGTGCGTGGCACATTTTGGATCATGTTTTTGAATATTCATTGCCTTCAACTCAAGACATACTTTGTGCAAATCCAGTCATGTACTCTTTATGTTATGAAGCCCAGCTGAAAAGCGTCTTGCGCTATATGTGCAGTGAAGGAAGCAGGGGCAAGGTGTCCCGGTCTGCCGACAGACTACAATTTCGTTACGTCAGTGGAGCTTCCATGGATCCAAACCAGCCTTCAGCTACAGACCAGTCCTTGGTAAGTGAGTGGTAGTGATTTTAGGAATGTTAGGGGAACTGTAAGAATGATGTTTGAAGGATTTACTGGAACTTTTCTTTATCCAGAAAATGTGCTTGTTGTCATCATCACAAGTTTGCCCGTGTTCAGAAGAATTTTTTTTGCCTAGTCTGGAGAAAGTGCATCACTATTTCTGAGAAGTCACAATCAGTGGAAATCATCCATATGACATAGTGCAAAACTCTTCGCTTTGCAGTCACACTCAAGACGGAAAGGCTGAAAACTGATGGAGTGAGCCAACACATTCTTAAAGAAGGTCATTTGGGATGGAATGTAGACTCGAGTAAAATCCTTTTGTTTGTTTGTTCTAAGTTATGGGTACAGATTCACCTCACTTGATGATGAAAAAAATGCTCAGGGTGGTCAGATAAATGAAAAGAAGTTTGCTGGGGATCAAATAACGCAGGAGATGAACCTCCTCATGTTTTGTGCTTGAATTGAACACACTAAAAGGGGATCATGTACAAGAGCAGATGTTGCCTTATACACAATGTTAATTGTTTGATTTCTTTTACCTGGAAGAGTTTATATCATAATAAATGTTTTTTTTCCCCATTATCAGAAAAATAAGATTTCTTACTAAAGAAAAAAGGGGTTTTAAGATATATGTCCAAACAAGTGCCTTTTTTGCTAATGGCATGAACAGTACATAAACAAACAAGATACCCCTTAAAATTTTGAGAGAGAAGGGAGAGAAATCCATCACTTATCATATCAACAGGGCTACGACTGATGGGCTAGGGCAATGCTCACACTGAACAGGAATAATTTTTCACACTTGTTCAGACAGTTAAACATGAGAACAAATTTACACAGGTTTGTTATTTTCCACACTTGTTCAGACAGTTAAACATGAGAACAAAGTACACAGGTTTGTTATTTTCCAAAGAGCGCATGCGGAAGAAATAAATTGTTCTTTGATGCTATGTTCATGCTGATTTGTTCTTTGTCAGATTCCACCTTCTGAACAAGCTGCAGAATCTGGTCTTCAACCTGAGTTCTTTTTGCCAACATCTTCCAACTCCCTGCTTCAAGACAGTGAGGTGATCTCCCCTCAGACCCTAGAAGGCAGCACTTTCAATGTGGAAGACATTTTGAAGTCAGCAACAGAAGTCCTACCCAGTGTCGCCAAAGACAAGGGGAGGAATGCATCCAGAACTGATGCATCTGGATTCAGTGCGAAAGATGTACCAGATCTGTTTGAGGTAGGACTTAACTGAATACTGTGGTCAGCTCTTTTCCTGTCTTCACCTTCTTTCTGTATGTGTTCTCACTAACCCCAAGTGATGAAAAGAAAAACAGGCACATAAGGTTGTTGGTGGTCATTGTGGGATGTGTTAGCATAGCACAGTTTTCCAGCACGGAACGAAACGTGCCATGTCATCGCTGCTGCCCACCTGTTAGGGTGAATGAAAGCAACTGACTAACATTCTTTCTGTCAGGTGTCTGAAAGCAGAGGAGGTGGTTACTCTCTCAAAACTCCAAGGCTCCCGATTCACATCCTGATGTGTGTATTTCACATGTTGTGACTTAGAATACCCACTGAAGATTTTTGGACTACATGACTGCAGTTTGGAACTGCATCGCTTTCCACATATCATTGGCTGTACTTCATTGGAGCCTGACTAAGAGGTGCTGTTTGTATACCAACACCAGTTTGAAGTACATGCCAAGGAGTTGTAGATATTGGGCCCTGAAATTTCAAACTATCACCCTTAACTCACCATTAGCCGGGGTTCTATGTTGCAGAATTAACCAGAATTGTGCAACAAGCACAATACTTTGGTATATTGTTCTTTACATTGTTTTAATTGATTTCAGATTTGAAGCCACTTCAAAATCGTTTTTTATTTTGAAAAATAAATAAAAAAAGATGAGCCAAAATTGCAGATGATTTTCTAGCACGAGATGCCTGCAGTGAATATTATCAAGCAAAATGAATGTAAGCTAATATTATTTTCTAATGATGAAATGTTGGACAATGATATATCGTGTGTGAAAATACATATGTTTATCCAAAAATTTGCTGGCCTTATTTTGTTTCCTTAATTTTTCATGTCTTTGTAGACCCGCAGCGGGAAAATCAAAATGGCCGCTTCTGATCGCGTGTCCGTAATTTGCCAGTGAAAACTTCGTCTTTAGAGGTGAATTATGGATTTACAGCTCTTCAGATAGTCTTGAAATGTCATTCTATCATTTTATTTGTTTTCTGAAGCGTGCTAATACCATCCTTTACCTTACTCTTTAAATAAGTTGCCTTTTCTGTGTGTGTTTACAGTGTTTTCCCTACACTTTAGAGAAGTTCGTTTATATAATATATTAATAATAAATGTCTTTGAGGATTCTCAGAAGATTAAAAAAAGAAATATGAAAACAGGACAAATATCGACCGTTTCGCGTGCGTGCGCGCACACGTGCATGTGTGTACACGTGTGCGTGCCTGCGCGCGTGCCTGCGCGTACACCTGTGTGTGTGTAAAGGGAAAAAGGAAAATTCAGTGTCCAGTCCCATTTCACCTGGAGGAAAAAGAGAGGCAGATAGAGGGAAAAGACAACAGAAGCAGAGATAGAGAAAAAGAGAGGGTGGTAGATGAGTCTTTATGTTTGGAAGGGGGCGCTTGAGAGTGTGTAAAAGAAAGTGAGAGAGTGGTAGATGAGTCTTATTCTTGGAAGGGGGCACTTGAGGGTGTGTATGAGCGGAAAAATTGTATATAGAGAGAGAGAGAGAGAGAGAGGTGCATATAGATTGTTCACATGTGTATGCGTCTATGAATATGCATACCTGGATGGTGGAGATGGTGTTTGGGGTATATATATTATGCTCTACATATGTTGTTATAGATATGCTATATATGTGCATGGGGTGTGCATAAGAATAAGGTGGGATGGGGAAATTGGGGGAGGGGGTATAGAGAGAAAGGGATGGAGGAGAGGTCGTGGGAAAGGAAAAGAGCTGGAATGATTGAAACTAATCCATCAATCATTTTCCTTTTTCCACCCCCAACCGGCATTATCACCCCAATGCCACCACATTATCTCACTTATGACAATGATGATCATGCTGTAGTACTGTAGATCTCACTTATGATAATGATCATCATCCATCAGTCATAGATCATTTCCTCTATTCCCCCAACTGGCATTAACATACTAAGGCCAGTACACTACTCCACTTTTGTAAATGACCATCATCCCACACTACTGTGAATCACACTCACACCATGACAATGATCATCATCCATCAATCATTGTTTACCTCCTTCATTCCCCCAACCGGCATTATTACACCAATGCCACAACATTATCCAACTTATATAACCATGGTCATCATCCTAAGGTACTGTTGATCTTGAATGATCCATGATCATCACCCATCAGTCATCGACCCCCACCCCCACCCCCATCCACCTTCTTCCTGAACCGGCAGTATTATACTAATGCCACCACATTATTTCCCTTATCACAATGACCATCATCCTACAGTATCTCACTTATGACAGTGGTCATCACCCACCAGTCATTGGTATCTTCCTTTATTCCCCCAACTGGCACTAGTGTACCAGTGCTACATTATTCCACCTACATGACAATGACCCTCACCCTATAGTACTACTGATCCCAAATGTTCACCATCCATCAGTCACTGGAAATACTGTCATCCAGTGATCACCTTCATACTGCAATATATATGGCAATGAGGAAGCTGACAATTTGACAAAGGAAGGAGAACAGCAGCCCCAACTAGAACAGGAAGTCTCCTTTGAAAAAAATCAAAAGTATTATCAAGGAGAACCAAAAACAAAAAAGGCAGATGGCTTGAGCAGCACCTTACTTCAATAAGAGGGATGGACACTACCGGATGCCCAGATCAGACCTTTGTGAGACTGAGGACAGGGCACTCCAGACTGAGACATCACATGTCCACTATATTCCACAATGGCAAGTCTTCAAATCATCCATGCAGTACAGCCCAACAACCTAGCCTGCCAACACACCGATGAAGGGAAAGCCCTATTGACCACTGGATGGCCTTCACCATACAGCAGCCTTCGCCAATACCTCCAGGGTTTCTACCTAAGTGAACAAGGAAGAAGACCATCCTACAGTACTGTTGATCTCTGATGATCATCACACATCAGTCATTGATCCCCCCCCCCCCTTCAACCAGCATAAAGGGGGGGGGGGGGGATCAATGACTGATGGGTGATGATCAAGGAGAACCAAAAACAAAAAAGGCAGATGGCTTGTTCTTGCTTGGGTTCCCGTTCATGTTGGCATCGGGGGAAATGACATGGTTGATCGTTTGGCGAAGAATGCAACAACAAGGAAACTGTCTAACATATCTATACCCTATTTGGATTTAAAACCAAAAGTTAATGATTATGACAGAGACCTCTGGCAGGAGGACTGGAATACACAGATGGATAATTAACTTTTCCAGATCCATCCAAACCAAGAGGAGTTCCTCTCATCTGCCTCTGATGGTTCCAAAGAAAAAACGTTTTTTTTGCTGGCTGCACACTGGCCATTCGTTTTTAACTCATTTGTACCTTTTAAAGAGTGAAGAAGTTCCGTGGTGCATTCCATGTCATGGACCACTCACAGTGAAGCATATTCTTTTAGAGTGTTGGGACTTGCGTGATGTGAGACATAAGCATTTTACAGCAGACTCTATGAAAACCTTGTTCAGAGGTGTTCCACCTGATGTGATCTTTGAATTTCTGAAAGAGATTTACATTTTTCATCTGATCTGAGATTTTACAGAGGAAAGATTTTTAACAAAATTTCAGGTGTGCTTTTAGAAGATGTATTTGGAAGGGTTGTTTGAGTGAATGACTTGTGGGTTGACCTCAACGCAGTAACAGCCCTGACATGGCACTTTGTGGTCGGCTGGGCTATAAGCAACATTACCTTACCTGGACGGAGTGGTTCTACAGACAGAATGTGATGTATGTTGCAGGGTCAGTTGCCAACAGTTTTGGGTCCTTTGGCTTGGGACCAGAGGAAGGGGAAGTGGACAGTGGTGCAACTGGAAGGTGAGTTGGTCTGACCTTGCTGCCTTCATGGTGATAGCTGTGCTGGTTTTAGATCCAACCTGATCCCAGTGGTGGGACGGGGACGGGGATGGGGAATATTAAATCTGATGGAAAACCTCTCGTGCTTTTACACATATTTAAAGAACTGAATCCAGGTGTCAGGTTGGCCTTTTTTCCCCTCGACTTTGGTGAACTGTCAGTGGTACTGTTAGCCAGTGGTTATCGTTTCGGCTCCCACACACAGCTATTGACCATTTGTATCTGTAAATCAGGTGATCTTTTATCAGTGCACAATCTTGTAAACACATGCTAATGCCTCTATGGACTCATGAATTGCTGTGATTCAAAGATATTGTGTCCCCTTATTGAATGTAAGCGGTGTGCATTCGCCTTCACTCCCACACATTGATAAATGGCTGCATTTTCTTTTTCTTTCTTTTTTTGGTGGAATAAATTCAGTTCATTTTTGTTTATTTTTTTTTTAGATTTGCTTTGAATCGGCAGTAACGTAGTCTTGTTTGGTTGCTTGGGTTATAAACATGACTTGATGGTATGAATTTGAATTTGAAATTTACAGCAAATGAGGAAGATCTGTACTGTTCGGTGTATCATATAAATTATGTGATATATTGATTAGCATGATCTGAATTACTTGGTGTACTTGAACAAAGTAACATGTCATCTTACTTGTTTTGTATACATTTGTAGTTGTTTGCTTGCTTGTGCACCAACAGCAGCCTTCAGATTCAGTGCAATGCATCTGATAGAAAGTCGGCTGTGTTCAATGGGGAAACCTTTCCCTGAACAAACTGTTAAAGTGTAGAGAACATTCCAGCTGACTCCAGTTCATAGGAAAGTGTTCTAACCTTTGATGAGAACTACTCCCGGGCTGCCAGTTTGTGGTACATAGGTCTGACTGCTGTTGCCTCAGGTCCATGGAGAAGAGCAGTGGGGGAGCAGAACTGTCTGGAAGCACAGGTGAAGAAGCGCCGTCTCCTGTAGCAGAAGTATTGGCGAAGAAAGCTGTGGGAGGACTTCCGTCCAAGGGCAGTGGTTCCTTTGACGGGCCCTTCAGAAAGCCACGTGCCCCTGCACCACCCAGGAAGAAAACCTTCACTAGTCAGTGTTTCGGTTTTCATGTAACTACTTTTCTGCTTTATGCTGAAAGAAAATGCAGTGACTGTGTCATCACTTTGTAATGGTGATGACAGACTTTTTCTGTAATGCTTTCAGACTCTTCAAAGCGTGCTACACTGATAAAGTGGACACTGTCATGTCTGCAGTTGGACACAAAAAGAAACATTGGCATGCTCTCTTCTCACCTCCTTCATCTCATCCCCACCTTCCTAGCACTCTTTCACAAACACCTCCCCTGTCTTCCAGCTAACAAATACACAGATATTGCGCATCTCCTACAAGAGGCAATAGCAGTGATTTCTCATCTTTGTTTTTTGTTTAATTTTGGTGAGGAGCAACAACATGAAAATGGCTTTAACATCATTTTTAAACTTGTCTTTTATTTTTCGGCATAGACATATAATACAAAATATTTGTGTTGATTGGGGTAAAAAGATGTGTGACATTTAACCTTTTGACTGATGAACCTTCTTAAGAACAGATGGCTGTGTGTAGACTGGAAGAAGGTCTGTTCTGTGTATAGGTTATGAAAGTGCCCGTGCTTTGCCTAATTAAACCTGTCCTGTCTTGCGTGGAAGAGGACAAGTGGTACTTGGTGACCCAGACTGTAGGCCACACCCATCAGAAAGACACTGTAGTCATTCACTGTGAGCGTATTGACGCGTAGCAGTCATTAGGTTAACAGTTGTATTGTATAACTATTGTGTCAGCAGATTCAATATGTTACATTCAGCTTCTCTGTCAAGGGAATTTGCTGTATAACTATTATGTCTGCACATTTTTCTGTGTGACATTTAGGGTTCTTCCCCTGGGTAGATATTGTGTCAACAGATGTTTTTTTTTTGTTTTTTTTTTTCTCCTGTCCCATCTGTGCCACCTCAGTGGCAGTGCACCCATGCCGCACATTCTGACACCCGGTCCACAGCCACAGCCCGGTCAGTCCTGCCGCAGCCCCGGCACCAGCAATCTACAGGGAGCAGTCAATGTCAAGAGGCAACCCACCGGAGGAGACACTGCACTGCTGCCAAGTCACTTCAGTGGTGTTCAGTGGTGCCTGTCTTGATCCAACATATGCAGCACACCACCTACTAAGCCCCCTACTGACGACAATAATTGCTTAGTCGCAGAGCAGCATGAGTGAGCTCTCCCTCTGGAGGGTGCCACCACATCCGTTCAACGACAGCCCCCATGAACTCTCCGATACCAATGACCCTGACGGAACCAAAGTAAGACCACAGACTTAGAGAGGACATCAAAACTGAGGTCACCATGAGAGCAGGGCATGAAGGGCCACAGAATTTGAGACTTTGTTTCATGCTGTTCGATGAGATTGTGCATGATGAAGATGATGCTACGGATTTCCATTCCGGTCTGAGACTGCATGACAGGGCTGTACTCTATGCTTCCTCTCATAATATATCCTGGTGTCAACCAGGCCCGAGAGATACAGACACCGGCAGTGTTGGTTAGGAAGTTTGAGCAACACTCAGAGATGCATCCATTAAGTGGATGAAACTCAGTTGTGTGGTTTCAGTCTTCCCAGCTAAGCCCGTAGCAAACTCATCTCTGTATAGGAACCAGTCGGGGCAGAAAAATCCCACATGACTCAGATGGGAATCGAACCCACGACCTCCCAGTCGGGAGTCCACGATGCTAACCACAGCAGCTGGTTGTGTCAACAAATTTTGTTTCTGTTTGACTTTCAGGCCCCACTCCCCAGGAGCTGTTGTTTGATGATTAGGTCAACAGCTCACAACTCCATGTGCTGTGCTTTCTCTGAGGTGGAAAGATTACCATGATTAAATCTGGAGACTGTAACTTTCCATGTGAGCTTCCAAGGACTGTTGGTGCTGTGGACTCTGGAGGGGAGCCCTGATCATTATTGTTATAGTGTGTGTGTATTTTGTATCATAACTAGAGCTTGGAGGGAATGAGAAAGGAAATCTTTTGGGGATGTCTCTTTGGTTTGTTCTGTGTACTCTGTTTTGGTATTTCTGGTGGTGATGTGGTGTTGAAAGCAGTATTGGCCTGGAGTTACGGGCATGCAGGCATATCATTATGGGAGCAAGAGTTGTCCTACTTGTCCATTATTTATAGAACTTGGGTGTGTGTATGTAATTATAACTAGAAGTCTCCTCCTTAAATGAAAGTGGAAGGCACAATTCAAGAGGGACAAACCTGGTAAAAATCAGTAGAAACAATTGGCATTAGACAAATGTTGTTATAAACGTTTTGTCAGACTCTGTGTGTAACTGTGTTCCAGAAGAAGCAGAACCAGTGGAGAGAAGTGAGACCTGGAAAAATGCTGTGTTCCAAGGAACAGATGGTACTAAAATCATAATTTCTCTTTGTAGAGACTATGAATCAGGCATGTTTTTTTTTTGTTTGTTTTTTTGCCATTTGGCAGATACCTGCTGCGCATTTGTAAAATCTTGTTAAACTTTTGGTTTTCTGCACTTCCGTCGTTGACAATGCCCAAGATCAGAGCACAAAGGTTGCAGATGACCCCCACATTGTTTCAGCGTTACTTTGAGGTACCTTGAGGTGCCTTATTTGCAGCAGCCTGTGCTCAGTGAGGTGGTGTCTCATTAGGATGTGAATGGAAATGAGATCAGAATCATGATGAGAAGTAAAGAAAAATGTTGTCAAGCAGAGGTAGCCTTCCTGTCACAACCTTTTTGTCTGTCGGCTGTGGGACAAGTCATGAATAATGAAATAAGGGACATGTGGAATTGCGAGCACGCAGCTTACATTTGATGGTTCTATTTAAAGGAAAATCCCCAAAAGACAATAATTTTCCAGTAATGTATCATTTGCTCATAGAAGTTCTGCTTGATGTGATTTTTTAAAGGAAAAAAAATTAAAGAGTTCAGATCAATGATGAGTACTGTTAGATTTTTCAGGGAACACCATTTCAGATTTATAAGTATTGAGCTTGTTCTATTTTTCTACCAGAATTTGTGGAAGTTTCTGTAGAACAATAACTATACAGAGAACCAAATGGATTGTGTGTAAAAATAAAAGGGAGAGAGTAGAGAGTAAGACAAAGAAGAGAGAGAAGATGGACAGAGGTTTTGGAAGGGGGAGGGGGTAGAGAAGAGATCTTTTGATTCATTGCAGTGATAGTTTATGTATTCCTTCATCATGACTGTAGCATTGCCAAAAAGAAAAAAAAAAAGGGGGTGGGGGTAGGGGGGGGGGGGCGTTAACTACATTTGTATAACCACAAATGTAGACTTAATACAAAGCCTATAAAACATACTCTTTTATCTTCATGGGCAAAGTAAAAGATCTGAAGCTGATACTAGTGACAGATTCTTCTCCAAACCCTATTCAAATTTTGTACACTTCAACAAAAGTTTTTGATGTAGTGTGTAGATGAAATGGATACTCAATCACTACCCTAAAAATAAAAAAAGTAAAGGAAGAATGAATAACTGATGTAGAAGAAATGAACAGGAAGACATATCTGGTCAGGAAATGTAACACTTGAAGGCTGCTCTCTCTCTCTGTCAGTCTCTCTCTCTCGCTCTCTCTCTCCCTCTCTCTCTCTCTCTCTTTTTTCATGTGTACAACTAATCGGGAGAGTATGGTAATTCTGAATGAACAGTGAACAGTTCCTTACTCTTGTGTGGGCTTCTCATTAAAGGTATCTGGTGCATAAAAAAAAAAGATTTTAAATTCAAGGAGAGGCCATTTTTTTGCCTTTCAAATGTTGGATTTTCTTTAGCTGTGGAGGGGGGAAGGGAGAGGGGGGCAACACCATCCAGATCCCCCAGCGAGACTTTGCCCCTGAATACAAAGATGAATCATACAGGCTTTCTTTCCCCTTTAATGTGTATGAGGGGAAAGTGGGTAAGGGGTTGGAGCATTTTTTTGTAAACATGATGTGTGTGCATTTATTTCCAAAAATGTGAGATAAAAGTTTATCTCGGCTACATTTTTTATCTGCTATTAAAACAAAGTATGAAGACACTCTGTGAAAAGAGTACATCACACTGAAGGTTTTCAGTGAGGAGAGAGAGAGATTACAAACAACAGTTGTCTTAGCCTGATGACCATGTGGGTTGCAGTGTTAGGAGAGAGTCACATGGACAGAGAGCTTCGAGAACTGGGAATCCATCTGGACGATGATGAGTTTCAAACAGGCGGTAAGTTTATGATCTGGTTGGTAAATATACTTTCTATTATCATTACAGATATGTTTTTATTCATATACAGCATGCATAATTCACTTACTGATATATACCGTAACTTTCACATTTTCTGGGTATATTTGTTCAGTGAGAATTGCATTCACTGACCAGCCATATTCCAGGTGTTTGTGACAAGTTTCTGATAGATTATGGGCAAACAAGATAACAGCACTTCTTCTCTTGAGACTGAAAATGCTGGACCTTCCATTATTACTGTTCTCATATTTTCACCCCAGGGATAAATCAGTTATAATTCTTAATTGTGATATGTGTATGGACTTCTGATGATGTGTATGTGATGGTTCAACATATACCTGAGAGAGCAGAATGTAGCTGATGTGTCGGTGATGTTTGGAAGGACACACGACAGAGGAGAATGCTGGAAGTGTGTTTTATTCATTGTTTCAAAAGAGACGCGCTATTGGGGAATGCTGGTGATGAGTTTATGATGTTTCAAAGGACACGTGTCAGAGATGGGGAGTTTGTGTTATACTCCCTGTTTGGCTAGTATACTTACCATGTCAGACCATAGCATTCAACGGCAGTTAGCCAGCTCTGTCAGGCCGAATTTTTTCCGTGGCCAATGCAGTCATAAGACAGTCACGTGATGTCACCCCACTTCCGGCCCCGGAAGAAGCCAGTGTCAACTTCCTATAAGTCATTCAGCGAGGCCTGGTGTATGGTGACCCCGAGAACCTTGGCGCCAGAGGGGAAGGTAGGGAGGGAATTAGAGTCTGACATGGTAAGTATACTAGCCAAACAGGGAGTATAACACAAACTCCCCATTTTGGCGTCATATACTTTACCATGTCAGACCATAGCAGAATTTAAAGGAATCGGAGGAGGGCGAGCGCCCTAGTGGTTCTTGGGGTTGACCGATATGGCTGCATTGGCCGCCACAAAGGAAATCCCCTTAGACCCATCAGCTCTGGTCATGCGGATATCCCTCAGGTAAAAATTAATGAAGGGATTTTCCGAACGCCAGTAGGCTGCCTCCAGCAGGTGGCGCACGGGGACAGAGTACTGGAACGCTGTGGAAGTGGCCAGTGCTCTGACCTCGTGGGCCCTGGGTGATAGGACAGGGAGATCCTTGTACGCCTGAGCGTAGGTAGATCTCACCGTCTTGGAGAGCCACCTGGAGATAGTTCCCGCCGAGATATCTCTAGTATTGTTGGGGTTGAGGGAGATAAGGAGTCGTCTCTGGGAGGAGCGCCTGGGGCGTGTGCGTTCCCAGTAGTACCTGAGACACCTGGAGGGGCAAAGGTCCATGTCTCCATCTTTTTCTCCCTTTCCCAAGATGTCAGAACTCCGGAAGGAACTTGAGAGAGACTGAGCCGTCCCTGTGGAAGGCGATATCTGTGGGGTCACCGCTGAGGGCGTGAATCTCACTTCGTCTTCTGGCCGAGGCCAGGGCGAGGAGAAAGGTGGTCTTAAAGGAGAGGAGGTCAAAAGGAATAGAAGCAATGGGTTCAAAAGGGGTTTTTCTGAGGGCATCGAGGACCGTAAAAAGGTCCCAGAGGGGAATGCGCCTAGGGGACTGAGCTTCCCGTAGAGCAACTCCTCTAGACACCTCTCTGAGGAGAAAGTCATTGTCAAAAGAAGGGCCCCCCAGTTGACGAATGGTAGTGCAGATAGCTGATCTGTAGCCCCGAATGGAGCCAGCCGACAGCTTAAGGGAAGAGGATAGGTGGGAGAGGAAATTTCCTATTTGGATGTTGGAGGGGCAGTAATGGGGAACAGAGTTATCTGAGCACCAGGTTATCCATCTCTCCCAACGGTAGTTGTAGAGGGATTCGGTGCTGGCTCTGCGAGATGCCGAGGCGAAGTCCCGTAATCCCTGAGAGGCCCCTGCCCCGGCTAGTGTGTCTAGGACGGACTGGGGTCTCTCCGAGTGGGGGGTAGATGCAGATGTTCGCAGTTGGGCTGGCATAGAAGCCACGCGTGTAGGCGAAGCATCTTGGGATTGGAGTGAGGAAGACCTGACCGGGGTTGTCTCAGCATGTCCCAGCGAGGGCTGAGCCGGAGGGGGGGAACGTGGGTGAGGGACTTGGGGTCCGGGAACCAAGACTGGGTCGGCCACCATGGCGTTACGAGGATCAGCCTGGGTCTTTCCAGCCTTGCCTTCCTGATCACCTTGTGTAGGATGGGGAAGGGGGGAAAGGCATACGCCAGTAGGCCCGTCCCGGGGAGGGATAGTGCGTCGACTGCATCCGCCTGGGGATCTGGAACGGGAGAGACGTACAGGGGCAGGTGATGGTTGAAGCTGGTGGCAAACAGGTCGATCATGGGCACAAACCAATGGTTGCGCGACACCAGCGAAGGAGGGCCTCTGTTCTGAGGGAGAGGCCTATGGAGCGGGCCTCTCCCCCTTTGTTGACATAGCAAGCTACCGACGTATTGTCCGTGAGGAGGAGAACAAGTCGGTGCGCGACCTTGTGCTGGAGTTGGAGAAGGGCTAGCCTGACCGCTTCCAGCTCCCACTCCCGAGGCGTGACTGTCCTCCACGTGGGCCCCCCAGCCCAAGTTGGAGGCGTCTGTATAAAGTTCCAGTGGTTGGGTTGGGTTGGGAGGGAGATGGGGACCCCGGTGGAGAGAGTGGCTGGAGTGAGCCGCTCCTCCGTCGCCGAAATGAACCAGTGTCCGAGGGGAATGACCTGGTCCCAGCGGTCGGAGGTCTGTGACAAACGTCGGCGGAACTCCCTCTGAAGTTGGCGTTTGGGGACCCGCCGCAGGGGAATGAGGGGAGACAGGGACTCCATCATTCCTAGGAGGGAGGACAGGGTTCTGGCCGAGGTGTGGGGTGCCTGTGACAGGCAGGAGATGAGGTCCACTATGCGTGCAGGCCTCTCCGGGGTCTGCCAGACGAACCGTAGGAATCGTCTGTGGGCCGGGTGAATCAGGATCTGAAAAATAGGCGTCCTTCAGGTCTACGGATGTGGCCCAGTCGCGATGATGGATGGAGTCTCGGATCTGGGTGGGGGTCTCCATCTTGAACTTGGTGGGCCTGAGGAACTTGTTGAGGGGCGAAAGATCTAGAATGGGCCTCCATCCTCCCGAGGCTTTTGGGATCACAAAGAGTAGAAGCCGGGGTTTGGGTGGGAAATCTCCGAGATGGCCCCTCTTTTGAGGAGGTCTTGGACTTCCGTGCGAAGAGCTTCTGCTTTGGCGGGGGAGGGTTCGTTGGGGGAGGGAGGGGGAGATAGCATGAGGGGGGGGACGCTCGTGGGCCCAAGGAAGGCGAAACCCTTCCTGTAGCACCGCCACTATCCAGGGGTGAGGCGTATGCGTCTCCACTGGTGGGCATGCCGGGAGAGGCTGCCCGCCAGGGGGGGCGAGGGTCTGGGCTGGTGGGTGGGGGATAGGGCGAGGGGGGGTGCTACCTGATCTAAGTCCCCCTCGGGCTGTCTCCCTAGTCAGCTCCGGGAGCGTGACTGTTGGCCTAACCGAAAATTTTGCTGATGGGGTTTTGGCTTAGGCCTTGGGAGAAGATTAGGTCGCTTGGCGGGCCGTGCGGTGCGGGAAGGCGATTGTCTGGGATAGGGTCTGTGCCTGGGGAAGGAACGAAGTGGGGGTCTAGCAGGGCGTGGCGGTGGCCTGGGCGCAAAGGACACACCCTGCTTGCGTTCCTCAACTGCTTGTGCTATGACGTCAGCCGAGTAGTCGCCAAAGAGCGACTGGACCTGGCCCGGGATGCATCGCAGGGCTGCCTTAAGCGTCGGGGAGAGAGAGGTCCGCGCCAGCCCGGCCTCTCTCGCGATCAACAAGCAGTTGAAGTGGCTTCTGGCTGCGCTGTCCGCCGTAGCCGAAAGGTGATGCGAAATCCTGTTAACTAGGTGTCGCATGAAAGGATCGCTGAACAAGCGAGGGTCAGGCTCTTGGTGCGCCTCAGAGCCCGGGTCCCCCGGTACTGGGATGGCACCATCGTCCTCCGGCCATAGAGCCTCCGCTCGCTGAAGGGGCATGTCCAAGTAGGTGTGTCCCGCCGTGGTGTGGAGGATGCCCATCCTGGCTACTCGGACCCATTCCTTTAGGTTCTTAAAGGAGATGGCGCCGGAAGTAGGGGGGGGCAGGTGGGGGATCAACCGACGGTCCGACTGGGAAATGCCCATCTCCCTGGTCACGGGATTGTCCGTAAACAAGGAGGCGACTGAGGGGTTCTTGGGTAGATTGGTCTAGATCTCTGGGCCGGGGGAGAGGGAGAGAAATTCGTCAGCGGGTGCGGCCTCCCTCCTAACGAGGTCTGGTCGCCACCGTTCTATCGTGCGGACATCGTACAATGAGGTGGGGGCTAGCTCCTCGTCATCGTCCGCCTCAGGGAGGTACTGGTCCTGAGAGGGTTCATAGCACCCGTCTTCAGGAGGTAAGTCGAGGGGTGCCTGTAGTGTGTCCCCGGTGGCCCTATAATCGGCGGCCGGGACATCGTCCTGCCGATAGGACAGCGCCCAAGGAGGGAGACCAAGGTCGACCCAGGTAAGTGAGGCCGGGTGCCACATTCGACCATGTAGCTGGTCGTGCTGGGTGTTGGCGTTAAGCCACTGGTCTCTCTCGGGGGCATAGAGCCACCGGTCCCCGGGGAGGTAAACGGGCTGTGGCGGCCCTGGGGAAAAACCATGGTAGGTAGGCCGCACTCAAGGTCTGACCAGCGCGTTGGGCGAATGCGTAGGTCAGACATCCGCCGAGTCGTAGCCACGAGACCCTCTTCTTCTTGTAGGCAGAAAGTCCCCGGGGACCCGGGTAACCTGAATCACTGTTGGGGGGGGGGCTTGAGAGGCCGTGGCCTGTCGTCCCCCGTCCAGGTCCGTGCACTGCACCATACACGTCCTTGGAATGGGCCTGGGAGGGCCATAATGGTATGGAGGAGGATGCGGAAGTCGAGCCCCCAACCCGCGAAAGTGCGGATTGGTCAGGATGCGGTCCCGTGTTCCTCCCCCTGGAGGAATATGTCAGGTTACCCTTGGTCCCGCTGGTAGATCCCCCCCCGGAGGAGCGGGACCGCGGACGTTGCCCAAATGGGGATCCGAAAGGTCGGTTCCCCAACGTCCAATACCCCTAGGGAAGAAGGTGACGTTCGATCGGGGTAGGTCGACCGTCCTTGTGCATGGGCACGGCCGGGCCCATGGCGCGGCGTGCCCGCACGCCCAGGATTATGGACACCACCGAGGTCGTGCGTCGGGGTGACCATAAGGCTGCTTCCGGAGTCGAAGCGCTCCTCGAGCTCAGGTGTTGGCTGCACCTGTGCCCGGTGGGGCCGAGCGCTATGAGTGCACGTATCAATTTGGGGGGAAAAAGAGATACGTGACTCATCAAGGCGAGTGACGGATGGTGATTCCATCCCAGATCCGTCACCCGTGCTGGTCCGCGGCTCGGCAAGGTGCCCCGGGGGCCGAGATTCGCGTGACTCAGCATGATAGTTAGAAGTCTCCGAGCGAGTCCGTAGGCTAGAGGGCAAGCTGGCCGATGGAGAAGGGGTGGGGGAGGGCGAATTTCGTTGGCTAGTCTTTGCTCGGCCGGGCCCCTTGAGGGGAGCCTTGCCATTAGACTTTCTGGGCAGCACCTTGAGGGGAGCTTTGCCCTTAGACTAGCAGGCAGATCAAATGAAAGGCATTTTGAAATGGTGGCCGCTTGCCTATCAGCCTTGGGACGCCGCGGTCGTGCGTCCGTCGGTTTGGTAGACGAGGAAGATCACGCGTCCCTTCCGCGGAGAAGTCGTCTCTGTCTACCCGAACCGTACGTTCATCAGTGCGAACGGATTGCTCCGAGATGGAATCGACCCGCGGGTTCTCCGGGAAATTGAGCGAACTCCGAGCAGTGGAGTGGCTCGACCCGGCGGTGTCCTTCACCATGTTGGGCACAGGTGGATAGAGCAAACCCGGAACACACGACCGCAAAGAGGAGACAAGGTGGCCGATCGAGAAAATCAATTAATCTCGATCGTCCGTGTGGTGTCGTGCAAAGTGCTCGAGAGATCGACTGAAAACTCGAACTACCCGTACACGCCACCGGTCGTGTGACTGGTATGGCTATTAATAGCAATCTCTACACGTGGAGTATCACTGTGTATAGGTGTGATAGTTCTTGGGCACTAAATCTTAATAAGCAGATCAGTGTCACACACCCTTACTCGAACACGTTCTACCTGTGAAGGGTAAAGAGTACAGGTGTGATAGTTATTGAGCCCTAAACCTTAATAAGCGGAACCAGCACAAAATGCGTGCTGAACCCGAGGCTCGGCAATATGGTGGGGGAACACGACCGGCGAGCGGTGCCGACGATCGCGAGTAACAAAGTCGCGAGAGTGCCGGTAAAAGAGACAAATCTTTAATAAATACGCTCCCGAGAGTGCCGGTAAAAGAGACAAATCTTTTAATAAATACGCTCCCACCAAGAGCCTCACACGGCAAAAATACTCAGGGTCTAGTGCAAGCCGGAACCAGCACAAAATGCGTGCTGAACCCGAGGCTCGGCAATATGGTGGGGGAACACGACCGGCGAGCGGTGCCGACGATCGCGAGTAACAAAGTCGCGGGAGTGCCGGTAAAAGAGACAAATCTTTTAATAAATACGCTCCCGAGAGTGCCGGTAAAAGAGACAAATCTTTTGATAAATACGCTCCCACCAAGAGCCTCACATTTGCAAGCCACAACTGAATCAAGTATAGAACAAAACACAGCAAAGTTAACACAAAGGCAAGTATAGGCGAGACAGAGCACAAGACTTATCTTGCTTTGACGGCAGGCCGAAGATGAATGACTTATAGGAAGTTGACACTGGCTTCTTCCGGGGCCGGAAGTGGGGTGACATCACGTGACTGTCTTATGACTGCATTGGCCACGGAAAAAAATTCGGCCTGACAGAGCTGGCTAACTGCCGTTGAATGCTATGGTCTGACATGGTAAAGTATATGACGCCAAATAGAATGTTGGAACTGTGTTGGTGATGGTTCAAGGGACACATGAAGATGGGGAATGCGGGAGATGATTTTTCAAAGTCCGCATTACAGAGGAGAAAGTTGGAAGTGTATTGGTGATGTTTCCAAGGACCAAAGACACAGGGCAGATGGGGATGTTGGAGGTGCGTTGGTGATGTTTCAAAAGACACAGGGCAGATGGGGATGTTGGAGGTGTGTTGGTGGCATTTCAAAAGACACAGGACAGATGGGGATGGTGGAGGTGTGTTTGTGACATTTCATAAGACACAGGACAGATGGGGATGTTGGAGGTGTGTTGGTGGCATTTCAAAAGACGCAGGACAGATTGGGATGGTGGAGGTGTGTTGGTGATGTTTCAAAAGACACATGACAGATGGGGATGGTGGAGGTGTGTTGGTGACATTTTAAAAGACACAGGACAGTTGGGGATGGTGGAGGTGTGTTGGTGATGATTCATAAACCACAGAGCAGATGGGGATGGTGAAGGTGTGTTGGTGATGTTTGAAAAGACACAGGACAGATGGGGATGTTGGAGGTGTGGTGGTGATGTTTGAAAAGACACAGGACAGATGGGGATGTTGGAGGTGTGGTGGTGGCATTTCAAAGGATACAGGGCAGATGGGGATGTTGGAGGTGTGGTGGTGATGTTTGAAAAGACACAAGGCAGATGGGGATGTTGGAGGTGTGGTGGTGATGATTCAAAAGACACAGGGCAGATGGGGATGTTGGAGGTGTGGTGGTGATGATTCAAAAGACGCATGACAGATGGGGATGTTGGAGGTGTGGTGGTGATGTTTGAAAAGACACATGACAGATGGGAATGTTGGAGGTGTGGTGGTGATGATTCAAAAGACACATGACAGATGGGGATGTTGGAGGTGTGGTGGTGATGTTTGAAAAGACACATGACAGATGGGAATGTTGGAGGTGTGGTGGTGATGATTCAAAAGACACATGACAGATGGGGATGTTGGAGGTGTGGTGGTGATGATTCAAAGGACACATGACAGATGGGAATGTTGGAGGTGTGTTGGTGATGATTCAAAGGACACATGACAGATGGGAATGTTGGAGGTGTGTTGATGGTGTTTCAGAGGGAGCCGTGGCCATGTTGGATGCTGATGAGAAGGAGTTTGAAGAGGACAACAAGTTCAGCCAGGTAGGATCTCTGATCTCCTGGTGTGGCTGTCTCTACTGAAGAGCAATGTTATTTGAAACATGTTGTTTAGACATGTCTTAACCTTTATAATTGCCTGTCCACCTGCCAGCCATTGCTTGGTCACTGTGGATCGACCCATCAAAGGGTCAGTTTCCACTCCTTGCTGTATTATGCATGCCCTCCTCTACTGCAGGTCCTTGTTTGACCTTGAAAATCATTTTTTAAAAAAAGGAATGGTCATGGGATCCTGGAAATGCAAAGATTTTCTGAGAAATGGAAATAAACCAACAATTATTTGTGTAGTCGATGGTCTCTGAGAAAGACATCAACTCAGCAGTGGAGTCTGACACAATGATGGTGCCGACTTGATCTCTTTACTGGGTGTGTGCAGAGCAGAGTTAGTGATTTGAATACCAACTAGTGTCAGAGAGAACCGTTGGAGACAATTTCGTGCAAGATCTTTTTCCACCCAGGTCAGAATATAGAAAAACGATTCCACTCCTTTTCAAAGGTGTTCACCAAGCAGAGGCCTTGCATAAAACACAAACCCAACTTGGTGATCATTTATTGTTGATTCTATACATTTTATACTGTTTGAATAATGCTTTTGGTTTTTCGGCACCTTTTTTTCCCTCTCCACTTTTGTTTTGTTCCGTTTTACTACCCTTCGCTTGGTGCTGTTGGAGTCTTTTTTTGAATCCTTGGTGGTGAGAGCACCACAGAATCATGGACTGTGGTGTGTCTCTGTTTGGCACCGGGAGCGCGGACACAGTCGGCCGTGTCTCCCTGGTGGGTCCGATCCGGCGGACGAGGGGCCTGGGAGCAGGCGATACAGGTAGATGTGCCTTTGAGAGGGATTGCGATGGTTCCCTCAGGCAGCTAGTGAAGGGTTTCTCGTATTTATAATATATTCCCCCATTTTATTCTTCTTCAATTTTTTTTTTTTTTTTTTTTTTTTTTTTTTGAATTTCAAATCTTTGCCGAGTCGTTACTGTAACGACTGAAGAGTTGTTGGCCTGCGCTTGTTTTCCTCCACTACTTCATTGTTCAGCATTATATTATTGTTGATTCTAATGATGGAAAGTGGAATATTAATTAAGGACTGCATTATGTTGGATCATTTTTTGTTGATTCTGATGATGGAAAGTGGAATATTAATTAAGGACTGCATTATGTTGGATCATTTTTTGTTGATTCTGATGATGGAAAGTTGGATTATTAATTAAGGACTGCATATATTGTATGCCTGTTATGCTTGTGCCTTGTACTGGTTAGGCACACTGGATGGTCATGCTGTAAGTTGAATGCTTCTATAGATCATATGGATGGTGTCCAAGCCAGTTGGGTACACCAGCTGATTTTGCCATAGGTAGAGCATTTGCTAATATGAGGAACCTTACACAGAAGTGGAGAAGAAAACATCACCTTGTCATCGGCAAACAGTAAGTGATAAACATGGAAGATAAGTTTTACTTCAATAGTGAAACAATAAAAAGCACATTAGTCCACACTAGCACTGCTTATGATACCTGTTCACTTAGCAGACATTCACTCAAGAGGCACACACATCACTCAAGTAAGTTCCAAACGTGTCTTTATTTCCTGACCATGCATACAGCAACAGTGAAGGAAATGTCTGCTCTGTGAACAGCTGTCTCAAGCGTGTTAATTTGGAGATACGTTCCTTTGAAATGTTTCAAACTGGGAGCCACAGAGATCTTCCATGTTTGGCACTGGCTGTTTTCTGACTGTGGCTGTTGGCTGTGTGATTGTCCAGCACCATCATCTGGCCCTGGCGGCAGAGGGTCTGGCCTGGGAGAGGGAGCAGAGCTGCTTCTCAGGCTTCCTAGGGGGAGAGGAAAGCCCTGACAACACAGAGACCTCCATCGGCACCTACATGGCTGCCAGGACAGAACCTCTGGGAACCTTGGGAGGGGATCCTAGTATTCCTCGGGTGAGCATGCTTGCTTCATACAGTGGTAGCAGTGGCCATGCTTTAAGTCTTTTGATTTACTTCTGTGCTGGAGAAGGTCGTAGGCAGTTATTTCATCCTGTTGAGCTGATCATTCCACATTTGCTGGATACCTTTTTTTTTTTTTTGTAATTGAAAGTCTGTTCAGTGTTTGAGGTATTAATTATACTGACTATTCCAGTTCACTCCATTTTCCTCTCTGCGTAAAGGAAACAAGGCAGTGATCCTGGTTTATATTATTGTGTTCTGATACGAGATCCCACACGGTTCTGTGAAAATGCTGTTAATTTTCATTTATTTATTTATGTTTAAGTGAATAAGTTAAATCGTTCTCACTGAACTTGTATAAGGATGTGTGTAGGTGTGTATATTCAAAAAGGATGTGTATAGGTGTGTAAATATTCAAAAAGGATGTGTGTAGTTGTGTATATTCATTTACATATCGGTTGAGCACATCTGTGCGAGTGTATACATTGTGTGTGTGTGTGTGTGCAGCCTGAATTTGGGAAATCGCTGAGCAGCCCTCCTCAACGTACTAACCCAATGAAACTGATGTCTCCTCCCTCCACCTACTCCTCTATGCTCAGCTGCCGCAGTGAAGGGGAGGGGGATGAAGAAGGTATTGTTATCCTCATTATGATCAGCAGTACTTTTGGGTCCGGTACACTGTTTCCCACAGTGCACGTATGTGCAGAATTGATGTGCAAAATGACTGTGTGACTCAATTTTTTTTATCCTGTACTTTGCATTTTTTTCACAATCATTTAATATCATAGAAAATGTTCCTAAAAGTCGGACCTCAGTCCCCATGTAGTAAATGACAGGAAGTTACGTACTACAGTTCTATTCTACAGTCCCCAGAGAAAGACTAAAACCATTCCATCTTTGTATTGCTATCATTGAAATGATAGCAGTTTTCACTGTTAGTGTGTTAATCCAGAACAAAGACCAGTCTTCCAGAAATAATGCCCCCAGCAATATAGAATAATCATTTTGTGAATCTCCCAAAATCATAAAGCCATATCACAGTTGGCATCTTTGCCTGAAATGGGCAAGCCAGTTTCAGCTAAAAATTTAGTAGGATATCTGACGCAAAAAAATGTGAATAATGTCATTTCTGTAACAAAAGGAAAGGCTGTTTGTGCATCAAAAAAAAAAAGAAAGAAAAGGGAAATTCATGGAAATACTGTTCACTTGAAAGCAAATAGAGTAACTTTTTTTTGATAAGTAGATGATCTTTGTGTGTGTGTGTGTGTGTGTGCGTGTGTGTGTGTGTGTACATTTTGTCAGCAGTATTGGATATCTTTTGGATTTCATACCTTATTCAATTTTTTAATTTCTTTTCAAATTTGGTGGGGATTTTTGTTATTGTTTTTTTGGCTGTTCCATCTTCTGTGCCACCCCAATGGCATTGTACACAAACCACTCGTTCTGACATCACAGCCCCGCCCGGCCTGCCGCATCCCTGACACAGGCAATCCACAGGGAGCCATCAGTGTCAAGCTGTCAAGAGGCAACCCACCCGAGGAGACACTGCACTGCTGCTGAGTCATTTTGGTGGTGTCAGTGGCTCCTGTTTTGATCCAACATGTGCAGGACATCACATACTAAGCCCCTACTGACCACAATAATTGCTTAGTTGTGGAGTCAGTGCGAGTGAGCTCTCCCTCTGGAGGGCATCACCATACCTGTCCAACGACAGTCCCCATGGGCTCTCTGATACTCATGACGCCGATGGAATCAAGACTACTACTGGTGAAAGATCTTTCTCTTTTCAAGCTCCAGCAACGTGGAACAGACTGCCAGACTGTCTCAGACATTCAGATTCTGTCTCTTCTTTCAAGTCTAAACTTAAAACCCATCTATTTTCTCATAATTAGTCAATGCTGTGGGGAGGGGGGGGGGGGGGGTACAACCTAACTCATAGCCGTCTGGGCCTTTTCAAATGTAGCGTATGTGTATGTTCTCTATTATATGTATTTGTTGTAGGATTGAACGTTATAGGATTAAGTTTTTGTAGTGATATTTGAAGAATAAGTGAATGTCACATTGGTAGGATTAGGATTTGTTAGTTATTGTAGTAATAGTATTTGTAGTTGGGTGTAAGGTGTATTATTGTATATGAGAAGGGTGAATGTAGTATGACTTTGTAAAGCGCTTAGAGAAATTCGTTTGATTAAGCGCTATATAAGAAATCATTATTATTATAATCAAACCAAGGCCACAGACATGGAGAGGACATCAAAACCGAGGTCACCATGAGAGCTGGGCATGAAGGGCTACTGAATTTGAGACCTTTTTTAATGCTGATCAATGGGAATAAGGATGATGAAGATGATGCTACTGATTTCCATTCCGGATTGAGACTGTATGAGAGGGCTGTATTCTATGCTTGCTTTCATAATATTTCCAGGCATCAGCCAGGCCCAGAGATACAGACACCTGCAGTGTTGGTCAGGAAGTTTGAGCAACAGTCTCAGAGAAGCATCCATTAAGTGGATGAAACCCGACTGTGTGGTCCCAGTCTTCCCAGTTGAGCCGGTAGCAAACTTAACTCTGGATAGGAGTCGGTCGGGGCAGAAAAATCCCACATGACTGATAGAAATCGAACCCATGACCTTCCAGCTGGGAGTCCATGACACTAACCACTTTGCCATGGCGGCTGGTCCTTATTCATTTTCTTATGAGCACATACTCAATACCCATTTCACTGAACGACTGATTCACAATCCTCACTTGCATGTATGCTGCACACACTTGGACTTGCACACATATACATGTCATTTGTGTCATAGCTGCCTGACCAAGCAATATACATTCTTTTTTTTTCTTTTTTTAGTGAGAATATGCCCCAATCAGTATGGATTCTGTATAAAAATTTGTGGGAGAAGGACGCTAAATCTGATCCTCAGTATTACTGACCTCTTCGATGTACATGTCGTTTTTATGAGTTGTTTGTTTCCTTGCTTGGCAAGGGAACACACCAACCTTTTGGTGCTTGATTTGATTTGTAACTGCTCAGCTGTATAAGAATTTTTCCACGCATAAATGACAAGTTAAAGCTGAAGCATGTTACTTTGACTGGGCAGCTGACAAAACCATGGTGTGCGGGGATTCCACCCTCCATTCTGCAGAATCTCCGGATCATCTGCTATCCCAAGAAGCTCCAAAGCCGGTGAGCACAGAAACCTGTGAAGACAGAGCTGCAGCTGAACCGACCCTGAGACTAGGGGAGCTGTCGTCCATGCTGCTTGACCTGACCCAGGGGGGCGGAGACATCACGATGGAGGATGTGCTGAGCAACAGCGCGGTGCTGGACTTTGTGAAAAACAACAGCTACAGCAACCCCCTGGACTTTGTCTCCGCCATCATGAAGCTGAGCCACAGCAAGAAGCAGCAGCAGCAAGTCAGTGGAGGTGGCAGTGACAGCGTATCAAAGGAACAGCTCAGTCCAGGTGCTGAGGACTCAAGGAAAAGAAATGGAAAACAGGTGACCGGCAGTTCAGGAGATAAAGCCAGAAGGGAAGGCTTGCCTGCTCACTCTTCTTCATCCTCTGGCATGTCGAAACCTGCCTCTGCCTCTTCATTGTCACAGCGTGGGCGGGGCTCAAGGCTGCCAGTATGTGCTGGAAGGGCTTCATCCGCAGGTGAAAAAGGATCCGTAAAAAAGGGCGACATCAGAGTTGACAAAAATAAAAGTCGTAATTCAGTGCCTGGGGGGAGTGCTCCCAAAAGGAGGAGCCATCGGAACAAAGACAGGATGGTGACTCTGCAAAGAGAGACGTGGGCAAGCAGAGGGTTGACCAAATACCAAAGGGGGCTGCTTCTGGTGATGTGCCCTTGGCCGTGTCTGTGAGTGGAGACAGGAGGAGTAAGCAGTTTTCTTCAAGAGAGTCTGTGTCAGGAAGTGTGCAGAGACCAGGTCTTGTGAAGACTGATGCCTTGAGTAAAAAGACAAGTCGGACTCGTGTTGAAAAAGACCAGCCACATGTTTCCAGTTCACCAAAATCTAATGATGACCTCAAATCGCAGACACAGTCTAAACCGCAAAGAGAGAGAGATCTAGGACTAAACGTTTCGAATCAGGATCAACGTTCTGATGACACCTGGCAAGACTTGGGTGACAATGTGAACATGAATTCAATGAACGCTGTGGATAGTGCACGTCATCTGAACATCCCTGTCAAGGCCGGCAAGGACACGGAAGGAACAGAGTTGAGGGGAAAGTTCATGTCACAACAGAGGACAGTGCATTGCATACAGATGAAGGAGAGCGCGAGGAAAGAGAAAAGTGGAAGGACTCTGACCAGCCATCCATGTTACTGACACCCACACAGAGACTGTCTGCCAGCGGTGCGGCTGCCACCATAGCTGGCACATCACAGCCGGAAGCGCTGAGACCAGGAAGCCTCCATCCTGTTCCCCCCACACACCCATCCTCCACAGGTCAGCTGACTCTGCAGCCTGCTGGGGACTCGGCATTGGCAGCCCTGGCAGCACTGGGCCCCTAGATTTCACAGCCGCAGACTCCAGACCCCTGGATGTCAGCTCCATAACCAAGGGTAGCCAGCCTCCACCCCCACTGGTGTCACAAGATGCAGCACAGAGATTGGATGCTTCTCTCCACTCGTTTCCTGCAACCTCACAGCTTCAGGGGCAGCCAACTCTTCTCACAGGCAGTTCACTGCTTAGGACGGAGTTTGCACAGAGGTATTTGACGCCAGCTGCGAGGGGTCAGGGAGGAGGTGAGCCAGGCCAACACCTTGGTCATTCTGGTGGAATGAATGTCACTTCTAGTCACCTGCCCTCAGAGAGAAGAGTTGTTCCCACGCTCAGTACATACACTTCTTCCCAGTCGGCCCAGGTGTATGGCAGTCACCCCCAACTTCAGCCAAACAGCGTCCCAGGTCAGAGAGGTCAGCTTCCCAGCAGCACAGCTCCGACGGTGGACGAGTTGGCCATGAGTGTGTACTACGAGCTGAACGAGGACCTGGAACAAAGCACGATGCTTGGGGTGGAGGGTTCGGCGCTGGGCAGCTTCTGGGGCAAGAGTCCGCTGTACCAAAGCACCCCTGCCCTGGAGCTGGGCAGAATGGCCGCCATCAGCATGACGGGGTCACGCCTTGATGAACGAGGTGAGGCATGAGGTGACGAAGGAGGTGTATAGTTTGGGTCAGGGTTGGCATGGTACAGGATTCCTTAATGATCTGTATTATCGGTGTGACTGAACACAGATGAAAAAACACAGTAGCTCTGTCCCATATGTATTAAATTGTAAACCAACTATGATTAGCATTTTTTTTTCTTGTTTTTTCACATTTTTCCCCTTTTAGAATATATTTTACTCTGTGTGTGTGTATGTGTGAAATATAAAAGTCCCACAAGTTCAGGTTTCTGTCTGCACCCTACAGTTCGATCCTTGATTACATAGTTTAAAGTGAATGATCGGGTTCTCGCAGTTTTCAGTTTATGTAGAAAGTTCGTTGGAGAGGTTTTATCCTTGATCATATTGTGTATAATGACATCCCTCCCAAACTATGGACAGAAAACATGCAGGAAAGTGTTGATATCTCATCTGGGAAATGGACCGAGACATGTTGGGGGGCGGGGTGGGGGGAGGTTGTATAATTGACATCTTATATGGGGAATGGGCTCAGATATTCAAGGGGATGGAGGTGGGGATAATGATATCACATCATGGGAGTGGGTTAAAATGTGTACGTGGAGGGGGGGGGGGGGGATGGGTTGTAATTAACGTCTCTTCTGGGGAATGGACTGACACGTGCATGCGGGAATGTGGGGCAGATATAACTGGCATCTCATGTCAGGTGCTGGGGTAGTGGACAGAAACATGCATGAGGGTATAACTGACATCTCATCGGGGGAGTGGACACAAATGTAACGGGGAGGGTATAGGTGACGTCTGATCTGGTGAGTGGACAAAAACAAACGGGAGATTGTAACAGACAAATCACCTGGGGAGTGTACACATCATGCAGGAGGGTATAACTGACATCTCGCGTGGGGAGTATACACAAAACACTGGAGGGTATAACTGACATCTCACCTGGGGAGTGTACACAACACCCAGGAAGGTATAACATGACCGGAGGATATAGTGGACATCTCACTGGGGAGTGTACTCAACACACAGGAGGGTATAGTATGACAGGAGGATATAGTGGACATCTCACCTGGGGAGTGTACACAACACCCAGGAGGGTATAGTATGACGGGAGGATATAGTGGACATCTCACCTGGGGAGTGTACACAACACCAGGAGGGTATAGTGTGACGGGGAGGATATAGTGGACATCTCACCTGGGGAGTGTACTCAACATCCAGGAGGTATTGTGTGACGGGAGGATATAGTGGACATCTCACCTGGAGAGTGTACTCAACACCCAGGAGGGTATAGTATGACAGGAGGATATAGTGGACATCTCACCTGGGGAGTGTACACAACACCCAGGAGGGTATAGTATGACAGGAGGATATAGTGGACATCTCACCTGGGGAGTGTACACAACACCCAGGAGGGTATAGTATGACAGGAGGATATAGTGGACATCTCACCTGGGGAGTGTACACAACACCAGGAGGGTATAGTAGGACAGGAGGATATAGTGGACATCTCACCTGGGGAGTGTACACAACACCCAGGAGGGTATAGTATGACAGGAGGATATAGTGGACATCTCACCTGGGGAGTGTACACAACACCCAGGAGGGTATAGTATGACAGGAGGATATAGTGGACATCTCACCTGGGGAGTGTACACAACACCCAGGAGGGTATAGTATGACAGGAGGATATAGTGGACATCTCACCTGGGGAGTGTACACAACACCCAGGAGGGTATAGTATGACAGGAGGATATAGTGGACATCTCACCTGGGGAGTGTACACAACACCCAGGAGGGTATAGTATGACAGGAGGATATAGTGGACATCTCACCTGGGGAGTGTACTCAACACCCAGGAGGGTATAGTATGACAGGAGGATATAGTGGACATCTCACCCGGGGAGTGTACACAACACCCAGGAGGGTATAGTATGACAGGAGGATATAGTGGACATCTCACCTGGGGAGTGTACTCAGCACACATGAGGGTATAACTGACATCTCACCTGGTGAGTGGACACAACACACAAGAGGTTGTAACTGACATCTCACCTGGGGAGTGTACTCAACACACAGGAGGGTGTAACTGACATCTCACCTGGTGAGTGGACACAACACAAGAGGTTGTAACCGACATCTCACCTGGGGAGTGTACTCAGCAAACAGGAGGGTATAACTTACATCTCACCCAGAGGGATAGACAAACGCATAACAGGAGGGTATAGCCAACATCTAATCAGGGGAGTGGACAAAAACATTCAGGAGGGTATGACTTGCATCTTATTTGGGGAATGAAGACAAACATGAAGGATGGTGTAACAGACATCTTACATGAGGAATTAACAAGAACACATTGAGAGTGGACTTAAAACCTGCAGGAGAACGTAGCTGACATCTATCTTCAGAAGAATCATGTAACTGACAAACATGCGTGACATCCCACATATGGAGTGTGATGGACCACATAGGAGGATGTAATTGATGTTCCACAAGGAGTTGATAAAAACATCCAGGAGGATGTAAATGACATATCAACTGGGAGATGGACAAAACATGCTGAAACTAGTGAAAGGTGGAACTAACATCTCACCTGGGGTGTGAACGGAATACACTGGAGGATATAATGAACATCCCACCTGAGGAATTGATTCAAACAGAAGACGGTATACATGATGTCTCACCATGGGGGGGAATGAAACATGCTGAAGGATAGGTATGACGCCTCAACTGGGAATTGGGAGTCCTGAATCTTTCCCTTCATCAGAGATCCAGATGTTCACTTCAGCCATCTTGTGTACTCCTAACCTTTTGTCCTTTGTCTGCATGCTAGCAGTGTCCACTCCTGTAGCTCCTGTAGTTGTAAGCGTTAGCTGTGTTTTCATGCCCCTCTTTTTCTGATGTCTTGAGGTTTGTGTTTGTGATCCTTTTTTCCCCAGGGGAAGAAGGGTGGTGATGGTGGTTTAACTCGAAATAGCAAAATAGCCATAACGCTTACATATGAGAGCATATATGATTTAGGTTCATTTGATAGAGGCACTGAATGCTTCTGTGTCCTCTGCTTCAGGTTGGTGTCACTTTTGTTTGTTTTGAGTAGCAACATTTTGTGAACTGTTATTTGAACTTTAATAGTCTGTGATAAACATGGACCAGCAGTCACAGCAGAAAAATGTGTGCCACTTGGCGCTTTAAGACTCTGTTACATTTGAACATGAAGTAACGATAAGTATCATGTCATCTTCCAGAGCTGACTACACCTGGTACCAACATGGTGAGCCCTAGGGTTCAGCGGCAGCTGATTCAGATACAGCGTACCTTGGACTTCCCAGAATTCTGCTGCTTGGGAGTATCCCAGAAAACAGTTCTGCCTGTGACCAACCGTACGTCCTATGGTGTCACATGTCGCTTTCGTTTGGTTCGGCTGCTTCACCAAGGCAACCCCGTCAAGATGGACCAGCAGACTCCCTTTGAACTGAAGCCCAAGATTTCGATTGGTGCTGGCGCCAGTGAAAATGTTCCAGTAAGTGTGTGGTCAGATGAGTGACAATTATAAGTGTAGACCTTCAGGTTGTTGGTGCACCAGCGTCATTAATGCAAAAAACATTTTAAGTACGCATGGTTCTTTGACAGATATACCCCTTGTGCTTACATTATCTGCTGATGTCAGCCCATTGGATGAGCCACAGTTGGGAGGTTGGAGATACAAAATGAGAAGCCTTTTGAGTGGAAGTGCGTTACATCATGTGTCAGGTAGCTCTTGTAAGTTCTAATAGCCAGTCAGCATTGACTTAATTGGCGAAGAAACAGTTTTGCAAATCCTTTCAACATTCCTCCAAAGATGAGCATGCAGAACTTGGTCGCACTAGACTGGCCTTCTCAACCAGTAAAGCAGTCAAGTGTCCATTTGTCAGGTCACAGTTGCTTCAGTTATATGCCATAATGTGTGTTACATGTCTTGACTAATATAGCATAAGCAATGACGTCAATTGCAAAAGGTTGAGTCAGAGGAGCAAAGCTCGTTCTCAGAATTTGCAAAACTTAACAAGTAATGTTCAAGGGGAAATTGAGGTTCTTTCTTGTTCTGTTCAGCGTTATATCTAGACAAAGGTTGAGTCAGAGGAGCAAAGCTCGTTCTCAGAATTTGCAAAACTTAACAAGTAATGTTCATGGGGAAATTGAGGTTCTTTTTTGTTCTGTTCAACGTTATATCTAGACAAAGGTTGAGTCAGAGGAGCAAAGCTCGTTCTCAGAATTTGCAAAACTTAACAAGTAATGTTCATGGGGAAATTGAGGTTCTTTTTTGTTCTGTTCAACTTTATGTCTAGACACAGGTTGAGTCGGGCATCCCCCACACCTCTTCCCCTCCCTCCCCCCTAGCTACCTCCTACACTTCTTAAGACTAGTTTCCAATCATAGCACATTAAGCTTTGACAAGGTCTTGGTGCACCCATCCCCACTCCCACCCCCCAACCCCTATCATCCCCTTCAACACCACGTTTGAGATCAATGAGATTTGACACATCAGATTGAACGTTGACTCATCTGTTCACCAGCAATGGGTCATTTGACCCTGTATGCCTCAAAACAGTTTGAAGCTCTTGTGTATTAGTATGACATATGAAAAGCTAAAAAATTGGCTGTTCTAGAGAGATGCACTATGTATCATCTGACTTAATTTTTGTATTTTTATTCATTAAGCAGATTCTTTGTATGGTGTGTGTTTTCTTGATTTGAATGCAGTGAGTATATATAAAATGTGTTAAAATCAAGTAACCTGTGTGCATGTGTACGCATGCATGCATGTACACGTGTTCAGTTACATCGTCATGGATTCTTGGCTAAAGGGGAAAATGTATGGTGTAACAACGTCTGCATTTTTTCCAGGTGTTGTTTGTTCCTAAGCGGCCAGGTGAGCATGTGTGCCAGATAGAGGTGTACGCTCAGTCTATGAACCCCAGTCTGGAGCCCACAGTCTCTGTCGTGCAGCTGACGGCCATGGCTGAGGTCCCTCACATCCAGGTGAGTGGTGACAGATGACCCATGAAGGCCATCTGCTGGTTTATGTGAGGCCATGACTGTGCGCTTGTCTGTCCTCTGTGTGAGTGTATAACAGCATCTGTTGTGTCATAAGGGTTCCATCTGATGTGGTGTATGGCGCCAGGGTTGTGTGTGTGTGTCAATCTCCAACAGTATATGTTGTATGGAACCAGGGTTTTATGTTTATATAAATGTACCACAGTGTGTGTCATATGAGTTCAGGATTGTATGTGTCTGTTGTCTGTATAAATGTAACAGTATATGTCATATGAATCCAGGGTTGTATGTGTCTGGTGTCTGTATAAATGTACAACAATGTATGTCATACGAATCCAAGTAGTGTGTATCTGTTGTCTGTATAAATACACAACAGTATCTGATATATGAACACAGGGTTGTGTGTTTCTGTTATCTCTGTGAATATCCAGTAGTATGTGTTATATGAATCCAGTGTTTTGCTTGTTGCCTGTGTGGAAGCAGAAAACCATCTCTTATGTCTTGTACAAGGCCTAGGTTGTGTGTGTTTGTCATAAGAGTGAAGGTTCAACATTGTCTTGTTTTTGTTTGTTTTTTTACATTATGTTTTACAAGACTGTGTGTGTTTGTCATCTTTGGGAAGGTTCATCAGCATCTGTTGTCAATTACATGGCCCATATAGTGTCATGTGATCTGTTGAGTGAAGGTATAGCAGTATCTGTTGTCTTGTGCAGGGCTAGGGTTGCTTGTGTCATCTATGTGAAGGCATAACAATATCGTTTGTCTTGTATGTGGACTAGGGTGTGTGAGTGCTTGCGTATGTCTGTGTGAAGGTTTGACAATATTGTCTTGTACAAGGCAAGGGTTATGTGTGTGATCCACGTGAAGGTTCAACAGTGTCTCCTGCACAAAGGGAAGGAAAAGTAAACATCTCCAGTGGATAACTGGTTCCCTCAACAAGAACAAAATGTTAATAACTGACCACCTATTGTCACCAACATTTGGTGTAAGAGCACAAAAATTATGTTTCTCGGTTGTGTGGCTAGAGCTGCACGTTCCATTTGTCCCAAAACAGCAACAATTTCAATTCTTTCAGAGGACAGTGGTGTAGATTAAAAAAATGCTGTTTCGTCATTTGTTTTTTAATCTCATCCTTGTTTTAAAAATATATTTTAAGGTTTACTGCCAGGAAAAATGTAGAGAATTTTTCTTTGATGGGAAATGATAATGTACTCATGACATATATTTAAGCAATAAGAAGTAATGTATCTGGTTAATGTGGGAAAATGAATGAATGTTTTCTAGCATGCTGCAAGCATCCCTGAACAGTTGGTATCATAGGATGTTTGACAAGCCTGTCGTCCAGTCAGTGATGAACAGACAAGAGAAGTGACCAGCCAAATGCTAGGGTGAACAGGCCGAATGCTTTTTACATGATGAATTATTCTGGTGGTGGAAGTTCAGTGTAAGTGGAGCAACAGAACTGATGTAGGTGGACACCATGTCACCATGGTGTTGACTTCACCACAGCAGTGACTGTCATGTAAAACCTGCAGTCTTTCCCATGTCTGAGGGGTGTTGGGGTGAGTGGTGCTTCTGTCATGTAAAACCTGCAGTCTTTCCCATGTCTGAGGGGTGTTGGGGTGGGTGGTGCAGTTTTCCCCTTCGGAGGAGGTGCTGGACCTGGGAGAGGTGACGTGGGGAGGCTGCCAGTCCAGAACCATCAGAATGCGCAACACCAAGAAGGCCTCCCTGCCTGTGCGCCTGTCCATATGGTCGGTGAGTTCATCGCCATGTCGGCTCTGTTGGACGCTGCTGTGTAGCAGGAACACTTCAACGCATAGCCCGCACCCCCTATTGGATTGGTGTGGTAGTTACTGTGATGATTGTTTGAGGATTATTGTGTTGGATGTTGTGACGATTGCTGCGAGGATGTTGAGGATGGCTGTGGTGGTGACTGTTGGCCCTGTGTGATCAGCTGGGCTGTACCAGAAACTGGACCTGTTGTGATGGCGGTTGTGGAATGTGACGGTTGTCTGATGATTGCAGAGAAAGATTGTGATCTCCCCATTTTTTGAAGATGCCATTTATCGTTGTGAACGGATTTGGTCCATGTTGTTTTTGTGAGGATTGCCATGGTACCTGTTGTGATGGTTGGTTGAGAAATGTGATGATTGCTGTAAGGATGTTGAAGATTGCTGTGGTGGTGATTGTTGGTCCTGCTGGTCAGCTAGGCGACACTAGAAACAGAAACTGTTGTAATGGTGGTTGTGGAATATGATGCTTGCTTTGATGATTGAGGTGAAAGATTATGACAGTGACTGTTGTGGTGGAATATGATGCTTGCTTTGATGATTGAGGTGAAAGGTTATGACGATGATTGTTGTGGTTGTGGAATATGATGCTTTGATGATTGAGGTGAAAGGTTATGACGATGATTGTTGTGGTTGTGGAATATGATGATTGAGGTGAAAGGTTATTACGATGATTGTGGTGGTTGTGGAATATGATGCTTGCTTTGATGATTGAGGTGAAAGATTATGACAATGATTGTTGTGGTGGTGGTTATGGAATATGATGCTTGCTTTGATGATTGAGGTGAAAGGTTATCACGATGATTGTTGTGGTGGCGGTTTCAGGGCAGTTCAGTGTGGCACTGCTTCACCTTTGACAGTTGTGACAACAGCAGTGACCGCTCCATCATCTCCATGACCAGCCGCCCGGAGTCTCTGGGTCGCAATGTGGTCACTGTCACTCTGCCGGGGTGTGACAGTCCTGACGCTGCCGAGATTGTGGAGTTCACCCTGTACTGCAGGCCTCCAAAGAAAGACCACAGCAGAGGTAGGTGTCAAATTTCCACCCTCCCACACACCCTCATTCCCCTCCTTTTACCCAACCCACGCCCTCCTTTCCACCCCAGCTGCTTTGTTTTTCATGTCTTTTCGAGCTCATTTACACTGTAGCTGGAATACACTTCTTCCAAACATGCATGCCATTACAGAACGCTATATTTGTGTCTGAAAAATGTGAAAAATCAGTGACCACATTTGACAGTTAGGCTATGAATCGTGTGTTACTGACCACAAAAAAAAAACACCTAGTGTGTACAGTTGCTTTAGGAATGAAGTTGACAGCAGATGAGGAAGTACACCTCAAACTGTGTGTGCAAGCATAGAAGTCCATAACCAGCTGCTGAAGAGCCTGAACTGAATGGAAGGGAAGAGTAAACAGTGAACTGATTGCTAGTTGGAGCAAGCAAATCAGAATGTTGGATTGATGAAGATAACAGTCAGGGAATCCCGCTACAAAAAAAAAAAAGGAGTTAAATAAAAATTGTCTTCTTCCCTCCCTGCCTGTTCTGTGAAGCGACTATAGAGCATTGGCCAGCTGTAATAATTCCTTTAGAGTTTTCTGCTTGAGAGGATGGGTCTCTTTCTAACCAGGAAAGGCTAAGTTGAAGGAATGCTTCTGAGCATCTATCGTACAACACTCAAGTCAAGAGAGTGTGTGTTTCCTCGTCAAGGAAAAGGAGAAACTGAATTATGGCGAGGGGAGCGAGTTGATATGTGTCTGTCAGGGGAGACCACTCTTGTGTTCCTGGTAGGTTGCATACAGTTGACTCCGTGCTCTCTATTTCAATTTGTTTGAGAGATTCCTGATGTATAGCGTATTCCATGGCAAGTGAGATAAGGCATTTGTTTGGACAGGTGAGTATATTATAAAACTACTTTTAGTAGTAAAATTCCTTTTTATATGGTCTAGCTTGGAGAAGAATCTGCAGTAGTCTGTTCTAAGAAAATGGTTTCATCTTGTTCCATCTTTATTTAGCTCACTCTGATATGGGCACATTCTCATGTAGTATATTACATGGCAAAGGGAAGCATGGTTCTGTGTTGGTGAGAAACCTGGCCAAACAGAACTAGCAGACTTTATTGAGCAAGACTTGACATGATGAGCTTATCTAGCCAAACATGGAGTGCAAGTGAAAATTCTCCGTCTTTGATCCATTGTAGGTACAGCAATTGTGGAAAAAAAAAGTGCAAATGATGTTTTTTGTGAGTGTGTTTTGATGTGTGTGTGTGTGTGTGTGTGTGTGTGTGCGTGTGTGTGTGTGTGTGTGTGTGTGTGTGTGTGTGTGTGTGTGTGTGTGTTGTCCCTCAGCGGTGGCAGAGCGGCCGGCAGATCAGATTGATGCCAAAATCGACATTGAAGTGGACACCCCAGTGAAGTACCTCCCTCCCCTCTCCTCCATCTTCCTGAAGGCCACTGTGGGCATGCCTCGCCTCCTCATCCCCACCAGTCACATGGTAAAAGCATGGGCACTATGTAGATGAGTTTGGGGCATTGGGAGAAGGAGGGGCAGGGGGAGGAGTTGCATGCCAGCCCAATGAATATAGGATGATTGATGTGCATCACGTCATCCCTTGAAAAGTGCATAGATGAATGGCAGTTATGGTGAGGATAGGGCCTGGTTGGCCTCATGGCTCCAAGGTTTCTGGGTTCAATCCTCGTTGGAGATGGTCAGATTAGGAAAGATTACTCACTCTTTTGAGTCGACGTGTGTCTATTCTTCAGCCACATTCAACTCAAACAACTGGTGATGTTGCTACATCCAGTGATGGCTCTCACTGATCCTAATGTAACAGTTCTTGGGGTCACAACATCCGGTAGGAAGTGATCGTAACTATGCCCAGCAGTGTGACTGATCTTGGTGAAAGTACTTGTGGTCACACCTGACAGGTGAAAATAACCGTTGGTGTTGGTATGTCTTGTAGTGATTGTCCCTGATGGTAATGTTATGTGGCACAGGTACTGTTGAGTATGCCAGACCTGTAACTGTTAATGGGAAATGATCATCAGAGTGATAATGACCACGTAACAGGATCCCATGGTGATGATCACATAGATTCACAAATGAATGGTCTCCCACATTAGCTTTAAGCACAGACCTGTTTTAGTCTTTACAACCGATTAAAAAAGTAAAAAAAGGGTGTTTTTTTTTACAAATTAGATTTCAATAAGATGGAACTAAAAGTTTGATATTTACCTTAAGAAAAAGTACATAAATGGTTTTGTTCATTTTGTTGTTGTTGTTTTGTTTGTACAGTTGATTTATGATTTGGGGGGGAAAAATGTTTTATAATTTAAGCTTTGAGACATGTTCTTGCAGATTTACAATTATTTGAGGTTTACTACTGTCCTACCTCTTGTCATTTTGTATGTATGGAGAAAGCGCATGATTCTTGTGTTGCTTTTTTTTTTTTTAATGGAGGGGAGGAGGATGTAGTTACATGTATTGGGCACAGCCTTGTTGTTTTTTCTTGTTAATGGGGTTATATTTAACTCTGTTTGCTGTCCTTTTTTTCCTCCTGACAGAGAGTAAGATATAAACCAGCAGCGATGACAAGTAATGATTGTGTGTGTATCTGTTGTATGTTTTGCTTTTGGGGGAGTCACGCTCACCTCTGTTCTGCTGTGTCTTCTGCACGTGTGACACTGTGCCTGTGTGAAGAGGTTTCAAGCGTGGAAGCATGTGTTTGTGTATGCACATATGCTGGATGGGACATTGAAATAGGGGGGGGGGGGGGGGGGGGGGGGGGTGGAGAAGGGATTTATTAAGAGGAAGAATGCTTGTTGTTAAGTGCTTGCATTTGAGTGAATTCATGTGAACATCCTTAATTTAACATTCATGAGTAACAAATGGAATTCTAATGCTGAGGTGTGGTAGCTGTAGTCAGTTTCTGCTCCTTTGAAGTTGAAGATGTTAACCCGTTCGCTGCTTGAAAATGTTACAAACAAAGGCTTTCCCAGTGCCAGGGAAATCTAATGATTTGGGGGTAATAATTAACAAAAAATTCTAGCTCAGAAACTACAAAAGATATAACAAGGAAATATATATGATTTTTGAAGGAAATTGAATGAAGATTTTGAATCTGGGCTTCTTTTGTTTTAATTTTGATAATAAAAAAGTATTTAGGCAATTAGATTTGGATAGATTTTTTTGCACGATCAAAAGCATATGTATTTACCACTACATCTTCACATCCAAACAAGAACACAAAGCAAAAAAGTTGAAAATAAAGTTTGTATTGTCACACTACACCTGTAAATGAAAGTAAAACAGTTTAGAAGTCTATCAAGACGCTCACACTCTATGCAGACAGGTCAGTCCACGACCACGCCCCCCTCTCCCCACCACGCCCCCTTGCTGGACTTCAACCCTCTCTTTCACTGCTCCTCTTCCCCTACCTTTCCCTCTGCCCCGTGCCACGCCGCGAGCAGGCCGCGCTCCCCTCTTGCGCTGACTATCACGTCACTGACCACTGGCACGCAGTGCAGAGTACACACTAGGCGAGCTCGTTCGACGCTGGCAAACCAGTCAGCTGAACACACACTGAGGTCACACAGCCCGACACAATAACTGACGAATACGGTCGGCAATTCCATCACTATCATCATCCCACCTTCATGCTCGAGTGAGTCGTTGAATAAAAGATTATTGTCTTTGTCAAAAATCATTAGCAGAGCCTGCTCAGCTGTGTAAATACGTTGATTTGGTCGCTGCGCTTGTCGAAGGTTGTGCCGCCATCTTTGCAAGCGAGACGAAGTGCTGGCTGGTCATCCAGTCAGTGATGAGAATAAATGGGCTTTCCCCTCACGTGTGGTCATTTACATATCATTTTAATACTACAGACATATAAGGCTTACTACGCACACTCTATTTAAGTCCGTTGATAGAAATAGTAACGAATGAAAATTCAAGAAAAATGCATGACGTCAGTGGACGGCCCATAGGCACTGGGAAAGCATTTTTAATGCGGCGTCAGCTGACGGCTTAAAGGCACTCTACGGGTTAAAGGACAGAAACTTGTTGCCCTTCGCCTTCACAATGTCATAGTGTGTTTTCATTTGCTTCTCTGGATCATGTTACTGTGATTAAGAAAGGAATTGCATAATTCAAATTGTCGTTTTTGTATGACTCGGTCTTTCTTTCAATTGTCTTGTCATGTTATGGTTTCTGATTCTGTTTGTAGAGGTTTCTGCATCACAGGAACAGCTTAATGAAAGAACTAGTGTCAAACACTGTGGCTTTTCCTTGCTTGCATTTGTGTATAAAACTGTATGGTTTTGCTTGAATCAGAATGTATAATTCACAGATTTTTGTTGTTTTGCCACGTTTATTTGGGTCACAGTGTTCACATTTTAGAAATGAGTGGAGATAGTCACTATTATTATTATTATTATTAAGGTGTTTATTCATACCTGTCAGAGAAGACAAGAGGGCTTGGAAGCATTATGAGGATTGGAAAATGAAATTTGAAAAAATGCATTATGTCAAACAACAGAAAGAAAAAGATGTTATCGAAGGTGCAAGGGGGGCCCAGAGAAGTGCCGTCTTCAACTGCCAAACCAAACAGCTGGTTGGTTTGATCATTGAAGACAATACTTCTCTGGGTCCAACTCTCACCTTCGGGTGTATCTTTTTCTTTATAACAATCAACATGAATGAAACAACAATAAAAAAAGAAAAAATTTATAGAAGGTTGAGAATCCCATAGAATGAAGCATGGTATGGTACTTGTTTAAGGGGAACTAGAGGGAGTAGAAATATCAAGTAAGTGTACAAAGAATACCATTTCTTTGTGACCTCAGATAAAATTTGTGGATCTGCTTTGGGATCATTGTCAGTGGGTATGATGACAAGACTCTCGACTATTAGTGGGCAAAATAATTCTTTGTTCTCATACCTATTGAGCATAAACACTGTTGCGTTCACACCTCATGGGTAAAACACAATATAAACTTATACCTCTCAGCTGAATTTCCAGTGTGTGCTTTTTATGAGCTCTCTGCAGTGTTAAGAGACTGTCAGGCACTTTGAAATGTTACTGGGTGCCACAATTACTGATAGTTGGGGTTGAATGAGTTGTCAGATGGGTTGGTTGGTGCTGTTAATTAATTTTTTTATTTTCATTTATTTATATGTTGTTCCTCATTTCTTTATTCAACAGCTCCTTTTGTCATGGTAGCTGAAGTAGCAAGTTAAAAAAAAAAAAAAAACCCAACGCAATCAATGTATGCTGTGTGGTGGGGTCAGTCTTTGACCTTCAGAACAAAACCAAACAAGAGCATGCAGGAGAGCATCAGGATCAACAACGCTGGCAACATCACCTTGTCCCTGGCGCTGAGTGTGTCCAGTTACCTGGAGTGCTTTGAGATCTCGGCATCCCGTGTGACCATCAAGCCTGGAGCCAGCGAACAGGTGGCTGTGGTGTTTTCACCTCAAGGGGGTGACGTCTCTCACTACCAGAGGTGAGCCACTGGGGTCAGAGTAACGCAACCGCCATTTTCTTTTGACATAAAGTGCAGCACATTGCCACATTCACTTTCTGAAGTGCCAGACTAACATGGATATTGCTTTCAAAAATAAATAACAAAAAAGGAACCTTTAGAATTTTGTGTAAGAATCTCGTACTGTACCAGTGGACATAGTTTGATGTGCCTGTATCCGTTTCTGTTGCTGATGTAAATGACCGACCTTTGTGGCCTCGTACGAGCTCTGTGAAAATTTGTGATATCAGTATTGACTCGAATTGTCTGGGTCACCTCAATCATTGTGGCCTGTGTTTGTATTGATTTGAATCATTGTTTGTATGGTTTAAGCTGATGTCTGCTGGTAATTCCTGGACTGATAGATCGTCCATAATACATGGGTGAAACTTCTTCAGTCTGAGGACGGAATCCGTTTTATGAAATTATTCGAGACAGAATTTTCCGTTTTTCGTAAATCTGAAAGAAAAAAAAAGATTTTTCAAAACAGTCTCTAAAATTACGCAAATTACGTATCGAGTGCGTCTTACCTAAAAAAAAGGAAGTGCCGAATCGGAAGTACTCTTTATTTTAGGGAACAAAGATAAAGCACCATTTGCCGAAATCTAGATTTCGAGTTTGGAGTTCGTTGGAAACCGTGAGAATGTCCTATCTTAAAGAAGGTGATCAGTTCAGGAGATCGACGCTGGCATCACTAATAAGTGGCGATGGGCTTGGCTGAACGAAATAGATGATGAAAAACGATAACATCGTGTTTGGTGTTTGAAAACGAACAAACCTGGTGTAGCGTTTTGCCGCGTGTACAACTCAGACCTCAAGTATGGATCCAATGGAAAATCTCGGCTTGGAAAGCATGCCAGAAGTCCGGACCGTGTTAAAAGCATGAAGGTAAGAATTTCAGTAAAATCTTTTTCAGCAGCCCTCCGTGCCCCCCTCCCCACACGCGCGCACACACTCACACACACACACAAAGATGGATGTAAGGCAGAGAGAGACATAATAGTATGAAAAAAATATTTAAAGAAAGAAAAAAAAAACATAAAAGAAAAATAAATACGAGGGTTAGTTTTCTGGAAAAAGGATGGGGGAAAACTACTAAAGGTTCCATTTCTTCCGTGTAATAAAATGGGCTAGTTTTGGAAGTACAGTGGAAACACTGTATTAAGACCTTAGAAAATGCACAGATTTGTGATCTTAACATGAAACATGGATTTTTTTTTAAAAGAAGATAAGAAGATAGGTAACTTAACAGACAGTTTGATGGAACTGTCACAGAATTTAGAGTCAGTTTAGAGAGGAAGTCTTATTAAGGAAGGTCTAAATAGAGAGGTTTCACTGCACTGTATTTCACACACACACACACACACACACACACACACACACACACACACAAAACCCACTTCATGTATGGGAAACTGTCATATAAGCAATAAATATGTGTTTCAAACAAGGCCTCGGTTCCAAATTTCCTTTTGGCGTCATATACTGTACCATGTCAGACCATAGCATTCCACGGCAGTTAGTCAGCTCTGCCAGGCCGAAATTTTTTGTGGCTAATGCAGTAATAAGACCATCATGTGACGCCCACACTACTTCCGCCAGGGAGGAAGCCGGTGTAAACTTCCTGTTCCTCATTCAACCTCGGCCTCCTGCCTAACAAGGACAGGTTTTTTGCTCTGTCTCGCCTATACTTCTGTTTTTGTAGAGATTGCTTGTGTGCTTGCCTTCTTTACTTGTTCTGTTGTGGCTTACTTTAGACCATGGGTACCATTGCCGCGTGAGGCTTATGGATGGCGTTTTATTTCATTTTATTCATGCTCTACGGCGTGACTGCTCACGATTTCTCTTCACTCCATTGTTCTCCATTCGGCCCTTACTCGCCGGTGTTCTAACGCGTCCTCCCTGTTAGTAACGCGTTCCCCCCTCTCTTTATTCTCTTCCCACTTCGATTCCCATCGATCTCGGCGCTTTGTTTATCCTCACACTCCGTCGGTAAATTCACTTCGACAATCGATCTTCGCTGGTCGTTCGAGCCGCCATCTTTATTTCCCCCATTCCGGCCGACCCCTGCATGTTCTCTTTCGTCCTACCTGTCCACTCTATGGCGGTTTTTCCTCCTCCTTTTTAGCGCCTTCTTTCAATTGTTCTACTACTCCTGATCGTCTTTCTTACGATCGCTCGTCTAGTTCGGTCGATCGGGTTTGTACACACATCTCTACCATCAAACATGATGGCTGATGTTTTAAGAAGAGAAAGAAAAAGAAGAGTTCGCCTGACGATGACGTTTAGGGATGCTAACTCAGCAGCGCATTGCCAACATTTGGAAGTGTATCTTGTGATGAGCGCTGCACCTGAATCTGACGTCAAATTTGGGTGAGGCAAAAATGAAACAAAATTTTACCAGCCGCCGTGGCGAAGTGGTTAGCGTCGCGGACTCCCGGCTGGGAGGTCGTGGGTTCGAATCCCATCAGAGTCATGTGGGTTTTCCTGCCCCGACCGGCTCCTACCCAGAGTTGAGTTTGCTGCGGACTCAGTTGGGAAGACTGGGACCACACAGTCGAGCTTCATCCACTTAATGGATGCGTTTCTGAGAGTGTTGCTCAAATTTCCTGACCAACACTGCAGGTGCCTGTATCTCTCGGGCCTGGTTGACGCCGGGATATATTATGAAAGGAAGCGTAGAGTACAGCCCTGTCATGTAGTCTCAGACCGAAATGGAAATCCGTAGCATCATCTTAATCATCCTCATTCTCATCGATCAGCATTAAAAAAAAAAAACATGTCTCAAGTTCTGTGGCCCTTCATGCCCTGCTCTCATGGTGACCTCAGTTTCGATGTCCTCTCCACGTCTGTGGCCTTGGTTTGGTTCCGTCGGGGTCACCGGTATCGGCGGGTCCATAGGGGGCTGTCGTTGGACGGACGTGGTGGCGCCCTCCGGAGGGAGAGCCCACTCACGCCGGCTCCGCGACTAAGCAATTATTGTCGTCAGTAGGGGGCTTAGTAGGTGGTGTCCTGCGTATGTCAGATCAGAACAGGCGCCACTGAACACCACCGAAGTGACTCGGCAGCAGTGCAGTGTCTCCTCCGGTGGGTTGCCTCTTGACGACTTGACATTGACTGCTCCCTGTGGATTGCCGGTGCGGGGCTGTGGCGGGGCCGACCGGGCTGTGGCTGTGGACAGGGTGTCGGAATGAGCGGCGTGGGTGCACTGCCTCTGAGGTGGTGCTGAGGTTGGGACAGCAAAAAAAAAAAAAAAAAAAAAAAAAAAAAATGAAACAAAATTTTGACGTCAAGGCTGGTGACGTAAAGATGAAGCCATTTCAAAGCTAGAGGCTAATCTCCCGTCTCTCATTTATGACAATAAATAAGCATTTGTTATCCGAGATCCTCTACTCAGATTTCCCTCTTCTGAGTCGCCTTTCGGCCTCCTCGTATATCTTCAGCGCGTTGGTCTATTTTGCTCTCGCGCCCATTGTTTCTCTTTCGACGACCGAACCCTCACCGGTCAATCGACCCGCCATCTTCGTTTTTCCACTACGGTCGGCGTCTCCTCCATATTGCCTCGCCGCATGGTGCCCATTTTCGGTCGCACATGCTTGCCGGTACGGGGATTTCCCCAGGCCACATTTATTTGTACCCAATATGGCACTCTATGTATCCTTACAACAGGTAGATCGAGTGTCTATACGATCTCTTGATCTGCCGACTGGTGCACATTTATTTGTACCTAATTTAGCACATGGTGCCCATTTTCGGTCGCACATGCTTGCCGGTACGGGGATTTCCCAGGCCACATTTATTTGTACCCAATATGGAACTCTATGTATCCTTACAACAGGTAGATCGAGTGTCTATACGATCTCTTGATCTGCCGACTGGTGTACATTTATTTGTACCTAATTTAGCACACGTAGATCGATGGTCCTTGCGGTCTCCTCATCTGCCAACTGGTGCACATTTATTAGTACCTCCTTAGCATTATTACAAGGTACACCAGGGGTATTTTACTCTCACGCGCCATTGCGCGCCACTCTTGGCGATCGATCCCTTCCCGGCCAGTCGATCCGCCATCTTGGATTGTGCCACGCCGGTTGGCGTGCCCGCCATATTGCCTTACCGCACGTACCTTGTTTGGCGGTACGCGGCTCCCCTGGGCGCATTTCCTGTACCTTATTGATCATTATTACAGGTAGAGTGAGTGTCTTACAATCTCTTGATCTACCAACTTGTACACACGTATTAGTACCCCATTAGTAACATTTATCAGTTCCTCATTTATCATTACTACTGGTAGATTGGGTGTCTCCACGATCTCTTGATATACCAACGTGTGCACATTTATTACTACCCCATGTATCATTATTACAAGGTAGATCGAGAGTCTTTGGCCTTCCGTCCAGGCAAGATAAGTCTTGTGCCCTGTCTCGCCTTTTCTTTACCGTTGTGTTAAGATAGCCTTGTGTTTGCTTCTTTGCTTGTTTTGTTGTTTTATTGATTTCATCTTCATTTACCGCACTTCCAGTGCCCCTCACGAGGTGGTTCGAGCTCTTTTCTATCCCTTGATCCACCCTTTTGTCTCGTCTTTGCGATCGTGCGTTCCGTGATTGTCTCGCCACCAGTGCCCAACATGGTGAAGGACATTAACGGGTCGAGCCGCTCCTCTGTTCGGGAGTCGCTCTCTGCCCCGGAGGACCCGCGTGTCGATTCCAGGAGACAATCCGCTCGCACCTATGATGAGCGTACGGCCGGTGTGGAGGAGGGTTCCGCGCAGGGGACGCGCGACCATCGTTACGATACCTCCTCTGCCCGACCGGCGGACACACGATCGTTGCGTTCGGAGGCGAACAGACAATTGGCCGTTATTGCCAACTGTTTTTCTTTCGAGACTGTCAAGAAATCCAAAGGCAAGGCTTCCCTGAAAGGACCTGCCCGTTCAAAATCTTCCTGCTCCCTGGCCAATCGCCTGTTCGCCTTCGGTCGCACACGGAGACTCTCTCCTATCGGGCTGCGTCACGCGACCCTCGGCCCCCGGGAACCTTGCCGAGGTGCGGACCGGCACGGGTGACGACTCGCGGCCGGAATCACCGCCCGTCACTCGATCAGATGAGACTCGTGGCGTTAGCTTGCCCCCCACTACCGTCACGCTGTCTCATCACGCTCTCCCCAACCGTGTCTGGGTGCAGCCACCACTCGGACACGAGGAGCGTCATCACTCCGGTGGAGGGGTTGTGGGCAGTCTTTGGTGGGTCTCCCCCACTGACCACAACTCCGGGTCAGGGACGCAGGCATCGACTAGGTCGGATCTGCGCCCTCACCCCCGACGGTCGTTCCACCCCGATCGGCTGTCGCACTTTCCCCTAGGGGTACAGGACGTTGGGGAGCGGACTTCTTTCGCTCCCCTATTGGGCAACGTCCACGGTCCCGTTCCTCCGGGGGGGGAGGATCGACCAGCGGGACTAGGGGTAACCTTTCGTCCCTTGAGGTGGACTCGTCACCGCAGCCATCCCAGTCCGCTTCCACGCGGCCAGGGGGCTTGGCTACCATGCCACCCACCGGCCACCCTGCCACTCAGGGGGCCGGCACGGACCGCACCGGGGTGACGCAGGAGGCAGTGCTCTCCCCGGGGCGGGTACGAGACAGCTCGCCTTCTCGCTACCCACCCCATAGTGCCCCAGGTTACCCGGGTCCCCGAGGAAACCCTGCCCCAGGGCCGCCACAGCCCTCCATACTCCCCGGGGACCGGTGGCTCTATGCCCCCGAGAGGAACCAGTGGCTTAGGGCTACACCCATTCTGACTCCATCTGCGGTCGCATGTGGCATCCGACCTCTTTCAGCTGGATCGACCTGGGTCCCCCCTCCCTCTCGGGCGCTGTCCGATCGGCGATCCCCTAGTCTGCCCGCCGAGTATGGAGCCACCAGGGACCCGTCCTCGTATTCCCCCACTACCCAACGAGGGCGGGAATCCCACGCACCCCTGTCCTGGCCCCCTGAAGGTGGATCTGAACATCCCCTTCAGGAACACACTGATCCACAACCTGAGGACGGGGTCGAGGACTCCCTCCCCCAGTCTGGTGACCTTTCCATCTTGGAAAGCTGGCGCCCAGATCTTGTTGTTATGGAATCCCCTCCCTCTGACAACATTTGCCTCCTCACCTTGACGCTCATCTCTTCCTTAATGTCCAGAATGGTAACAGCTTATAGGCTGCCCCTGAACAGCCTGATAGATGCAGACTGGTTGTGATTGAGCAGTGATGAGCGCAGGCAGATCAGTGAAAACAAAAAATGAGCAAGTTGGGTTACTCTTGCTCCCATGATGGAGAAGCAAGAGTTGCCTCACTTGTTCGTTAATTACTGTTATTTCATCAAGGGAGAAAGAGTGACCCTATTTGTTCATTAATTACTGTTTACTGTTCCCTTTCTCATTTAAGATTTCCTTTCTGTCAATAAAAAATTTGAGGTCAGCCGTCAAAAACTCTTTTCAGGCTAGGTGAACATATGGTACAGTTTATTAATAATAGTGCCCATTGGTAAAGATTATGCAAATGCCATGTTGCATGCGCATGTAAGTGTAATGACATTCTCACACACTCACACATTCATTCACACAGACACACACATAGAATTTGTCTTTAAAGATTAAACTAATAAAACGAGACACTTCATCTGTGGTAAGTTGTTATCTTGCAGTAAGCAACCTGAATATCACGTCTTGTTTGCGCAAATGCAAGTCACAAGAACATTCACATATCTATCATGTTTCACACATGATTGCACACACACATGCAAATGTAGGTAGAGTATTTGTAAAGACTGATGTGACAAAATGAATTTTGCTAAGTTGTTTTCCTTGCTGTAATCAGCCGGATGAGCAAAGGGAGGAACTAGTAGTGATGAGTCACCAGTAGTGAATTCTTTGATTTGTCCCCATTCTAAATGCAGTATTTCAGTTGTTCCTTGGTCAAATTTGATGTGAGATGCTGTCAGTGTGATTGGAGTTGAACATGGCCAACGCTGATGTTTGCAGCCTCCTCCAGCTGGACGTGGAGCCTGAGGGCCCGTCCTATGAGATCCCCCTGGAGGGTCAGGTGGCAGGGCTGAGGGCACAGTGCAGGGCAGCGCTCAACATGATGGCCAGCACCTCCTTCCTGTCCTTCCACGGGGTGTCCCTCAATCAGACCAGGTCAGCGTCATTTTTTTTTCCTTTTATTTTTAATTTGCTGTCCTGTCTTCTGCCCTGCTCCTTCGGTGGTGTTATTTCCACGCAGCTCACTCCATCTGCCCCTTACACTGCCACACCCCGGTTTGTCCTGTGGCTGCCCAGCACCACAGGAAGCTGTCAGATGAAGTTGCAACGAGGCAACCCACCCAAGAAGACACTGCATTGCTGCCATAAAGCCTCAGTGGTTTTCAGAGATGCCTGCTCTTATTCCAGATATGCAGGACACCATCTGCTAAGTCCTAGAGTGACAACAAAAATGGCTTGATGACAGTAGCAGCGTGTGTGAGAACCCCCCTCTGAAGGATGCCGCAAGGTCCATCCAAAAACCGTCCCATGAAGTTTGCCAGTACTAATGGATTTGTCACAAACCCAGTGTCAGGCATGATCATGGAGAGAAAATGGAATGTGAGGTCACCATGAGAGCGGGACACATATTGCTCAGAATTTGACTTTTTTTTTTTTTTTTTTCAAATAATGCATGAGGATGATGGAGATGGTGCTGTGGAAATTCATCCATGTCCGATACTACATCACACAGTCATACACTATGTTTACTTCCTGAAGGTATCCCAGCAGCAACCAGACCAGAGAGATACAGACTCCTGCATGGTCAAAATAATTTTAGCATCTTTCCATGAGATGCATTTATTAAACAATAAAACTCCACTGTGCGGTTCCATTCTTCTGAACTGAGCTGTAGCGCCCACAGCTGTGCTGGTAGGGGCTGGCCAAGGCAGACAAATCTGACACAGATGCAGACCAAAGAAGCGTGAACAGACCATGTGGAGGACTGGTTCTAACACCTGTAATGTGCTGTGCATGGAAATGATTGCATCCTGTGACTTGGGTCACTGGACAAGAATGATACAAACTGCATCAGTGGTGGTGGACATTCAACATTTGGTCCACGTCTGTGTCAGAATTGTCTGCCTTGGCCAGCTCTTACCAGCACAGCTGAGGGCACTACAGCTCAGTTAAGAAGAGTGGAACCACACGCTGCAGGAAACACACGACACTGAGTAACTAAGAATGTGATAAATGTACAGTGTAGATTTTTAGGTGGAAGAGTGTTATCTTCACACCATGTCTTTCTTTGACTGGGATGCTGTGTTTACGAATTCTGTCATTATATTTATATTGTTTTGAACATTTTGTTTATTTCTAGTTTCATAAATTTCTTTGTGTGTTTTCGTACACTGACTTGTGTTCCATCTGCTCCTTCTGTCCTGTCCTGAAAAAAGAAACTTTAGCACTTTTAATGACAATGTGGATGCACTGATTTTTTTTTTCTCTCAATCATTGAAAGTAAAACTTAAGTCCTGAAGAAACCATGAGAAATTTGTGTCATGAACCTGTTGAATACTGCATCATGTCATGTTCAGTCCCACGGTGAAATTTTGAAAAATGTTGAAAAAGGAACCAATGAGTATAATCTCATAAAGGTAAGGACAGGTGATTTAGTAACATACAAATTCTCACTGTCTTTACTGCATTACTGAAAGCAAAGTCTGTTGGTTTAAATGCTAGAATAAGATCATTGTCACTGTAAAGATTTCAGGATCGCGATCATCATCACAGAAAAATTCAGGATTGCTGTATGACCCACAGTTGAGTTTCAGGATTGAGGACTGTACCCAGGTTATACCTCTGTATCTATAATGCTCCAAAGGGAAACTTGAGAGATGGTATTGTCAGTCTTCTACAAGAAATGAGAAGGCATTGTGTGGGTGTGTTACGGTTACAGGAGTCTGACAGTACGACTGTATAACAAAGACCACACCTGTGCGGAGCATGCCTGCGTGGAGATTCGTCGTTCCTCAGACTGCTTCAAGGTAAATGTTAGGAAATGATGTGTGCAAATGCATCATCACAGCTTCAGGCTTGACTCCTGGCTAAGTGTGGGATTTGTTGGTTTGTTTTATTTGTTTTTGTGGTAAGGGAGGAAGGTGGGGAGAGTGGGAGGGCTGATGGTATCTGTTGAAGTTTATATTCTTTGGTTGTGTACTGTGCCTGCTCATTCATCCAATCAGTAAGATGTGAAGTGTGCCTTTTGCGCAGTGTTGGAGAAGGTAGTGAGCAGGGGCATAGTGCCTGCTCAAATGACAGCTTCAGTTCAGTAACCACCGTTGACATGGTAACTGGGAAAAGTTATCAATAAAGGTGATGAGTGTGTTTGGGATTATTGCTGTTTTCAATGGCCATGGTACTATGCAGTTGATGACGACAGACCTCCAATTTGTGTGTGTGAGAGTGTGTGTGTCTGTGTGTGTGTGTGTGTGTGTGTGTGTGTGTGTGTGTGTGTGTGTGTGAGCAACTGAGGCAGATTGTATGTTGTGAAACTGCCCAGTTTGAAGAAGATAGTTTTGGTAGTTTGCAGCACTTTAAGCACTGTTGTTGCTGTCAACATGTGGTGACAAACACAAATCAAATATAACTATGATGATGATGCAGTTGGTGTCAACTAGCGGCGAGTGGCAGCAGGAATGCGATGTGGTCATTGAACCAAGGCAGACAGTCACGCTGACGGTCATTTTCTGCCCCACTGCTGTGCAAGGTTACTCGGGCAAGCTGGTTATTAGGAAGCCAGACACACACTCCACCAAATACTCGGTGAGTCGACATTGCTGGATGTTGTGGGATTAGGGGCATTGCTGATAATCTTTGGAACAGTACTTTGCTGTCGAATCTCCTGTGTGTTTGTGAGCAATGTAGTCTAGGAGATATGTTAATAAGAAGTATGCTATATTCTTATTGGCCATTTGGGTTTGAAGCAGACAGCTATACTGATCGTTTATTCATCAGTGGTATTATCCCATAAATGATCTTTGATGATTAGGTATGAAACAGTGTTCCTTCATCCAGTACTGGGTGTTTGTAATGTTACAGTGCTGCTCACATTTCCTTTCTTTAGGGAGTTGAACTTTGTAGAGGGTGTAATGGTAACCAAAATGTTGCCATTGCTGAATGTAAAAGTTTGAGGCCCGAGTGACAAAAACATCATCCTCTTTAGGACTTGGCACAAGAACCTGACGTTGAATTGGTTAGTTAATAGTTTCCACAGACTGACTTGGGTGTCTTTTTTTGGGGGGGGGGGGGGTAACCAAACAAGTGACTTTTGACCAGATGTGGTCAAGGATTCCTCATAAAGGTCCTGTTTTTTCCTTCTAATGTTGCTATAGAATGAATTCTTTGAAGTAACTTTGTTCAGTACCAGTGACACAGGCAGAGGTATGCACCATGTTGTGTTCTAGTAAAGAAGGCGCATTTCAAACAGAATGTTTCTGAGTTTTACTGAGCTTCAAGTGCCTGCATTAGCTTATCAGAACAGATGCACTTGCCGTTGATGTGATATATAGACATGCTTATTTGCAAATATTTTGTTGTGTGTTTCTACCCACAGTTTGAAATTTTGAAGTGTATTTGTATGGGGAGCCCAGTCATAGTATTGGTACAAATGGCAGTTCTGTCAGTATGGTGTCCTATGAAATCCTCTGTAAGCAAAGAAATTGCCCCCATAGCTGATGGCTCCTGTGTTCCCTGACAGTCTTTGGTGCAATGCTAGCTGGAGTTTATTCTCCTGGTAGGGCCAGGCAAGCTGGACAGCTCTGTGCAGGGAAGGGTTGAGACAAAATGCCATCTACTGTGTAGTTTGAGTTCACAAGCCTTGGAAGGCAGTCAGCCTTGGGAAGGAACCTCTAAGCTGTATTAGCGGCCTGAGACATAGCAGCAGGATCCATAGGTTCCTAACTTCCACATCACACAGTTTCATGCCATTATGGTGTAGTATTAAGAAAATGGACATGAACTGTGTGTTTTGGGCAGTTGAGTGTTAAGGATTGGTAAGTAGTTAAGCAGAAAAAAGGTGCGAGAGAGTGTGAAAGAAATTATTGTTCTGTTTTGAGGTCGTTTTCTGGTTCTGAGAGATGAAGAAATGGCTGAGCCAGTCACCATCAGTGGCACCATTTTGAAGTTCCCAGTCAGTAATTTAGGCTAGAACAGGCTGGCAACAGACCTGTTTACCCTTAAGATTTCACCGCAGTATGTTTGTATGTTTGGTATAAATAGCTTGAGTAAGAGGAACTAAGGGGGGGAAAAAGTCGGGGAAAAAAATTTGGAGACAAAGTTCTGGGGGAGTAACTGCATTTGTGGAGGTAAACATAGTGATGTCTTCGCATGCTTTGACCTGAGTGCAGCGATGCTTGTTAACTGGCTTGCACATATTCACGAATGACCGTGTCTGCTTCTTCAACCACCATTCCAGTACATAGGAACAATAGCAGCAGCTATATTCCCTGAAATATTGAACAAACTAGCAAAGGGGGCATAAATGTGTGCCAAACTATGCTGATGAATCGGTTTTGAAAGTAATCTGTGTTGGAAGAACCAATTTGTCTTGTAGTTGCTATGATATCAGATCTGTCTGTGGTACCAGCGCTGTAGGATCGCAGATGAAAACAGACCCCTCCACACACCCCTGCCCCCAGCTTTTACAAAACTTTGGAAGATCTTTACACATTATCTGTAGAAAATACACTCTTTTTTGTTGAAAAGCACACCAATAGCATTTTAGGGTGAGCCGGTCTGTGGCAGTGGCATTGTTTTCAAAACACTTCTCACTGTACATTCTATTTCACCCATGTACATTTTGTTACATTTGTGGTTGCCTGTGTGTGTGTGTGTGTGCATGTGTGTTAGATTGGTTTGGCAGGGTACGGGGGTCGCAGTGTGCTAGCCCTTTCGGGGGCCTGCCTGACCAACAGTGGTCAGCGATGGCTGGAGTTGGGTCCCCTGTCGTTGTCGTGCAACATCATGCGGGAGATAGTGCTGACCAACACCGGAGTGCGGGCCGCCTTCATCAGGGCCTCTGCCTTCTATGGTAATGTGGTGTGTGTGTGTGCTTGTTGAAAAGCCTGTCGCTGTGTGTTCATTTCATCATGAGATACTCTATGGCCATCCCTCAAAATGCAATAGAATGGAAACTGAGCTACACAGCAATTTGTTTGCGTTTTCCTGATCTTGAAAGTTTTGTGCTAAAAGTGTCCCTGTTTAAGTGACTGTCTCTCACTCTGTCTTCCTGTACTGGCCGTCATTTTTACTGGCTTTGTGGGGAACTTACTTTTGCTCTTGGCAATCCTCACCCATTGTGACCAGTTCACCTGTCTGTCCTCCTGAGACTTTTGACCAGTTTACCCATCTTTGATCTCTAAAGTTCATAAGATTTTATTGCTAATTCATCGTTTTTTGTTTTAGAAAGTCCTAATATTTTATGACCTAGTCACATGTCTTTGTTCTAAAAAGTTCTGATATTTTGTGACCAGTTCATCCATCTTCTAGAAAGCTGTAATATTTTGTAACCATTCCTCTTTGTTCTTGAAAGTCTTGTGCCAGTAATGGATTTTTTTTAATGGATTATGATTAATCAAGTGAAAAGGGTTGCACACTCAGCTTAGCCTTGTCTTGTGGGTTTTTTTTTTAAATTTGTGCTTATCTGTCCAAACAAGTATTGTATTCCTACTCATGGGTGATCAGCTTATCTAGTCGGGGTCCCCCAAAATTTCTGGGCGATAAGGGAGCTAGATCCATCCATCCTATCCAAGAATCCCAGAGTGATCTGTCCTGAGCAAGTGATCTGTCGTGAGCAATCAGTCAGTTCCCTATTTTAACTTGGCAAGAGAACGTGCTTTCCTTTTAGTTCTTGGTCTTCATCAGTCTTCAGCTGGAGCTGTGGCACCCATCAAGAAACATTACAATCCCACATTTGTCTCATGTCCAGACTTCATTTGGTGTGCCCTTGCAAGATGGTTATTTCAAATGAAAATGTCTGAAGAGTCAGCGAGTAGCCTTGCTCAGAACTTTGTTTGCTTTGACATCTTTCTGTTGAATGTCTTTCATTGCATCAACATCAAGAGAAAACAACTCTGCCATCATAGTGTCTGATTGTTGACATTCTCATTAAAAAAAAAGAAAAAGGCTCTTCTGTGCAACATTGCCAGTTCACATCTTCCATTATTGAATTCCGTTCTCCTTCCCTGCCCCACCTTCCCCTTTCTCTCTCTCTCTGTCTCTTTCGGTCCACCACACTGCGGCAGCAGCGGTAGCAAGATCACTTCATGGCAGTTTACTTTTAAAGAATTCCCTTATCTGCCTTTGTGTGCTACGATCGAGTGTCGAGAATACACAAATGGTATGCCAAGGTTCACTAGCATGAATGTCACATGAGACTTTCTCCTTTTTTCTTTCTTTCTTTTTTTTTTTTTTTTTAAATGTGGTTGACTTTAAAGTATATACACTGTTGCCAGTATTTTTCCACAGGGTAAACAGCCAGTTTTTAGAACTTACAGGGTGCAGCACCAAAAAAAAGTGACAGTGATATTGCTTTGTTGACAGACATGCCCTGTCAACAGCCTGTGGCTCCGGGTCGTGTTGCCATGGAACCCAACAACTTTGTTTTGGCTCCTGGATGCTCTATGGTAAATTTGTCCTTTCTTCAGGTGGGAGGAGGTTGGTGGTGGTGAGGGGAGGGGGGTATGTTACAGGGGCTGACCTGCTGTCTGTGTTTTAAAGGGAAACAAGGTTTGGGGTTTTTTTTAGGGGGGGGGGGGGGGGGGGGGGGGATTTATACAAGGTACAGTTCTCTTCATTTTCCAGGTCTGTGTATGGGAGAAAAAGAGAATTTTTAGGGGGGGAGGGGTGTATTGCCTTGTTTCTCTTCTGTGCTGAATGGAGAGGTAAACTCTGCGTGGCAGCAGTGTGTTGCGTCTCTGTGACTCTCATTGTTCAAAATTTCTTGCTCATTTGTTGTTTAACCATGTCATCTTAACCCCTTGACTGCCGCTATTTTGTATCAGTTTTGCACTTCTGTGTGCCGGAGCAAAATTTGACTTTTTGCGGTAGGTTCACTAATTTGATCAGTGCTCATTTATTTGTGGAGATATCTCTTAGATTTTTGGCATGTTTTCTTCTCATACCCAGGGCTATAATATCTGCAAATAATATTTGATTTTGTTCATTCTGAGTATAATAAATAATCTTATAATTCAACTTTTTTTTTTAATTATATTTTGCAAGCATACAAAAACCCACAGCAGCAAAACAAAAAACATACAAACCCAGCCAAAAGTGGTTTTAGTGTTTACTGAACACCTGTGTAAATATTTGGTAGTGAATTTACAACCCAGAATTGTTGTTTTATATGATAAATTTATGCATTTCTGGGGTACAGTACAATCCAGGTATCAAGGGACACAATTTTGTTTTCTTAGGTAGGTTCACTGATATGCCCAGTGCTCTTTCAATTCTTGACATATATCTTAGATACTTGGGAAATTTTCTTGTTATATCCTTGGCTACAGCCAGTTATCACAATAGTTTGATTTTGTTTGTAATGAGTAGACCAAAAATATATATAATGATGAATGTTTTGTTTGAAAAACAGACACTTTCAGAACATAAACAAAACTATAGCACTAAAATCACAATGAAATACCACAAAAACTGGTGTTAGTATCCTTTGAACTTCAGGACAAACATCTGTATTCACAGTAAAGCTTGACAATGCATAAAAGGTTTAGCAGCCCATATCATAGGGGGCACACCAGCCCAGGTAACGTGGGAAAGAAGATGGGAATTGAACATTATCCACAGCATCAGTCTGCACATCTATCTTGCAAGCCTCTTGGGAATTGGTCTTGTTTAGCAGAGATGAACTAACAATAACAACACTAAGTGTAACTTCCAATTATTCTGTCAGTTTTCTTTCACGCATGTTGTTTGGTTCACTCATGAACTAAGTGCGATTGATAAAAAGCCATCACCACAGAAGGTAATAAATAAAACATTGCAAAACCAACCACACCAAAAAAAAAGAGACTGCTAAAGATAGGACTGAGCTACAAAAGGCCACACTACAGATGATGAAACCACACTAACAGCTGAAAAATACACCGGTGTTGCAGAGAATACACCACACCACAGAACCTATGGACAGAAGGATCAGGATCACACACTACTGCCAGTAAATGCCAGTTACAGTTGACTGACACACATTTGGGTACACACACACACACACACATACACACACACACTGTACACAAGCACCATATTCAAAAGCAAACACACACACACACACACACACACACACACACACACATACACACACACACGTACACACACACACACACACATAACACACACACACATACACACACACACACACACACGTATACCCACACCATGCACAAGCACTGCTCTCTCTCTCTCTCTCTCTCTCTCTCTCTCTCTCTCTCTCTCTCTCTCTCATACACACACACACATCATGCACAAACACCACACACACACACACACACACACACACACACACACACACACACACACACCACAAAAACAACTCCACAAAATCCATAGGCTTGAAATTGCCAATGTTTACCTTGATACCTGGGTCACCCGTGAAAGAAAGGTTGAGATTTGGGCGATAGCACTGGCCTCTGTCCATTCTGAAACAAGTTCCAACTGACGAGTGCCACACCCTCTTCCTCTGCCACGCCCCCTCACACTGGACCCTCTCCGTTGTCCTAAACCCCCTCCCCTTCCTCGACTCTCCTCCCAACCTCTCACGAAAGGAGGGAGGGGGCACTCGACATACACGGAATCGGCTCATCACTCGCCGATTCGGCCCCACTTGCGCCGGTATCGCTCGGTTTGAAGTCGGGGATCAGCTTCGTCATCAGCACCAATCTCCGATAGCAAAGGGTGGTGTTGATTGTGATCACTTTATTCCTCCTCCGAATCGCTTCATTCCAGTTCTTTGAAGTCTTTGTCATCGTTTTCACGGTCTCGGATAACTTCTTGATGCACTTCAAGAGCATTAGATCGTTTGAAAACGGCACGCGCCTGATCGAACTGCCTGCTCGACTCGCCATCTTCAACCGAGAATGACTCAGCCGAACCTTGCCGAAGTTATTGCACGAATGGACGCGAGCCGGTCAGTCAGCGACCCGTGAAAGGGAAGAAACCGTCCTTTAGGGTCCCTGCAACCGTTTAAACCATTTTTTCTCCTTGCCTCCCTTCTTTAAATCGCCGAATTTTGATGATGAAATTATCTCGAACGCCATTCGTGCAAGGGCACACAGCTTTCCCGAAACCATCTCGAACGCCGTTCATGCAAGGGCAGTCAACGGGTTAAGGAACTAAAGTTTAATCCTGGACTGAGTGTGACATAACTGGAGACCCCCACCCCCCCCCCACCCCCCCACCCCCCTTTAGTGTGACGCCTATGTGACTCTGCATAGGAGTTTAGGGAGAAGCAGTAGAAGCACGTGAGGTATCGATCTCGTATATAAGCATAAATACGTACATACATATTTACACGTCTGTGTTGTGTGTGATTTGTTTCTTTCTCTCCATGGTCTGCAGAAAGTGGTGGTAGCCATAAGCCCCTCCCAGCGTGAAGTGGACCTGGTCAAGGTCAGAAAGGAGGTGGTGGCAGTGGTTCGGTTCCAACATGGAGACGAGGTCGTGAGGCAGAAATATCTAAGGTATGTAGGTTTCAGACTTTTTTTTAAACATGTTCATTGAGCAGAAAGATCAAACGCATGTTGGTTTTAGGTTAAGGGAGTGGGAGGAGGAGGGGGGCTGATGAGCAGACCTGTATGATTTCACCGCTATTTATTACTGTATTCCTCTAAAGGAAGTAGATTCTGTAAAGAACAAAAACAAAAGCAAAAGGATTATAAGATAATGGTGCCATGATCCTGCCCTAATCTGTGTGTGTCGGCTCCAGCCCATGCACACACACACACACTCACACACGCACACACACTCACACACACACACACACACACACACACACACTCACACACACATGCACGCAAGAATGTGGGCACACATGTGCAAATGTTCACCCATACACACACACACACACACACACACACACACACACACACACACACACACACACACACACACACATACTTGCACACACACATCGACCATCTTACCACTGTTTTATACATGTAAAACCATGTTGGTTGTGTTGAGAGTTGAACGATTATACTGCTTTGTGGTACTCTGCTCATTTACATTTGGATGATTGCATTGCTGTGCACTACATTTGGGTGACATGAAGTCCTTGTAACATAAACACTGTCTGATGTTCTGATGGGAGTAAAGCAGACTTGACATGTGTCAACAGAGCCTTCAGTCGTGATGGGGGCGGTGGTGACACGCGATCAGGGCAGGCAGCTTTCCGACAACCATTTGCCAATGAAGCGCAGGACTCTGTCGTTCTGGAGGGTGAGTTGATACACGAATAGAAAGCAGTGTTGGGAAACGTCCAGTGTGTGTCAGGGCTCAGTCAGTCATTCTGGAGGGTGAGTTGACATAAGAATAGGAAGCAATACTGGGAAACGTCCAGTGTGTGTCGGGGTTCAGTCATTCTGGAAGGTGAGTTGATGTAAGAATAGGAAGCAATACTGGGAAACGTCCAGTGTGTGTCGGGGTTCAGTCATTCTGGAGGGTGAGTTGACATAAGAATAGAAAGCAATACTGGGAAACGTCCAGTGTGTGTCGGGGTTCAGTCATTCTGGAGGGTGAGTTGACATAAGAATAGAAAGCAATACTGGGAAACGTCCAGTGTGTGTCGGGGCTCAGTCATTCTGGAGGGTGAGTTGATACACGAATAGGAAGCAATACTGGGAAACGTCCAGTGTGTCGGGGTTCAGTCATTCTGGAGGGTGAGTTGACATAAGAATAGAAAGCAATACTGGGAAACGTCCAGTGTGTGTCGGGGTTCAGTCATTCTGGAGGGTGAGTTGACATAAGAATAGAAAGCAATACTGGGAAACGTCCAGTGTGTGTCGGGGTTCAGTCATTCTGGAGGGTGAGTTGACATAAGAATAGGAAGCAATACTGGGAAACGTCCAGTGTGTCGGGCCTCAGTCATTCTGGAGGGTGAGTTGACGTAAGAATAGGAAGCAATACTGGGAAACGTCCAGTGTGTCGGGCCTCAGTCATTCTGGAGGGTGAGTTGACGTAAGAATAGGAAGCAATACTGGGAAACATGCAGTGTTCGGGGCTCAGTCATTCTGGAGGGTGAGTTGACAGAAGAATAGGAAGCAATACTGGGAAACGTGCAGTGTTCGGGACTCAGTCATTCTCATTCATCTCATGAAGTCATAAGCTGCAAAGGATAAAAGGGATGCCACTTACTGTTACATGGAAGTCATCTGGGTTTTTAAGAACTGGGCTATTAATCCACAGACTGGTGCCAGCAGTTTTTCTAATATTTAGAAAAAAGAACATTTACCATAAGTCATAGGTATTGGTAGGGTGGTCGCTATCAGAATAAGGAGGAGCTGTTCATTAGAGGTAAAAAGTTGAATAGCAGTGTGAGAGAAATGATCAGTCAAGGAATTTTCATTGTAATGATGAGCTAGTTGTTGTGTGGTTGACCATCCAGTCATGTCATCAGGGTTAATCTCCGATTATGTTAAAGAAGCTTACTTGTTGATGATGGTGACAATGATGATCATGACAATAATGATGACGATGGAGATGATGATGACAGTGATGATGATGATGGAGATGATAATGATGATGACGACAATGATGATGACGATGATGATAATGATGATGACAATGATGATGCAGGGAGCAGCGTGGTCGACAGTCCAGATGACGCCAAAGCCTTCTTCAACCACCTGGAGTCAATGTGTGTGGCCCTGCTGGGTCAGCCATCCCCCAGTCAGCACACCTCCATGTCTGTCACCTCCCAGCTGCACACGCCCTCTGCCCTGGGCGACTCCACCTCCTCCCTGCCCACCCATGACCAGACCTACCCCAACCTCAGGTATCTGCTGTGACGGCTCAGGTAGTGGCATGGATCTGTGGTGGTGCAGGGTTTGTACTGTCTAAAATTCTTTATATCTGAGGCCTGTATTTAAGGCATTGAAAGTCCTTATAAATCACACTGTTACTGCAGAATGCTTGAAAAGTGCTTAGATTTAGTTGTTGATTCTGAATAAACTTTGTGAAAAGTATCATAACTGCTTTGTTTTGAGTTTTAAACAATATGAAAGGGGAAAAAAGTCCCAAGTGTTTCTATGATCAAATTGATCGTCACATGATCAATCATCAACCAATGTAGAGGACAGCAAAATTGCTACACTTTACAACAAATGCATGAATTTTGCTGCTGTTTTGAGCTGCAAAGGGATGTCTCTATATGTGTCAACATAACATTGAAGTATAAAGACATTCAAGTTCTGTTCTCAGAGAATGATCGATTGTTTCTCAGTATGCAGTCATTATTTTGTTCTGTATTATAGGGAATAAACATTGTGTGGTTAGGTTGCCCTAGGGAGGAAAAAAAAAAGGATTGGAGTCTTGAAAAGTCGTTAAAAGTTCTTAAATCTTGAGTTCCCTAAAGTTATGTACGAACTAGGTACAATGGCTTGCTCTGTATGTGTTGTGAATGTGGCTTCTACCAATCTTAACAGTGCTGTACTTGCAGTTAGGTGAGTGGAAGGTGAGATGGAGTTGACTGCTAGAGTCATTAAGTACATAGTAAGTAGCCCTGGTGAACAATGTGGCTACATCTGGGGCGAGAACAAGTTAAAATCAGAACTACAGAAAAAAAAAATCTCTGTTAAGTAAAATTCGAAATGATGACAGGTGAAAGCTGGTGAGAACTAAGACTGCAGGCTGTGCAGAAGAGTTTCTTTTCACTGGCCGTTTTGTTTCCCTTTTAACAGATTCTTTTGTTCTGGTATCAACTCTGTGTCAATGCATTTTCTTTGTCTTGGATGGTTTGAAGACGGTAACTAATATTAGACAGTGATTGATGTTATCATTCCATTCAGGTCATGTTTCTTACAGTGTTGGTGTCAAAATGCTGAAAATAATGTCTTTTGAACTATGACTGAATTCAGTTGGATTGAAAGCAAATATTTGTGACAAATATTTATGGTGACAAGATAGATAATAAATCTGGTCAGCTTTCTCTGCAACAGCACTATTAATTTAACTCTCTTCAGTTCTTTCCCTTGAATTTTGATCACCGGTGATCGACGGTTTTCTTCCCAGAATTATGGTATTTAAAACAACATTTTTGTTATCTGAAGTAATGTATTGCTTAAAAACCCGAAATAGACGCATTCATCACAAAAATATTATTTCGGAAATAATGCGCAGAATATTATGAAAAATTACAAAGAATTAATTCAAAATGCAAAAATCTCAAAAAACTGTTGAGAGTTAATACATAGGACCTGATTATCATATGTTTACTTCAGTTTTTTATTACTGCTTCCTGTTCTTTAGTCTTGATCATCATCTTTTTTCTTTTTGTACATGCATGCAGAAAGAGGGAAAGGGAGGCCAAAATAGATGAATATAAAGAAAACAGGAGGAAAAAAACTGTGTTGCTGCTTGCACTTCTTCAGTTCTTCTACTTTTATATGCATGTTTCTGTCATTGTAACTCCGTTGTGTGGGCAGAGAGGAAAGTTTTATATGTGTGTTTTTGTCATTGTAACTCTGCTGTGTGGGCAGAGAGGAGAGCCGTGGCCCAAACTCCACAGTTCAGTTCCTGGTCCTGGGAGACCTGACAGCGATGTGGAGGACTGGACAGTGAAACCAGACTTCCTGTCTCTGACTGGTAGGTACAGTCACTGTCAGTCAGCTAGACCGTCCCACAGCTGCGTCACCCCCCCACCCACCCCATCCCTCAACCTCTGCGCTCTTGACTCGGCACCTTGTAAATGAAGAGGAGTGGCCAGGGAATGTTTTTGTCAGGGATTTTGGGCTTGTGAAATTCTTTTCTCCAGGAGATGTTTATTACTTGTCACTCCATGCTATCATACATGAGGGAAAGTGGGGACAAATCCTTTCACCTCCAGAATAAACATGGGAGGCCTTCGCTTACATCGGTTAGTGGCCTCTGGCGCCAAGTTCTGGGCTTGGGGGAACTGTGTGGAGGCATTCTGTTAATGTCATCCTGTTGAGGTGAGCGTGCTTACCATCATGCTTTTTCAATGTTCTGGCATTTGTATGGACAGGTAATTCTGAGAAAAAGGAATTTTGACCATTGAACACGAGGATGCCCTCCCTTGTTCCTGCTTATTTAAACTGTGGATGTATGATTAACCTTTCTATCCCCGTTCCGCCTGACCTGTCAGGCTCCTGATCCGCCCTGTACTGCCCGTTCCTCAGTAGGCTGATTGTCTCGGTGTGCCTCCCTTATTTGGGTTGACCACAGTAATAAGAAAAACCGGTCGTTATCCGGGTCTTTCCTACCTTTCTCAGCGCCATTTGTGAAAGCGGTTTGTGGCTTTTTTTATTTTTAATCGATTTTTTTTGTCATCCCATCGACTTCCGACTACGATCAAAATGTCGCACTCTGACAGTGACAGTGACATGAGCTTGACTGTGGACCAAATGTTCAATATGAATGTGTTGCCGACCGAAAATGATGACTGGAATCAATCGGACATTGATCTTGACTCTGTAGACAGCGACAGTGACTATGAAGTTGCAGAAGGAGTGAATGCGAGTAGTGACAGTGACTCGGACATAGGCGACGCAGGTGCTACTGATGTCGGTGGATGTGCACAGTCATCGCAGTGGTCAAACGACGACTTTCGGACTGAAGTTCGTGTGTTTGATGCATACAGGGGCCCCCCACGTCCACAAGTGAATCTTCGAACACCTTTTGATTATTTTTCACTTGTTTTTCCTTCGGACGCATTCCATCTCATGGTCAGGGAAACCAACCTGTATGCAAGACAAACGCTCATGGCTGCTGGTCTTCCTGAGGATAAGTTTCAGCCAACCACTGTGGATGAAATCAGAGCTTTTGTTGGTCTTTTCATGTTTATGAACATGGCCCCTGTTCCTCATCATGATTTTTATTGGAAAGACTCTTCTCCTTTCTTCAATCCCTGGGTGTCGAGTGTCATGTCGAAGAACAGGTTTGAACAGCTGAACCAGTATTTTCACCTCGCTGATACCACTCAGTTTGTTCCCAGAGGTCAGGCTGGGTATGACCCCTGTTCAAAGTCAGACCTCTCATTTCCATGACTCAAGAATGTTTTGCTATGCAGTTTCTACCTGGGCAAAACATCACAGTAGATGAGGCAATGATCAAGTTCAAGGGTCGTTGTGGTTTTCTGCAGTACGTGCCTGCAAAACCAACAAAGTGGGGCCTCAAGGTGTGGGCTTTGTGTGATGCCGATTCTTTTTATATGCTGAATTATTCAGTATATACTGGGAAGACCAATGATGTGCCTGCTGGGACAGGTGATGCCCTAGGGGATCGTGTCGTCAAACACTTGGCAGAACCCCATTATTTCAAGTGGCACACCGTCTACTTTGATAATTATTTCACGTCAGTCCCCTCATTCAATATCTGTTTCAGAAGAAAACCTTGGCATGTGGGACTGTGCGAAACAACAGGAAGGGTCTGCCACAGGATATGAAGCCAGCAAAATGTGTCAAAAAGTCTGGGGACACAAAGCGCTGGTTTCGTGAGATTGGCTATGATGATTTGAAGGGCAAGCTTCAGGCTGTTGCTTGGTTTGACCGTCGTAAGGTCACCCTTCTTACTTCTGTCCATGATGGAACCGATGGAGAGCTTGTCAGAAAAGGTGCAGGGGGTGTTGAAAAAGCCAGGTATTCTAGGCCCCTGGCTGTGGCTGATTACACCAAGAACTACAGCGGTGTTGACAAGCATGATCAATTGCAATCATATTATTGTTCCAAGCAGAAATTCATGAAGTGGTGGAAATATGTGTTCTTCTTCTGCCTGGACACTGCTGCAGTAAATGCCTTTGTAATCTACAAAAACTCTGCAGATGCCCCACTGAAACTGCATGTGGATTTTCACACTGAGATTGTCATGGGCATGGTGAATGGTTTCAAGGGTCGAAAACGGATCGGCCGTCCCGTCGTTCACGACAATCCAGACAAGCACAAACACACTCCTTCCAAAATCCAGTCTGCCAGAGGCAAGAAGGACTGTGTCTGTTGCAAGAAGGAAGGCAGGAAAACCCCAGCAGGCAATGCCATCCAGTCAACACATGAGTGTGTGATGTGTAAGGTGGCTTTGTGCAAGGATCGTGGCTGCTTTTTTTCTTTTCACCAGCAGTGAGTAGGTTCCTACACACTCATTCTTAGCAGTACACCTGATACTTGACTAAATCAAGGACTGAACTTTGTCATTTTTGTTTTGTACAGACTGTTTTGGGGTTGACTAAATATTGAAAGTGCCACATACAAAAGTACTGGAGTTTGTGCATGTAAGAAAAGTGCACAACGGAAAGAAAATTTCATGTCAGTGATCTGTGTGTGACAAAAGTGATCAAAAGCAAGAACATTTCCAGTTACTGTGTTGTTTGTGTGTGATCACATTTGGATTATATAATTCATTACATCTGGAACCATATGGTGAGTACAACAAAATATTTGAGTGTTGTTTTGTGTTGTGATGCCTGCCTCTCTTCCTTCCTACTAACACCTGCATATAGTTAGAAATATTATCAGTCATAGGAATTCTTTTTCTCACAAACACAAACTAACTCATGCAGATCAAAAAGCATGCACTCCAATACATTTTCAGTAAGTATGGTATGATTTTGACCTGTTATTTTTTTTTTTATTATTTTTTTCCTGCTATGTAACTGCTAGGTGACTTAAAAGCGTCACAAAAATTTCACGTATATTCCTAGCTACCTGTGTAACTACTAACACCTCACAACACCCATCAGTTCTTTTCAGATGGTGAACCTGACCACTTGCCACCAAAAAGGTAGGTGTTATAAAGTTGATGGGTGTTGTATTGCCTGTCTATCACCTATTTCACTGATGTAGGTGTGTTTCCCAGGTAAAATCAGGTGTGTGAGTGTTGAGTCATAAAAATATTTTCACATCCCCCTGAAATAACAAGTGCAAACCAAAGTTCAGCTTTCCATAGATTTTTGCTGAAAATTTGAAGTCTTTATATCCATTAGTTTATTTTTTACAATTTTTTAAAGTCAGTACCCCAATTCGGGCAGCAAATTCCAATATAAACTTAGTAGTCTAGGCGACTTCTGTCATACGAAATACAGGACAATGAAGGTTAACTTAGATTTGTAAGGTCCAGAAGAAAGGGTGGATACACGATTTATTAGATCTTAGTGGTGGTTTGGGGGGGGGTGCATGAGGGGGAGTCTGTGCTGTTCCAAGTGCCCCTGTCAATACTGTTGCATGTGTTGTAGGAGTAGATGTAATCAGTGACAGTAGGCCACTTATTTTGGCAATCAGGGACGTCCACAGCACTCAGATCTCAGTCACGTGCAATAAGGCGGAGCTGTTGGTACCAGTCCAGTTATTTATGTACTATCCATGTTAGGCGTTTGGTCTATATGTGGCTCATCCAGCATCCTCTGTGCCCAGTAGAATGGTGTGTGGTCTGTATCTAGGTCAGCCAGCATTCTCTGTATCCAGTAGAATGGTGTGAATGTGCACTGCTGTATGCCTCACCAACAGCCAAACATTCAGCATTTGTTTATAAGATTCTGTTCCCACTGACAAATCCATGATTTCAGGAGGGAATTGCCCACTTCCTCCAGCCAGCATTTTGGTTCTCAGAGGTTGTTTGCTGTGTTGTTCAGAAGTTTTGTTCAGGAGTGTTTCCCATGTAAAAGTGATGAGAGGAGAGCTGCATCACTCACATTGTGGAAGAGTAAATGTGGCACCTGTTGTGGTCAAACCCTTCCCTGTGAAATGTGCTGCCAGACACAGGGTAATTTGCCCAGTCATGTTAATCCTCGGCAAGTTAAACTTCACATCTTGCTGCCACATTTGGCATCTTGTACTGTTTACATGTCAAACTGTTTGCAAGCAAGTAACCAGAGTGCTAATTCTGTTTGGCTGAAATTAGTTAGAAGCTCTTACCTAGATCTGAAAACCCTGCTAACAGGGAGTGTGAGCCTCACAATGAAAGAACAGAAGGAATTGGAGAAAAAAAAAGATGTCCAGAGTGGAGTGCTTTATCAAAATGGAAGAAAATAGATAGAGCTGCACACTGTAGACCGAACATGTAAGATGGTCTGTGGGACATTAGAATTCTATGTGAGCCACAGAACTGACCAGACAGGGTTTGCAAACTAGTTATTGTTTGCAACGAGTTGTGGGAAGATTATTTAGCCTAGCATGAAATTAGAGGAAAACTCACCGTGTTCTTTCATCAAGTAGAGTACCAGTTGTTTGTACTGTTTTTTGGTTCCTCTTGGTAGTGCCTTGTACAGTTATTTTGCATTCTGTTTGGTGTTTCATTGTTACTTCAGCTGTGTGTGTGTGTGTTGACATGTACAGAGTGCCACTCTAGTCTGTTTGTTGTGTGTGAATGGTCAAGATTGTTGTGTTGCTTTGATTTCTTTCAGTGGGAGAGAAGAATCAGAAGACACTGCAGCTCATCAACTTTTCCAAGCAGCCTGTCAGGTATGGTGATGTACATGGTTACCTGAATTTTTGTGGGTTCTAGATAGAAAGAGTGTCTCCGTCCATCTCCACACATTTGAAATTTATTTGCCCATTTCAGTCTGTTTGCTTTTGGTGTGTAAATGTTACCGTTTGTTGCATGTGAATTTGTGACTCTGTGTGTGTGTGTGTGTGTGTGTGTGTGTGTGTGTGTGTGTGTGTGGCTGCATTTTCTATTAATACTAAACTTTGTAAAAATCAAAATGGTTTTGATTTTGCTCCTGGCAGAACTTTACATGATTAATAACTACTTTTGGTTTCTTTCTGAGGTTGGCAATTGATTAAAAAAAAGGACGGACTGTAGGAATTTTGTGGTAACTGTGTGCAGTAGGATCATTACAGAATGCAGGGAGAGGGAGGTAGTAGGGGTTGATTGTATTTTCTGCCAAGTTCAGCATGGGAGGCGGTTAAAAGGGGAGCATTAAGTTCTAAAATTGAGATGCAGTGTGTTGATTGTATGTTTTGTGTTACACCAGCTTCGAGTTATCCTGGCCTTCAAATTCTGTTGTTCCTGAACCGCAGAAAGGAGAACTGAAACCCAGGTGAGTGAAAGAGAGATGGTGATTGTGGTGAAAGTTACGGTGATGCGTGATATCTTGGTGATAGTTACACTGATGGCAGAAAGGAGAACTGAAACCCAGGTGAGTGAAAGAGAGATGGTGACTGTGGTGAAAGGTACAGTGATGCTCGATATCATGGTGATAGTTATACCGACGGCAGAAAGGAGAACTGAAACCCAGGTGAGTGAAAGAGAGATGGTGATTGTGATGAAAGTTACAGTGGTACTAGATATCACCGTAATAGTTACACTGACGGCAGATAAATGATGGTAGTTATGGTAATGATTAATGTAATTATGTAATTGATGTAATGATTGTTGAAGTCACAGTAGATGTTATCATGATAGTTACAAAGATGACAGACATATTGATGTTAGTTACAGCGATGGTAAATATAATGATAGTTGTGAAGATGGTAGGTATTATGATGATAGTTATGATGTAAAATGTAGTAATGACAGTTCAAGTGACTGTAGATGTAATGGTGGTCAGGTTGACGGTGGCTGTCAGAGCTGATGTCCATGAGCTATGGTGCAAAGGGAGATATGAGAACGCTTACGAGGGACATTGTTTAACACTGAGAAAGGAATGACGCTGCTGACACCAGTAGACATATATCTTATAGTGACAAGTGTGACTCATTAAGCATTTGCATTTGGTCAGTCACTTCAAGGGGCTGGAGTGGATCACAAAGCTATAGAGGAGTCTGTATGTACAAGATTGCTGTTTACAACAGCCACGTCAATGATATTGCCAGCATCAAGCTACAAGTCTCAGCATTATTTACAACATGGCCTTTGCGCTATCATTGAGGTACTGTCAATAACACTGCAGGTCCAGACGGTCCGTTGAAGTGTGGCTTCACATGTCCTGGCAGCAGAGACTGTCGGAGCTGCCTTGGCGAGGAGTCATCATTGTCACGTGTAATGGACAGGAAAAGGTAGGACCTGTTTTACTGTGACCATCACGGTGTGAATGTGCATGGGGCTTCGGGGTATGCAGTCCAGAATGATCTTTAGGATTGTGTTCAAGGAAAGTCTGGTGAGGAATAGTTCGAATAGAATGTCCTAGCGCTTATGTGTTGGTGATGAAAACCATGGAACAATGTAAGAATGAGCCTTTAGTATTACCATGAGTTGGGTCAGATTCCACTGTCTTCCAGATGCGTGTGGTAGACAACGGCAGCACGGTTCTAGAGCATTCTCATTTTCTGCGGCAGTACTCTGGGATTCACTGCCTTTCCATCTGCGTCATGCCCCTTCCTTCCAGACTTTCAAGTCTGCACTTAAAACGTATCTGTTCAAACGCCAGTTGCAGAATACCACCTGAAATATTACTAAATTACTACATGTCACTTGCACACTTTACTTATGTATGAGTGAGCTGTTCGTCATGTTATATAGTGTGTTTATGTATGCGACATTATGTCCCAGTGTGTGTGTCTCTGCGTGCGTGTGCTGTGTGCCTGTGTATGTGTGTGTGTCTGTGTGCACATATGTTTATGACTCATGAACGCAGAATTGTGTGTGTGTGCGTGCATGTGTGTGTGTGTGTGTCCTGCGTATATGTAACGTAGCATGGGAAAAGGAGGCTTAAGTGCTAAATTTTCTTCTTTTTTTTTTTTTTGCATTTTATGAAATTTAAACACCTCCCAAATAAAATGCAACAAACAGAATAGATTTATCTGTTATAGTTTTTTTTTCTACATGTGTTTAAAGTTTGATACTCTGATCACAACAAAGAGGAGTAATCAAGCTATTTTTACCCGCAGCGGGGAATGGCTGGCTGCGACTTTAGCCTCCTTTTCCCACGCTGCGTCACATATATTTAGATGTTGAATTGTTAAAACTTGTAAAGCGCTCTGTAGCCTATGTTGTTAGGATGGGTGCTATAGAAATTGTCCTCATTATTATTATTATAAAAGTCGGTATCTAATCAGACTATGAGTTCAGGAAGACTGTTTACGGTTTGTGTTGAAGGAGGAGAGGTAAACAACGATGTGTATAGGAAGGCTTTGTTAATGCTAACTGTTTACGTCAAAGAAAAAGAGAAAAACAGGACAGACCATTCATTTCCCTGTCTGCTGGCCCTTTCAGAGCGTGCGGGTGACGGTGCAGAAGCCAGCTCAGTCTCCACGACTTCCACTCTCTGCTCCCCACACCTCTGCGGGGTCACCAGGGATGAGCTCCTCTGACACAGCAAGTCACAGTCTGCGGCTGGCCTCCACCAATATTCACTTTGTCAAGGCCAGGGTCAACGCAGTCCATGGTGAGATGTTGCCTGGTTCCCTGACTACCTCTTGACTGTCTAGCACGTGTTTTTCACCACTCAGCTAGTCACTTTTAGCGTGTTTGTTAATTACCAAGATTTCTTTGATGGTGTTTCCTCTGTCTCACTTTTATCCCCACACCTACCGACAGTTACTCCTGCTTCCTCCCTCCTACCTCTGCTACAAAAATGTCCCGCTCCATGCCAGAACTTGGATAAAATCTCTGCATACTTCAATTATTTTTCTTTCCAGTCTGCTCACTGCTTTATCCACCCTTGGCACGCTTACATGTAGACACATGTTTGATGTTTTGTACTGTTCCGCGTCAAACTCTTTCAAGCTAGGGCCAGTTTTTCAACCCTGTTAGGTCAGAGCTTAGTGGCTGAAGCAGTATTGATGCCTCAGGAAGTGTCTTGCACTTCAGAACCAAGTGCTCTATCTGCTTCTCTTATTCTACAGCCAGACAGTGTAGCATCATAGGAAAGAGACTGCATAGGAGGATCTTGCTTCATCTTGTCTGTCACTTTTTCAGTTGACAGTGCTCTCTCTTTGACTGTCTTCCATCTAATAGCATATTCTGTCCACCCCCCTTTAGCAGCACTACAGTGTCTCTTACAGAGTTAATCTTTGAATTGTTTCAGTCAAGTTATTGGTCTTCTTTCTCAACTGTTTCTTTGTTTGCTTTGCAGCTGCGCATGTCCCACAGCTTTGCAGTCTGTGTGTTACTCTAGCAGCAGCAAGGAATGAGAAATGATTTCCTTTGCCACCATTCCTAGGGAAATCAGACTTGGATTCTGAACGAGGAGCAAGTTGTTTTCCTCTACATGGAAAAACGTGAGGTTTATTGGGTTGGATAGATCAGAGTGAAGCTCTGAAAGTTGGTGCCTTTGTGTATCTTGTGCCCATGCTGAATTTGCCAAATGGGCCAGGTGGGTAGAGGAATTGAGGCTTAACCAGGTCAGTTGTGCATAGACAAAGGTGTGGGTGTAAGCTGTTTTGTGTTGAGTACACAGCTGTCAAGCCTGACCTGTTGTTATTTAGAGTTGAATCAGACTTGGTCTCCTTCTCCCCAGCTTCTTCCTTTACACCAAGGCTTTCCCCATTGATGCCACAGTATAGATATCACCCTCGCAAACATGCACGTATGCACGCACGCATGAAGCATGCACACACACACACACACACACACACACACACACACACCACACACACACATTCACACCTAAAAGAGTGCTCATTGTGACTCACTTTGTTGCACGCATGACTCAAAGACTGTTGACACTCTTAGAAAAATCATGCAATGTGAATAGACTTGAAACACATGTTAGACTATATTCCGCCGGTAGAGTTTTTTGCTATAAAAAGTAACGCGCAGATTCTGCAATACACAGGTATATTGTGTCATGCATGCGTATGCCGTTTGGGCGCAGAACCAGTGAGCTGAACAGCTTGAACAATATTGTTTCAGAGAGTGTGCTGGAACTGACCAATGCTTCAGTGGAGCCTGTTCAGTTGAAGCTGTCCCCTTTTGCCCCTGCCTATGTGAAAAGAGCCGATGAGACGAACACGGTGAAGAGGGTCAGCTACAGTGCCTTCACCTTCCCCTCCATCACCGCTGATCTGTTGCCCCAGGAGACAGTTAAGGTAACTCTCCCGTCCATTGGCCCATCATGGCTCTGTAGTGTGTTTATGACCAACATGCTTAGTGGAAGATTCATGATATTTCATTCATTCCTTTGATCAGAGGCTTTTTGCCAGTTCATCTTTTTTTTCTGCTAAAAGTGAATAGATTCTACAAATGATTTTAAGATTCCCAGTGACAGAATTATTCTCACTGTTTCATCATTTTATTCAGTATGAACATGATTGTATAATCAATGAGTGGCATTGAATAAGAGCAAAAATTTCTTACATTTCCAAATATGTACATGACTGCAATGTTCATAACCATTGTGGAACGTTTTGTTCTCTGTTGTTTATCTGTGCTCTTTTTCTTGCATGTGTGACGTCAGCTGCCGGTCAAGTTTTGCCCACAAACCAAAGGAATGTTCAACCAGCACTGGGAAATAGAGTACTGGCCCTTGGAAAGCAGCAAGAAGGCAGGACAGGCCAAGATGTCCACACGGATATCGCTCACTGCTGAGGTACTGTCCTGGGTCTGTGTGCAGAGGGTACTGTCCATGACTTCCCCCACCCCTTTTTCACTCTGTCTGTCTTCATCACTGTTGGCATCAGTGTACATTTAGTGATACACAAATATATTGTGTGGCTAGTGCATTCATTGACAACAGCAGTTAGTGTGCAAACAGAAAGTTAGCATTAATTCACGACTGGCACAGTCTTGTGAACTAACGCTGATCATCTTAGTGTGGTTCATAGTCTGTGTGTGTTTGTGTGAGTGTGTGTTCTGTTAAACTTGGTAAAGCACAAGATAGGGAAGAGTGTTAGAGATCACTTTGTGTTTTTATGGTGAAGATGTTGCTGGCAGTTGTGAACTTGCTGTCAGCGTTGCCTTTCCCATCAGTTTTGCTGAAGGTTGTGGACTATCTGTGTGCAGGTGACGGAGCAAGAGGTGAGCTCCAAGAAACCAGCGTGGGATCCAGTAGAGCAGGACAAGGCAGGTGTGTCCACCACCAGAACACCTCTGCAGGAGAAACATCCCAACACCATTGATGCTGGGTATGGACTGAATGCACATTCTAGGTTCTGCTGATATCAGACCACTTGTTCACAGTGTGTCATACTTGTGAGCGCATATTTACCCAGGAAAAAGTAATGATTATTCGATGGAAAATGACATCAGCCACCGATGTGCTGTGGAGATAAAGTAACAATAATTCTTACATTGCTGGAAAAAAAATATTGAAAATAATATCCAATATATCCAGACAGGGCTTGGATCTGACACACCTTTACATGTTTTAATAGATGTAGTGGAGTAAAGGAGAAATGATGAACATGGCTTCAGTGGTGTCCAGTACACATTCTGAAGTCTTTCTAAACTGTAAGTAGGCTGAATGTGTTCAAAGAATAGGTCGACTGCAGTGTTCGGCTCAGGACCAGTTGCAGAAAAAAAAAAAGACAGGGTAGATGTTTCCAGCTCTTGTTGCAGATAAGAGTCAAGGTGAATCATTACAACGGATCACAGAATGTTTTCCATTATGAAGTAATGAATTCTGAAGTTTTGTCGTCTAGTCACAGTTCATTTTGCTATAGCCGGATTCCTTCACATGAGGTCAAAGAACATTGTCTGATCCCCCGAGTTGTTGACTTTGCAAGTTGCAAGATCATCATATCCATACATGCAATACTAGATGGCGGTTTCATGGCCTTTTTGTACCTTTGTTTTTTCTCTCTCTCTTCCTAGCGATGACCGAGGGTCAGCTCCAGCCCCTGACCTTCAGCTGCTGCAGTCGGACGTGACCTTCAGCAAAAGCAAGGTGGGGCAGGTGACTCAGGTGAAGATTGAGTTCAAGAACAGTCTGGACCACGACGTCCACCTGGAAGTGAACCCTCCCAGTGCCCCTTTCTTCATCAAGCACAAGACCTTCAAAATCACGTGAGTGCGCCGTCAGAGTGGGACTGGGGAGGTTCAGGGTGGCTTGAGTACGCTGTTGGAAACTGAGCAGTCTCAGGAATGTGTAAAGGTCAGGCTTTTTCAAGGAATCGGTAATGGGAGGGCAGTTTAAAACGACCTTTCCTTGAACAAGAATGTGTTTGTTAGTAGTGGGCTGTAATACAGAATTTTTTTTCTCCTCTCTTATTTAAAAATGTTAATGTGTCTTTAGCAACTTTAGAGTAGAAAAAAAGTTGTTCTTTTTTTTTTTTTTAAAGAGGGAGGGCATCTTTATGAGAGATAAATCAAGTGTATATGAAAAAAATTGAAGTAATTTTTTGCTTTTTAAATTTGTCGATGAAAGGGAGTGTGTCTTTATTTGCAGATGAATCTTACTTAGTCAAAAACAAAAATAGTATATACAAGAAACTGGGGGGGGGGGGGAGGGGCTTTCGTTTTTCTTTTTTTTTTTTTTTTTTCTTCAGGGAGTGAGTTTCATAGTAAAAGTGTTCACTGCCAGCTTTCACTGTTGTATTCTCTGTTGAACATTGAGGCAAACTGACTTCCTTAATTGTGCTGATATGATTGGACCTTACTTACGCAGGCAATGGTAAGGGCCTGTGTTCTACAGGAACTAAGTCCTGACATTGTTGTGTTTTAGTTGCTGTTGTTTTAAGTTGGAACTGGTCAGTCTGAATCTTTTTTGTATTATTCACATAACCAATAAGTCAAACTACTGCCATTTCAGATACATAAAGAACATGGCATTCAAGTGAATCATGAGGAATTGCTGGGCAATGTGCATGTCATGTTTTTCCTAATCCATGAGTGCTGACATGGACCACACAATCTTAACATGCTTAGCTGGTCTTACGCATGCATAGGTGAACATACAAAGAGGAGTTAGCCACTGTATAACTGTTTCCTTGGAGATGGCGAAAAACCTGCTCCACTCTTCACCCACACCCTCCCTATGAGAAGCCAGCGTACTAAGGGCTTAACTATCTCACTCATGAATTTTAGCTTTTCATGTATTATTTCAGTACACAAACTATGCTGTATATTTCTGGAGTGCATCACGACTGATGCACCAGCCAACAATGTGAGGACAATCAGCATTAGAGGAAAAAACCATTACAAACCATGGTTTTGCAGATGACATCAGCAGCCTGGCAGGCAGGGAACAAGAACTTGCCTAAGTGTTGTAACAGCTGAATGAAACATGGAAGACATGGCATGGAAATCGGCGCCTAAAGGACAAGGCTTATGGCCAGCCACACCTCCACCATTGCTACAGATGTAGCTGTACATGGACAGAAGCTGGAAACTGTTTAACAGTTTACCTTGGATCCGTCATGTGCACAGAGGGACCAAGACCAGAGACTGTCTCAAAAGTAGCAAGAATAATATCAGTACCGTCCAGACTAAAACCTTTGTGGAAGGACAAGAGCATCTCCAGACTACACAGGGTCAGGCCCCTACGTGCACTGGTGCATGTCTTCCTGGATACCTGTGAGACATGGATCTGGAAAGAACACTCTAACCCATGGAAACAAGGTGTTACCACAGTGTACTGCATATCGGATATTCTGATCATATCACCAGTGAACAAGTGCGTGAAACCGTCAGGCAATAGATTGGACCATATGAAGATCTACTGAGATCCACGTGAGAAGAAAACCGTTCATATGGCCATGTAGCAAGATCCCATGACCTGGCTGAAACAGTCCTCAGGGGAACTGTACAAGGAGGGATTCGGGGGAGAAGACAGAATTAATGACAAGACTGAGAGGCCTCCACATGCAGCAGACAGGACTGAAAGAACCTAGTACAATATTCTTCACTGTGGTACCCAGATGACTCGCCATGGAGTTGGGGGAGAAGAAGAGACGATTTCAGTTCAGACATTAATGTTTAATGTGACATGATTATAGTTCAGAGGAGAACCTTTAAACTTTTCTATAATGTTTGCCAAGATTTTATATTGTTCATTATATTTGTTGTACAGGAAGAAGCGGATTCTGAAATACCCCATCACCTTCAGTCCATCAGGGGCCGGCAGTTTTGCCGACAGCATGGTCTTCCGAGCCCCGGACCTGGGGAAGACATTCAGAGCCCATCTGAAAGGAACAGCGGTGTGATTGGGTGCAGCTCATGGACAGTGGGGCCACCGATAGTGTGGTGTCTCTGTGAATTCCAGGAAACAAGACTGATAGGCGAGGAACGCGGCTGTGCGACTTGTGCTTCCAGAACTGCCAGACAATGCATTTTTCATCATAATGCCTTATTCTGTGCTGCTGCGCGTATGTGAGAAAACATACAATGCTTTTTCTTGTGCCAACAGCACAGGTTTGTATTTCAGGAAATCAAATCCAAACCTGGCTGCAGAGTGACTGCTTAAATGATGGACTGTACCAATGAAAACTTACTTAGAATATGAAGAACATTGCTAAATCAAATGACAAGGACATGATGAACAAGAGTCTATGCGCATGAAAACTCAAGATTGAAATGGAACTGCTTCATGATCAAGTGAGTGATAATCATATAGATAAAATCTTACCTGTGCAAATGGTTTGACAGGGAATGGGAAACGTAGAGCATGGGATTTTTTTATACCTTTTTTTCTTTCCAAATTATTGATTTGATACCCATGATGCTGTGTATTATCGTGTCAATCTCATGATGCCAGATGCTGGTGGAGTGTCCTGGCAAATGTGTTCATTCAGTCTGTCTTTAGTCTGTCACTGGTCCCAGATGTATCGGAGGACCAAGCTATCCAGACATCAAGGTTGAGGAAAGATATGCCGGTGGCCTGGATGAGTGAAGTGGCCTTTGGTTATTGGTCTGGATGAGTGAAGTGGCCTTTGGTTATTGGTCTGGACGAGTGAAATGGCCTTTGGTTAGTGGCCTGGATGAGTGAAGTGGCCTTTTTGGTTATTGGACTGGGTGAGTGAAGTGGCCTTTGGTTATTGGCCTGGGTGAGTGGTCTTTTTGATCAGTGGTCTGAATGAGTGAAGTGGCCTTTCTGCTCAGTGGCCTGGATGAGTGAAGTGGCCCTTTGGTTATTGGCCTGGATGAGTGAAGTGGCATTTTGGTTATTGGTCTGGATGAGTGGCCTTTGGTTATTGGTCTGGATGAGTGAAGTGGCATTTTGGTTACTGGTCTGGATGAGTGAAGTGGCCTTTGATTATTGGCCTGGATGAGTGAAGTGGCCTTTGGTTATTGGTCTGGATGAGTGAAGTGGCATTTTGGTTATTGGTCTGGATGAGTGAAGTGGCCTTTGGTTATTGGTCTGGATGAGTGAAGTGGCATTTTGGTTATTGGTCTGGATGAGTGAAGTGGCATTTTGGTTATTGGCCTGGATGAGTGAAGTGGCCTTTGGTTATTGGTCTGGATGAGTGAAGTGGCATTTTGGTTATTGGCCTGGATAAGTGAAGTGGTCTTTGGTTATTGGCCTGGGTGAGTGAAGTGGCATTTTGGTTATTGGTCTGGATGAGTGAAGTGGCCTTTGGTTATTGGCCTGGATAAGTGAAGTGGTCTTTGGTTATTGGCCTGGGTGAGTGAAGTGGCATTTTGGTTATTGGTCTGGATGAGTGAAGTGGCCTTTGGTTATTGGTCTGGATGAGTGAAGTGGCATTTGGTTATTGGTCTGGATGAGTGAAGTGGCTTCTGTGCTTGTTGCCTGTCATCATTGGAGGTCAGTTTGATACTGTACACATACATCAAGGTTTTTTTTTTTTTTTATGAAGGCCACATGAAACCAGGACTGGAAGATTGATGTCTTGGGCAAACACAGCAGGCCAAAAGTTTGTTGTGCAGGTCTGGTTTGTTGACTTGATACGCACGTGCCTTTGCATTTTGTTTCTGCCTGTGTGCAGAGCCAGTATTCAGTGCTTCCCATGTTTGGTCAAACACCTGTCTTTCATATAACCTTGTAATGGCATGTATATGTATAGTAAGATTCTGGTGCAAGTTGTTGAAGTCCAGGTGTCATTTTTTTTTTATTGTCCACAGCATTTGTTGTCCTTGTTGACTTGTTCATTTGTTTCCATTTTGATTCACAAGTCTTTATGTAGTTTCCATATTTGTAGTGCTTCTCTTGTCTGCATGTGCGAAATAAATTGGCGACGCAAGCAGCGTTGGTTTGGTGTGGTGAGCCAGGATGTATCCTTGTGGGAGCGAACGCTTCTGTTCGAGAGTCGTGGACCAGACATACATAGCTGAGCGAGGAGCATGATAGCTTATTAATGCTTGTTGTGGTTGTCGTCTAGAAATGTCTTTGCCATATTCAAGGTAAACTTAAATCACAGCCTTTGAAACAGGGAACCTGTCTCATGTTAGGGAAGTGTGTGTGTGGAGTGGGGGTAGCTTCAGTTGAACTGCTTTTGGAGGTGCCTGTTGCCTTAACTGTGATCATATGCATTCTCCCACACCTTTTGTTTTCATTGCAGTGAAGAGAGACAGCTGCAGGATTCGTCAGGGTGGCACCAAATCCCAGGCTGCTGTGAATGTGGTGGTGGTATGCATGTGAGGGTTTGAGTTGGCATGAAGATGGTTGCCTTCAGATCCTGTTGGCTGGCTGTCATCGCTTGTTCTGTAAATAATCTGCAACCACTTCCCTGTAATCCCTTCTGAGATCCCAGTGCTGTTGTGTCTCACTTGTGTGTGTGTACTTATTGTGTGTGCTGAGCAGGTGTGACTGTTTCCTTAATGGTGCGTGTATGGGTGATTTTTGTGTGTGTTGGTCTTGGGGGGGGGGGGGGGGGGGTTCTATGAAGGCATGCAGAAGGCTGGCTTTTTTGTTTTGTTTTGCTTTTCCAGTGACATACAAAACAAAATTTTGATTTTTTTTCCCTAGTGATTTTGTGTGTTTGAGAGAGATAGACTTCATATAAATATATATATATAGAGGGAAAGGAGGCATGATGATGGGAATCTGTTCTTCACATTGTCTGGAAACTGGATCAGCTAACTGCTAATGATACTTGGACCAGCATGACACAGTGGACCTGTGTATGGTCAAGCCGCTATGTTGTTAGTGCTTAGTGTAAGTCATCCCTTGGTCTCCTACTGAAAGTGTTCTAACGTAAATGTTGCAAATTTAAGTATGATGGCATAGAGTATAGCTATAGTAACAGTTTCTTTTTTTTTCCAGGTTATATAGGTCATGACTGTAGCTGTAGATTCTGTAAGCATAGCCTGAGGTTGGTTAGCGCATAGCTTTCCCTTGGACCAGAGAGGGTCTTTGTGAGGCAGTCTGGAGAATTAAGCTCTTGCCGAACAAAGTCACATTGGAGTGTTTTTGGTTTGGTCTTTTTTGAATGCGAGTATCCCAAACCAGTCATGTACTCTGGAGCTTTGGATGTATTTGTATTTTCAAGTCTCATGGTTAGAGTAACTTGCTGTCCTAGTCGGCTGAAAATTCCCCCAGCATCTACCCGTTTTCTTGTAACTTGATTTTAACCTTTGCTGGTTGATACGCTGAGCTGTGAGACAGTGCAGATGGAAACTAGCTGCAACAGCATGGTCAGAGAGTGAAGGCATATACGTGCTGAATGTAAACAGCTGTAGCTTTCAAGCTCCTCATTCAAAATTTTGTTTTCTTTCATTCATACTGCATTTGAAAAAGAAAGGGATGTGTATTATTGTTTCTGAAATGCCGATGAAAAGTATTGTTTGGAGTTCGTTGGGATTTACCTTTTCTTTTATATAAACGGTACTAACTGAATGCACACACACACACGCACAAAGAAGTTCACATACAAATCTTTACAGAGGTTAAAATGTGTGGTATAAACTTTACAAACAAACAAAATTTGCCAAAAAGTCACACTTATCAAAGCTGGAATGCCAGTGACATGACTGTCCACTAACATCAGAGAACAGATGCTTTTCATTCTTTGGAGTTCCGTAGGCTTAATGGGGATATTATCATTCCTATCGATGCGATAGAGGGCAGCCCTGCCAATTGAATAGTTCTGTTGTGGGGGCACAGTGCATGGAAGTGGTTATTGTCCTACACAAGGGAATAGAAGTCTAACAAAGAAAAGTAGTTGGAATGCTAGACAAGGTACATGCAATCTAAACAGGTTGCATTGGAGTCTCGGGAAGTAATTTTCATAACAAGAGTTGAGACACATAGAGCCGCTTTGATCAGGAAAAATAAAATCATAGTATTGGCACACCAGCCTTTCTGTACAACTACTTTGATGCAACCATCTTTTGAATTTTTTTGTTGTAAAGAACGACCATTGAATGTGTTCAATTTTGTTACATGTCAAACTTGGTAGTAACTACTCGCACTAAAGTAATGTCTATGCAAATGGTTAATCATACAGTTCATTGCTACCTCTGATTTATGTGTTCAATTCATATGGACTGTATGTTTGCTCACAAATTTTCAAATGTTCAGTTCAGCACTTGGATAAGCAGCAACTAAAGTGTGTTTCTTGTGTGAAAATGCATTTGCAAGGTCCTGTACCTGCCTTCTGTTTATTCCCTGTAGTTGAGCTGTAGAATCTTTTCAATAAATATAATGTTAGAAAAGAGAAACACTTTGTGTTAATGCAAGTACTTTTTCGGCTTTCAGCATTATGAACCAATATAACCAGTACCCAAATGACAAGGAGGCCTACCACCCCCCACCCCTCCTGTTTGGTTTGTTACATAACGACTGTGGCATGTTGTTTATTAAGTGTGCCTGTTTCAGTGTCTTTGTGTGATTAAAAGATCTTCTAGTACTGTGTTCTTTCGACAGTACTTCAGCAGAAATCATGAAGCAAGGAAATGTAAATGGTCAACAATAAAAGAAGGGTAATTGTTGCCTCAAGAGTGAAACATTGGCATACCTATTCCTCCAACCTAATGCTGTTTGCAGTACCCATTCACCAAGAACACCAGCAGATACAAGTTACACAGGGAAAAAAAGGAAACAATTAATAGTGCTCCCACTTATCCATGACTTTGTGAATTTCAGAGAATTTTCTTGATGACTCCCCCTCCGCATCCTGAAAAAAAAATTCGGGGAGGGTGGGAGTGAAAAGTGGCAGTTGTTCTGGACTTGTTTTGGTGTGCTAGCAGATGACTGCAATGTCACAAAATCTTGTGTAAACCTTGTGAGTGGGCAGATAGTATTCTGCTTACTTGGATGAAGGGGAAAGTGATGTCATGCTCTGATGTTGTGCATTAACCGATTTCTTTTGCATCAACTGAATGCTAGAAAAGTGACAGACACCGACCAAATCTGTACAAGCTCATTATCCTGCTTGTGACTGGACTGAAAAGTTGACGATATGTCACTGGATACTCAAGATTCATGTGAGATTGCACCATTTAGAAAACCAGTTTGAATTTGGGGGAAGGGTGTGGAGGGATGGAGTGGAGGGCATATCCACTGGAATTCCTCAGAATTTCAAGGATTTTTGCTTTTCCTCAATGGAGGCCCTTATTATTTTGGAGAGAGAGAGGCAGTGTGAATTTTGAAAAAAAGACGGGAGTGCTAGTCGAAAAAGGAAAATTTCCTTTTTAGTGCTTTGTGTTTACATATGTCCTAGGTGAATGGGAACTGCAAACAGCAGTGATTTGGAATTATTGGCATTCATTTCACCTTGGGTGGTGGAAGGGCGGGAGTTACCCTCATTATTTGTTATTGAAAGTTTACATCTGCCTGCCTCGTTGGGGTTTCCTTTTATTTGGACCATACCATGGTTATTTCTGTATGGCTTTGTCCTTCTGTGTGTTCTCTCCAGATGTAAAGGAATTTTTTAATCTTGAATAAAGGTCAATTTTCTCAGCTGTTACTGTGTGTGTCCATCATATGTCAGCTCAGGGTATATTGGCAAGCTTTGAACTTCCTTGTGTAAAATATTTCTTAAAGTTTTAAGTAACTCTGTGGCTTAACATGGACAAACAAATTACAAGACAGAAGTATTCAACACCCATCTTGTGCCAAATTTGAGAAGATAAGTGATCACGCGTTCTTCATTTTTATTGTCTTGAATGTTGTTTATCTTGCCTAAAGAAGACCAACGAGGTCAAAACATGTCATTTTGTCTTGTAATTTGTGTGTTTGTTAACTGGCAGTTACTTAAAATTCCTTTGAAGATTTGTTCCAATTACCGCCTTCAGTTTCTGCCTGCAGTCACCTCACTGTGACACAAACTTTCCTGTTGTTTTTTTATGCTTCAAGTCTGCATGTGTGCCATGTTAATGGATGCCACAGGCAGCACTGGTTTGGGGGGAGTTATGGACAGGCAGCTTTTTTCGCTATATTTTCAGTTAAATGTTTGCAGAAAGTTCCAGTTTTTTTTTTTTCAAATTCCAATACTTTTTTTTCAGGCCACCAACAGGATCAGGAGAAATGATTTTGTGAAAGACATGATGAGTTGCCAAATTCTGTGTTTCTAAAGGCTGCTGAAAAGATTTTCAATAGAGATGTTTGAGCAAACTACAGAATGAAACGGTCAAATCAGATAATGATAATCATACCTTCCAGTAATGTTGCAGTGTGCATCCTAGAGCCAAAGGGGACTACCCTAGAATTCCAAGGCATACATCTGAAAGTGTTGCTCTCTACATGACAAAGAATTCCTTTCTTAACCATGACTGAGCTTTCCTTGTGCTATGCACATCTTTACGGTTGGTATGTTCTAGTTTAACTTTCAGAAAATCTAGGCATGCTCTTTTTTTTTTTTCTTTCAGATACACTTTTTTTTCACTCTGTAGCACAGTTATTCTCCATCCTTCTGGGCCTAGGAGAATGAAAGCCATGGCTGTGCATGTATTGCTTGTTCAGATGCAACCTCATGGCGATGAGGAGGATGAATTAGGGAAAAAAAAGATGGACGGAATAATATCAAGATGTATGGGCGTCACAACGGCCAAAAGAAACAAACCAAACTGGGCTTCCTGATCTTCTGTATCTCCTCAGTGGCATCATTCCCTTGCCACTCTTTCCGGCTCCCCCATACACAGTCGCTGCAACGCTGGTCCTATGGCAGCCCAGTTCCCCAGGGAACGGTCAGTGTCATGTCGTCACGAGGCCACCCACCAGAGTAGACGCTTCATGACTGGCTAGTCACTTTGGTGCTGCTCAGTGGTGCCTGTTGGGACCCAACATACGCAGGATATTTCCTAACTTGACACACACACATCCCCCCACGAACAATAGTAATTGCCATGTCAGTGTTAGTAAAAGTCCCTCTCTGGAGGGCCCACCAGTTCGTAGACTTTGCCGATGACTTTATTAGCAGACTTTGCCGATGACTTTTATTAGTAGACTTTGCCGATGACTTTGATAGAAACTCACCATGACATGAATGTGGGCGTTTAAACAAAACAGAGATCACCATAAAGAAGGGGCCACTGAATTGTGTAGGTCTGCACGCTTGAAACTGATCAATGAAGATGATATTGATGATACCGTTGTCCCCGTCTAAAGACTGCATGGCAAGACTATGCCATGCATTTCCTTACATATGATACATCCCGGCGTCAACCAGGCCCAAGAGATACAGACACCTGACGTATTGGTCAGGAACTGTGATCAACTCTCTCAGACTCGCTTTTATGGATGAAAGAAAACTGTGTCATTCCTGTCTTCCTATTTAAGCACATGGAGACACCCAACCTTGGACAGGAGCCGAGGGGGAAAAAAAGGGGGGGAAAATCCTGCATTCAAATATTTATGTAAGGAACTGACTTTGACAAAAATGACTGCCCTAAAGAGCCTCCCCCCATCCCCACCCTCTTCCCGTTGTCAGCTAGAAAGTAAACAACTTGAACTGAATTGAACCTAGTTCTGAATCTCAGATGGCTCATGTTTCAAGTTTAGAACGACAAAAATCATACAATGTGAAGGTAATACTTGCTGTACCCAACACTGAAATTTGTATGTACTCCCTGTAAAAATTTCCTGATGTGTATGGACTGTAAGCCTACAGAAAACAAAATAAAGTATCAGATTATGCAAATGAATCCAGATGTGTACAAATGACTCAAAGTTGCCTACAGAAAACAAAATAAAGTATCAAATTATGCAAATGAATGCTGATGTATACAAATCACTCCAAATTGCCTACAGAAAACAAAATAATGTATCAAATTATGCAAATGAATGCTGATGTATACAAATGACTCCAAATTAAAAAAATATATATATATGCAAATGAGAATATGTTGCCGCGGGGAAAAATCAAACGGCAACGTACCTGAAATCAATTGTGTCCGTCTTTTGTAGTATTAGAAAGTCCCTTTCTCTCAACATGGACGCACAAGACGCGCGTACTCGAACAAACGCTGTAGCCAACATACGGCATACACGGGAATAGCCACTCGTGCATACTACAAACACAGCACTTTCTCATCTTGTTTATTTATAAATTCACATCTTTTTATCAATCATATGGGAGGAAAACACAACAGCTGATCAAAATAGTACGTTCACAACGCAGTTAAACCACCCTTGCCGTTACACTGATCCTTTCAAACACAGTGTAACGAACTGAGAGAATGATCGGCTGGTCTGAAAATGCACACAACCACACGTTCAATCTCTCGGGTCAAACATTCGGCACACACCACACACACACACACACACACACACAGTTCACACTTAGATCTCTGACGAGACAGAAATCATAAGCTCGATCGTTCTTCCTTACTAACGGGCCAGATTTAACTTTAAAAAAAAAAAAAAAAATGTTACATAACCCATAACCTAACAGTCGTGAGGCCCCAATGACCTGTCCGAGGTTCACCGTGCCCAAAGGCAGAGTCCATCCTGGCACTCCTTCACACGCGTTTAGCCTTCCCTGAACTGAATCAGGTACCCATTCACTGCTGGGTGGACAGACATGGTTTTCAAGCCGAAAACAAAAACCAAGCAAACAAACAAAATCACACTCGAGATCGTCATGCTGGCAAACACTGATGATATGACCGTGGGCGCATCATTAATCTGCTTTAAAATCATTGTTGCATTCGTTCTCAGTATTATAAATCTCCACTAATATAAACATTATTCATCTAGCGTCTTGTCACTACATGATGATCGGAAAACGTCTCTCTAGATAAACCTACATAAAGGACCTTGAACTCTCGGCAGTCAAAATGGGGTGGGGGTGGAGGAGTAATCACGTTTGAAGAGGCAAAAAGTGTCAAAATTGAAAGCGCACAATATATTGCAATACCTAGCGAGTTATATAAATGTATGAACAAACAAACAAATCAACCGCAAATGAGGAGGGAATGAAAATGTAGAAAAATCAGTTTAAATCCACACACACACATACCGAAGAAAGACGCAGGGCCTGCCTCCTAATCCCCCAAGCTTGCCCGACTCGGTGGTTATACACCGGTCAAATAACTGAACGCAGGACCTCAAAGAAAAGTTACCCACAGCCAGAAAACACAAGAACTTCAATTTGCCGGCGACCCTGCATCACGAAAACATTCACAAACATGAACATCACCTTCTCTGTTCTCAAACTTTCCATAAAACGAATTTGTCTCAAAACATACAGGTAACACCCCCCCCCCCCCCCCCCCCCCCGCCCCTTATTCTATCGTTGCTTTAATCAATGCTACAGGCTATGGGTGAAGAGACGAATTAAAATAAAAACAATCTCTGTAATTCTTACCCACCCACCCCTTCTCTTTCTCTCTCTGCCCCCTCCTCCGCTGTTCACTCAATCATCTACCCTCATAGTTATGTTCACGTCTAAGGTTCACACCTAGAGAGGAAAAAAAAGACACCTAAAAGACGAAGGATACCATACCTCAGGAAAGTGAGGGTCGAGAACCTATCTTACGTCACAGCTGAACCACCAGAACGTCAACATCGTGAGACAGGCGGTGAAAATGGTAGTGTTTGGTTCTGGTAGGATCGGTACGACTGAGCCAACCACACGAACCTTTCAATGAGCAATCTACTCCCTTCTCCTCCTTCAACCCCTCCCCCCCCCCCCCCCCCCTCCCCATCTCTCTCTCTCTGCTGGTCCTGGTGCTGTTGCAGTTGGGAGGAGAACAGTCGCGTTCGAGGGCGTGACTTGCAGGGTGATTCGTTGGCAACAGAAGACAATGCTGGTTTCTTCCCTTCTACTTCGCCTTCCTTGTCCCAGTTGTGACTGCCAACTTTGTTTGCTCCGTCCTCCTCCGTTCTTGACTTCATTGTTGGTGAGTTGGTGTCACGACTGGCTGCATGCAACTGCTTGTTTCTCTCTTGTTGACAATTTGATTGCACGACGTCAAACCTATTGCTTTCACGTGCAGGAAAATTCCGTGCTGACTGGCTGTAGAATTTCGTTATTTTTTGTGAGTGCGTGTCAAAGGTCAGCACACCATCTGGAGTGTACAGTTTGTCATAAACAAGACTGGCCCGTTCGTTTTTGGAATGATATTGTTTCATCACCCCAATTAACCCCCTTCTTTCTCTCACAGTTTTGGAAAAATCTTCCGAGATTCCGAAGTTGGTGCCTTTTAGTTTGTAGGCGCTTCTCCTGACCCTTTCTCTGTCTTTAAAACTCAGGAACCGGACAACGATCGCCTTCCCCACTCTGTGTACTCTTTCGATGCTCACTGCCGTGTCTATCTTCAGACTGTCGTTGATCACATGCATCACCATCCTCTCACAATCTTCCCATGTCTCCTTTTTATCAGTCTGTGGTATGTTATGAAACACTAAGTTCTGTCGTCTACTTTGATTTTCTAAGTAGTCTAGTTTCTCTTCTTGTCTGTCAATTTTCTCACCTTGTTTCTGTACTTCTTCTTTCAGTCTGGAGTTTTCTTCCGACAGCACTTCCACAGTTTCATTGAGCATGGCGATGTCGTCGTGTGCTCTGTCTATCATGTCCTCCATTCCCTGCAGTCGTGTATTCAACGTGTCTTGTATGGACATGAAACGTTCCTCCATCCACTCGCTCATCTGGCTTTGTACTCTGATCAAGGCTCTAATGTCACTGTGCAGTTCTTCGTTGCTCACCCTGTTGTTGCCAATGTCCTTGGATCTTCGTTGCTCACCTTGTTGTTGCCAATGTCCTTGGATCTGTTCCTTTCTGGGTTTTGGTGTGGATTATTGACACTTTGAACAGCACCGGTATCGGTCATTTTGAAAGGGCTGGTACTGTTTTCCGTGTCATCTATCATTGATTTCGTGGGCGAAACAGGTCCGGGATTTGGGTGACAATCTCCACAGCACAACAGATGCAAGGCCACAAACACAAACAAAATAATGTCCAATCTGTTGCGGGTTTTGATGACTTGGGCTTTCAGTTTCTGACTGTGTAAGGCTCTTTCCGTCATAAACCTAATGTACACAGGGAGAAAGAAGCCACAGGCTGAACGAAAAACGATACAGTTCACAGGCATGCTTGGAGAGAGCTCTGCTTTGCGATGTGTTCACTTCAGCGGTCAGTCACAGACTGCTGCCTGAGGGTGGTGACGTGGAACATAGGTGGGCTTGTGGCCCGCCTCAAAGAACAAGGTTTTGTAAATTATGTCAGCAAGTTTGATGTAGTTTGTCTAGTAGAGACTTTCGTTGATACCGTTTCCTTTCTCAGTGATAACTTTCAAATGCATGATTGTTTTTTCGCTAATGCACATCAGATAGGCCCTGGTAGAAAATCAGGAGGCGTGATCGTTCTTGTAAAGAAAAATTTATCCCAGTACTGTAAACAGATTGAGTGTTTGCTACCAAACATTGTTTGCTGTAAATTTTCAAAACAGTTATTACTTTCAAAACATGATGTTGTTATGGTATGCACATACGTTCATCCTCAAAATTCGACTTGGTACCAGCAGGCTGAAATAGACTGTGACATTTCAAACTTAGATACGTGTTTGACAAATGTATTACAAAAGTATAAGGACGTGCATTTTATCATATGTGGGGATTTAAATAGTAGGGTAGGAGTGTCTAATCCTGTCGCCTCAGTCTTGGACTTTGATCGTGAACCATGGGGGAGGACTGAAGATGTGTATACTGGACCTGAAAGACAATCACAAGACAAAAATACAAATCTCTTTGGGTCTCACTTATTAACTTTATGTGAAGGCTATGACTTGGTCATTTTAAATGGTTTTTGTGATGGGGATAGAGAGGGGAAATTTACTTTCGTTTCTACGTGTGGAAACAGTGTAATTGACTACATGTTATGTTCGCATGATTTGTTACAATTTGACATTTATTTGTGTGTTGGGAAGGAAGTCCTCTCTCAGCATTTTCCTGTGGAACTATGTTTATCAAACAAAACTACTGTCAATGGCACTTTTACAGAGGTACAGAAAAAACGATTTACAAAAATAATATGGGATGAAGATAAAAGAGATGTGTTTGTAGCAGCAACACAGACTGATAGCGCCGTCTCTCTTCTTCAAGAAGCCACAGCATTAGTAAACGTCAATTTAGAGAGTGCTATTCAAACATTCACTTGTTACTTAAATAATGTGTCTCAGTGCATGACCAAAACTATGCTTTGTAGTAATGAACCCTGGAGAGAGCCTACTTGGTTTGATCAGGATTGTAAGGCGAAGAAACTTGTCACAAGAAGAGCATTAAGCCAGTACAGAAATGCGAAGGACAATAAAACTAGAATAGAAAAGAGAATGGCATACTGCCAAGAGAGGAAGGAATATAAAGACATGCAAAAAGAAAAACGAGAACAGTTTAAAAAGGAACAGGTAAAATCCCTTACTGACACATGTTCGGACAGCTCAAAATTCTGGACCACTGTTCGTTCTGTCCTCCGAAATAGTGTTCCCAAACCAAACATTTCAAAAGAACGGTGGCATGAGCATTTTGAGACACTTTTGAATACAACTAAAGACCAAGTGCCACGCCAGCAGTTGGTGTCTGAACCCACTGAATATTGTCCTATTACTGACGAACTAATAACAACAGACGAAATAGGTGAGGCCATACGACACTTAAAAAGAAATAAGCTAGTGGGTGGGATGGATCCCAGCAGAAATATTAAAAAGCGTTGATACAATACCGTTTTTGTTAAAGTACCTCAATGCCCTCCTTGAGGCAGGACACTTTCCTGAATTCTGGTCGAAGTCCATTATAGTGCCTATTTACAAGAAAGGTAATCCTGACGACCCTGGTAACTACAGAGGTGTATCGCTTATAAACGTAGTCAGCAAGATCTTTACTTATATTTTGAATAAGAGATTGAGCACATGGATAGAGGAAACTAAAATTACAGAGCAGCAAGCAGGCTTCCGAGCGGGCTATTCTACGGTAGACCATATATTCACTCTGTACAGTATAGTACAGAAAAGCTTGGCTCAGAGAAAAGGAAAAGTTTATGTAGCCTTCATAGACTACCAGAAAGCATTTGATTCTGTAAATCGTGATAACCTATGGGCTTGTCTGGCGAGAAAAGGACTGTCAAGAAAAATGCTGAAATTACTCAAAAGCATGTATGAAAATGTTCTTTGTTGTGTGCGAGTCGGTTATGATTACACAGAGTTCTTTAGGTCACCAGTGGGTGTTAAACAAGGCTGCTTACTTTCACCCAAAATTTTCTGTTTATTTATAAACGAAGTAGCAGATGACTTAAGGAGAGATGGAAGACATGGTATTGTATTGTCCAACCTGATAGAAGAAATATTTACTCTATTGTTTGCAGATGACATAGCTTTAGTATCACACACTGTAGTAGGATTACAAAACCAATTGAATGTATTGGCTAAAGCATCTAATAGAATAGGATTAACAGTAAATTTAACAAAAACTAAAATTATGGTATTCAGAAAAGGAGGCCATCTGGCAGCAAGAGAGAAATGGTACTTAAATGGAGAAGTCCTTGAAGTAGTCAATTCATATGTTTATCTTGGCTTTACCTTAACAACAAAACTGTCTTTAGAGAAAGCCGTGGAACAGATAGTAAGGAAAGCTAGGAAAAAGACAATTGGCATATCTCGGGCATTATGGAAAATAGAATGTGGTGACGTTAAAGTGTTTTTACGTTTATCTGACCGCCCAATTCAACCAGCCCTCTTGTATGCAGCAGAAATATGGGGGATTAAAGAGGGAAAAGAAATAGAGCGTGTTCATATGTATGCCTGTAAGAAGTTTTTAGCAGTCAGCCAAAAGACACCCAACTCTATGGTCTATGGGGAATTAGGCAGGCATCCTCTTTTTATCAATGCAATCATGAAGCTGTTAAATATTGGTTAAAGCTATTAGAAATGGAGAGTAGTAGAATCCCTAAAGCTATGTATGTTCATCTGAAGCAGCTAGACGAGAGAGGAATGAAGACATGGATAACTGATGTTAAGATGCAATTATTTCGGTACGGCTTTGGTTACGTGTGGATAGAACAACAAGTAGGAAGCAAAGTTGGCTTTTTAAAAGCCCTGAAAGAACGTCTGCAAGATTGTTTTAAACAAGAATGGCATGACAAAATATCTTCAAGCGAACGATTCAACGAATATAGAAGTTTTAAAGATGGCCTATGTTACGAAGCTTACTTATCGTTCCTTTACGTACGACGGTATAGAGATGCAGTAATAAGATTCAGACTTGGGATGAATGAATTAAACTGTAATCGATACATGTATAATAATAACAAACAATTACAAGCTTGTCCACTATGTGGAGCAAGCGAGGAAAATGAAGTTCATTTGATTTATGTGTGTCATGCATATTCACATTTACGTGAAGCAATATTTCCACGTTCATTATTGATACAGAGAAATGGCCTTAACACGATTTCACGCTTCCTTCAAAGTTTGTCCCCATTAATGATCGCAAAGTATCTGACAGATTGTTTTAAGCTTAGAACTGAAAGAAGTCGATGTCCATGAAAAATTGATTTTTGTACGGCTGAGGTCTACATTTCAGTAAGTGTGTGTGTGTGTGTGTGTGTGTGTGTGTGTGTGTGTGTGTGTGTGTGTGTGTGTGTGTGCCTCCTTAGAGCTCTGCATGATTTGTCTATTTTGTTGTTTATAACAGGTATTGTGTTCCATTTTGTTTGGATGTCTTTAGACATTGTAAGGACGTTTGTCTGTGCAATTAAATGTTCGAGTTCGAGTTCGAGTTCGAGTTCGAGTTCTCTCTCTCTCTCTCTCTCTCTCTCTCTTTGTTTTCCTACACTGTGAGCGGGGCAAAACGTCACTGTGCAAACGGAAACATGCACAACCATATATCTTCAGCCGGGCAACACAAGTCGAGTCATGTTTATCATAAATATCCGTCATGGCTTATTAAACATGCACAATATCAAAGACCAGTTTTATTGCCAAATTGTATGTCTTAATTAGATAGCGCGCAAGCTGATCAATTCACCGAGAGATGTGGCGCCCGTGTGTGTGTGTGTAGGGGGGGGGGGGGGGGGGGGGCACGCGCGGGATTGTGTACGCCCGCGTGTACACGTGCGACTTTTTCAGTCCTGGTAGCGATTCTTTTTCTCTCTTTGTTTTCACTTCGCAGTCAGTCTAGTCAGTGACATCGTAGTTTCCAATGAAATTTCTACCACAGCCGCAACTCCGTCACCGGCCTGGGGAACAGGGGTGGGAGAGGGAGAAGAGGGTGCAAAATACAACAAAAATATTCCCGTACCCCCCACCTACCTACCTATCTTGAATACAAATGGTGTTTAAAAAAAAAAAAAGTTTTTTTGTTTGTTTTTGTTTCTTTCAAAATCGGGAATCACACTTGTATTCGCCAAGTGATTTCAATTCCGGGCGAAAGCCGACTGTTCCCCCCCCCCCCCCCCCCCCCTCCCCGTCCCTCACTTCCACCCCCACCCTTCTCTCTCAATGAAAAACAAAATCGCACTTATGAATATGACTTGAAGGGGCTCGAACCTTCGACTTCCCCCAGTCGACAGTCCACGGCGATGACAAAAACTGTGGCACTGTATGTGAATGTCTTCAACAGTGTGAGTGTCACCCAGGGGGCGGTACTGCCTGCAGTCTAGTCCACAAACTTTACATCATGTCCGGCAAGACATGAGGCCACACGAGGCGCAAAGGTTAGGGTCTCACGTGTCTGGGGACACCAGGGCATACCCAACGCCAAGCGACTCTTTGACATTCATAGTATCACGAAATCACAAATGTCGGTTCGTAAAAACGAAGAAACAAAACGGAACTTTGAAGCCTACGTTTCACGACGAAATATGAACTGGTGTAGCCTCCAATTGTAATTAACAACCCGCAAAAAAAACTGAACATGGAACAGCGTCACGCCATCTACTATAAAGTGCGTAGGAACCCTAAATCGAGAGGAGGCACTACTTCAGCATTCAGCATTAAAGAACCGCTCTATAAATCGCGTGAAGATGGGGAAGACGAACCACTTTTTTCTGGATGAATGTTCTTTGTGTGATGAATTAAAAGCGTGTCTCCTTACGATTTTTTAATGCACAATTTCACACTCGTTGCTTCAAAGACTTATTGAAAACATAAACAGCATTATTCTGTGATCTTAATGCTGTTTCTGGACCTATTGTGTGATCATAATGCTGTTTATGGACCCTATGGTGTGATCATAATGCTATTTGTAGACCCTATGGTGTGATCATAGTGCTGTTTATGGTCCCTATGGTGTGATCATAATGCTGTTTATGGACCCTATGGTGTGATCATAATACTGTTTATGGACCCTATGGTGTGATCATAATGCTATTTGTAGACCCTATGGTGTGATTATAATGCTGTTTGTGGACCCTATGGTGTGATCATAATGCTGTTTATGGACCCTATGGTGTGATCATAATGCTATTTATGGACCTTATGGTGTGATCATAATGCTGTTTATGGACCCTATGGTGTGATCATAATGCTGTTTATGGACCCTATAGTGTGACGATTATGCTGTTTATGGACCCTATAGTGTGATGATTATGCTGTTTATGGACCTATAGTGTGACGGTTATGCTGTTTATGGACCCTATAGTGTGTTGATAAACCTGGTTACGGACCCTTTTATGTTGGAACAACAGTGTGGCAGTTGAAGTTCAAAGAAATAAGCTTTTTCTCTTCGAGAAAAAATAAATCAACAGAAAAGTAATAACTATTCTGTTTACAGGAAATTATTGTCTTGCTTTGTAATTACTTATTTTCTTGCTTTTCCGTCTGATGTTGAGCGATAACATCTAATCTCCATAAAAACGGTATGAGTATGACTCATGAAACCGAGAACCATGATTCAAGAGCAAGCATACTGAAATATAGTATTGAACACAAAGGTCTGTGTATGGGCGATTGTCAAAAAATAATTGCAGTAATCACAGGGTTTAATGGGGTCATTGAAGCTGATAATTATGGTCTCCTTTCTTTGACTCACTGTCCAATACATGCACGGCGTAAAAATTTAGATTGAAAATTGTTCTGGTGTCGTTACCGCCTGATTTATCAGACCTGGTTTTCGTACTTCTTTTTCTACCATTAACAAAATAAGAAACAGTGCCACAGAAATAGGCAAAGGACTCTATTGAACAAATAACATCGCATAATGTTTAAAATCTTGCTACTTAGTTTCAAAGTGAGGTGACTGGGCGGAAACTGAGAGAAATTTTAAGAATTATTCTCATCGAATCCGCCGAAAATTACTTGTTTGTCCTTTTTTTTTTTTTTTTTTTTTGGCGGGCTCACTGAGAATTATTCTTAACATTTTGCTGCTTAGTCATCAGACAGCATAATCAACAAGATCATAAACTGCAGCAGGAAAAGGAAGGTGGGGATTTTCGAAAACAAAGACAGCTAAAACTGGTCATAAGTGCCGAAGAACAACAACCGACAAGATCACAGGAACTCAGAGTGAAAGAAAGTAATTGCAACGAGAAAACTTCAAGCGCCCAACTTGAGAAGATAAGTGACTATCTGTTCGCGATTCGTTTTCATTGTCTTGAATGTCGTTCGTCCCTCCTGAAGAAGACCAAAGAGGTCGTGTTTGTCATGTAATTTGTTTATTTCTGTCGTTTGGCGGCATAGTAATTTTGTTTTCAACTGCCGCCTGCAGTCACCTCACTTTAAAACCACCTTAAAGCACGTGATGTCCCAAAGGGCGGTGCTTGTACATAAATATATCCCCACGGGCATATCAGCTGTTTAACTATCAAATAATGTCAGCCACCAATACTAAAAGATCTTTAATGTTCTCTATATCCTTTTTGCGACCAGTATCCAGTAGAACGTGCTTCAACACTCCTATTGTATCACTGACAGTTTTGTTATTTTTCAGAAACTATCAAAAGTTAAGCGAGAACTTATTTTGGTTTTATGTCGACACCTCACGAACCTGACGTCATTAAGGGGTGTTTGGGAAGCTGTGTATCAAGCAATCTGACGTCATCGTCTTAATAACACAGCACATGACATCGAGCGATAGTCGAGAAAGACGTGCACCCAAGATCCGAACCCACTGCCTGTGGCAGTGAAAGTTCACTGCGCCGTTTGATGAAGTACCCTGGTATGTGGATGAAGTTGCTTGACTGTGGCAAGAAGCGTATAGAGGAGCGTATCTCTTTGTGATGACCGATCTCTTTCCTTGTTTATTTTCCTAATTCTCAGTTAGATATAAACGCTTTATGGTTGCTGTTTTTTATTTTCCTAATTCTCAATTAGATATGAACGTTTTATGATTGTTTCTGTGACACTCAAGTCCCCAGACGCCAAAACTTTTTGTCTGACCTTTGCTGTAGTTTTCATGCAGCCGACATCATAAACACTCTTTTGTTTTGTTTTGTTTTGTTTTCTGCAGTTGTCTAGCATTGAGACTTCCAGATTATTCGTTTTGTGCTCAAGTCCTTAGACGTAATCAAACTCTACCGACCATTTCCGCAGTCCTCAATATTGCCCACACCGATTGCTTCACTATTCCAATAGTTCTCCATCAACAGACCCACAAAATCTGGATTCATCATGTTATCCCAACACCGTCATCCGAGAGGTTGCAGCAACATACCTAGTTCTCACTCGTGAGTGACCGGGTTACTGTCGCTGTCTGACCCCATCATGGCATCTTCCTCGGCAATGAGAATGATTCACGGTGTTCATCTTCTTCTCCTCCATGCATGCTGATGTGTTATTCACCATCACCTACAGTTTTTTTTCCCTTTATAATGTCTTCTGTCCACTTCATTTTCTTTCCCGTAAAAAACGGGAATTCAGATCGTGTCGTAGTCAACTCTGGAAAGCGCAGTCAGAGATCTATGTAGCACATGCAAAAAAGTTCTTCCACTCATCCGTCCAGCCCCCCACCTTGTGATGAAGAGGAAACAAACGGTTGTGGTCCGACTTCAGCCAGCGCCTTGGGGAACATAGTCTGAAGAACGCTGCATCTGCAGTGCAGTCTGGAACCCTGGAGGCTGCAACAGGTAGCATTACACTTGAGCGCAATGAGTTGATCCCAAGAATTGCGCTATATAAAATCCATACATTATTATTATTATTATTATTATTATTATTACATGAAGTACTGCGCTGTTCTGCGGCTGAGGTTCAGCACCATCAACAGACCTTTCACCAAAAGGTTGTTGAACACCGATTCCTTTCTTCGAGCACAGCGAGATCCGAGATGGCGTGACGGATAACACCCAGCGTCATCAGCTGGTGTAGTCTCTCCACTTTCCCGTCCATTCATCGCCACACACGTCCACAGCGAACTTCAGGCATAGACAGAAGTGAAATGGCGCACCGGATTAAGTTCCACATGATCAGCCTAAAGATCTTCTCCAGTACACTCCCTGCGCGTGCATTTATTGCTATTAGGAAACTTCAGGCAGAGTCTGACTAAGGTGAGGCGCAGTCACCTGAAATGAAGCTTCGTCAGCTGAAGCAGTCTCATTAAAGTTCTCTGCCCATTCACTGCATACACGTGTTCCCACATCAAACGTCAGGCATAGCACGAACTGAGGTGGGGCGTCAGCTGAGCAGAAGGGGCGGCGATCCCAGCGGCGGGGTGGAAAGCCGGGTACATAGGCCCAGGGTGGTGGTGGTGACCGGCGTGGTGGGGCGGAGGCTGCGCAGGACTGCTCCAGTACGGGTGGGAGGACCCCAAGAAAGCCGAGTTCATCTGGGAGGCGGGGGGCGGGTAGGGGGTGAGGGGAGGCTTGGCGGAGGGCGGGTAGTGGGCGGGGGACCCCAGCATCCAGTCAGGGGGGCGGTAGGAGGGCGGGGTGTCCGTGGGGGAGGAGGGCTGGATGGCCTGGGCCAGGCCCGCGAAGTCAAACCTGCACACACCGGCAACACACCTGATCATCGGCACCTGGACGATAAGGGCAGCTACGGTAATTCATGTCTCTAAATGGTCTTTGACTATGTTATAGTCTGCAACAAACAAGCAGGCACACACGTGCACAAACACACGTGCACATACACATACACACGTGCGCGCACACATACACATACAAGCGCGTACACATGCATCGCACACACACACACACATGGGCCCATGCCTACACATCCATACACACACATGTGTACATTCACTACACACACACACCAAAGAAAAGGCAACCAATGTTAGGCAGGCACCCCAGGTCTGACCAGCGCATTGGGCTAATGCGTAGGTCAGACATCTGCTAAGTCGTAGCCACGAGACCTTCTTCAATTCTCTCATCTTAGCTGTTAACTCATCTATCCATCAGCTTAAAATCATGCGTAATGTGGTCTCAAAACTTAGCGGATGTGGTGTAGCGTATATGGACTACTCCGCACGCAGTGACGCCTCCTTGATGAAACTGAAACTGCAATAAAGTTAGTACACCTGATCACCAACACCTGAACGGCAAGGACAACTAAGGTAATACATGTTTCAACATGAACATTGAGTAGGTCATAGTCTGCAACACTGTAACCCACCTGACGATCAACACCTGGGCGGTGAGGACAACTAAGGTAATCCATGTTTCAACATGGACATTGAGTAGGTCATAGTCTGCAACGAAGTCAATACACCTGATCACCAACACCTGAATGACAACTAAGGTAATCCATGTTTCAACATGGACATTGACTAGGTCGTAGTCTGCAACACTGTAACCCACCTGACGATCAACACCTGGGCGGTGAGGACAACTAAGGTAATCCGTGTCTCGAGATGGACATTGACATGTCACAGTCTGCTTCTTCATCAATGAATCTGGTGGTGTCTGATGTTTCTCACAACGTGACAAAAGGGTGTTCGCTTGTTTGCTAGGTCTCCGCTCCGTGCAATGTTTCTGATAGGTCTTTTATCCTGTCTATCATTATGCATATCTTCGTGGCTATCGTTTCTAACATCGTGCCTATCATCATATTAATTATCATGTCCACCATCGTGTCTATCATAACTCTTAAATCTTGTCTATCAGCGTGTCTGCTATCGTGTCTATCATCATGTCTCTCATCGTGTTAACCCTCATATCAAGCATCGCGTCTGCCATCATGTCTGTTCATCACTTCTTTCACCCTGTCTATTATCATGTCCATTATCATGTCTACCATCGTCTACGTCATCAAGTCAATGACCATGTCTATCACCGTGTCTATTATCATGACCATCAACGTGTCCATCATTACGCCTGTCAGGTTATGTCATGTCTAACATGAGGTTTACCATCTTATCCATCATTAGATTTACCATCGTGTCTATCATAATGTCTACCGTCATGCCTATCATCATGTCCGACATTGTGTCTACGATCATGTCTTACGTTGTGTCTATCATCGTTTCTATCATCACGTCTACCGTTCTATCATTACCTCAATCACCATTTCTACCATCATGTCACCTATCATTATGTCTATCATCGAGTCAGTCATAATGTTTCCCCCGAAGTCGGAGTGTGGCTGCCCATGTGGCGGGGTAATCAAAAACGGTCACACACGTAATGCTCTCATCCCCAGCTGATGCATTTCTACCATAGTGTTCAAGTACTTCGGCTGTTTGGATGATCCCTGGAGTCTTTTAGCTAGGGTACGACAACAACAACAGTCATAACGTTCATAACGTTTCGTGTCATTCATCATGTCCGTCATCGCAACTGTCATTATCTATCGCCGTGTCTGTCACAATGTCCGTCATGGTGGCCATGATCATGGCAGGAACGATACTGCTGGTACTTGCTGATGCCAATACCATTTCAATTACTCCTCTCGTCCTCTTCCACAGACCACCCTTCGATCCCCATCACCATACATGTGCCCCCCCTCTCTCTCTCTCTCTCTCGCACCACCAAAGAAAGCGTACATGAACAGAGAAATAGAGAAGGACAGAGGACAGGAAGGTAAAGAGGGGAAGGGGGAAACGCGTGCAAGGCACGGATGGTGTCAGGGTATGGACAAGGCAGGAAGGAGGGAGGAGGAAAAAGACGGAAGACGACATAGAAGGAAAGAGTGAGGGAAGGAGGGTAAAAGGGACGGAGGGAGGGAGGGAGGAAAAAAGAGGGGGGACATCCAAAATTGAAGATAAGGGAAAACAGGAAAAATTACATATAGAGGAAAGAGGAAGAGAGAGATAATGTTGCTTACAGCCCAGCCGACCGCAAGGGGACATATCTGGGAAAGAGGAAACGACAGTTTAGGAGAAAAAAAAAAGAGGCAAACAGGAGTATGGACGGAAGAGATGGGGAGGGAGGCGAGAGAGGCAAGGTGAAGGATGGTACGAACTGGAAGGAAGGGGCGCGGACAGGAACGTGGGTTGAAAGTGGAACGAGAAACTAAAAAAAAAAAAAAAAGGGAGTGTCAAAATGCAGAGCAAGACAGCAAAGCGTCTCTCTCTTTCACTCCACTCCAGCCGCCCGCACTTCAGATCATCGAGACATCGGACCACAGCCCAGGCCCTCACCTGTAGGCGTATCTCTTGCCGTGCACCTTGGTCATGATGTTCTTGTCGTAGTAGTACCGCAGGGCGCGGCTCAGCTTGTCGTAGTTCATGTTGGGCTTGGACTTCCGCTCGCCCCATCTCCTGGCCACTTCGTCCGGGTCCACCAACTGGAGGAATACATTGATGAACACGAGTGAACGATCTGAGGAATACAGAAACGTAGGGATGAGAAACTGAAAGAAGAACAGAATATAGCCAGAAAGGAAAGAGAACAACATCAACAACAACAACAACAACAAA
>CM065725.1:9239498-9244498 GCA_033310375.1 Conus canariensis | reverse complement strand
CAACACAGGTGAACAGAGGGTTTAAGCTCTGCTGACACACACATCAATCAGCCAGTCTACGAGCACAAAACTCTGATCAAACATCATGATTATTTACTGTCATTGCGATCGGTGCTTCAAACATTAAACAACATTGTCCTCGTATGTTGATGTCCACGCGGGCGTGCGCGATCACACACACGTGTGCACACTCACACACGTGTGCACACACCATACACGCGCGCGCGCACGCGCACACACACACACACACACACGCACGGACACGCATACACAAACACAACCGCGCGCGTGGACTCGCTTTCACAGACAAAAATGGCTTCCTCTTCTCCCCACAACAAGACTTGAAATAATCAACTTCTTGCATTTTACAAAAACTATATTTTGACAGGATAAAGACCGACCGACAACAGCAACGTCTACTGCTCGTCTACCGAGACAGCCCGGCTAGGTTTGTCATGTCCGCACGTGAAACAGCTACTCACCCTGCATTCTCCAGGAAGGACTGGCGGGGTCGCTGTAGCCTTTGGCAAGACACGGGGAGCTGAAGGACGACTGGCTGTAGGCTGAAACACGCCAGAGACCACCTTGGACGTTACCATAAACATCATCGTCATCGTGGCCATCGACTGGTCTCAACAGACACAAGGCAACCCCCATCTTGCGCCGAATTCAATGAGATGAGCGACTGCTCGGTTCTTCATTTTCGTTGTCCCGAGTGTTGTTTATCTTGCCTGAAGAAGACCTAAGTGGTCGAAAGGCGTCGTGTAATGTCTTGTGATTCGTTTGTTCATGTTTGGCAGATGCAATCCTTAATTTTTCTTTTTAAATATTTTAGATCTCCGCCTGCAGTCGCCTCACTGTGCAAAACAAGACACGACAAAGACATCTGGACGCGTGGGACGGGGAAAGGGGAGGGGCTAAGCCGGGTGGGAGAAGAAGGGGGGTGGGGGGGGGTATAGGTCAGGGGGAAAGGCGACAGGACGGGGAGGAAGGGGAGAAATCGAAAGCAGAGTAAAGTGTTTTCGGAAAGAAAAAAATTGTCGGTGTGATGCTTAAAGAAGCGTACAGGGTACCTCCCAGAGTGCTGTCCCCATCACATGAACTAAAGATACGGTCATACGAATAACTCGAACGCAGTGGCCAGGGTAATAACCTAATTGGAAAAAAAAATCGCACAGAGCAACAAAGACCAGAAGCCCATGCATACACAATCTAATAAAGTTGCAGATTAGAAGAAGGGCATGTGCAGAACTCTCACACACACACACCACGCACGCGCGCATATAGGGTATGTGAGGATTCACATATACCCCCCCCTCCCCCTTTCCCTCCCCGTATTTCTCTCTCTCTCTCTCTCTCTCTCTCTCTCTCTCTCTCTCTCTCTCACACACACACACCACACAAAACTCATGAAGATATGTCCGTTGTCTACACACACGCGTGCGCGCGCGCGCGCGCGCGCACACACACACACACACACACACACACCACAACACACAACACACACAACGACTTACGGAAAGACCTGGACACGGAGCTTGCGTTGGCAAACCAGGAACATTTGGAGAACTCGGCGTCTGTAGAGCGACAATAAAAAACATTAACTGCATTGGGGAAAAAATGAAAGAAAGAGGCAGAAAAAAAGGACTAAAGAAGTTTTCGTTATTTTAAAGCCCAACGACTGCAGAAGCCACATGAGGGCTGCAACCAAGTTAAAATCAAGACCAAGTTCAAATTATTAATGCCAAGACTAAAATTCAAAACCACGAAGATTAAGTCAAAATACCGATTTCTTTTCACACACACAACACACACACACACAACACACACACACACACACACATATCAGGTGGAACAATTCTGAACAAAGTTTTTTTTTTAATCCACATTCAAGTACTCGTGTCTACCTACAGCCATTTACAATCGACGTGTAGGCTAATACTGAATGGTCCATCTCATCCTGTCCAACAGGGGTCTCCTTCCTCTAGAAAGAATGACAGTGACAGTAGGCTAGTGAATAGTGCACGACACAAAACGATAAAGGGGACAGTATTTTGAAAAGAAAAAAAAAAGGAATAAACTAGGACGTAAGCAACTGAAAGCAAGAACCAAGTTTTAAAAGTGGGCCGAAAAATGGAAGGCGAAAAACTGGTTGTAATGTGTAGGGCTTTTTTTAAATTTCATTTTTTTTATTTTTGGATGCACTTTGGACATGACAACGATACACTTCGTTTTCATTCAACGTCCATCTTGCACCCAACTTGAGAAGATCAGCGATTGCTCGTTCTTCGTTTTTCATTCTCCTGAATGTCGTTTCTCTTGCCTGAAGAAGACCTTAGGGGTCGATACGCGTCGTTTTTTGTCTTGTAATTTGTTTGTCCATTTCGTCTTACGGATGATTATGATTTCTCCTTAAAAATTTGTACGCTTTGTGTTACTATCTGAACATTATTTTTTTTTTAATACCTCAATTGATCTAACCCGTGTGTGTAGTAATCAATATTTGTTTATCTTCATCATATATTTCACTCAGATGAAATTTTGACCGTTGAGGGAATGGTCAAAATATGCGTGCGCGCGTGTTTTTCTTAATTCAAAAATGACTTACCTGAAATCAATTTCTTTAGAAGTCATGAAGGTAAAAGGAAATAACAAAAAATCTAAACAATGAAGGTAGGTAAAATGGGGAAGGGGGGGGGGGGGGCCTAGGGGAAAGAAAAAGATGAATGGACCAAATAAAGAAAGAAGATTTGCTACGTTACGATCCACAAAATTCCCTGTTGTATCAGAAAACTTCAAATTAATCGTACGAATGAATTTTACCTACAGAGATATAGTTCTTAAAAAAATATAGGTTATTGAGCAACGTTGTTTTTTTTATTACTTTTTTTTTTCTTTCTCTCTTTTCCTTTTTTCGGTTTTGTTTCTTGTTTGTTTGTTTCTTTCTTTCTTTCCGTCTTTCTTAATCGTGTTTATTAGATTACCTTGTCGGGTGACGGAAGTCAGAGTGTCGTGTGCAGAAGCTGGTGCGCATGTCCAGTGACGTCCGTTTGACGTCATTCCTTCCGCCGACATGGGACTAAAGCACGCTGCACAATGCGAACAACGAAAAGGGGTTTCACAATTAAACCATCAGCCATAATTGATAACAAGTGGTAAACGAGGTTCTCTTTGGATGGATATCATAACCAACAGCCTACCACTTTTCAAATCCCCAGCTACATCAATTCCAAATAAATCATTGAATTAAATAACTTGATCATGAGTTTTGTTTTTTGTTTTTTTTTCAAATAGCCAAGCTTGAACATTAAAAAAGCAAGAATCTGCTGATAATTATATGTCAGAACCATTAATAGTTTGTTTATATTTAAATGAATGAATAAGAACCAACCGCAGTGGCGAAGTGGTTAACGTCGTGGACGCCCGGCTGGAAGGTCGCCGGTTCGATTCCCATCGGAGCCATCTATTTGTGGGAAATTCCTGCCCCGACTGGCTCCGACAGTGTTGCTCAAATTTCCTGACCAACACAGCAGGTGTCTTATCTCTCGGGCCTGACTGGCGCCAGGATATATTATGAAAGTACACCTCTGTCATGCAGTCTCAGAGCAGAATGGCAATTCGCAGCATCTGTTTCATCATCGTCAACCCCATCAAACAGCGTTTTAAAAACATTCTCAAATTGTGTGGCCTTCCATGCCCTGCTCTTATGGTGACCCAAGTTTCGACTGCCTCTCCGCGACTATGGATTCGTTTTAATTTGTCGGGGAGTCACCGGTATCGCCAAATTTATCATGGACGGGCGTGGTGGCGCCCTCCAGGGGGGAGCTCACCAACACCAGCTCAGCGGCTAAGCCGTTACTGTCGTCAGCAGGGGTTTTGCAGATGGTGTCCTGCGTATGCTGGATCAAACAGGCACCACTGAACACCACCGAAGTGACTCGGCAGCAGTGCAGTGTCTCCTCTGGTGGGCTGCCTCATGACGACTTGACACTGACTGGTCACAGTGGGTTGCCGATGCGGGGCTGTGGCTGTGGAGAAGGGGTCAGAATGCGGCGTAGGTGCAATGCCACTATGGTGACACGGACGACTGAACAGAAAAAAAAAGACGGTCAAAACTAAGCTGCACGCTCATTTATTTGATAAAAGGATTATTCATCTTTAGAACTCATTGCCATAATATAGTAACAGCGAAGCTAAGTGGCTACATGTTCTTCTTGTCACTGTCCTGAATGTTATTTGTTTTTGCCTGAAGAGGTCAAAATGTATTGTGTCTAGTCCTGTACTCTGTGTCCTTAGCGGTAACTAACCCCCTCTCTTTCCAAATTTTGCTTCATTTTCCGCCCCCAGTCACTCCGTTTTGAAACATAATAACAGCAGGAAAAAGGCCATTAGAGAATCAACTGAATAACCTTTTTTTCAATATTGTTTTTTTCCTGCTGTTACTATGCACTGTCAATGGGTGCTAAAAAGTAATAATCCTGTCATTAAAATAAATGTGCGTGCAAGTTAGTTTTGATCGCTTTTTTTTCTTTTCATCTTCTTGTTTCCAGACCAAATTTTTACAACTTAACGCCAGTCAAACACACAATATACGCTGTGCATCCTCAACAATACTGTTTACATGCCAGACCTAGCAAAGCATGGAAACGGTTGTTCTTACAGCCTCTATGTTATATTCATTGACGTGATACGGTATGATATTGTATGATGCTAGCACAACACTCACAAATCAAGACATGCGCACCTACGCCCATGAACATGATTCTTTAGTTCATTTGCAAAGATAAATCTGCCATTTTTGAACATTCATCATCTTCGTCTCACACGCATGATTCGGATAACCCATATTCTTGTTTGGTCATTAGTATATAAACGTACATTATTATGCAGCATTCGTATCCCTAACACCAACCCAAAGCATTGTTTATTAGAATTCTCTCTCTCCTCTCTCTCTCTCTCTCTCTCTCTCTACCAATGCACAATCAATTTTACTCACGTAC
>CM065725.1:9229498-9234498 GCA_033310375.1 Conus canariensis | reverse complement strand
TACTGAAAGAAACACCGACACTTTCCCTGACATCTCCACGCAGTGCATGCCTCCCCAGTTACAGAAAAGGAAACCCGACAAGGTGGACATTCATCAAACTGAAGACGTTAACATGTAAGGTCATCACATCTACATGTCTTGATAGACTGGGATGGTTGATAGACGAACCTTCCTCAATTGCCCCGCCGCACGAATGAAAGTTAATTGCTCAGACGCTTAAAATGGATTTGATATTAAGAATAAAACCATTGGATTCCTAGTTTTCTTTTTCACTAGATACAAACACGGGTATATATTACGAGAGAGAGAGAGAGAGAGAGAGAGAGAGAGAGAGAGAGAGAGATGGGGGGAGAGTTTGGAAACCCGCTTGAAAAAAAAAAAAAAAGACAAATCACTCCAAACGGAGAAGTAATTTTCATTTTTCACGCGGCAGTGCGGGGTTGGCGTGATTTATTACTTTTTATTCTCTCGCTCTCTCTCTCTCTTGGGGGGGTGGGGGGTGGGGGGGAGTAGGGACCCCATTCTGTACCCCCCCCCCCCCCCCCCCTGTTATTTCAATCATTTCTCGGCCTTTCTCGTTCACCCACCCCGTCGGAGGTAGGTCAGACTGGTGAGCAGAACGTCAGCCTCGTAAGGTCCCACCAGCTGCATAAGATCTTCTCTGCGCATGCGGCACAAACTGCGTCCGTCCACGTGACTGAAGCGCGAGAGGTCCAGCGTGCGCAGTCCTTGATCACGTGACACGAGTTCCAGCCACCTCTGGACGTGGGTCGGGCTCCACAGGTGAGGATCTGTGGATACAGACAACGAAACAAATCAGTAAATTAATGAAATTCCGTGATCTTCTCCGTGATCTGTGGATACAGACAACGAAACAAATAAGTAAATTAATGAAATTCCGCGATCTAATCTTTGATGTGTGGACAAACACAACAACACATATCGGTAAATCAATAGATATATAAATAAACAAATAAATACGATCTTCTCTTTGATCTGTGGATAATGACAACGAAACAAATCAATAAATGAATAAAATCCATGATCTTCTCGTCAATCTGCGAATAAAGCCAAGGAAAAAATCAGCAAATACATAAAATCTCTGATCTTCTCTTTAATCTGTGAATAAAGACAGCGAAACAAATCAGTAAATGAATAAAATCCGTGATCCTATCTTCAATCTGCGGATAAAACCAAGGAAAAAAAATCAGTAAATAATTAAAATCCATGATCTTCTCTTTGATCTCTGGATAAAGAAAACAAAGCAATTCTGTAAATAAATAGAAATCTATTTCTTTTCCCCCCATTTTGTCTCAAGAGTACTTTGGCTTTTTACTCACTGATTAGTTTCATACATTTCCATACACTTATTAGGTTCCTTTTGTATTTTCTATATACGTTCCTTTTGCATTCTCTACATGTCTATGCGGTTGTGTATTTCTTAGGTTTCATTTCACTGTCGTTGCCGTTTTCTTTGTCACTGTTTTTTCTATTACTATCATCATTATTTCAATAACTATATTGAACTATTTTCTTTTCTTCTTTTCTCTCAATTATTGTTATCACTGTTACTATTATTATTATCAAGATGATGATGATGATGTTGACGATGATGATGATGACGACGATCATTTCAATGTGTTTCTTCTCCCCTTCAGCCAGTTCCCTGTTCTGTTTGGTCGATTTAGTTTTTCACCCAAGACCACATTGTGCACCGAGATATACGCAATAAGTGACTGTTTGCTCGTCTTTTATATTCGATGTTTTGAATGTTATTTGTTCTGCTTGAAGAAGACCAACAGGTCAAAACGCGTTGTGCCTGTTTTGTAATTCGTTTGGTGGCCTATAATTTCAGTGTTGCTCTTATGTTTAAATTTTGGCCAGTAGTCACCCCAGTTTGAAACCAGAAATACTTCAGTATGGCGCTTTGTGATAACTGAAAGCCGTCAGCTGTTGCATCATCAGCCTGTATACGTGTACCAAGAATTCCATTTTTCGGATCCTAAAACCACGACAGTATCACCACTCACTCTACTTGAAAATAAAACAAAAATAAAACATCACTAAGATTTTTTTTTTCACGGTTGGTTTCTGTTGAAAATTCGATCTGGTATCTGCGAATGGGGTTTGTCTGTCTCGTTGCTTGGACAAACCGGTGCTTGACTGGGAAATCGTGATTGGCTGGCTGTGAATTTTACTCGCGTCACTTGCCTTTAAAAGCTGTCACAAGGTAACAATAGGCAACGTTTTCAACATGTTCAATAGAAGATCACTACGAAATAAGGCAAGCCGTCTTTACTTTTTAGTGAAACGTTCTGAGAATGTCCCTTCCAGGGGGAGGGGGGGGGATCTAAACTGAAACATGATCGAATGCACGCGTATAATGCACGAGTTGTCGCCTGATATCAACTGGGAAAAAGTCATCATAGCTGCAGTAGCAGCAGCGGCGCCACCAGCAGCATCCATGCATGTTTTTCACAGCCACGGACACGCTTGTCTGCAGTGAGCCTTGAGCTATGTCAATATGATCAGTATCAGCAGCAAGCGGTAGCAGCAGTGGTGGTAATAGTAAACACACACACACACACACACACACACACACACACACATTCACAGACACACACACACACACATTCACAGACACACACACACACACACACATTCACAGACACACACACACACACAGACACACACACACACACACACACAGACACACACACACACACACACACACATTCACAGACACAGACACACACACACACACACACACACACACACACACACACACAGCCATACAAACTAGAAGCTGGGAGGGGGTGGGTCACAATGAAAGGCAAACCACTGCGCTCCCTTCTTCATGTCTGCAGCTCAATGAAGCAAACGAAGCCAAAGAAAACGATGCAGACTCTACAACAGAAACACAATCGTGTACGTGCAAGTTCAAAATCACAGTAACGCAAACGCTTGGAAAAGCAAATTATCATGAGACAGCAAAGCAGGAGGGCGAGGTGAGTGTAGAGACAGAGCGAGACATAAAAACAGAGAGAGAGAGAGAGAGAGAGAGAGAGAGAGAGAGAGACCGACCGACAGACAGACAGACAGACACTTAGAGACAGATGGTGAGCAACACAGAATCATAATTCGTCAACATAGTTTCTTTAAACTGACAGATAATGAGAGAGAGAGAGAGAGAGAGAGAGAGAGAGAGAGAGAGAGAGACAGACAGACAGACAGACAGACAGAGAGAGAGAAAGAGAATGCGAATGCGAACGTTTAATGCCTATAGGCCATAGGCATATTCTCATAGAGAGCGAGAGACAGAGAGGTGGGGGTCTGCGACAGAATACTGACCGTCCATAAAGCTTCCCCAGAAGTAAACCATGGCAAAATTTACGTTGAATCAACCTTAGCCAAAAAGTCTGATGACCAGCACAATTTATCTTCGCTGGCTTTCTCTCTGGAATCCAAACTAAGCCTACATCACAGCTACAGCTCTTACAGAACACAATCAGAATTCGCAAATCTCCAACTTCAGCAACACAAAACTGCAACAAAAACCAGACTATCTGCTGCTTTTTTTTTTTTTTTTTAAACAGGTCAACACCGACTTATGACTTCCAAACGTTGCTTTAAATGTACGGGGAAAAAATCACTGTCAAACAACGCTACACAACTTGAGAGAAAATGTGCGTAACGGAAGAACGTGTCAGGCAACATACGATCAGGAAAAAGGCTCTAAACCCAACGTCCTGCTCAATATATAGACGGCAGCCGGTCTGTCGAGTTACTGACAGACCGCGACAACATGTTCGATCCGAATGCCGGTTGTCCTTCCGAGAAAAAGGCGTGATGACAACTTGCATCAGTACCTCTTGACCGGACCAACCGGGTCTGTGCTGAGGAGGATGACAATCCCATTTAACAGACCTGGAAGCTGACATCCTCAAAAGAACAGCGGAAGAACACACCGAACGAAACCACCGTTCTCATCTTCTCTGATAATGCACGCATGATACTGAAGGAATGCATTGTTCGCGGGTCTACAGTTCAGGCCTACCTGCGATTTAACCCATCTCGTATTCTCCCCGCTTTCAAAGTTGACTGAAAAGACAGGGCCGGTGTCTTGGAGACGTCGGAAATGTGTTCAGACCTCACCGTCCCCTTCATTTCTGCACCCGGTCATTTTGGAGCTCGTGCCTCCCCCAGCCATCACTTTCTCGGCTAACGGCGCTCCGCAAGGTGGCCTCTGATCCCCGGCTGCTCTATGTGGCGCTGACAAGGGAGGCGAGATATTAATCGAGATAGGACGCCCCGTCCTGGTTCTCTCCCTTGGCCGCCACCCCTCACCGATCCTGCTCGCCGTGAAGATGGCTGATGATATCTTGGAGGTTAATCCCCACAATCTGCCGGTCAGCAGGTTAGTGACAGGACTCGCCACTTCACACGTTCAACTCACCACCCCCCCCCTCCCTCCCCCATCGCCTCCCTCCTCTTTGGGGTGTGCGAGGTATTCAAGCATGTCCAGATCAGCCCATAGACGTTCACTTTCTTGGTTGGCTTCACCTTGACCGGGGGATGTTTGGGGTTGGATTAGTGCTGTTCATAGACTCTGCACATTTGCTTGTTTGGGTCACCGAGTCCTCTTTATTGTCTGGTATAAAATGAATGCTCGTTGTCATGTTTTGAACGTGAAAAGTGCGATATTTTCGATGATTATGAGAACACACAGGCACAGAAATGAAGAGAGGAAGACAGACAGAAGCGGCAAGACCAAGCGTAACGGTCCAGAATGGTGCAGACAGCCAGCTGAATGCGCTCTTCTTCTTTTGCTGCCGTACCGTTCCCTATGATATAATTTGTTTCAATAATACTATATGTATAACTTCTGGTGGCTGTACTGTGACGCCGTGTGTGTGTGTGTGTGTGTGTGTGTGTGTGTGTGTGTGTGTGTGTGTGTGTGCGTGCGCGCGAGCGCGCGCGTGTGTGTGTATGTGTGTGTG
>CM065725.1:9194498-9224498 GCA_033310375.1 Conus canariensis | reverse complement strand
CTTCCCCATTCTTCTATCATTAGTTGTGCTAAACTGTCTCTCTCTCTCTCTCTCCCTCTCTCTCTCTCTGGCGCGCGTGTGTGAAATCTGCCTTCTCCTCTCCCTGCTTTCCCTCTTTTCACACAGATCTGTTTCTGGCACAGTGTGTGTGTGTGTGTGTGTGTGTGTGTGTGTGTACGCGCGCTCTCGTGTGTGTGCGTTTCATTGAACAAAAAGGAAAAGGAACAATACATAAACGAAGAAAACAGAAAAAAAGAAGAAAATAAAGCCATACTCATTACACGCATGAACTGGAAAAAAAAATCACATCGACTACACAATGTATTCCTATTTTACACTTCGCTAGTGGATACAAAGAACTCCTCCCCTCTCCCGGCACCCTCCCACCAATATCTCCCATCCACCCCCTGTTTCCCATGACCCCAACCCCCCCCCCCCCCTCCCCCTTCTTTATTTAGACTTCTGCAGGGTCGTCGTCTAAAGGACCACGTCATCATTTTCTTCGGCACTTCGTTGCCAGGTGGAGGTGCGCAACAAAGCGTTATCAGTTTCACCCGCTCATGCGTGCGCAGGAGAAAACAATGACGTCTCTCTCTCTCCTTTTCTTGTTTCCTTTTTTTTTTTTTTTTTTTTTTTTAAATTGGTGCTTCACTGTTACACGGTGGAACTGCTGGCGATGGCTCGCCAGACGTGTCGCCTGAGGGGTCTTTATGCGTATTTCCAAAGATTTCAACGGTACGGGATCAGTATCCCCGCACTTGTCATCATTATCGCTCTTACTCGAGAGTTTTCACGTAGCGCCTACCGTCGGTTGATTCAAGCTGTGAGAGATTCACAATTCATGCTCTTATTGGCACAACGGAAAGCTACTCGCTGGCGCTAGTCATTCGTTTCCTGTCATCATTCTGTTGTTTATCAGTCGCTCAGTTACTCACCCGTTCCCTCGATCTTTCATGGAGAATATAAGCTGTATGTGTATCTGCCACAGCCAGACTAATAAACAAACGGACCTTCTCTTCTGAAAATTGATGGGCTATTACTTGAAGAAAAGATGCCATGTGTACATCCACACATGGAAACGCGATTTACTGTCTCATTCGAAAGACTTTTTTCTTTATCCTAGAAAATGGAGTCAGAACCAATGTTAATACGGTGGGGGGAAAATAATCCTATACCAAAACGACCTGGTGGAAATTCGAACCCACAACCCAAAGGATAGCCATGATGGCGAGTCCGGCACACAACCAACCGAGCTGTTCCGGCCGCTTTTGCTGATCGGAGTCCCACGTAGGCATCCCTCACTTCCTGTTGGACTGACTGGCTATACGTCTTCCTGCTGTTTACGGGCCGCCTGTTCGCCCGCTACCCTTTGCCACTGGTAGCGTAAAATTGTCACCTTTGAAGCGCGCTTACAACAGTCCATGCACAGGGAAAGGGTACGTGCAGGCTGGAGACCGACTCCGCTGAACAGCGGGCAAGAAGTCGCAGGCATACGTGGTAACCCGTGAGGGCGCACCACCTTCTGAACGGTTCTCTCGCCCGGATACCTGCGCGAGCGAACGGGACCCCGAAAACAGTGCATTGTGGGAAACGAGGCGGTTACACTGATCCCCTCCTCTCTGCGTCTTTGGTATCTCGAAGTTAGTGTATTCCGTTCGGACAAAACCCAGAGTTAGTTTTAGGTTGATACCATCGAAGAAATTGAGAGTGTTTTCCGGTGTCGGCTTTCAGGTTGTCACCCGTGGTGTCAATCGATTGGAGAGCGCGCCCTACACCGCATATATTAGCACAGGCGCGCCAACACTTTGGTCAAAACGTACACACACATGTGCGCGCGCACACGCCAATACACACCGACAAAGAGCTCGATAATTTTTTTTTTTTTTTTAAAGGAAAAAGATGAATCAAGACAAGAAAAAAGAAAGAATGAATGAATTCATGAAAAAAAAGAAGGGGAAGGATTGTCTAGATTGACACAGATACGCACGCGATGGAGATCCAATGCAAGACAAATTATTGTCTTTTACTGCTTGGGTAAAGTTAAACGCATGAAGTATCTGCGTTTCTAAATTTACGTTGCAATTCTCTCTCTCTCTCTCTCTCTCTCTCTCTCATTTTCATATCATCGGTCCATATGCAACGTAAGCAGCGAAGCAGACCCACTCATTCCAGTATCACCTCCCCCCCCTCTCTCTCTCATTTTCATATCATCGGTCCATATGCAACGTAAGCAGCGAAGCAGACCCACTCATTCCAATATCACCTCCCCCCCTTCTCTCTCTCTCTCGAGTGTGTAATTGAGAGAGAGAGAGAGAGAGAGAGAGAGAGAGGGAGGGAGAGAGAGTTTTAATTGCGAAGGCCTACGACCCATTTACACTGTATGAAGAAAAGGAGGAGGGGGAATATTTACACGGAAACACACACACACACACACACACACACTCTCTCTCTCTCTCTCTCGCGCGCGCGCGCGCAATCACACACACAGTGTTCAGAAGGAAGGAAAGAAAATAAGTATCCTTTGACTATGAGTGAGAGAGAGAGAGAGAGAGAGAGAGAGAGAGAGAGAGAGAGAGAGAGAGAGGACAGACAGACAGTCAGACAGACATAGAGAGAGAACATCCACATTCTGAATAAAAATGTTTTACTTGTCCCGATGTAAACCTCGCGCGCCCCTCCCCCCCCCCCCCCTCCCCCCACCTCCGCCCTTCCGAATGCCTGTCAGCAGGATGCCCAAACCAGACCAACAGTGATCACCATTTTGATTGGCCAATGACTCCGGACTCGGCCGATCACTTGGCATGGTACAAAAATAATGTCAATGAAATAAACGGCAACATGAAATGGAAGTTTCGCGATGCGAAATCCTCAGCAGTCGGGGTGATAATAATAAATGTCGGCAACATAACGCTAAACTTTTAATCCCCCTAAAGACGTTTCTAAAACACTGCTCTTGTCCGGCGGGCAAGTAGGCCAGCATTCACCACATGCCCGATACAAGTGAATGCCTGCCCGGGCAATTCGGACAGCCGTTACCGTCCTACCTTGAGGATGGAGTGGAATAACTATCTGAATAAATAACTAACTCAATTCATAACTGACTGACTAGCCAACTAAGAAACTATATCAATAACAGAAAATTTTAATGAAACGCGGACATGGCAGGAGTTCGCTAACAAAAATAAGGGGAATGGGAGGCAGCGGAGAGGTCGATTTCAGACACATCAATGAAGCGAGAGTGAAAGCAGCCACAGACGGCTCGCAAAATTTGTCAAATATGCGGGGTCGCATATTTGCGACTGAAACGTGTTTTGTACGATAAATGAAAATACTGCAGATGACCTAATGAGTTTCAGTTTCATCAAGTAGGCGTCACTGCGTGCGGACTAGTCCATATACGCTACACCACAAAGATGAGACAATTGAAGAAGAGGGTCTCGTGGCTACGACTCAGCGGATGTCTGACCTACGCATTAGCCCAACGCGCTGGTCAGACCTTGAATACCTACCTATTATTTTTTGTTGTGTGTGTGTAGTGGATGTACACGTGTGTGTATGATGTGTGGGCATGGGCCCACATGACCTAATAAAATGTTTGTTACCTGAGCCATTCTCCATAACACGCAATCTCTGTCCGTCTGTCTCTGTCTCTCTCTGTGGCTTTCCCTCCCCGTCCCTGTCTGTCCATCTTTAACGTCACCAAGAAATGAAACCTCGCGTGAGTGGGAAAAAAAAGTAACAGGGAGAAAATATGTACACCATCCATTAAGGAAATTCATGGATTTTTTTTTTTATCTAATGCTTCTTATTCACTACCACCAAACGCCAAATAAACGGCTTGAACGCAATTACCTGGAACACACACACACACACAATACACACACTGACCTGAGGGAATGAAAAAGGACGCACGTGCACCGTCATAGCCTCCACATGCCGCTGTTCCATCCCCCATACCACACCCTCCGGCCCCTCCGCCGAGATACTCGCCACCCCCCTCAGCAGACGTGCCTGTCACAACAGCGGAGGGGGAATGGTGGGAGGAGGGGAAGCAAAGCGAGTCGCCGCCAGTCACCGTCGTCGACGTAGGGCTGTGTGACATCATCACGCCGACATGCGGCGACGTCCAACTACCCATCATGACGTCATTAGATGACGTCGCTGGAGCAGAGACGTTAGAAGGGGTGGTTTTCCGGTCGGTGCCGTTTCTGACAATGTCCACAGGAGGCGGCGGTTTGTTCACGTCCGGAGGAGTGAAGCCGCTTATCCCGCCACCCGAGCAGGCCCTTGGGGTTGCTACCGTTAGCGACGATGACGGCGATGATGACGACATCGATGTTGCTCTGCTGACAGCGACGGAGTCCTGCGGAAGGGACTGACGTGGAAGGGGACCAGCGGTCGGGGGAGAGTCCTGGGAGGTGGCGGGCGGGGGGACGGAGTCGGCTGTGGGGGGTCCTCTCAAGCTCACGGGGTGATGGCTGTAGCTCCCTTCTCCCGGAGAGGTCAGGGGTCGCTTTTCGTAGTGCCCTTCCTGTCGGTGGAGCTTGACCCCCGCTGGACAGGTGCCCGCTGGAGAGCTGGGCGAGTGAGCGCACTGGAAGGAGAGAGCGGCAGGACTGCTGGCGAAGACTGGCTGGGAGTGCCGGGGGTCGTCCTGGGGAAAGGCCCGGAACCAGCTGAAGCCTCCACCGGCGAAGGCCGGCCCCGCGTTCTGGGAGGCCGGAACCCACTCCCACCCCCCACCCCCTGCCCCGACGACACTACGGTAGGTGTCCTGCTCCATTTTCACTCGCCGGTAGTGGGTGAAGGACATCTTAAATGGTCGCGGACTTTTTTGTTTTATTGGGTTTGTTTCAGTTCATATAAAAGACGCGCGCGCGCGCGCGTGTGTGTGTATGTGTGTGTGTGTCAGTGCGCGCGCTGGTCGGTTTAGAAATAGTTGTCCCAAAGATAGAATATGAATGCAGAGTGAAGACAACACGGAACTCTGAAGCCGTCTTGTCTTGTTATCCCCCTTTAAACAAATTCCAGTTTCGTTTCCATGCACCATTTGCTCTGATTGCTAGGACTGACGACGGTCATGGCGTTTGTAGACGATTGAAAACATACACACGTCCTTAAAATGAAAACATGCAGGCCTGTTTTTCCATCTTACCTCACACGGTTACACAATGTTCAAGTTACACAAAACATCACAAGTGGACAGCATGGACCTAGACCAAGTTTCAAGCCCTTAACATTCTATGCGGTCACTGATAGTACGAAACTATCATGGACTCGTCAAAGTCTTACGAATCAATCATCACCGTCCGCGTCTTTAACGAGGCCTGGAAAGGACCACAAACGAAAAATAATCACTTCCAGGATTCAAGAAATTAATCATGCGTGCAGATGGAAAATAAATGATAGAATGTTTGACATGCTGCTTTTAACCTAGTTTCTAGCTTAAAAATTTGATGGTTGATGTCATCACTCCCAAGTTAAGTGAGGGAGGGAGAAAAAAAATCATTGACTCTGCTGATAACGCCAAGCGCAAGAACACCTGGGTTATTTTGGGGCTATTTCTTGCATTCCATCATAAAAGACGTTCCTTCTTTCTTTTTCTTCCTTTTGTCCCCCCCTTTTTAAAAATCTTTCTTTTTTTGTTTTGTTTTTGTTTTTTGTTGATGAAATTAAAGTTTGTCTTATTTCTTTACTCGATAGTTTAACCCTTACAGTTTACATTAGGGCTCTCATCAGTATTTTTGGCGACGATCGACCGTTTCGAACTCATCAATTGTGACACCGCCATTAAAGTGTTAAACTGTTGAAGCAGACCCAGTTTTTTTTCTTTTTCTTTTCCTTCCTTTTTTTTTTTTTTTTTCTCTTCTTCAAAGATTACGTTCGCAATGAGCGTCTCTCACACCGCCCTGCTGCTCTTCCTTCTTGATGGAGTCGTTGATTTCCCTTCTCTGTTCATCCACTTCCTCCCCATGCCGTCTGTCTTCCTTCCCCTTCCACTCTCCTTCCCCGTTTTCTGGCTGTCGTCTGCTCACTTTACTCAGGATTTCCGTTCTTTGAATGATCACTCGCTATCCTTCAGGCACGTGCAAAAGGTGTCGTCTGCTCAGTTCAGTTCTCCTGCTCAGTTGCGCGACACGCCGGCGACACCGACAGTTGAACGAATGTTCAAACATACACGCAGCGTCCGCTAAAATGAAAAGTAGAAACGGAGGGAGTAAGGAACTGTTACATGGATTTTCTGTCAGCCAAATGTTGGCGGTTCCTAGCAGAGGGAACTGGCGAATTTGTCACTTTCCCCGGCACTATTTCTTCTCCGCGGCGTCAGCCCTGAGCGGCGGCGTTTTCCGGTCTGAGACTGTTTTTCATTTCCGCACGGCTAAAAGCTTCGTGCAGACTTTCTCTTTCCTGTAAAACTGCCCCTTCCTACTCCACCCCTTTCCCCTTGTTCCCCCCCCCCCCTTCTTCCCCACTCGCATCCTTCCTCAGTCGGTCGAGGAGCTGTCCGATTTCTCCCCCATCCACCCACCCACCCTCTCCCCACTGACACCGCCTCCCTCTTCTGAGTTCGATCAGACGTCAGTTTCGCTGGTTTCCTCCCCCTCACCACCACCACCACCTCTCTCGCTCTCTCTCTCTTTCTCTCTCTCTCTTCAAAGCTGTAGAAGGGATAAGAAAAAAAAAAAAAAAAAAAGGTAACGAGAACGCCTTTCCCCCCAATCGCTAATCAGTAACGGCACGCCCAGTTGTTGGTATCAACAGCGGCACTTCATTGTGCGAGCATACAATTGGCGGACGACGACTGACGAATCAGAGATAGGCTCGGCACATCGGGCTTGCTGCACGTGCATCGACCGCGCCTCCGCCCCCTCGTCTTCCAATCATTGTTTAATATTCATTATACACACACAGCCTTTCGCACTATGTGAGCGGTGAAGTGCGACATTCGTAAAACTCCGAGTCGAGTGGAGATCGCTTTGATGTGGATTGTTTCGTTCCTCTAACATTTTCAGACTGGATGAAGTTCGTTTAGGTTTCACGGAAGAATTTGATTATCATCGTCTTAGGTTTTTGACAGAGCAGCTGATTCCTGTGCGCTTTCTTTCTCATGTTTTCTTTCTTTCTTTCTTTTGTATTTTTTTTTTCTTCTAGTGAAAACATGACTGTGATGAACCTGAATGTGTTCTTCGATTTCATGTGTCTTCATTGAAAATATGCTAATCAGTTTAGGGAGAGGGCGATGGAGGGGGGGCGGGGGGGGGGGGGAGAGATATCTATCTACAAAGATACGTGTGTGTGTGTGTGTGTGTGTGTGTGCGCGCGCGCGCGCAAACATGGTATGTATATCCGTCGAGGTATTTAAGTTCCAAGTGAGGTGGAGAGGGGGGGGGGGGTGGACCTGAAACTAGAATCTGGTCCTTTTTTTTTTTTTTTTTAAGTTTGTCGACCTTCTTTCAGGTTATTTATACCTCACCCGACCACACAAAGGACTTGGACTCCATGACTCGAGCAATAAGCCGATAAACCGAACAAAGAACAGAAATTAGGGTCTACCATAGAAAGGAATCGTTTTGAGTAATACCGGGATGCCCCCACGGAGTTCACGTGTGACTGTATGCGAGTCAGTCTTGCTATTGGTCATCACACGCTTTCCGGCGTGATAGTTGCCCTACAATGTGACTATCAAATAAATAAATAAATAAACTCTGTGTGTGTGTGTGTGTGTGTGTGTGTGTGTGTTATTTATCTCTTTATTATTCATTCACTTTTTTTTTTTAACCAAGGATAATTTTGCTGTCAGTTTTTTTTCGTACTTGCTACACAGGGCTCGTTATTTCATCAACTCACCGAAAAGAATCTTACATTTTGAAAGCAGACAACTGGCATTATGAAGAATACACTCAAACAAGAAAATCTGACGGAATAAATCAGTTTTGTCACACCGGTTTAAAGTTATAACGAGTGTAACTTTCTGCTGGATGTTTTGGTAGACTTTTGCTGTCTTTTTTTTTCTCTCTGTTCATGTTTCGATTTTTCTTTGTCTAATTCTTTTTTTTTCCTTCCACATTATCGGTCAGATATCATTTAAGTCCATCCATGAGATCCCCTACCACTACCATGGCGCTATATTTGTTGGGCATTCATTTGTTTATTTCTTCATTATTTCAACCACTGCGTAGTGTGTGCCTCAGAAGGGCGCGTGGTCAAAGCGTCAGAGCGTGTGCCAACGAAGGTGACGGCCTTGAGTTCCAACCGTCAGTGGGGTCGAACTTTCAGTAGACTTGAAAGCTTTCTCTGTACATCTACCTGTTTCAGTTCAGGCAAATTGAAAGGCGGCGAAAAAAGAGGAGTCGCCTCCGCCTCGCGTTATGCCGTGCCCTTGATACTTTGAATCCCACCAGTTCTCTGCCCCTACGGCCAATAGGTTATGGGATCTTTAACGTTTTTTTGTTTTTGTTTTTAACTGCTTCCGAAGCGTATGGACCAATCCCGCAGAAAGCGGCGAGCCTGTGATGGAGGTTTTGAAGGACTCAGCTTCTGAGAAGGTCCACTTGTCCGTGCATTTAGCATTGTTGAGTTTATCATCACAAACTCTCTCTCTCTCTCTCTCTCTCTCTCTCTCTCTCTCTCTCCTCTCTCTCTCTCTCTCTCTCGTGTTATTCGGCTGAATCGTCCACACCTACCACACCCACCAAAGGCAATATTGCAGACAGAGAAAATCACCTCAGAAGAGGAGTGGCACAAGAGGACTTACCAATGCTACACCGATACCACAAGAACAATAACGCTAGCACAGGGGGGCACCTAAAATGACCTTTTTTGTCATTTTGTGGACTAACGTGATTCAAACTCGCAACCTTTGACTTAGAACTCGGTGCTTTCGACCTACGAGCCAAGCTGGCAACCATTCTCCCCATTTGTTCCTCTCCACAATGTTCCAATAAGGCGCCACGGGTGACGGGGTGTGTTGGCATCAAAAGGTCAGAGCCACATCAACACCGCTGAAGCCGAACCACAGACAGAACAACATGGCGCAGGCCCGAATGGCAACGCTACAAGCTTGCTTGCACAGCTAAGTGGGAACCAGCTACTCTGGGAATTGCCAATGGGAACCACATGACCGTTTCCTGTTAAAAAAAAAATAATAATAAAAATGATGGTGGTGGCTGTTGGTGGTTGTAGCGGTGGGTGGGTGGGGGAGGGGTGGGGTTGTGTGTGTGGGGGGGGGGGGTGGGGGGGAGGTTGTGTCCCCTTGGATCAAATTGGCTGTTTCCTGCGACCTCGGTTTTCTCAGTACAGATTTTTTTTTTCCTTTTTTTTTTTTTTTGATACAGAGAGAAGAAAACCATAAATGGTTCAAACCAGGTGCAAGAAAAATAATGAATAAACAAAAAAATAATAAACATACCAATGTAAATGCAAAATACGTACTGTTAAGTTTATGTCCTGCAAAAAGGGACTAATAATCATCCAAATCAATCTCTTTCTGAAAAAAAGAGAACTAAATCAATTAAAAAGAGAGGAGAACTGGAGCCTAACAGCAGCAGAATTCATTTCGGACACGTACTTTTTCTTTTCAGCTTTCGAATCCCGCCGCTTTTTTTTTTTCTTCTTTTTAATGCAGTATTTTTTTCTCCTTCATTTATTTATTTCTCCTGTTATTGTCGATGTGTCTGTCTTCATTTATTTTCACAATTTCATGAAAGGATGCGGAAAGCCATGTGGATCTTTACATAGATAGATAGATAAAACAAAGATGATGATGCTGACGATGATGGTAAGTGTGTGATTATTGTTATTGGTGATGGTGTTAACGCTGACTCGGTTGCAGGTGAACTTTACAAAACGAAGCTCAGTGAGTGCTCGCGCGTGCACGCCGTGTGTGTGTGTGTGTGTGTGTGTGTGTGTGTGTGTGGTGTGTGTGTGTGTGTGTGTATGCGCGCGCGCACGCACTCTTTAATTTTATTTCAAGAAGCAGCAATTTACTAGAGTTATTATTTCAAACAATTCAAGATACGCAGGCGTTGAAAATGTTATTCAGTTTCTGTTATCTATGTCTATGTATTTATCTGTATATTCATTCATTTATTTATTTATTATATCACAAAGGAATGTGCAAAAAGAAACAAGAAAAAGACAAAAAAAATAAAGAAAAAAGTGGTTTTGCCTGTTATAAGTGTCTGAATGAAAACACAACAACAAAACAAATGAAATAGAATAAAACAGAAAAGAATGAAAAAGATTTGACAAATATTCGGGGGAGCGCAGACCTCCGTCACGGTTGAAGGAGTCCTGACTCACTCCAGTGATCAAGGTCTGTGGGCAACTTTCCATTTCTCCGACAATTTTCGTTAAAACCGGTACAGTAATGCCTACGTCATCGTCATTTACAGAACCCTAGGCCTGGTCTTTAAGTCTGTGAATACAGATCGTTGCTAAAATTTGATGGCTTTTTTCTTGCACCACATTCCTTCATTCTATCAAGTTTTGTCAAGACTGGTTCCATAGTTTTGAAGTAACTTCGCTGACAGACAGACAGACAGACAAACAAACGGACGCTGGTGAAAACATCGCCTTGGCAGCGATAAAAATTTGGCAGTGACGTGTGCTGTCTGTTACGCAGACCTTATACAGGAGATCAATTAGAATGTGCAGACTGGTCAAAAGCAAACACAAAACAAAACAGAACAAAACAAAAGTAGCTTATTTCACAACATCTCTACATACCATGGCGATCTGAAATTAAACACGTATTATTCACATGTATATCATACGTTATCTATACATCATAAACGATTGAAGTACAGAACGTATTATTTGTGAGTCATGGTTTATTTATGTACACAATGCCATTCTTGCATTCTTGATTTCTTTCGATGCACGGTTCTTGTTTTGATATGAAGTAAATTACGTCGATATGGTTCATTATGTAGCTAGCCTGTAAATGTTTTGTAAATTGAATTCCAAGTCATTGCACACACACACACACACACACACACACACACACACACACACACACACACACACACACAAAGTATGCACAAACAGACCCCGCGGAAGGAGCACCTAGTAGCCACTCTAGACATTTTGTACAGTTTAAATATGTAGTCGCCAGATCCACACGAACAATCGGCAGGTTGTAGATAATGACCAGAGAAAACATAAAAGGCCAACAGAGTTTCAGGAACAAAGATGAAAGGATGGGCCATAAAGGCAGGGAAAAAAAAAACAGTTGATAAAAGTTAAGAAGGGGCGGGGGGGGGGGGGGGGGGGGGGTAGTCAAAAGGAGTGACAGTAAAGAGGAAGTTAAGGGCACATAACTTTCAGAAGGCGCGGCGGGTCATTACGAAAAGTAAGTCTAGCTTGTGTGAATTGTAACAACAGAAAAAAAAGGGGGGAAGTGGAGGTTTTCCAGAATAACGGTAACTAAATGGGCTTTAATTGTACACACACACACACACACACACACACACACCCAGTGGATGACTCGTCGAAAGCAAAGAAAGAGAATTTAAAATGGAAGTCAAAAATTTTTTGTTGTTGTTATCATTGTTATTTTGTATTTGAAGAGTATGGTCTGAAGGTGTCTTTCTCCATTTCCAAACCATTCTTTTTTTCCCCTTCTTCTATTTTTTTTTCTCAAGAGTTGTCTTCTCTTTCATAGCTGCTGCTAAACTGTTGTGCTGAAGAGGTCATGTGGGTTGACACACTGCCGTCTGATGGCAAGTTATCGTTTACACTAGCAAGAAACACCATCCACACAAAGGTCAGCTAGCTCATTGTTTTCACGTGCGAGAGAGAACGCTCGGCTGAACTGTATCATGTCTACACTTACGGTATTGACCTCAGCCTTCTTCTCCTTTTTCTTCTTTCTTTCTGTCTGTCTGTCTGTCTTTTTTCTTTCTTTCCGTTATTTCTTTCTTTGTTTTCTTTTCTTGCCCCCCCCCCCCCCCCCCTTTTTTTTTTTTTTTTCTTTTTGTTGTTCTCCGCAGAATATCGTGGGAAAATCCCGCAAGTCTCCCTTCACACCGAAAGCCCGCTTCTTCGACTCCACCATACTCCCAACAAGGTTGTAAGCAAGGATGCCAGACATACAAAGTCGCTTGAAAGCTAGGCTTCATAAGAAGAAACGATGCCTATGACACCAAACGCATGCGCCAGATGTTGGGCTTCCAATCAGTGAGTCAGGGGGGAACAGTCAGCTTCAACATTCTGCAGACGAGAGTTCAGCTGGGTGGATGGACCATTATTTCACGACTCCCAGTGTTCGTGTGGACGCGGAGGAGGTGGTGGAGGTGGTGGGTAGGTGTAGGTGTGGGTGTGGGGGTCTTTCAGTACAAACCGTTCCTCCTTCGTCTGGAAGTTAGGTGATAGTAACTTCCTCTCTTTGACTCTGCCTTCTTTAAACAAAAACCAAAAACAAACAAACAAACAAAAAAGAAAAAAGAAAGAAAGAAAGAAACAAAAAGTCTCTTTATTGTCGTCTGCTGTTTTAACTTTATAGATCCGTCTCTTGCCTTCGTTCCGATTTTTTTTCTTACACCTTTTAACACAAGATAAGACATGTCAGCTTTTTATGTTTATTTCATTTCATTTTATTTTGTTTACTTTTATTTACTTTATTCATTTATTTGTTTTGTCGTATGGTCGTAATCTGCGACTTGAGAAGGAACCATGTAAAACTGTATGCACTGACCAGACTGGACACAGGCTGTCCGTTGTCCTGTGTCTGATTGCTTTACCATGTGGCTTGCATTTGAATAATTTTCTCCAATTTTCTTTGTTTCTTTACGATGTTTTTCTAAATTGTGGGAGTGACAGATCAAGCGGTTTGTCTGACGTTTTCAGCCTTTCTATTTACATACCATAAGGATGTCAATACTTTAGCTACGTTGTCATAATTCGCTTTTGTTGTTGTTTGTTTTCTTTTTCAGCATATAGTTTTCTTTGATGATCCAACCTGTTCAGCATTGACGTTTTTTGCCTGTACGAGTCTGAGACCCCTGAAAAGGTTCTGTGTAGTCGGCTGGGCTATAGTAGTAGCAGTAGTAGTGGTAGTAGTAGTAGTAATATTCACGACCCCCAGCGTCCAGGCCTGTCAATCAAGTTCTATACAGAACTCCAAACGATCACAGGAAAAGGACGAAGGCAGAAGATGAACTGACGGTACAACATGGAACGATACCGCTATCGGAGTGATACGTCCAAAATGGCTGACAACAGAAGACAAAGGAGTGCCCTGATTATTTCGAGCGTGTTAATAGGACACGGCAGCCACAGTGTCTCCAAAATAAGACATTCATTATTTCAACTAAAAAGAAGTCCACCAAATTTACACTTCTGTTGTTGCGTGGACCCGACACAGTAGGATTTGCCATTTATTTGACAGAAAAATAGTTCTGGCAGTGAAGAAGACGGAAACAGACTGCGACGTTACTATAATGAGAAAGAGCCCAAATGCAAACACACACACAAAACGGAGTGCAAAGCGACGTCAACGTAATGCACAATACAAAACAGACGAATGCATTTTTAGGCAACTACATCTTCCTGAGACATCAGAAACAAAAGACATCAAAAGGTACATGAAACTATACTATCTAGATTGATGTCAGGAGAACATTCCTATGGATGTTTAAAACTACCTACGGTTTGCGGTTTAAAAAGTGCGATGAAACTTGAGTTTTGATACTCGGAAAAGTAGGCCTATCCGTTTGTTTGTTTGTCGAATTTGTATTGCCTTCACAGTCCCTTTTGTGTCGACAGTAACTCATCTGCACTAAAGCGGGCCGCAGCCCGCGTGTCAAGCCAGCAAACATATAACTGATGGCCGATGCTTCGTGCGTGAACGCGAAGTGCCACACTGTCATTTTGTATCGATGGTACCCACGTGTGCTTTGACATTCTCCACTGTTTAGACAAGCGCGGGCGAGCAGCGGCCTTGTTTGGCTTTGAGTTACGTTGAATCGGCGCGCAGCCATCATCTACCGAGGCGCACTCCACTTCCGGTCGTTGTTAGACTGTTTTTGTTGTTTTTTTCCAGGCTGTCTTTGCCTAGTTTTCTCCGAGAACGAAAGACAGACGACATTTTGCCTGTCTTTTTCCCGACCTCTACGAAAACTGTGAGTTGGTGGCCGTCTCCGCGAACAAACTCGCAAGTTCTCGCGAGACTAGTCATATAGGCTGCACGTGCGCCGTCACTGTTGTGCGTGTGTGGTCGCAATTTACGCCCCTCCCCCTACTCCCCCCCCCCCTCCGCAGACGAAGTCTCTTGATCCGTTCAATCAGATCGTGAGTTAAGCATCAACATGAAAACAACGGGTCCTTTTAGCACTAGGCTAATAGCATTTCCTACATACACGTAAGCTTACGCCGATTCAAATAATCTGAACATCTAAACAATATTGATTATATTGAAAAAGTGGGGAAAAAAGGTGAGGTGCGGATCGCGGGGAGGGGGTGGGGGGGGGTGGGGTGGGGGGGGGGGGATCATAGATTTGATAGCACACAGACGAATGTCCGTGTTGCACTGGATTTCAGACCCAAGAACATATCCTCCAACACTGTCCAGCCCATTACGCTCTACGGTTTCAAACCTGGCCAGAGGGTGCAGAGCTGCAGATGCAGCTTTGAGGCAGCCGTCAAGACCTCTAGGAGACTGTGGGATTCATCATGGGAGCAAGACTGAAGATCTAACGCAACCAATGAAATCGACCGCAGAAGAGGTAAATTTGGTGGCACTGACCTGGTGTTTGGTCTGCAAAAAAAAAAAAAAAAATTTGTGGGTCATTTTAGGACTTGGTTTGCGGTCATTGGGTAATGTTATTTATTATTAATGGATCTATATACAACACAATTAAAATGAACACCAGTGGGCTGAAAAGGTCCTTCACATTTTCCCCGTAAACTGACACGACCACAAATGCTTTCGGCTGTAACGGATTTATAACTCGGTGGCGACAGGGGATTAATTTCTCTTCACAACACGTATCTTTCTGTGAAATTCGGGGTGCTATGTCCACAGAATGACGTACTCGCCACATGAGAGTGTCTTCTTTTTCCTTCCTTCTCTCTCTCTCTCTCTCTCTCTCTCTCTCTCTCTCTCTCTCTCTCTCTCTCTCTCTCTGTCTGTCTGTCTGTCTGTCTGTCTCTGCATACATTTCGTTTTGTTATCGAAGAAAATTGTTTTCCTATGGTATACTATCAGGGACAAAAGTCCTAGTTTGCGTGAAAAAGACGACAAAAACAAAAAATAATCAAAAGGAAACTCGGGAGAGCCCAAACCTCCGCCACCAAAGTTAAACGGATCCTGGATCTTCCCTTTGTTCCTGTGCGGATCCACGCCAAAACATTGTGGCTTTGCCCTTGAAAATCATTCAATTTGTCAACAAAGTTTCTTAAATAAAACGTTCTTTATCTACCTGATCTCTAATCCGGATCCGCTGAACGGATCAACACTAAAATGTAATCAATACATCTTTGAGCAACATTCTGCCTATTAACCAAGTTTCGCTAAATTCAAGTGGCTATTTTGTTTTGGTGTGAATTCATTATTGGCAGACATTATAACTTTCAACCCAGTTTTGTTAAAGTCGATTCAGAGTGTGTGTGTGTGTGTGTGTGTGTGTGTGTGTGTGTGTGTGTGTGTGTGTGTGTGTGTAAGTTTGCATACTAACAAACGGACGCAAGTGAAAATATAACCTCCGTGGTGGAAGTACCAACAAACCTCACCGAGCAAGGCTCGCGCAGACCTGAAAACCAGTCGCTTCTTTTAATGTGTTTGTGCACATTTTTCAAGCCTGATGCCTATGTTGTTTGGCTGTCGTAATCGATGATGAGCAAGACACCACACTACAGGGGATTGGATGCGATGTGTCTGTGGCTGATCAGTATGATACTGGTGAGAAAGGCTCCGCCGCGAGTCGAACACAGGTGGTTTCCGTCTACTGAATACAAAGAATTTTCTCTGTGCCTCTATCCTGAGCGGCTCACAAGAGACAGCACCTCTGGTGATGTGACTTGGCTAGGCGGAGCGGTACACAGCCACTGGTTCCCAGGTGTCAGGTTCAGTGTCAAAGCTCTTCAGTGGGGCCTTCAGGGCATCCTTGAAGCGCTTGTTCGGGCCATCTTGAGAACGTTTGCCTTCCGCCAGTTTCGCCGTAGAATTGCTTCGTAGGTCGACGTGTATCAGGCCCCCGTACAAGAAGGCCGGCCCACCTGGCCTACGCTCTTTTAGTCCTGTACCTGGCTCTAAGTCCCGTGTACATTATGGTGTTAGGAGAATTTCTCACTTGATTTGAGTCAAGGGGCACCTAGACATGAAAAATCACGGAGGTGATCGGGCACCACCCTGATACATTTTGCGTAATGGCCGATTCAAATATGGCTGCCACCCGCCGCGGTGAAAATCCTAACTTTTGTGTTTTTGACAATATATACACTTGTAACACTTCTAATCCAACTGATTTTGGTGTGCTGAGTTCATTTCTGGTATTATTTTGTCCATTTGGGGTCATCTTGACCTTCAAATGCCATGGTCAACGTAATTTTCTTATACCCACGGTCTTGACCGTAACCTGGCGATATTCTAGCAGTAACAACAGGGCTCCTACACATAATGCTACTAATTCTGGCATGCATTTTCACTGTGTGATTCACTATTTAAGATATAAGTCATTCTGATCTTGAATTCACAAGTGAACGCCATTTTTACCTATTCAACTAAAACTGTCTTTGCTGCTTTTTCACTTTTTTCTGTGTTGTGTGGTCACTGACACATCCCAACAGAAACAGAAAAAGTTCTCAAGTATGTAACAAACATGCTCAATGTAACTGCAATTGTCTCTTTCCACCACTGATTGGAACATGGAGAATTATCTGCTTTTCCATGGCAGAATGTGACGCAGCAAACTCCAGTAGAACAGCACCCACACCGTCGAGTGTCACACTTGCCTGCGCACTTGCATATTGTGAGCAAAGTGGGTGGCAAGGGCTTCATGCATTTAGATGGCAACAGGGTGCCAATATGTTGCTCCCACCCATGTTCTAGTGGTTCTAGGTAGTCACGTTGTTGACTGGCCGCCCCAAACAGATGGCATGCCTTGAGCACCAGAAAGGCTCCTCTGTGGATGTGGCCTCTGATGACACTGCTTGTGGGTGGGAGAGAGTCAATTCCAGCTGTAGCACTGCTGTAGTTCTCCACTCTGAGCTGGTTGAACGTTTCAGCAGTTGTTGATCTGACACTCGCCCAGACATGTACAAGGTACATTTCCGCCAGAGCTTCATCTTGCTCTGACAAGCTGTCTGTCTCTCCAAAGTTCGTCAGATGCTGCACAGGGTCAGCGGCCATAGCAGCGTGCTTCGTCCGTACCTTACTCATACAGTCATCTCCAGTCAGTATGTGTGCTTTGATCATTGACTTGGCCAGTGGTGCTCCAAGCCTAGAAACTGCTTGGTGCAGTGGAAGCATCCGCCACTTCTTACCTGTGCCAAACTGCTGCCAGATTTCCCTCAACCCCAGCGCTTGGAACTGAGGGGTGTAGTGAAGCAGTAGTGCGAAAGTGTCCGTGTCGTTGGAAACTGCTATAACTCTCTTGCACTGTTTGACACGAACGGCCCACCCCACATGTACCACCAGTCTGGCGTCTGCCTTTTCAATCCAGCTGTGCAGGTCCGGGATTTCTTCACCGCCAGCTGCTTTGGCTGGAAGTACCAGAGATGACAGCTGGCGATTATAACAGGATTTCCTTCAGCTCGATTGCTCACCATATCTCGAACCAGCAGCTGAAGATTCTGTTTGTTCTTCTCAGATGCCCAGAACTTCTCAAGCTGTCGAGGGATGGGTGTGTCTGCGTTCATGCCAATAATGTCAATGGGCGTCACATCAGCTCGCCTCATGCGCTCTCCTTCTTTCAGGGAAAGTTCAGCGCATGAATCTAACACTTGGTGAATGTAGTCCGACTCATGGCAGAGGCTTGTGGCTGATGTGATGACTGCAGTGACTACAGCACCGAGGGTAGAGAATTCTGCTAGCGCCATCTGTCGCATCTTTGACATGAAGTCTACTACAACATGAGTGGGAAGAAGAGACGTCCGATTCCATTGTGTGAGGTCCAGTTCAGATTCAGTTTCACCAACAAGTGTTGGTTCCCGCTCACGTCAACAAGTCAACACTTGGTGAAACTGAATCTGAACTGGACCTGACACAGTGGAATCAGACGTCTTTTCTTCCCACTCATGTTGTGGTAGACTTCATGTCAAAGATGTGACAGATGGCGCTAGCAGAATTCTCTACCCTCGGTGCTGTAGTCACTGCAGTCATCACATCAGCCACAAGCCTCTGCCATGAGTCGGACTACATTCACCAAGTGTTAGATTCATACGTTGAACTTTCCCTGAAAGAAGGAGAGCGCATGAGGCGAGCTGATGTGACGCCCATTGACATTACTGGCATGAACGCAGACACACCCATCCCTTGACAGCTTGAGAAGTTCTGGGCATCTGAGAAGAACAAACAGAATCTTCAGCTGCTGGTTCGAGATATGGTGAGCAATCGAGCTGAAGGAAATCCTGTCATCATCGCCAGCTCTGTCATCTCTGATGATGAGGTACTTCCAGCCAAAGCAGCTGGCGATGAAGAAATCCCGGACCTGCACAGCTTGACTGAAAAGGCAGACGCCAGACTGGTGGTACATGTGGGGTGGGCCGTTCGTGTCAAACAATGCAATAAAGTTATAGCAGTTTCCAACGACACGGACACTTTCGCACTACTGCTTCACTACACCCCTCAGTTCCAAGCGCTAGGGTTGAAGGAAATCTGGCAGCAGTTTGGTATAGATGAGAAACAGCGGATGCTTCCACTGCACCAAGCAGTTTCTAGGCTTGGAGCACTGCTGGCCAAGTCAGTGATCAAAGCACACATACTGACTGGAGATGACTGTATGAGCAAGGTACAGACGAAGCACGCTGCTATGGCCGCTGACCCTGTGCAGCATCTGACGAACTTGAGAGACAGACAGCTTGTACATGTCTGGGCGAGTGTCAGATCAACAACTGCTGAAACGTTCAACCAGCTCAGAGTGGAGAACTACAGCAATGCTACAGCTGGAATTGACTCTCTCCCACCCACAAGCAGTGTCATCAGAGGCCACATCCACAGAGGAGCCTTTCTGGTGCTCAAAGCATGCCATCTGTTTGGGGCGGCCAGTCAACAACGTGAGGACTACCTAGAACCACTAGAACGTGGGTGGGAGCAACATTTTGGCACCCTGTTGCCATCTAAATGCATGAAGCCCTTGCCACCCACTTTGCTCACAATATGCATGTGCGCAGGCAAGTGTGACACTCGACGGTGTGGGTGCTGTTCTACTGGAGTTTGCTGCGTCACATTCTGCCATGGAAAAGCAGATAATTCTCCATGTTCCAATCAGTGATGGGAAGAGACAATTGCAGTTACATTGAGCATGTTTGTTGCATACTTGAAAACTTTTTCTGTTTCTGTTGGGATGTGTCAGTGACCACACAATACAGGAAAAAGTGAAAAAGCAGCAAAGACAGTTTTAGTTGAATAGGTAAAAATGGCGTTCACTTGTGAATTCAAGATCAGAATGACTTATATTTTAAATAGTGAATCACACAGTGAAAATGCATGCCAGAATTAGTAGCATTATGTGTAGGAGCCCTGTTGTTCCTGCTAGAATATCGCCAGGTTACGGTCAAGACCGTGGGTATAAGAAAATTACGTTGACCATGGCATTTGAAGGTCAAGATGACCCCAAATGGACAAAATAATACCAGAAATGAACTCAGCACACCAAAATCAGTTGGATTAGAAGTGTTACAAGTGTATATATTGTCAAAAACACAAAAGTTAGGATTTTCACCGCGGCGGGTGGCAGCCATATTTGAATCGGCCATTACGCAAAATGTACCAGGGTCGTGCCCGATCACCTCCGTGATTTTTCATGTCTAGGTGCCCCTTGACTCAAATCAAGTGAGAAATTCTCCTAACACCATAATGTACACGGGACTTATAGCCAGGTACTGGATTATTTCCAGCTGGGTGTGGATGTTTGGCAGCGAGAGAAGGTCGGTGTCTCACCACGTGATCTTCGCTAGCTTTCTCTAGCACTTCATAGAGATGCAATTTAGCTTTTTTAGCGTTACGCTCTTAGACTGTCCATGTCTTACCAGGGTCCGATAGGCCGTACAGCTAGCTGCCTTGTACATCTTCAGTTCTGTGGCCACCTTGATACCTCTTGTCTCCTACACAGTTTCTCACCTATACTGAGTTCGGTTCACTTAAGACAACTCTGCTCAGTGTCACTGACGCTTAGGACGGGCACGGTCACTCACGGTGGCACTGCGACAGGTGATTACAGTTGTCAGTTGGATGTGTTGTAAATGGAGTTGGGTGTTGGATCTTTTCTTTTTCTTTCGCGTTCCCGGCCATGCTATATCCTCAGTCCGGTTAGTAAGGCGAAGTCCACAGTCCGCCGCAGAGTTCCCACCGGTCCACACAGCTTCTCCCGGACCTCAAGTGGCTCCAGTCGCTGTGGCTGGACCCCTTTGAGGCTGGAGGCCCGGCGCTGTCACCGCCTGGTGAACCACGGGACGAGCACCATACCGTCGAATATTGGTCTGCATGGCCATAATGGGCATGATGCGTAGTGTCTGGTCTTCTCCTGTGCTTGTGACTCTGCAGGAGGTCTGCCCGCTGGCCTCAGCCGACACATTCCGACTTCAGAGCAGCTCGTGGTTGTCTGGTTATCCTGGTAATACGGGGCTAACTTACACCAGACAGGGCGGGTTTGGACTCCAAGTTTTCCGTCTCTTAGGCTATGTTGGTTCACGGCACTTTTTTCTGTATTATCCAGAGCACCCCCCCCCCCCCCTCCAAAGCGCAAGGCTTGAGGGATCCCCAATCCATCAACCAGGGGACGCGCCTCTACGCTGTATAGCCCCGGCGCGAGGGGGTATTGGATCAAGTCAAGCACAGAAAAATACTAGCGAAGTGATACGGCAGCAGTGCAGTGTCTCCTCTACAAGGTCGCCTTATAACCGACCTGATATTGCTTGCTTCCTGTGGACTGCCATTCCTGCGCCTGCGAGTAAATTCAAAAGGGTTCTACGTCGTATAGGCCCTGTTTTCAGTCATACATCTCTCTCTCTCTCTCTCTCTCTGGTGTGTGTGTGTGTGTGTGTGTGTGTGTGTGTGTGTGTGTGTGTGTGTGTGTGTGTGTGTGTGTTTCCGTACGCCTGTCTGTCTCTCTCGGTCACTGTGTGTGTGTGTGTGTGTGTGGTTTTGTGCGTGCGTGCGTGCGTGCGTGCGTGCGTGTATGTGTGAATGTGTGTGTGTGTGTGTGTGTGTGTGTGTGTGTGTGTGTGTGTGTGTTTCCGCACGCCTGTCTGTCTCTCTCGGTCACTGTGTGTGTGTGTGTGTGTGTGTGTGTGTGTGCGCGCGCGCGTGCGTGCGTGCGTGCGTGCATGACGTGAGCGTTTCTGAATGGATTACACCATTTACGCGCAATGAAAATATTAAATAAGCCGTTCGACTGCGGTCTCTAGTTTGATCCACTCCACATCCCCAGCCCCATAAAGGAACAAACTGTTATTCACGACCCTAACTGAACAAAACACTCCCCTTTTCACTCCGCCCCGTCCGTTTCATCTGATTAAACATTGATGGGTGTCAAGGGCAAACGATAATTGTATCATTATTAAGTGACGACCCTTGCTTCAACAACTGAAGGGAGTTAATTGGTACTCTTCCGACGTGACTCGACAGTGGAGGTAAAATAAGCCGCCATTACTATGTCGTCTGCCAAGTTCGCCCCCTTCGTCTTCCCCAGTGACAGCGCGAACGTGTCGTCTGCGACAAAATAGGCGCATGAATATTTGATGGGGTCTTGAAGAGCTGGAGCCTTCTTTCCAACTCGAGCGCGTCCAGCGGATGAGTTTCAATTATGGAATCTGATTTCCAGCCTGGAAAAATGGTGCGCTCACGGAAGACTTTAGCCTCAGGTTAGTCCACAGAGTTTGTGTAGGTTTGTGGGATGGAACTTCTCCGGTTGTTCCGTTATACGTTGGAAGCAATGCAGCTCCGTCTTCTCTCTGCAAAACTCGCGATCTCTCTCTCTCTCTCTCTCTCTCTCTCTCCCCCCCCCACCACAGCGTACTTCTCTCTCTCTCTCTCTCTCTCTCTCTCTCTCTCTCTCTCTCTCTCTGTGTGCGCGCGCGCGTGTGTCTACTACACATTGTGCACGTGTAGCCTGTATGTGTGTGTGTGTGTGTGTGTGTGTGTGTGTGTGTGCGCGCGCGCTCTTTGAGTGTGTGTGTGTGTGTGTGTGTGTGTGTGTGTGTGTGTGTGTGTGTTTGAGAGAGAGAGAGAGACCTGAATTTAATAAGGCCCCCAAACCTTCGGCTCTCACCAAGTCGTCCGTGTGCAAGTCATGTTTAGTTTTCCCCAAAGACGACAGTGAAGTTTATTAGAAAATATACTAAAGCTAGATTCGCTTGAACATTTACAACGAATGACTGACTATATTTAGTTTTGATTTAAACCAAACTTTATATATTCCTCTATGATAATAAGATTAGAACTTCGCCATTAATTTATCTCAAATTTCAGTCTGTCAACGCTACACCTAATTTAGAATGATGATAATGATAATCAAGAACTTCAAAAACATGCTTCCGATTATTTTTTCTCTAAAAATAACAGTTTGTTGACTTTACAATGCAAAACGGAAAATCCAGGAACATTGAGAAATTCTCGTAGGCGTGAAATTGATGTTACATCATTTTCTTTAAAAAAAAAAAAAAAAAAAAGAGTAACCCATTTCTACGCAGAAAAAAAAGTTTTATAAATGTTGTTATCAAATTATTCCATTATACGTCTTATTTTTTCCTTTTACCATTCTAAATTGTACCCGACTGAGACGGACAGACAGACGGACAGACAGGCAGACAGACAGACAGAGCCACGCAGGTGCTGCGACACAAACATCGCTGGAGGCAGGACATTAATTTTGCAGAGACAACTGATTGTGGCTCTATCGCTCGGCAGCCCACCCTCCCACTTCAGCTGCCCTTCACCTACCCCCACCCTTTCCCCACCCCTACACCACACACCCCCGCTTCCCCATCGCCATTGATCCCTCGGTCCTTCTCTCCCCCCCCCCCTCTCCCCACCAACCCCTCAACCCCCAAACAGTACACCCCTTCCGTGCCACCCTTTCGTAATGTTCTCGCTCCCTTTCCTCTTTCTTAGTGATCTTGTAGTTGCATTTCTCTCTGTCCCGCCCTGTCTGTCTGTCTGTCTGTCTCTGTCTGTCTAAGTTAGGTAGATAACAAATGTATATTCATTCGAATATAAAGTATGATAAGTATTAGTCAGAAATAACTAGAATGAAGGAATGCACATTATCTGTTAAAATACATAAAATTCTGTATGATTTAGATTGTAGAGGAAAATGTATATGGGTTTCAAACATTCCTGGTAATAAATAGAAAGTCGGTCGTGTTGAGGTAGCCACGGTGTTGAATGTGAGATTCGGTTTGTGCAAAGTTTTAAATAGCGTGTATATAATTTCTTTTTAACAATGGAACGGTCGATTTCACGGTAGTGACAGATTCCCTGTTTATACTACATTTAAAACTACAATCAGCGTTGAACCTACATTGAAATGAAGTTTAATTTTGTCAAAATGCAGAGTCTTGTAAAAATTGAGATGTGGTATTTCGAATATTACAGTTCGTTCGAACAGATATAGACACCATCCGGAAAATGAATGGTGGCTCTTATGCAAGTCAGCGAGAGAAGTTGCAGTATATGTCATATCATGTTGGCCACGTTTGCAAGCATTTTGCAATGAATACTTATCACCTAGATTTTATAACCATCCAGGCGTAAATCCGCTTGCATCGCGATTTTCGTTAACAAATGACGGTACTCAGAAAATGCTGTTTTTTTTTTTTTTCTTTTTCGTACAGACGTGCCAAAAATTGGATGGCATCCCTTGACAGTAATCATGAAGCTTGTTGGAGGTGAGGTTGTAACTGTTCGCAGTTTTTGCTTGTGGTTTGTTGTAATACAGTAAGTTATGTTATTCTCATCCAAACATCAGCACACAGAAAAAAGTACTGTTCAAAGAATACTGTTCACACCCATTCATGAGGGGATATGGCCATGAGTAATATATCGCTATCATTCTCTCTCTCTCTCTCTCTCCTCCTCTCTCTCTCCTCTCTCTCTCTCTCTCTCTCTCTCTCTCCTTCCACGAAAGGTGTCCACCCTAACTCAGTGTTTTATATCACGTAGATATGGGGTTACAGTCCAAGCTTAGGATCACGTAGAGAGAAATCAAGAAAAGAGTAACAATATGCATTGTCCTAAGTCTCATCACATACTGACAGTTCGCTGTGGGAGTATGCGATTTAGATTAACTTTCATTAACTCCGTCTGACTCGCAAGAACGTTTTTTGTTTTTTGTTTTTTTCCCGCGAACCTCAAAACTGTTAGTTAATGAGTCATTAACGAACACTAACACTCGCTCGGTGAAAACAGTTTGAGCCTCGTCTCCTTTGCACAAATGACTGTGAAATACCACGAAAGTACCGTCTCTTTGGAAAACTTCAAACGTGCTGAAATGTCTGAGAGTGAAAGTGCCCATGATGCCGAAGTAAAAGAAAACTTCAGCATTACCCCCCCCCCCCCACACACACACACACACACACCGCGCGCGCGCGCGCGCGCGCGACGACGCACACACACACACACACACACACACACACACACACACACACACTTTTAGAGTGTTCGAATATGCACTAGAGGGGTTTCCCTTTCTTTTTCCGTTCGCTGATATAACTATGATGTGTTATGACAGGTTGTAAAGAACATTGAAAGAGTGAGATATTTGTTGTGTTGGAGATGTCCCCAAAAGTAGTGTACTGTTTTGAATCAAGTTCAGCTGCATCGACTGACGATTTGCAATCTTGAGCGAGTGGAAGGGGAGAGTAAATACGATCATATCTAGAGAGTATAACATGCCAAGTCTCTCAGTGGTACAGAGTCCAATTACAATATCCATATATTATCATAACTATGCGAGGTTTCATGAGCGGACGTGTGAGTGAGTGTGTATGTGTGTGTGTGTGTGCGTGTGTGTTTGTGTGTGCGTGCGTGTGTGTGTGTGCGCGCGCGCGCGTGTGTGTGTGGTTGTCTGTGTATGTGTATGTGTGTGTGTGTGTATGTGTGTTCGCACGTGCTGATGTTATCAACATTATGTTGAACCCACGACAGTGTATTTTATACAACCGATTTTTGTAAACAACTTGAATGTATATGTACGATTTTGGTCGAAACATAATGGATGTGTAAGAAGGAACCGTGCTAGGTGAAACGTGGTACATGAAATATTGTACACTGTCTTAAAACAAAAGACATACATAAAACAATTGAGAACTAGTAGTCGTGGTAGTCGTCGTAATATTAGTAGCAGTAATAGTAGTAGTCGTAATAGTAGTAACGACAACACAACAACAACAACGTGAACAATAACAATGATGGTGACGATGACGATTGTGGTGAAAATCAAAATAACGACGATGAATATATGACTGAGCTCTCATTTTCCGAAAGGATAGCACACAAATGCAACAATAACCACATGCAGAGCAATGATAATAATAATAGTGCACGTCTATACTGAAACCATTCATCCATCGAGCATACTGCTATAACACATGTTCTGGTGTTTAAAATATATGTGTCTATGTGTATGTGGCTGGGGAAAAATCAGCGGTTGCAATTTTTTTTTTTGGTTTATCTTTGTATCCTCTAAAAACTGTAAATTGAGGTACAAAACCCTACAAAAAAATGTTCAGGGGGTAAGCTACCCCCCCCCCCCCAAAAAAAAAAAAAAAAAAAAAAGAGTGTTGGAAGCACTGACTGTCACTGACTGATATTATATGTAACGGTATTATGGACATGGCATAAATTCCCGTGTTAACCAAATCAGTTTATTCTACTTTTTCGCTTTTCTTAAGAAATGAACTTGTTTGTGTGCCTATGCACCGGCAGATGAATCTGAATGTATGAATACATACTCGATCTATCTGTGCGACTGTGTATGCATACCTCTTATTAAATTGATAGAAATGAATGAGTGAATCAAAACAGGTAACAATATGCAAACACTTTTTTTTTAAAAGAAAAAAGCGCTTAACAGTAATATGTATATTGCACAGATACTTTTTTTAAATAGAAAAAAGGTCTAAGCCATCATGTTCAACTTTTTTAAACACACACACACACACACACACACACACACACACACACACACCACACGTGCGCGCGCCCGCCCGCCCACACGCTCGCAGGTACGCACACGCGCGCGTGTACAGACAGAGAGACAGACAGACGGCCAGACAGGCAGGCAGGCAGACTGGCAGACAGAGAACAATAGGGAAACAGGCGCGAGCGTAACGGTACAACAGACAGCTTATTTCGTCGTCCCACACACTTTTCTTACTGTGCGCAACAATAATCAAGACTGGATAAACCAAGAGAAGCCAAGGGAGATGAATCGTCAAATGACGGACCATGACTGACAGCCTATACAGGAAAGTTCACAGTGCGATCAACCTTCCCTCAGGTGGTATCTTCTCATGACAAGCCTGAAGGAGACCTTTGTGGTTCTTGAAACCCGAAACAGTCGTTGACACAGACTGCGACACGGCGTCTATTGGAGCCCCATCTCATCCCCCTCCTTCACGTTCACCCCCTCCCCCAACAGAGAGAGAGAGAGAGAGAGAGAGAGAGAGAGAGAGAGAGTATCAAGTTACTCACCAGCGCAGCTAGTGTGGACGCAACCTGTAGGTCCGCAAATGCAGGTGACGCTGCCATAAAGTGGGAACAAGTTGTCATTCCTTAGTCGCCGTTTTACAGTCCGATAGCGCCCTCATTTACATATCGCGCAATGATACACAAACCGCACATTAGCCGGAAACGACCGAAACATTACGTCCGTTTTCACTTCATTGCGGCGCAACTCCCGAAGGGTACCGGAGATCTTCTCGCGAATTCCGCGGTAAAGACAGGTGAAAAAAGTCTTTCGCGGCCAACTTGCTCTCCTGTTGTTGGCTTATTACCTGCAACAGAAAAACTAGCAGCCACCAGCGGCAGGTAGACTCGCGTAGAAGAAAGATGAGGTATGATAGGGGAGACTTCGGGGAAAGGGAGGAGCGATGGAGAGAGAGGGGCACATGAGAGGGGCTTTAGATGCAGAAATGTAAGTTACAGCAGGAAGATTTAGAGAGAGAAGAGAGAGAGAGAGAGGGGGGGGGGGGGGTGAAGAAAGAAGGTGGGCGGGGTAGAGAGAAGAGAAAGGATGGGTGTGTGGATCGTTGTCCTGTTACAGCTTTTTTGTCGCCAGCCGCCGTCATAAAGGACTCAAGGAAATCTCATTGTCTTGGGCATACTCGTGTATTTTTCTCTCCCCCCCCCCCCCCCCATTTTTTAAGCCATATTTACACCTATCCCCTCACACCACCCCCTTCTCTCTCCTGGCCGGATGTAAAGAACAACAAAAGTAACAGAAAACGAGCCCCTACGGAAAGGATGATAACAATAACTATATTACCGATAGTATTGTAAGAATATTGAGCTTGTCTGACGTAAATTTTACCAACAGGATAAAGTAACTCACGTCCCAATATCTCGCTAAACGCTTCTTAGTTGTTGGCGAAGCTTTGTAGCTTTTTCTCTGTCTCTCTTCCTCCGTCCTTCTTTATTGTAGTTCTCCTTCTGTCTTATCCATACAAACTTATATGCCTCGCACCGCACGGATGTTCTCCCCCACCCCACCCCACCTCCCTGTATACTAAACTTTACCTCGTGGTCCGAGTTGTAGTCTAGCTCCCCATGGAAATGGCCGGGGCTCTTTCAGTGCAAATGGCCTCCGCTCCTTCCGGTAGTTGTGTGTCAGCAATATGCTCTTTTCTGTTGCTCTCTTCGACTCTGCCCTTTTCCTCAGCTGTTCGTTACAGTGTCTGCTGTTTCCCTGCTTTTGTGGACCATTCTCCTGTCTTCGTTCTGGAAACTCTTTCGCATGTATTCCTCTTAAGAACGAATTATGACATGCCAGCTTTGCAGGAATCTGGCGACTTTGAAATAAAAATTGTTCACACTGAACAGAGGGGGTGCTAGCAGTGTCTGTTAGCCGATACGGCTTTTTTTTAAATACAATTTTTGTCACTTAACTATTTTTCATGTTTCTTTTTTTCTCTCGTCATTTTTCTTTTGTCTTTGGGGTGAGAAATCAAAAAGAGCACCTTGTGCTCTCAGCTCTGCTTGGTTTGGAGCACCTTGTGCTCTCAGCTCTGCTTGGTTGATCTGCCGTTCAGATGGCAATGTTCAATTACCCGTGTCATTGATCTGCTTTTGCTGCTTGTTTCTTTCTTTCTTCTTTATTTCTTTCTTTTCTCCCCCCCCCCCCCTTTTTCTTTTTTTAAATAGAATAGTTCGTTTTGAAGATCTCCAGAACGTGACATTTTTGTTTCATGCTGCATGAATTTGGCTGCTCTGAAAGGCTTTGCGTGGTTGGCTGGCCTAATGATCAGAAAAAAAACCTTTAAAACTTTCGAATTAGACGTTGAATTGAGGGTATCACGTGCACCGTGAACGAAACGCACGTGCTTGAAGCCACAATAGCACGAGGACTGTACAGTGCAATACAAACCATGAAGAACCATGGCACCGTGCTGTCTGATACAGTTCCGCACCACACAATACAGAACAATGTCATACCACACCACTCCACACCATACGATGGAATGTAGTTCTTCCCGTTTGTCTCTTGAAATGAAAGAGAGGAGACCGTAAGAAGCAGGTTACAAAACTATAGGTATGTTAGTTGCTTTATACAGTCTCCTCATGCTTCTTGTCCACTAACATGGAGTCAGTGATGAAGCTCACAAGGTGCACTGCATGACGAAACAGCAGTAAACATGTCTCTGAACGCTGGAGTTTACTAGACACCAAACAAACGCATTTTTCTCTCTCCATGGAAACCGTTGTTGAAGATTGTTTCACTTTTCTTTTAGCTTTTGAAAGGAATTTAACGGGGCTTTTTCTCCGTTGGTTCAGTTTCGTGCCGCCTCAATGGCGTTACCTCAACACCGCTCCTTCCGGCCTCCTGTCCACAGCCACACCCTCCCTGCCTTGTCCTGCAGCAGCCTCAGCGCTGGCAATCCAAAGGGAGCAGTCCGTATCGAATCGTCGTGAGGCAACCCACCAGAGGAGACACTGCACCGCTGGCAAGTCACTTCGGTGTTCAGAGGTGCCTGTTCTGATCCAACATTCGCAGGACACCACCTACTAAGGCCGCTGCTGACGACACTAGTTGCTTAGTCGCGGAGCCGGCGAGTGGCCGCCCCTCTCCAGAGGGTACCACCACGTCCGTCAAGCGGCAGTCCCCATGATCTTGCCAATATCGGCGACCTGCATACGAACTTACCAAGAGCATGGGTGTGAAGAGGAAATCGAAACTGAGGTCACCCTGAGAGCAGGGCAAGAAGGGCCACTAAATTTGAGGCTTTTCTCTAAATGCTGATCGATGATGATGATGACGATGGCGAAGATGATGCCATAGAGTTCCGTTCTGATCTGAGACTGCATGAAGACTGCATGACAGGCTGTGCGCTGTGCTTACGTCCATTACATATCTGAGCGTCAACCCGGCCCGAGAGATACAGACACCCGTAGTGATGGTTAGGAAATTTGAGCAACATCTCTCCGAGTCACATCCATTAAATGGATGAAACTCGACTGTATGGTTTCAGTCTTCTCAACTGAGTCCATAGCAAACTCAACAACGCTGGGTATGAGCCGGTCGGGGCAGAAAAATCCCACAAATAAACGGCTATGATGGAAATCGAACCCACGTCCTCCCAGCCGGGATTCCGCGGCGTTAACCGCTGCGCCACGGCGGCTGG
>CM065725.1:9186998-9191998 GCA_033310375.1 Conus canariensis | reverse complement strand
GGTGACATTTTTCGCCAGGATGACATTACGCACTGGAGTGATATTATGCACCGCAACAGACACCACTCACGTTTTGCTCATGTCTTTCTCGGTGTGTTTGTTTTCCTTTCTAAAGTAGATAGGACCATTGACACCGCTCTAGCGTATTCTCTCGCCCGCGCTAAGTACGTGAAGAGACATCATAGGGATGCTATGCTTGTGATGCGAGTTGCGCGAAGTATAATGATATTGAAGTTCTATAAATCAGGGTGCTACGAAAGACAAGTTTTCTTTGTGCACAGTAGACCCCTGTTAGCTGAGACAAGTTTGTTTGTCGTCTCAGCCGAGAGACGAGCTCTCAGGTCACCGACCATCAATCATGGGTGGAGTGAGAAGCGGTTGGGGAGGGAGGGTGAGGAGGGAAGGAGGGAATCCCATGAGCGAGGGGAGTACCAAGGAAAACTCGAACCTCGGACCAGAGACGTTTTCGGCCCTTGGAAGAGTGCATTATCTTCAAGAACGCCATTTTGACGGGTAGTACGCACCTCCCCTCTGCTATCTGCCCCCCCCCCCTCCTCTTTATTTCACCTCCCTCTTTTCCCCACTCCCTTTATTCGTTTCATCAGTGTCACGAAGGTTTGCGATCCCTGTAACTAAAAGATTCGTTTGCGTCTTTTTTTTTTAATGACCTTCAGTGTAGGATATTTAGCTATGAACGGTGCCTTCTGTGTGTGGTGTGTGTGTGTGTGTGTGTGTGTGTGTGTGTGTGTGTTTTTCATGCGCGGGCGTGCCTGCGGTGTGTGTGTGTGTGTGTGTGTGTGTGTGTGTGTGTGTGTGTGTGTGTGTGTGCTGTGTTAAGAGAGAGAGAGAGAGAGTGTGTGTGTGTGTGTGTGTGTGCGCACGCGCGTGTGGGCGTGCCTGTGTGTGTGTGTGTGTGTGTGTGTGTGTGTGTGTGTGTGTGTGTGAAAAGAACAACGCCGCTCTGATCCGTTCGTTTCCCAAGAGGTTCCAGTATCCGTTTTAATCCAGAGCTAGCACGTCGCTGTCACTTCACGTGCCACGTTACATTATCGGCAGCTTTAGCCATCAGATCGCTGAAAAGTGATTCATCTTTTTACGTCCTTGTTCAGCCGCAAGCTTTCTCGTTCGAACTCTATCAGATGCGACAGTGGCGTGTAATTTCTGGCCATGCAAAATTATGCGCAAATATTAACTTACTTGACAGGGGCATTTTCGGCTCTTTGTGCTGTTCTACCCCACCGCTTTCACCCACCTCCCAGCCATCCACTGTGTGGGGATTGATAGGGAGGGCGTAGCTGGCTATGTACATGTCATGTTGTCCTGGGTGTAGGGTTTGATAGTGGGGTGGGGGGGGGGGGAGGGGGGGAAGAGTTGGGGGGGGGAAGGGGGGGGGGGGGGGCGAGGGGAAGGGAAACGGGAGAGGATGGCTGGCTGGCCATATCCATTCCATGTTGTTGATTCAGGAAGTTAAGACCAAATATTTCGGTAACGGGGATGCATTCTAGTTATCACCCGGTGTAACGTTCTGTAACAGCTCCACGCCCAAAGTGACTCCACGGCGAGTGAGACATGGCATGCCAGTACCCCCCAAAAACTCACCCCCTGTGGGGGTAAACCTCCAGTCCGACCTCTTTACTTTGTTCCAAACATACCCCCTTCCCTAAAAAGAAAATCCTCAGTGTTCCAAACGACAAGACGTCTTTTAAAGCGCATTGCGCCTGAATTCATGAGCGGGGGGATTCTGGAGCTGAGCTAGAACTACCCTCCACGATGTTCCAGAACAACTCCCGGTTCATTGGGTCCACTAACACCATAGAGCGTGAACACAGGCACGTGTCCACGCTCACCTGCGCCATGTGACAGAGAGGGGAAAGAAGACACACAGATGCTTATGTTGATCTCATGAAATGTTTTTAGACCATGTCCCGAATTAGTCATCGGGGAGAGACTCTGGATCAGGGGAGAAGATGGGGATGGGGGTGGGGGTGGGTGGACTCACGCTCACGTCCAGAATCACAACCCACCGCCACCACCCCCTTTCTCCTCAAAGTTAGAAGCAGCGCGCTTTATTTGATTTTTTTTTTATGTTCTGTATATTGAGACACGTGTGAGAATGTTGAAGAAGGGGAGTTATTTCGGAACGAAGAAGTCGGTCTGGATTTAGTACCCGGGGTGGGGTTGGGGGCGGGGAGTTGGTACATACCCATTCTCACTCGCCGGGCGTGATTTTGGACATGGAGTGATTTCGGAACATAAACCGTGCACGATTGTTTCGGTAACTTGAGTCTTTTAGTCAGGAACCATGGCATGTGACGCGACGACGTCGCAGGGGAGATCAGTCTAATGGATAATTCCCTTCAACAGCGCTCTTCAGTGTGGTGAGAGACCACAGCTGATCGTGAAATCACGGCTAGCGGCCATGAAAACCTCAGGAACATTGTTGTCTTCAAATAGGCCGGATTCTTAGGCAATAAGCAAACAAGCAAGCGCGCGTACTCACACGAACACCGCGCACGCGCGCACGCACCCACCCACTCACTCTCACACACACACACACACACACACACACACACACACACACACACACACACACACACACACACACACACACTCAGCTCGCGTGCTCCTGCATGTCATTTCTAAAGAAGGAAATGGGGATGGAGTTACCAAAGGAAAAAAAATATAGAGAAATCATGGCATAAATGATGTGCATTCACACACACACACACACACACACACACACACACACACACACACACACACACACACACACACAAGGGAATACGACCAATATAAAATGAAAAGGGAAGGAAGCCTTTGCTGCCATGGTCGAGCACAGTTACATCCCTTTGCTCATTATTGTTTACTGTTTACTCTTCTATCCTCATGTCAGATATCTTCCCTCTTGTTTGCTTGTAAAGAGGATGATGACTTCAAAGGATATTTTCACCTTCTCTCTCTCAAGCTTTGGAGACTGGAATCCTCAGGTCCATTAATGACAGTGAAACCAACAAGGTACCCTAAGTGACGTGAACTAATCGTTTGGTGAAGATATCATTCTGTTTGAGCAAGTCACTGAACCTTGAGATGCTAATGTTGTATTCAGCTTTCATCAACAGCGTGCAGTCGTTCTGTACGCGTGAACTTTGACTGACGAAAAGTCACGAAAATGAACAAGGGCTTCTGTAGCTCTTCAGGAAAAATCTGAAGTGACGATGACATCCAAAGATTTACTGTTACTTAACGCTCAGAAACTCAGTTTCAGATGATAAGCTGAGCGAGAGAACGGAAACGTTATGAACTGAAAAAGTAAATTAAAGAACAGCAATAAAAGCAAATAAAATACTAAAAAAAAAAAAAAAAAAAAGTAAAAAAAAGATAAATAAATGAAACACGGCGTTACAGTACGTTTCCTATCAGCATCATTTTCGATGTCGACTCTCCATGTAATGTCCATGCATTCAGGAACACATTCATCATCCCAGCATTTATCTGTCGCTTGAGCTTGCTTAGATGACAAATAGTGATCGTCCACTGCTCAAATTACGATTTAATGTTTGCGCCATCATTTTCTTCAGAAATGAAATCTTTCTAAAGCCCATCATTGAATGTCTTCTAAATGCGTTCTTCGAACCTCCGTGATGTTTCTTATAGTTTGAGGAATTCTTGATTCGCCGTGCGATCGGCTTGAAGCTCAACAGCAGATGCCTATGCGGAATCTTGGGGAGTGACCACGTCTCCAGATTTTCATTACAGAAGGCGAAATCCACTCTGAAAACGTGGTTCTGGTGATTCGAATAACGTTTTGTGCCTGACTGTCGCGCATTTTGTACTTCGTGATGAACTTTGTATAATTACCTCACAAAACAAGACGAAAAATAACTACAACAATTTTTAAAAAAAATTAAAATAAAGCTTCTCTGAAACGAGGCGCTCCCCCCCCCCCCCCCCCCCCAACAAACAAACAAACAAACAAAAAAAAAAAGGAAAAAAATAACGAAATTAGTACGAAGTGTCCAAAACAAGACGCATTTCCCCCTCTGAGGTTGCTAGCGAAATGAAATGAAATTAGATTTAAAACACCATCGCTGATGTTTCAACGATGTATCACCAAATATTTGTGATGAGGACTTCGGTTTGCTAGCTATGCAGTGGTCATGGTTGCACGTCTGTTAGTTGGGTGTGGTTACAGACATGCACCCTTTTCGTTCCAGACGGCAGGTGAAAATCGAAGATAAACTTTCATTCGATGTTCCAGGAAAATCTCCACCTCATTGACGTGTCGTCTGGACGTCACAAAAAATGTCATGACGTATTCAGTTGAATTTAGAGGGATATAGTTTTCACCACTGCACACTGAATGGCCAGAAGTCGTGCTTGGGGCGCGTGCAGTGCGCGTGCAGGCGTGTGTGGATTGTGTCAGCCTTATCTCAGTGGACGCAAAAGGTGAAAAAACAAATATCGAACTTACCGGAATGCTGATAGATATGTATCAGGCCATTATGGCCATAGTTTATATGACCTAATCGCAAATCAAAGGTCAGTGTCATTGCATGTTACGTGAATGGAATGTTTATGCGTGCGTGCCTATGTGTGTATATAAGGAGAGTGGGGGGATGTGATGTTGCAAGTGTTTTTAGACATAGTTATGTTTTCGCTTGTCGGTACATGTGTGCATCTCTAGCAGAATGATTGTCTCTGCTTTGTTTATCTTATAATACACTTTAAAGTAGGTCAGTTTCATTTTTTTTTTTTTAAATCATGATTTACTTTTGTAAGCGCTGCGAGCAGTGTTGTGAATGTATGCGCAGACAAATTTTCCATATCGTAATAAACATGATGATAATAACAATCTTAGTGATAGTAGTAGTAATGATAGTAATAACATGACAAGTGGTATATTCACGCGCTCGCGCATTTACGTACGCACGCACGCGGTACGCACTCACGTAAACACACACACACACACACACACACACACACACACACACACACACACA
>CM065725.1:9179498-9181998 GCA_033310375.1 Conus canariensis | reverse complement strand
AAGGAGGATTTCTCCGCGTCTCGACCACCGTCTCCGGGAGAGCGAGCCACCGAGAGACTGAGGCAGTCATGGCGGACACCTGACAGGTGAGGGGTCGTGTTGATTATCGATCGATTGGAAGTGTATAGAATTCGGCGTGAGCCGAAACACATAGTAGGCTTAATGTGTAGAATTTATCGAGACATGACTTAAAAACAACAACAACAAAAAAAAAACAAACAAAAAAAAAAAAGAAAGAAAGAAAGAAAAAAAAGGTTCAAGCACCCTAGTGTCTGATTCCGCCTCTGTCCATTTGAAATCTGCTCCATTTTCCAAGATTAACAACTTAAACGTGTTTGACGGCCAGGGATCAGAAAGGGTTTTTGTTTCTAATCATGAACCACCACTCTATTGTTCAGCGCATCACACTTCGCAGAATCCTATAGTTGGACAGGATTATCTCCCTGCCTCCCATGGTTGTGTCTTGTCCACTACGTCGTGCATTCCTATCGGCCAGGGGCTCGACTCCTTCGCTGTTTGAAGACGACAGCGACACGAACTTGACCCGTTTTCCCCTTCCTGTGGCTGTTAGACGGTGGTACAGTACAACCCTAATGTGACTGCTATGATCAAGTTCCTCTCTGGCTCTCCAGACGAAGGACCCGCTCGACGGATATATAAAAATGATAATAATAATAAAAGTGATGATGATAATAATAATGAGGACAATTTCCACAGCGCCCATCCTAACAACGTAGGTTACAGGGCGCTTTACAAGTTTTAACAATTTAACATCTAAAAATATACGCAGGACACACACACAAACACACACACACACACACACACACACACACACACACACACACACACACACACACACCTCGAATTATCTAGATTTCATTTTTTTTTTGGTATTATTCACGGTCAAGTCAGTGAACTTTGATAATGCAGTAACTTCCTTCACATTATTTTGTCACTTTTTTCAAATACGTGGTTCTGTCAGCCTTTTCAACAGATGAACTCTCTGGGCTGTGCGTGTTACGCATAATGTTGAAAGTTGCCGTATGTAGCCAACATGCAAGCCAGTATTCTGCATAAACAGATAAAGCATACCGCATGCATGATTTGTACAGTACGCAAATCAAATTGTTTGCCCGCTGTAAACATAAGGTAACTTTTTACATCATGCTTAACACAAATTATAACTGTTATATAAGATCATTTGTCTAATGGTATTATGGTAAGCATGAAAAGACACCAAGACGAAGAAGAAGACTTGGTAACAACCATATGTCTGCACACGACATGATAACAGCCGACACAGAGGTGGATGAGCTCATCGAAGAAACGTGTTGTTGTTTTCGAATATGGTTTGATCGTGGTTGATTTCCGGCAAACAGACTCCATGACAACCTTGTTCAGAAATGCCGCCACCTGATGTGATCTTTGAGTTTCTTAAAGAGATCAGCTTGTTTCATCGGATCTGAGATTTTATGGAAGAAAGATTTCTGACGAAATTTCCGGTGCTTTTTCGGAGGGTGTGTTTTAAAGGGTAATGTGAATAAGTTTTTTTTCTTTCTTTAAAAAAAAAAAGACTTGGAATTGACTTCAGCGCGATGACAGCCCTGATATGACCCTTTGCGGTCGGCTGGGCTATAAGCATCATTCTGTCCGTCTGTCCGTCTGTCTGTCTGTCTGTCTCGGCAGTGCGGTTTGAAGCCCTTCCGTGGAAACCATGAAACGAACAAACACAAAACAAGCACAACAAAATAAAAGCGTTCGCTTTCATACGAGCTCTTCGCCGTTTGTGAATACTGAAAATGCCTACCGCCGTCGTGTGTTTGCGTAAGTGTGTGTGTGTGTGTGTGTGTGTGTGTGTGTGTGTGTGTGTGTGTGTGCATATGTGCGTGCGTGTGTGTGTGTGTGTATACGCGCGCGTGGGTGCATGGCCTCGTGAGCATGTTGCACGCGTGTGCATGGAATCCTATACTTCGCTTCTCATGCCCAGACTAAATCAGATATCCCAGCTTAGCGACAAACGGATGGAAAAGGAGAGTTTGAAGAAAATGGGTGGGGTAGGGGAGGGGGAAGAGGTGTTGGTGGTGGGTGGGTGGGTGCTGTGGTCCAAAGGTAAAGGGAGAGAACTCCAGCGTCTAAGTTCTCTTGGCGCCAAGAAACAACTGATAGAGGTGACGAGACAATCGACAGAAATAAACGACCCGAAGGTGCTAATGGGACCCGAGAGATGGAGCTGACGGCAGTGTTTCCCAGGGTCCTGTTCGACACCTTCGGGTGTATCCTTTTCTTTTCTTTTTTTTTTTCTTCTTCAGCTGATAGAGGTTAGGAGACAATCGACGGAAATAAAGCTCAACCAGAATCGTCAAGAGGGGTGCTGGATGGCTTTCGCCTTGCCGGGAGAAACGGAGGAACAAGAAAGACGGAGACGCGGTGGAGGGAGGAGGAGGTGGGGGGGGGGGGGGGGGAGGGGGGTGAGGGGGGGGTGAAGGGGATGTTGGTGGGG
>CM065725.1:9149498-9174498 GCA_033310375.1 Conus canariensis | reverse complement strand
GATGGGTGCAGAATTGCTGCCAGCTGGTTGTTTCGGAGGACAGTACTTCTCTGGGTCCCACTCGCATCTTCGGGTGTTTCTTTGTCTTTTTTTGTTTGTTTGTTTCTTGTCCTAAACCATCCACTGAAACTGTTGATAATTACATTTTCATGTCTCTACAGACGCGCTCTCTCTCTCTCTCTCTCTCTCCTCTCTCTCTTCTCTCTGATATGTACCTATCGTAAAGTGGGTGATAACTTCTCTTTCTCCTGACGGACTGAGGGAAGGGGTAAGGGGAGGGAAGAGGTTAAGGAGAGATTGTCTGCATGAGAGGAATTGTATGTCGTGGTAAATCAAGTGAAAACCTGTCTGTCTGTCTGTCTCCTCCTCCTCCTCCTTCTTCTTCTCCTTCTCTTCCTTTTTCTGTCCTTCCCGTCTCTTTTCTTCAAATATATCCAAAGCACCAGCCGACTTTCTGTACTCTTATCTCAATACAACTGATTTTGCATTCAGCCTATTTCGCTACTGCAGTCGGCTGTGTCAAATCGAGCGAAGAAAGGGGGAGAATGGCCACTCGATGATTCACGGCGGCCTGTCGGTCTGAATGCTCCTCGTACAGCATAAAGCAGCGACAAACTGACTGGTTGGATCTGAAAGGCCTGGCGCGTGAAAGAGTGAAAAACACGTCAACAGATCAGTGCCCTTTGCTTGTTTGTCTGCCTCGTTTAAAGGGATTGGATGATGGAAGAGGAGGTGTGTGTGTGTGTGTGTGTGTGTGTGTGTGTGTGTGTGTGTGGTGTGTGGTGGTGTGGAGGGTGGGTGGTGGCGGTGGACGGGGAGGAAAGATAATGGGTTAAAACAGCCAAAACAAACAAACGAAATTAATTTTTCATCTTGAGACAGTGGCATCATGTATTCTTGGTGTTATGAATAACTGGAATGACATCCGGCACAGTTGCGTTGTGTTTGTTGTTCGTATGTTAATATCACTGTTATCGCATCTTTCTTTCATTATTATTTTTTCCCTTCATCTTCACCTTCCTTCCCTCTTCTTTCCTCATTCGTTCATTTGTTCGTGTTTTGTTTTGTTTCTTTTCTAACTTTTTTTTTTCAATCTTCTACTTTTCATAACAGCTATTATGCTCACGCCCATCGCACGTTATTTCGTCGGTTCGGTCTAATTCTGCTTCCTCCAAAGACTTGCGCATTAGGAATAAGGGATTCGAGCCCTGGTTCTGCGACGTTGAATTGTCATCACCACCCGCCTGACTGTGTGGTCAATTGTACGCCTTCGCCACCCCCCTCCCCCACCCTCTTCTCCTCCCCCCCCCCCCCCCCCCCCCCCCGCCCAAGATTTGGAATCAAAGGAATAACCAGTGTATGCTAAATATCCACAAGCAGTGCAATCAAAAGGAACACGTGTCGCGCTGGACGGTATTCACGGAAACGTGATGGCGTACTTGAACGAGTTCAGTCAAACAGACCCGTGTTGATTATCGCCCGTCCGGTACACCAACCTCTCGTCAAAAGAAGTTGTAAGAAGTCCGTAAAAAGGTTCTGCGAGTGTCGGTCCATACATACCCAGCTCACTAATGTCGGGTGCCGGTACCGAACAAGGGCAGTACAAAACCGCTCTGCGGCGCTACTTCAGAAAGAACAAGTTGGCTCTTGAAATTCTAAGGGGGCGGAAATGTTGGCGTGTATGTCTACTTTAACAAAGGCGACAACGAGCAAACCGCTGGGCCCAGTTCACGCTACGCGCGCGCCATCTGAAAGAAATCTGACTCGGCTGATCCTGTATTGCAATCAAAAGGAAGAGGAAAAAAAAAAAAAAAAAGAAGAGAAGAAGAAAGGAAAAGAAGGGGTGGGGGTGTGGTGGGGGAAGAACAAAAGAAAGGAAAGATAACCCCCGTGTGAACGGCATCAGGGCGGGAGTCATTCAAAGAGGACCAAGGAGAGATTTGTGATCGGAGCGTGTGTATTTCACATACACCGTTAATCGAAGCGTGTGTGTTTCGCAGATTGGTGATCGAAGCGTGTGTATTTCACAAATAACCAGGCTGGTGACTATGTAGGGGACGAGGGGAGGGGAACAGCGGATAAACATTGCTCTAAATGGGCCCCTGTAGTGATAGCGACGCACAAGATACACTGATGGTACGATGGATTTTTTTTTATCTCTCCTACAGGTCAGACATTGTGTCACAGACTGGGTCTCATACAAGTGGGCCAGTCACTGACTAAAGCGAGTTAATCACATTTTTGACATTTCATTATAGCCTAGTTCACTCTGAAGATTCCCTCTCTGTGGACTGCCGATACGCAGGGAAGACAACCTTCACACACACAAACACACACACACACACACACACACACACCACACACACACACACACACACACGCACGCACGCACGCACGCACGCACGCACGCACGCACGCACACACACTAACGACTCTAAGAACATATACTTCATCGATTCTAGAATCCTCAGATATCAAAATAACATCTATTGCAAAAAGATCTATTGTGTCTCCTGTCCCTCCCTGGAAACTAATACGTGCACATTTTGATATTGAGCATACAGGCTTAACAAAGGCTGAAAATACTAATTTATTGTTATCCAATATCAAAATGCATTTGCATGATCACTATTCCAACCATTTTAAGATATACACTGATGGATCATTATCAATGAACATGCAGGTGCAGCATACATTATCCCAAGCCTTAACAAAGAAAAGTCTTGTCATATCGGAAAAAACAAATCTATATTCACTGCTGCGTTATTTGCTATAATTATGGTTTTAAAGTTTGTTGTTGATTACCCTCAAAATGTATTTAAAGTTGTTTTATGTGTAGATTCCAAGTCAGTTCTTACTGCAATGAAGAATTTTAAATTAAAAGTTCGACCTGAGATGATCACTGAAATAAATAATTTAGTACATTTCCTCTCAGTCAGAGACACTGAAATAACATTTCTTTGGGTGCCCTCCCATTGTGGGTTGTTATATCATAATGAAAAGGTTGATGTTCTGGCAGACAGGAGCAAAACGATCATCAGATTCGCATTTTTTGAACTTCTCTGTGTCAGTGCAAGAGTGCTATACTTTGGCAGAAAAAGAACAATTTTCTCATTTTCATTTGATAGAAAGAGAAACTGGGTGTTTTGGTTTACGCGATGAACTGAAAAATATGCATGAAAAATTAAGTAAGTACGATCAAAACATTTATCGTAGACGACAGATAAATTCCTTGATCTGTAGATGGAAATTGGACTGTTTAAAAACAAAGTATGTCAAATATATACATTGTATATGTGGTCACAGCATTTCAACTGATCACATTGTTGTGTGTAACTTAATGAAAAAATTCATTCCAAATACGTCTGCACAGTCTATTCAAAATGTTTTCCTGTCAGCAAGTGAAACATATCTTTTCTTTCTGCACTTAGCTAAAAGTCCAATTGGCAAATACTTATAATCGATAACAGTCAGTGGTGAGACGAGACAGAAGAGTTATATGCTTGGTTTTTCTTTTTTTGTTTGTTAGTTTTTTTTAATCTTTTATTAAGTGGATATTCTATTTTTGTGTTATGGTTGTAGATAAGTTAATTCTTTTGACTCGTTGTGTTACCCTTTTTTCCAGCCCCGATTTTTTTTCCTTTTTTTTTCGTCTAATATCACGTAATGTGGAAAGACGTAAAACAAAACAACAACAACAACAACAACCACACACACACACACACACACACACACGCGCGCGCGCGCGCGCGCGGCGCGCAAAGCCGTGTTGAATACGTACGTCACTCCTGTCGATTTTTCGCTCCCAGATTAAAAAAAAAAGGTGAAAAATTCCAGTAAAAACCATAACGGTACTACATAAAACGCTAAAAGGCCACACGGGCAAACCGATACAGAAATACGGGCAGCTAATGTCCACTCTGGTCAGTTTTACAGACTTTTACCGTTTATGTCATACGTTGGAGGAAGAGGGAGGGGGAGTGTAAAAAAAAAAAAAAAAGACCATCTGAAATAAAGGTGAATGGGTCAAGAAGGTACCAAGAAAAAAATAGGAAAGACTGGAAACCAACGGACGACAGTGATGTTTGAAAAAAAAAAAAAAAAGCAGGGGAGGAAAGAGAGAAGGAGTGGGTGGGCAGGGCCAAACCAGGGGACGGGGATAGGTTCCGGGGTAAAGAACCCCCACAGCCCCTTCCCCCCTCCCTACCCCCCACCCTACTCTCCCCCCTTCCCCTCCCACGTCCCTTTGGGTTTTGGGACACCGGTCACGCCCACACACTGACTAGAAAAGGATCATTTTGGGCTCTATGTGCGAAAATCAGCCCAATTGATTGTGTGGTATTGGCCGAAAATGAAAATCATGCTGAATAATCTGTTATGAAAACACATGAATGTTGGAAGAGGAGAGACACAGCCTCGCCCCTAACCGTCCCACCCATAACCTAACCCCACTTAAAAAAAATGTTGGAAGAGGACAACCGCTCCACCCCCCCCCCCCCCCCCCCCTTTTAAATTTTCTTTTTATTTTTTTCTTTTTATATTTTTACAAAATACGCGTGTTTGCTGTAGTTTTATGCTTGGTCACGTTTTTTCCCCCCTTCCCCCACTGAGTGAGAACCTCAGGTCCCCATTTGGAAACCCCCTCCTCTCTTAGAACTGTTTATCCCTGTGGGAGGAGGGTAAGGGGAGGAGACACCAAGAGAGCGACGGAAAAAGGACACCATTAGGACAGAACATCCAAAGGGAAGGGAGATAATTCGTACTGAAAAAGCCCCGGGGGGGGGGGGGGGGGGGGGGGTCCTAAACGACTTGATGCTTTGATGTACACCTTTCCTATTTATAAACTTACTGATAATGTTCTATGTGAAATAAAAGAAAGTGGAAATCTCGCTTGATCGAGCTTTTGAAGAAGGCGTTTAATGCTGGCCTGATATGGAAGTGCACTGATAAAACAAAACGAAATGGAGTAAGAGGACAGGAAGGAAAAAAAGTGTGTGTGTGTGTGTGCGGTGTGTGTGTGTGTGTGTGTGTGTGTGTGTGTGTGTGTGTGTGTGTGTGTGCGTGCGTGCGTGCGTGCGTGCGTGCGTGCGTGTGTGTGTGTGTGTGTGTGGTAGGGGGTAACGAGAGGAAAAAGGCTTATATTGGTGTGTTAAACAACATGCCGACATCAGTTTTCCCAGACTGATATAACAACAGCTTTGACATGGCGTCCACTGTCGACTGGACCGTAAATGGCATGACTTGAGCTGTACGCCTGTTTGTGCATACGACTGTTCTCTCTCTCTCTCTCTCTCTCTCTCTCTCTCTCTCTCTCTCTCTCTCTCTGTGTGTGTGTGTGTGTGTGTGTGTGTGTGTGTGTGTGTGTGTGAGCGAGTGAGTGTGTGAGTGTGTGTGTGTGTGTGTGTGTGTGTGTGTGTGTGTGTGTGTGGGGTGTGTGGAGAGAGAGAGAGAGAGAGAGAGAGAGAGAGAGAGAGAGAGAGAGAGAGAGAGAGGGTTTAACATGGAATCGTGTTCGCGTTTGTCTTCGCCTCTGCCTAAAAGCGATGTTTCAGATGAAATGCAACCTCACACGCCTCCTCCGTTGATCAGACGTAGTGAGTGCGTTGTTGTGTGGTAGAGTGGTGGTTCGTGTCGGCTTCTTTCACTGGCGGATTGGTCAGGAAAGGCTCTCTGGGACTCTGTCAACCCTCGTCCCTTCGCCCGCACGCTCACACCCTCGCACGTCTGATATCCCCTGTTTCTCTGCTAGAGACATGTGATTAAGGGACTGTCTAAAATAAATCATTTAAAAAAATGATAAACGAGCGCTCGTCTGTGTGTGTGTGTGTGTGTGTGTGTGTGTGTGTGTGTGTGTGTGTGTGTGACAAGAGAGAGAGAGAGAGAGAGAGAGAGAGAGAGAGAGAGAGATTCGTCGCAATGGCGATGTTGGTTCGGAAAGAACCAAGTTTGCTTTGCCCAGCTTACCCGGCCTGCAAGTGTTTTTCACAGTTCTCAGTAGATATTTTTGTTTCAAGTGTGCGCGAAGTGGGCTTACCGTGTGAAACGGTTGAAATCCCGTCCTCCCCCCACCCCGCCGTTGTTTTTCTACTCAGTTCTGGCTATTGACTTTTCGCGTGGTTTTCAAAACCTGTCATTCACTTTTGCACTTGAAAAGAATAGTATCTCTGGGAGTGTTGCCATATAAAAATGTAGGCTGCACACGTTTTGGCGCTTGTTTTGTAGCATCGGTTGTGCTAGGTCAGTGGAACAGTCACGGTGGCAGTAAAAAAATGACAAAGTTGAATCAGTGTGCCAGCTTTAACCGTTATGAAAGAAACAATCATCGTCTTGTTGTTGACATTGTCACTGTCATTGCTCACCAGGGGGCAGTCTTAAGTCTAAGGCTGTTGGGCAGTTCGGTGTCTTGGTCTTGTTTCGTGGTGGTGAAAGACGGTGTGTGTTTTCAAGGAGGAACTGTTCGATTTGGTGCGATTCGGACTGAAGGGCCGATCCGGAATTTGTGTTGTTCCGAGTGACCTGGTTAACTCCCCCCTCTTCGTGTGTGTGTGTGTGTGTGTGTGTGTGTGTGTGTGTGTGTGTGTGTGTGTGTGTGTGAGCAAGATTATGCATAAAGAACAAAATTGACTTCAATCACACTCGGTGGAAAGCGTGAATGTGACCTGTGAGCGAGTCCATTAAATTTGGTGTGGATCCGTTGTGTGGATCTGGAAAATACGACCGGACACAGAATCCGTTCAGCAAGATAACGCAAAAATCAATGAACTGATTTCAACGGAACTTGATGGAAAAATGTAATTTGACCCAAAGGTATTTTTGATACAGATCGGGATGAAAAAGCGGATCCAGGGTCCGTGCGAATGAGATGGAGCCGGTGTGTGAGGAATCCGCCTGAAAAGACATATTTGGTGCTACAGTAGTCTAGTTAAAGGCGCGTCACGTGCAAAGAACGTTTCAGAGAAAGGATTGCTTTCAGACGACCGAATTTGAACAGGACAGAACAGAATAGCAGCCTTTTAACGTCAGGGGAGAATTCCTGTCCCTGGAGCACCTCACAATAGGGAACAGACTTCTCTGATCGTTAAGGAAAAGTCGTTTAACGTGGGCAGTGATACTGAAGTCCATAAAAGAGAGGAAAACGTATCTGTGATCCTTCGTAATATTAGCAAGGTCAGTATGAAACCAAAACTTCTTCTGTTTTGAAGTCGGTGTCAAAGTAAATGAACAGTGAGGTAGCAGAGGGTGGTGGTGGTGGTGAATAAATTGTGCGTCTTGTTGGGGTCAGTTTGCATTTTTTTTCTTTTTTTTTTTTTTTTTACTAGTGATGACTGGACTGAACGTGATGGAAGCTGTTCTCTGCATGTCCGTCAGAGAAGTTAACGGTCAAGGCGTTAGAGCGTTCGGCTCAGGAGCTGACGTTTATGAGTTCGAATCACTCAGGAGGTCTAACTTCTATGTCTTGGAAACACTTCTAGTCCAACCGTCAATAAGAATGGTTACTTGAGTCACTCCAGGGAAGGCGAAATGGCGGAAGGAGAGGGTTGGCTTCTGCCTACAGTTCACCGCCCTGACGGCCATCAGGCTATAGGACCGTGACCTTCACCTTTAAAGCAGAACAACACGTGGTGAGTGTATCGACCTGCCGTGACAGGATTCTGTACCAAAGCACGCCGATGTCAGATACCATCTGTACCAGCAGTGCTCCGCCGGCTACGACATTGGAGACTCCGGATGACCATACATGTCTGATCACCAGTTGACACTGGACAAGGAAACAAGCGCTGGTATCATTTGCCTTTTCCGTCATTAAATCCTAACCGATCTCGCCATCAAATTTAACACACCAGTACTACAAAAATGAAAAACAACAACAACAAAAAACAAACAAACAAACAAACAAACCAAACACAGGTACGTTGAGTTATGTGAATGGAAAATAAGCGCAAAACTGAAAACGTACTGGAAATCGGACGTACTTGATTTACAAACCCAACAGCATTGTTCGTATGCAACATGATTTTAGTTGCTTTTAGCGAGTGCTGTAAACTGAAAAATCGTCTTGGCGACATCTTCCAAGAGACGCTCTCTCTCTCTCTTTCCCTCCTTGACACCCTCACTCTGTGTCTCTGTGTGTGTGTGTGTGTGTGTGTGTGTGTTTGTGTGTGTGTGTGTGTGTGTGTGTGTGTGTGTTGTTCGGGGAGGAGAGGGAACGGGGAATGGATAGAGCCTTATTTTTCAAAAACATCGTTCTTTCTTTCTTCATTACTCGGCTAGGAGCTCCGGGGTTCATCACTGGTGAGATTTTTACGCATGAGACTGTTTATAATCCCACCATTAAGGCAGCCACACTCCGTCCTTGGAGATGACCCCAGTGTTCACATGTTTTATTTTCCTGTCAGACATCCACGCAGCACTCTTTTCAGCAAGGTGAAATGCAGCTCAACGTAACGTGCGTGCAAAATTTGGTCTGGCGCGCATTCACGGCGGCACCAGCACCCCCCCCCCCCCCTTCACCCATCCACCACATCACTCAAGGGGGGGGAAAAAAAAACCTTATTAATTCTAAGGTGTGTCAGGCGGCAGTCTCAAAGAGACATGCCCTTGTCGCGATGTTAAAGGTCATCTCAGTGCACAACGTCACCCTTGACATTCTGTGCCGGACGTTACGGTACAAATTGTCACCCCGGTACAAAACGCTACTCCGGGTGACATTCTTTACCGACATGGCGATACAGATTGTCACACCTGTAGTTGCGTGACATTTTGCACCGGCAGATCAGGTATTCATGTTCAATGTGGAACAAAAATTGCGGAACAATTGTGCGTGACATTTTGCACCGGCAGATCACGTATTCACGTCCAGTTTGGAACAAACTGTCGCCATTCGTGAGCTAACTGCATGGTTTGGAGTTGGATCTGACCAGTGATATTCTGCATTTCAATGACATTCTGTAACGCAGTGATATTATGTATGGCAACGTCGGAAAAAAAAAAACTATCTCCGTGTGACGTTTTGTACCGCAACAGCCCCCGAACTAGGCTACAACAACCTGGGCGGCTTTTGCATAGTCACCAGTCTGTGGATCGATCCCACGGGTATTTTATCGCTGGGGCTGTCCTTGACAGTGGTTTTACTGCTGTATGCATATCCAAGTTGCAAACTTTTTTTTTTGTGTGTCTTTTCCTCTTTTTTTTTCCACCGTTTTCGTCCCATCTTTCAATCGCTCCCTCCCCCTCTATTGTTGCGGTTGACGTTGAAAGCGGTTTATAGCTTTTTTTTTTTTTTTTTTAAGCCCATACCCCCTCAAACCTATCTTCGGCCTTAACTTCCCTCACACCCTTCTCTTTCTCTGTTTAGTGTTATGCTTTCTCCCTCCTCCATCCCCTCCCTGTGTGTGTGTGTGTGTGTGTGTGTGTGTGTGTGTGTGTGTGTGTGTGTGTATGTGTGTGTGTGTGTGTGTGTGTGTGTGTGTGTGTGTGTGTGTACGCGCGCGCACACGTGTGTGTGTGTGTGTGTGTGTGTGTGTGTGTGGTGTGTGTGTGTGTTTCTTTTACGTTAACGAATTTATTCCGGAAACAATGACACCATACCAGCTTGTAAAGAAGCTTTCCCCGGTAAAGGCATCCAGTCATGGCTGAAATAAAGTTGTGTGTGTGTGTGTGTTTTACCCTCTGCCTTTTAAAACGTGGGAAGAAATAAAAGTTATTATTGTGTCCGTAAAGTGTTGAAGACATCGCCGTGTTTAATGTTGATGTTGCAACTGTTTCTGATAATGTTTTGTTCTACAAAGGATGCATTTGTGGGCATGTTTTCTTTGAGGAATTTATTGTATTATAGCTCAATAATTGTTTTAGGTTGTGCAGTAAACGTTTAGCCGTTTGGATAAGGTCGGAAAGGGGGGGGGGGGGGGGGGGGGGTTGGACACAACGTGAAGGATATGGTTGAACAGGCATACTTCAAATTGGGGCGCAATTTTTGGTATGGTGTTTTTCGTCTTCAGAAACAAACGTGTGCGTGTGTGAGTATTACATACAAATGTGTGTGTGTGTGTGTGTGTGTGTGTGTGTGTGTGTGTGTGTGGTGTGTGTGTGTGTGTATGTGTGTGTGTGCACGCGTGTGAGAGACAAAAGAAAAAGGAGCTTTCGCCTTAAAACATCATTTGTGAATACCACAGATTGAAACAGAAATGTTGTAAATGTTGTAAGAAATGTTGTGAATTGTAACATCTTTTCAGTGTATTATGCCCCTGGTTCCAGTTGGTTCGGCAGTCTCTGGTCATGATTACGAGAATTGGTCATTATAATGAGAATACGTGGAAAAGACTGTTGCCTCCCTTCCCCCCTTTCTTCTCCAAAACGGTCTTTTTCTGGTTAGTATTATCCAGGTTCCGTTTAGGATTAAGATCATTGCCATGACAATGCAAATATGCCGTCCTTCATTCTTTCTGGGGTTTGGATAAGCTTTGTGGAGTGTTGAAAACAGCAGACTGAGCGTAAGTTAGTGCTCCAGCAGTAAAGAGTATGTTTGGAAAAAGAATTTACCGTAAGCTTCAAAAAGGCGCTCAGACTTATCAGGACTTGTTGTGAATGAATACGAAGATGTTTGATTGGAAGTTTATTTTTGAGTTCTTACAAGAGCGATTTACTCTACTCTGGGCAGGGTCGCCAAGTACATTAGTCTGGGTAGAGTAGGAAATACGTCAGTCAGTCTGAGGCTGTATTCAGAGAAGACCTGAGTCTGCGTTCAGAAGACCAGCGATCGCTGCACTGCATATCATTATAAAGCAACGATGAACAATCAAGAACCGACCTAAGTCGCCGTAACTGTACTTGATTGAGAGATTGTCGTTATAACCTTGATTAGTTGACAGATTGGCATGACATTATAAATGACTGGTTGACAGATCGACATTATTTGATTGGTTTACAGATTGCCAAGAACTCTACTGTGATTGGCTGACAGATTGCTAAATATTCGATTGTCTTTGGTTGCCTGAGTTCTTCCTGTTGTGTAACCCTCTTTTTCATGATCATTTCCCTTTTTCCTGTGCTAATCCCTTTCCCCCATAAATCTTTGTGAAGGAAACTATTTTAATGATGGAGGGATTACTAGCCAGCTCGTATTTATCCTTCGCTAGTAATTTTTTTCAGCGTACACACACACACACACACACACACACGCGCGCGCGCACGCATCTGTGTGTGTGTGTGTGTGTGTGTGTGTGTGTGTGTGTGTGTGTGTGTGTGTGTGTTTGTGCACTGGACTGTTTTTCATTGCCTCCGTGTGATGACAACCCTGAAACGTCCTATGTGGTCAGTTGGGCCAGGGTTTAACAACAGCTGGTTTGAAGGGTTTATGGGCCTACCAGTCTCATGAAGATGAAGGAAGAGGAGGGCTACAACCCTGAAGGCAACGGCAGAGACTGCTGAAATGAATTCTTGGCGGATCTGCTCGAGGAGGAACAAAAGTCAACGTCATGAGGCTTACAGTTCCCAACTGAAGAACAGGTGTCCAGTAACTACGTGGGTAAGACGTCCGTCAGAAAAGCCATGCCTTGAGACGACCAGTCTTCCAGGAGATGCACGTTCGAATCCTGGCAGCGCCAGAAATGTTTGACAGCAGTAGGGTATGTCGGAGTCATGTCTTGGGCAGTGCGGTCTGGTGCCCTTCAAGTGTGAGGAGTTTAGCGCCAAAACAGTTGTCTGAAGGAAGAGGGGCGTGGGCGTCGTCTTCTGTTAAAACCTTCTGCTGTCTGGCTGTCCCAAGATTTGTGTGTGTGTGTTTAACATTAAAGTTAACAAACTAACGCTGTATTGTATTTACTGCGTTTCTTTGTTTTTTCCCCAAAATACCTTGCCAGAACTCTGAAATAGACCGTATGATCTGCACTTGGTGTAATACCATTTAATTGCCATGAATTTGTGTTTGATTTTTTTTTATGAATTATCCCTTTTATTCGATTGGCTGAAAGATTAACACTAACTTTTCTTCGATTGGTCGACAGATGTCAGTAAGGACCCCAAAGATGGCGTGGCCGGCCCCGAGAAAATCACGTGACCTACTGAGCGCGGGAACTCTTCTCAGACACTCCTCTCTCCAGCCAATCATCGCCTCGCGCAGCGGCGACCGCCTCAAGGACGTGGACGAATCCACGGCGCGGTCTGATATCGTCGCCAACCGCTATGAGGACCGGTCGTCCATCGCGCCGGGGTACCGGACCCGAACGATTGAGGACTTCTTGAACAGTGAGAGACAGAACTTGGAGCCCGTGCGCGAGATGGCGCTGGTGCCCAATGGGACCTACCCAGCACACAGGGAGAGAGTGCGGGGACACGCAAGCTTGAAAGTGCCTCCCGGGTATCGTGGGGCCAGATACGGGTATTATTACCGTGGGCATCATGGGAGGCGGGTCCGTCGGAGGCCTGCTAGGGAACGAAAGAGAAGGTTTGTGGCGCCTACCTGCTACATCTTCCTCAAAGTGTTCGAGCTGGTGAGTTGGTTAACAAATATGTTTTGATACTTACTCCACATTACGTTCAGTGAGTCTGTTCTTTGGGTTTTGTTCTGTATATAGATTGTTTGTTCGTCCTTTGTCTCCCACTGCTTTGAATCTTGTTTGTGCTGCCTGAAGAAGACCCAATAGGTCGAAACGCCTTGTGTCTGTTTTGTAATTAGTATGTTCCTTCGTTCGGCGGCTCATTAATTCTGTCTTGGTGTTTATCGTTCAGTTTCCACCAGCAGTTATCCTATATGGAAACCACAGTGTTTTGTGTTGTTTCGTTTGCTTTTGTGATTTTGTTTTTTTAACTTTATAGACAGATTAGAATGGATAAAAGTAAGTTTGTGGACGTAAGAGTGGAAATTGACAAACAACCAGGAAAAGGCGAAAATAACTTCTTTTTTTTTTTTAAAAGACTGCTCATTTTAAGACTGCTCATATGTTTTCACCTTTATATCTTTTTTTTTTTTTTTGCGAACTGGGGTCAGGGTAAAGGGATTGAAAGGGGGAGGGGGGGGGGGGAGTGGGGAGGGGGGGAAAATGTATAAACATCGTGTTCCGTTGAAAATATATTGCCCCATTTCGCAAAATGTCAAGGTAAGAAGCATGATTACTAACATCCCCCTCACCCTCCTCCAATCTTTCTGCCTGCTGTACACTGAGATAGAGAGCGGTGTTACGTGTGTCTCGGAGTATGTCAGTGTGTCTTTGGCTCAGTGGTAAAGCACCGCGTTCTTTGTCAGACGTGCTGGTGTCCAACATAAAGTCACATAGCCTCTGCTCATCTTGGCGTTCTTCTGGTGGTGCACCCGAGACTGCATCAGGGCTGTAGGCAAGTTGAAGCCGGTTGAACGGATTGGTTCTCCCTTGCCCCCGTGCAGATATCAATGGCTCCTTCAGTATAGATTATGTTACCACCTGAAAATTCTTTGCCAATAATTTGATTCTTTCTGTTGCCGTTTTTGACTTAGCTTCTGCTCGTCTGTCTTTACTGTCCACTGTTTTTCTGATATCGTCGTTCCCTTTCCTGTCTTTGGTCTGGAAGGCCTTTGCAATTTTTTTTTTCAAATACAGTTTATAATGGGCCCTTTCTTTGGGGGGAACGTGGAGTAAAGGCAGGAGATTGGGGGGGAGGGGGGGGGGGGCGGTTGAAGGCGTAATCTGACTTTTAGGTAAGAAAGCTGTGACACTGTCCAAAGTGGACTCTAGATGTCAATCTGCAGTGTCCATTTGCCTATACGGCTATTTTGAAATGCATTCTTGTTGCTTTATTCCGCTTGAAAGTGGAGGCGAAAAATTATGGGCAGTGCCTGTCAACCTCAGCACGGCACAGTTTTCCCTCACCTGAGGATGCTAAGGGATTGGTTATCATGCCGTAAATAATTATAAGCTGTTTATTGGTTTGAACGGAACTTTTTTTCAAATTGATCGCATGTCAGATCTTCCCATGGGGAAGAGTAAAAACAAGTCTATAGCTAATATCATTACACTGACAATTGACACGACCCCTGATGGACAAAAACAACACAAAAGTAATGATACTTTCGGATACATTTTCATCACAGTCAACACAATGCTCTACTGACCGAAAGACAACTAAACATGAATTGATCAATAAACACACAACAATAATAAGAAGAAAGAGGGGAAGAAAAATGAGAGACAGAAGACCAAACATTTCAGCGCAAGGAAATCGTAAATTTGAAGGCCAGATTTCCAAACCAGTGATTCCTAATACCAGAACGTGTCATGCCCATATACTCCGACACACACACACACACACACACGCACGCGCGCATGCACGCACGCGCGCGCGCGCGCGCACACACACACACACACACACACACACACACTTACTCACACTCACTCACTCACTCACTCACACACACAGACGTGTTATTTAAATCGATTCCAGTCAGAAATGATGATACACAGTCTCAAAATATTAACATGTTTGTATCAGCATGAAAAGCGGGATTACCTGTCAAGGGAATTTGAACTTTAATATATTTCTGAGGGTGTAGATTAGTGTTAGCGCGGACTACTAATAAAAAAAGGAGGAATGACAATAAAGTGATCAGCTATTTCTCTTTCATGTCCACAGGCACAGCCTGACTCATTCACTTGGTGATGATTAAACATGTTGTGTTTTGAATTACTAACCCCGAAGTGAAGGCGGTTATCTCTTCTTTCCTCTCACCAAAGTAAAGTGCATGGGTACAACAGGACCATAGGCAGACATGTTATGTTCGAATGCGCTTACAGTACAACAGGTTTTAATCTGATCCGTTAGACAGTTCCATAGTTCTGTGGTAGCAGGAATAAACGATTTTCGGTATACTTCAGTTTTGCATCTTGAAGTTATTGCGGTCCAAAAGTTTACTCCTGTAATAGGGATGTCCTGACAAAACAAGGTCAGGAACAAGATCCGCCAAATAGTCATGACATAGCGTTAATCATTTTGAAATAAAGTGTAAGTTTATATGTACTTCTTCTTTCATCGAGTGTGCAAAACCCAGATTCATTATACAGTTTTTTTTTGGTGTGTTTTGTTCCGCAAACAGCCTCAGCAACAGTTCATATTGCTTCCAGATGCAAGTCTTCTTAAGAAGCTGTGTGAGTGTCGGAGTAACGATCCCAAATAGTGTGGGCAAAATCAAAATGAGGCAACATCGTTTTATTGTTTCTGCTCATCTCTCCTACGTGGTGAGGCCCTGAAAAGGCCCTGAGTGGTCGGCTAGCTGTAAGGATAGACCCAAACTAGACTCAGACTCTTAGAGTGGATACACACTGCCCAGTCGACAGTCTGTCTACATCCCCAGTCCTTCTCAGCTGCATTAAATATGCAGCCTGTCAAGTTGTTCGTCAACAGGCAAAGTGCCACTTTGGGAACAGTTAAGAAGAGTGCTTTTGGGTCGAACCCAGCAAAGCCTCGCCACTCTCACGAGTGAGCACGAACACTCTTGACCAGGGAGCTGTTTGTTGGAGCTTTTTCCCGTGCATGAAGTAGCGTGACTATCTGTCTTCACCTGCAGAGGTGAGCAGACCTTCCGTGCGCTAGAGTGGCTACAGGTATGGGGATCTTACTCTGTACTTTATTCACCATTCTTAAACAACTCTATATGTATCTCAGTAATTCACAAAACGAAAGCTAAAAAAACCCCCACCTCCTGACAATGTAGCAAGAGGCATACTTCACCCCGGCATCCCAGACACATTCGTGACCAGGGGTCCTCGCCCCCTTCATCTTTTTAAAGAATTTTATTTATTCATTTATTAATGTTTCCATTTATTTATTTTACCTTTTGCATAGCGCTAGCTGAGATTGGCCCAAACACTACGAATGGGCTCTACATCAAAACATAAAGACTTCCTCATTATGTCAGATTTTCACTTTCTGCTTTGGAGGCCATGGCTGGCGGTAACCTCAAAGTACCCTCAGCTGCTGAAATGGTTTGAAGTGGACACCTCTCTGAAAGCGGATGGTCGCGTCATTGTTTTTGCGAGGATTCCTGGTCATACCGACATTCAGTGCGATGAAATAGTTAATCAACTTGCCAAGAATGGCACAAATCAATGGTTGAGCAGATTCTCTAGCCCTCAGACCGATCTGCAACCCAAAGCTCTGGCTACCGTCAAACACCTCTGGAAAGGAAAATGGAACTCCCAGACGGAGAAACCATTCAAATCCGTCCAAACCTGAAAGAGTTTTTATTGTGTGCCACGGAGGCCGCAAAAAAGATACGGTCCCTGCCATTTTCACACAGGCCACACTTTCACATCCATTCGTATCTTCATCGATTAAAAGTGTGTGTGTGTGTGTGTGTGTGTGTGTGTGTGTGTGTGTGTGTGTGTGTGTGCGTGCGTGCGTGCGTGCGTGCGTGCGTGCGTGCGTGCGTGTGTGAGAGAGATAGAAAGATCGAGAGAGAGCGTGCGTTTGTGCGTGCGTTTGTGCGTGTGGTTTTTGTTGATTTTAAACGATGTTGAGAGATAATTTCAACGAGGTGACAGCCCTAAAATAGCCGTTTGAAGTCAGCTTGCAACTTGGATGAAACTGAACGCTGAGTCTGGGTCACGTTTCGCTTCTGAATTGATGGGACAGGCCGAAAGCGCCTTTTTGCCAGGTACGCAGCTCTCACTGCAGCTACGTGAAAGCCATAGGGTTATTGACTGACGTATGTGTGTGTGTGTGTGTGTGTGTGTGTGTGTGTGTTGTGTGGTGTTCATTAGTACATAAATAAACCCAGACGCTTTGTTTCAAACACTAAAACATTAAAATCGACAAGAGAATTTCCATCTGTTAAACACACACACACACACATGCACCACACACAACACACACACACACACACACACACACACACACACACACACACCACACAGGAGGTGAGCTGTTGTTACGGCCGGTCGTGGACGCTTATTTCAGAGCTCCGTCTTGTTGTTGTTTTTGTTAATTAACAGCAAAAGTTTCAACCAATTTGTATTGAACGTTACACACATCAGTTCCTGCCAACATGCCGGTTAATTCGGTATGTTTTCGAGCTGTGTGTGGCTCTTTTTACTGGACTTTCCTGACCTTTATGGGAAAACGCGCTCGGGAGAAAGCAGCCATGCGTGTCCGTTCAGTGTCAGTCCGTGCGCCGGTGGCTGTCGTGCTGGTGTTTCTGTTCTCCTTCTTGCTTCGGTGCGGAGATGTCGAAACGAACCCCGGCCCCACCAAGAAACAATCCACGCTGACTGGACAAACGCAGGGCCAGGCGCAGGGAGGGGAAAACAGTTCTACTGATCAACCGACCATCGCTGACGTTGTCCGAATGCTCAGCTCTCTGGACCAGAAGATGACAACAATGGACAGGAAAATGGACAGTATTCATTCCTCGATGAAAGAACAAATGGACAGATTGCAGAGTGACTTTGATAGCGTGGCGAAAGAAAATAAAGAACTAAAAGAAAAAATCGACAAGCTTGAGTCCAAAGTCGACGATTTGGAGGGAAGAAGCAGACGCAACAATCTCATCTTTCACGGCATTCCCCACCCCCAAGGACAGTCGGAGTCATGGGCAGATTGCGAAAAATCTGTCAAGACAGTGTTGAGAGAAGAGTTGGGGATTGAGGAAGACGTCGAGATTGAGCGTGCTCACCGTCTGAGATCAGGAAAGGGGCCACGTCCCATCATCGTCTGCTTCAGCAGCTTCAAAGACAAGGAGAGAATTCTGGCCGGGCGTCGGGTGCTGAAGAACAAACGGTCCGCTGTGTTTGTTTCCGAGGACTTTACTCCCCGGGTGAGGGACCAGCGTCGTCAGCTGCTGCCTTTCCTGAAGGAAGCGAAGGCAGCCAACAAGAAAGCGTTCCTCCGCTTCGACACCCTGGTCATCGAAGGCAAGTCCTTCGCCTACGACTCCACAACCAGCGGTCTGGTGGAGCGACAGAGGCGGGGATGACGGGCAGGCCGGTGTCATGGGAATGTGGACAGCAGGAGGATACGATCTTCCAGCGTTCCTGTCTTCACCCCTCGGTCGTCGGCGGACAGCACACACACACACCAACCCATTTCATCCACTCATACACCCACACCCTTACCTTGTGAAGTGTTTTAAGTGCTTCAGATAATGGCGTGGAATGTTCAAGGTTTATTTTACAAGCTAAAAAGTTATTCGTTCCGGCGTTTTTGTGAAAAGTTTAAAATATTTTCCTTCTCCGAAGTGTGGCTATGTAAAAAAAGTGATATAGAAAATGCTTTCCCGGATTTTCATGTGTTTTACTGTCCACGCATGACAAAACTGAAAGGTGGTGGTGTTGTCTGTGTACACAAATCTGTTATGTGCCATGTGGAGTATCTGCTACAATCAACAGAGGACTGTGTTTTTCTGAAGGTTGGTAAGTGTGTTTTGAATTCTCCGTATGACATTCTTGCTGCATTTGTTTACATTGCTCCTGAACGTTCAGTGATTTATGGAAAGAACAGTGATAACGGTATTGATTTGTTAGAAAACCGTATGTCAGAGGTGATGGACCGACATCCTGACTTACCTTGGCTACTGTGTGGTGATTTTAATGCCCGCACGTCTGAACTCTCAGATGTGGACAACGTCGGTGAAAATAGACACGCACAAATACTAGAAGATGCAGAAATGTTAATGCAGAATGTGCCACAAACTATTCGTAAATCTAAAGACAGTGGTGTGAATAGTTTTGGTCGTAGACTTATTGAACTATGTACAGAATATGATCTGTTAATTGTAAATGGAAGGACTGAAGGGGATAGTGAGGGAGAAATGACATGCATAGCAAACCAGGGTAAAAGTGTCGTAGATTATTTTGTTTCTTCACAGTTATTATTTGATACTGTTGTTGATATGTACGTGGCAAACAGGTGTGAATCTGATCATTTTCCTATTGTTGCTTCCTTTACTTATGTTGATGGCATGGAGACTGAGGATAATGCTGAACAAATTGTACTGGAAGATGAGTTGAGATTTGTTTGGAAGGAAGAATATGCAGAGTCATTCGCTGATTACATTTTCTGTAACAAAGAAAGAGAATTTCAAAATTTTATGACAGCACTTGAATGTGACGTTGAGGCGGGGTCGACCTGTCTTGTCACATTCCTTCAGAACGCTGCTTGCCAAATGAAGTCAAAGCGGAAAATGCAAGTATCCCGTGAACAGCCTCCCTGGTGGGACGAGGAGTGTGAGCGCGCGAAAGAAAAGAAATATCAACATCTGGGTGTATTCAGACGGTCTAATTCAAGGGAAGATTTAATCAATTATCTGAATCAGAAACAGCAATTTAAAGATTTGTGTGAAAGTAAAAAAGCAGTACAAAATGAGCGCGTTTTAAACGAACTAAATATTGCATGTTCTGATATTAATTCCAGTGCGTTTTGGCAAAAAGTTAAGTCATTGACATCAACCAAACCGAACTGTTCGAATTTGATCTCACCTCGTGCGTGGTATGATTACTTTAAAAATCTGTTCAATGTAGAGCAATCAGCGGATGACTCTGATTTTGACCGGGAGGTTGATGATGTTCTAAATGATCATGTATCTGGAAATTGCAGTGATTGTTTAAATGCCCAAGGAGATGGGAATATTTCAGAGGTTGAAATTCGTAGTGCTATTCGTGCATTAAAACATGGAAAAGCAGCTGGTCCAGATGGTCTGTCCTCTGATTTTTTCATTCATGCTGAAGATGTTCTTGTTAAATTTCTGTATCCATTGTTCAACAGAATTTTTGAAAGTGGGGAGTACCCTCAAAGCTGGACGAAAGCTGTCATATTCCCGTTACACAAAAAAGGTAGTTCGATGAAAACAGACAATTATAGGGGGATTTCATTGTTGAACATAATCAGCAAACTATACAGTACAGTAGTTAATAACAGACTAAAGGACTTTTGTGATGCAAATGATACTATTCCTGAAGCTCAAGCTGGTTTTCGCAAAGGTTACAGTACCACAGATAACATTTTTTCTCTTCAATCACTGGTTCAAAAATACCTGACAAAACATGGTGGTCGGTTTTACACGCTTTTTGTGGATTTCTCTAAAGCATTCGATAGTATACACAGACAAAAACTGCTATACTTCATATTACAGAAAACAGGTATTCACGGAAAAATGTACAAAACATTAAAGGCTATGTATAGAAATGTGAAAGCCGCTGTCAAAGTGGGGACCAGTATAACTGAGTATTTTGACTCTGTGTCAGGTGTAAGACAAGGACGTGTTTTAAGTCCATTGTTGTTCTCTATATTTTTGTCTGAGTTGCAAGCTGACTTATTAGACTGTGGTGCAAGAGGTATTGACATTTTTGCTGACCCCTGGGTATTTTTCTGTTGATGTATGCAGATGATATTGCTTTAGTTTCCGATTCTGTGGCAGACTTGCAGAAGAAGATAGTGTGTCTGGAAAAATACTGCCGTAAATGGGGTCTGACTGTGAATATGGATAAAACCAGAGTGGTTGTGTTCAAAAATGGTGGTTTCATTAAATCAAGTGAGAGATGGTGGTATGATGGTAAGCAGATTCAGGTTGAACCTAGATACAACTATCTTGGCGTTTCATTCTCAGCCACATTAAACTGGTCCAGGTGTGCAGAAAATCTGTCAGGTAAGGCTCTCAGAGCAGTGGCAGGAATTAAAAGACTGCATGTTAAACTTCAAGGAATTCCAGTTGCTACGTTATTCAAAATTTTTGACACGAAAGTAAAGCCAATTCTGTTGTATGGTTCTGAAATATGGGGGTTTCAAAAATATGATGCTATTGAAAAAGTTCAGATTAAATTTTGCAAGATGATTTTAGGGGTTGGAAGGGATGTCAAAAACAACATTGCCCTTGGGGAGTGTGGTAGATATCCTATCTATATTGATACATATCTTCGACTTGTGAAATATTGGTGCAGGCTTGTGTCTATGTCCGACAATAGATATCCAAAACAATGCTATAAAATGTTGCAAATGCACGATCATTCTGGTAGAAAAAACTGGGTTACACGTGTAAGACTGCTATTATGCACTTATGGGTTTGGATATGTATGGCAGATGCAGAATGTAGGAAATGCTCATTGTTTTATAGATCTGCTCAAACAACGTTTGAAAGATTCGTATTTTCAAGACTGGCATTCTTCACTTTCATCATACCCTGACTATTGTATGTATCACCCAGAGTTAATAATGGCCGGTTATGTGAGTCAGTTGTCTGCTTGCGAACATCGTCGTGTTTTGTGTCTGTTTAGATGCAATCGGCTACCTCTGAACAGTGTATGTCACTCGACTCAACAAATCACCGACCCATTTTGTAAACAGTGTGATGGTCATTGTATTGAAGATTTATGTCATTTCATGTTAATTTGTCCTAAATATTCCACACTTCGCAGGAAATTAATACCCTTGTATTATTATCGTTTTCCATCGGAATTTAAGATACAGTTATTAGGTAGAAATATGTCAAATGAATTATTATTCAAAGTTGCAGTATACATTACTGAATCCCTAAAATTAAGGAATTGAAATCTCAGTCTATAACTGATTCGAAAGGTAAACGTTTACTTGTGTTGCTATAAGACTTGCCGTGTATTTCTTGTTTCTTTGTCATTATACTCTTTCAAACTCACCTATACCATGCTAATTATTGTGCAATTCAGTTCTCCTGTTCATATGGGCCAGAGGGCCTGCAAAAACTGAATAAACCATTGTTATTGTTATTGTTGTTATTGTTATTGTTACACACACACACACACACACACACACACACACACACACACACACACACACACACACTATGCATGATGAGTTTGAGTCAGTTTAAAAAGAATGGTGACAGTGGTATAAAATCGGAAGGAGGCCCCACTCTTAAAAAAAAAAAAAAAAAAAAAAAAAAAAGGAGAAGAAAAGAGAAAAGCGAAAAAACTGGAGGTTGGAAGACTAAAAAAAAAAATAGTGTGCGTGTGCGTGTGTGTGTGTGTGTGTGTGTGTGTGTGTGTGGACTCGAACCAAAAGTAGCAGTTTCCAACGATGCGCCGCTGCCTCATTCTCTTGCACGTACCACACGTGGTAACTGGAGAGTTGTTTATTCGGCAAAAGTATTGTCTGATGTCACGTATGTTCATTGTTTAGAGTTTGTTCTCCATACCGCATGGAATCAGCAGAGCATAATGCACACAATTTTTTTCTTCGTTTGTTTTAAAGTCCACAATGTGTGAATATCATATATTACATTAAACTAGTTTCAGTTTATTATGAGGCAACTTCAGTTTGTGTTACGCTCCATGTCAAATACAAAGGCAGACACATACACTAAGGTGCGCGCGCGCGCATACACACACACACACACACACACACACACACACACACACACACACACACACACACACACACACTCTCTCTCTCTCTCTCTCTCTCTCTTAGAGTGTAACTCGTTCAGTGTTTTTAGAAAATTGTTTGATTCACAGGTACAGCCAATTTTACAATATGGTGCAGAAGTATGGGCTTTTGACAAAGGTGCCTTAATTGAAAAAGTTCACCTGTATGCGCTGAAGCGCTTTTTGAATGTAGACAGTAGAACGCCCAATGATCTGGTTTATGGTGAACTTGGACGATATCCAATTTATTTAAATTCTTATTTGAAATGTATAAAATATTGGCTCAAGTTAACAAGAATGACGATAGGATACCCTTTAAAGGTTACAGGGTGCTGTTGAGTTTAGATGATAATGGTAAAAGAACATGGGCTTCCCATGTTCGACAGTGTTTGAATTCATATGGATATGGTTTTGTTTGGGATAACCAAGGTGTAGAAAATATATCAGAATTTCTGAATTGTTTTAAACAGAGGATCATAGATTGTAGGTGGCAGGACTAGCATGACCATATGTATAATAGTGATAGATTTGCTCAGTATAAACTCTTTAAATCGACACATAGTTTTGAACCTTACATTGGGATAAAAATGAATAGATTTATCAAATGTGCACTGACAAAATTTAGATTTGGAGTGTCTGATATCGCATGCCATCGCCTCAGGTATAGAAATGTTGTTGAAAATGAACAGATGTGTCGACTCTGTAACAGAGCAAGAGAAGACAAAATACATTTTTTGTTTTGCTGTCCTGCTCTGAGTGATCTTAGATTAAAATTTATTCAACCCAAATATTACACCGAACCATGTAATTTCAGGCTAATTCTCTTGCTGTCAACAAGGAATGAGAATATACTTTGGAATTTAGCCATGTATATTTACGAAGCAAATAAGAGAATTCGGACAGTAATGGCTTAATGTACTCTGCATTTTTGTAACTTATCTACATTTTTTCATAATTTCATTGTGTTATGTATTAGGAATGTTGTATGATGCATGTATGAATACCCGTTCAGTATGGGGCTGTGGCCTTAAACTGAATAAAACATTCGCATTCGCATTCGTATCTCTCTCTCTCTCTCTCTTCTCTCTCTCTCTCTCTCTCTCTCTCTCTCTCTCTCTCTCTCTCTCTCTCTCTTACTTTCTCATAAACTGAGAGTAAAGTTACCAGAATCTCTTTCGTGAGGTTGTGTGCGTGCAAGCGCGCGCGCGCACGCGCGCGTGTGTGTCCAGGAGAGTGGGGAAGTCGGAAGAGCATCCAAACGAATACATGCGTATTGGCATGTACGAGTGGACACCGGTAGTATCCTTCTCCGCCCCCCCCCCCCCCCCTCCCCCCCTCCAACTGTCCCCCTGAAAAAAAAAGAAAGAATGAAAGAAAAAGCAAAAAAGTATAAAAAGAAAAAGAAATTAAAGAGTTGGTTTTGATTTCCGAACCGGTACTCAGTTCTGTTTTAATGTGGTTTCCATGGAAACGACAATCATTAGACGGACCTAGCGTCACATTCGTGTTGACAATGAAGTTGTTAACGTTCGCCCAAAACGAACGCAATGAAACACGGTCGAAAATAGCCAGCTCGACGTATTCATGTCGGAGTTGACCCATTTGACTAGATGAAAAGGTTATTTCAAATCTTCAAACCTTCAACTATTTGTCATTGAATGCGTTCGTTTAAATGAAGAAACACGCTCTCTCTCTCTCTCTCTCTCTCTCTCTCTCTCTCTCTCTCTGTGCGTGCGTGCGCGCGCGCGCGCGCGCGCGCGCGGCGTGTGTGTGTGTGTGTGTGTGTGTGTGTTTCTTCTTTTTCAGTTTAACGTCCTTCCAGTAAAAGTGATTCAGACAATATTATAGTGCAGAGTGAGCTTGATGTAAAGAATGAGAGAGATGCCTTTTTTTAGGGAGTGTAAGGGAGTGTAAGTTTTAGAGTAGTACGTAAGGAATGTAATAATAACCCTCCACCCCACCCTATTCATCAGAACGTTTAACTTGAACTAAAATTGTAACTGTAACAATCACAAATGCTAAAGATGAATATTAAGTGAACAGCCTAATAAACATTTAGAAATAGATTCAAGAGTAGCAAAATTGTTTAATATACTAGATAGTGAAAAAGGAGTCGATCCATCAACAAAACCCTCAGTACCTGATTTATTAAAAAGCTCTTTTGTTTTGGGACAATGAATCAGTAAATGATTGACACTTATAGAATCGCCACACATACATTTAATATCTTTACAATATTTTGTTTTAAATATTATGTTTTAGTCTAGTGGTTAGGACCTCGCGTTGTGTGCGTGTGTGTGTGTGTGTGTGTGTGTGTGTGTGTGTGTGTGTGTGTGTGTGTGTGTGTGTGCTTACTTTGCAACCTTTTCAGTTATTTGGTGCCTTCTGTTGAAAAGTCGTCCCATGGTATATCAAAAGTGAACATTTTGTCTTCCAGTGATAAATTTATCCCATAGTTTACACAGCAGTGTTATGCGGTATATCAGGAGCGCAAATATGTCTTCTGGCGAAAAATTGTACCTCACCTAACACAAGTATGTTACACGTTATTTTGACTTGTGCAAACCTGAAAAATAAAAGGTCCCCAGATTTCCTATATTCACCGGTCTTCAGACATGGTCATGTTTTCTTTCCGTTGAGGATTG
>CM065725.1:9011998-9144498 GCA_033310375.1 Conus canariensis | reverse complement strand
GCATAGAAAAGAGAGATCCAGTGACAAAGAATGATTGAGAGAGAGAGAGAGACTGTGTGTGTATACGAGGGAGGAAGGACGTGTAGAAAAAAGACCCCCCCCCCCCCCCCCCCGATTCCTCCAGTTTTGCTGATGTCAGATCATTCCTTTACTTTATTTGTTACAGAATTTAAAAAAAAAAAAAAACAAGAAAGAAAACGAAATGACCGACATTGGACTTGCCATTGTTTTCAGAGTCTGTTCTTCATCAGCACCTTCCTGTTCACCGTGGACATCGCCGTCATGGCGGCCTCCATCCTGCAGTGTCAGTGCTGCGGCAGTTGCTGCTGCATCCCGCCCTTCCCGCCCCGCCCCCACCGCATCTACCCCAGCACCTACCCCAACATCTACCCCAACACCTACCCCAACACCTACCCGGACAGCTACCGCAACGGCTACTACTCCCGTAACCGTCATCACGGCTACGCCTGGGGCGCCGACCCTCATCGTCCTCACACTCCGCACCCACACGACAACCGCGGCCATTACAGGAACGGGTACCCGGGGTACCCGAGGTCCCTCCCGCAGATGAGTGTTTGGTCCTGATAATGGCGGACTAAAGTGCCTTTCTGCTCCTCAACCTCGAGTTTAATTTTTCCTCCCCATCTCTCATCTCTTCGCCGTGTGCATGTCCAGGTAATGTGACGCCTGGGATTCAGCTGTGGATTGGACAGCTCCGCTGGTACCTTGCCTTTGCTGTCAGCTGTGGTCTTGGCGGCCTGGTGATTGTCGCCAAAGGAAGCCTAGTCTTTAGATGTGGCCTGAGTGGGATGATGTTCTGTCTCATACCTGCAGGCACTGCTTGCAGTTGACTGCCTGTCTGCAGGGGATGGAAGAGGGAGAGGAGCAAGAGGAGGGTCCTCGGTTTAGGGGAACTTAACATGTATGGGAAGCTCGGGGTGAGGGCAAAAAACAAAAACAAAAAAAAAACTGGTGGTAGACATGGATCAAAGTGGTCTGATGGATGGCCTTGAAGGTCGAAACCTGCCGGTGTGAATAGCTGCATGTGCAGGTATCCCGTGAGAACGTGTTTATCAGAAAAACGAACAGTGAAAAAAACTGTGAAGTGATATAGCGGCACTGGATGTGCATATGCGCGGACTAGCAGTTACCTGCACAGGTGTATGACCCCCCCCAAAAAAAAACAACAACAAAAAAACAACAACAACAGCAACAACAAAACACACACAGAAAAAACTCACACACACACACACACACACACACACACACACACACACACACACACACATACACACACACACTATGCAAAGTATTTCCCCGGATTTTCGTGAATCTGCTACGCCTTGCCAAATGAAAGAAAAACACTTATGACAGTAAACGAGTCTTTAAGACACATCGTGAGGTGTTCATCTCTCAGACATGGCCTTTGCAGAAAGCTGGGCTGAAGACGACATGATTCATGAAAAAAAACCCAAAAAACGACGTTTTGCCTCCGTAAAATAGACACGAAGATTTTATTGTGAGATTTCATACACCTTTACTTCTTTTTAGGACGCTGTCAACGCACGTCTTATACCCGTCGTCGTGAAAGCCAGTGTGTCTCGTTCAACTGTAATACCGGTGATCTTTATCGTCTGTTTATGTCGGAATGCTGTTACGTTTGTGTTGCGACCACATTTTTGATGAGGAGACAGAGGATGAACAACGGTACCTGAGTTTATCTTCCAGTGTTGCAAGTCACAGCGGAGGATCATTTCAATCATTCTACACATAAAATGTAGTCCGTGACATCAGATGTTAATCTGACACGCCATAATGAATACAGTATGGCCGAACCCTCCACCAGCAGCAAGGGCAAGGTCGAATACCGTCATCAGTCACTCGTGAAGAGGGCAGAAGTGTTTTACATTTATGTGCGTATTCTCATGGTTTTAATAAGATCGTGCCTCTTTCAAGAATGTGTGCGTGTGTGTGTGTGTGTGTGTGTGTGTGTGTGTGTGTGTGTGTGTGTGAGCGCAAATACATTCTGGTTTCTTGCAGTCAACCATTCGCACATGGTTACTTCCTCCACGACAGGTTACGACAGCTGGAAGATTATGATGTAAAATTGAGTTTAGCAAACTCACTCATGAACTTTGAAAAGACAATTTCAGCTTTAAGCTGGTCACACACCATTAATGCAAAGCAAAGCGGTGCCAAAGGACTTCTGTGTGTGTGGAAAGGAGTGACATAAATAGACATTGACGTCCTCGAAGCTGATATCACAAAAGTTGTATACTTTTCTCTGTTAGACCAGTCTAATACCTACTGAAGCTGGAACTTCAGGAAAAGAAAATAGTGGTAAGTGTGATGTTGCCTTGAACTGATGCAGAATGCTCTTCTAATGAAATTGCAAGCTAGAAAAGAATATGACGGGAAATCTGAAATGGTTGTTCTTCATTGTTTACTATGTCTTGTCTTACTTAAGATATCTTTTCATATCAATCCAATCGAGGTTACCTGAATTTGTTTCTGTTCATCTGTGTATTCGGTTTGACGATATTCAAGATCAGAAAGGCTGAGCCAGTCTTGAATAAATACGTTTTGTATGTTTGTTCACTTCTCCAGTTGTGTGTATGAATCAGGTGCAGGGTATATGGGCAAGCTTGGAACGTCCTTTCTGGGTGATATCTCCTTCAGTTGTTTGTTCTGTGCGCTCTCTCTCTCTGTGTGTGTGTGTGTGTGTGTGTGTGTGTGTGTGTGTGTGTGTGTGTGTGTGAGTGTTTTGCTGGGCGATTATGTGTCGAAAGCAACTTTCGTTTGGATTGTGAGCGTATCATTATGTCATTACGGGCGCAAGAGTTACCGTACTTATTTTGAAATGAATAGTTGTAGATCTGTCGTTGCCTTCGTGCGCAGAGCTTTTGAAATCATGATTGTAGGCCTGATGTTGTCTTCAACTCATTGAGAAGGATTTCCTTTCGTCTTCCATTATAGCAGCTGAACCGCCACCTTTGCCTGGGATCCTTTTCTCTTCAAACTATCTCCCCTTCACACACACATAATTATAATATCTTAAAACCTCTGAAAAATAATTATTTTTCTCAGTGTGTATCCTAGCTGGTGCATGAACTCTTTCAACAAATATTCAAACTCTTCTGACGGAATCACACCGCTGCGTTCGGGCAGTTCAAGCGAAACAAGTAGTATCATTCAACCACAAGGCGTGACCAGGTAAGAAAAAAGAACTCTGTTCTTGCTCGTATTCCTGATTCACTACAACACATCACCAGGTGAGCACTGCAGGTGAAAGATCTGGTCAATGAATGTCGCATTACCTGTGACTGAGCTGGGCAAGAAACGGCACACTGCGAAGCAAGATTAATAAGTCATACCATACAACTCCAAGCTTCTAATCTCACCCAACGTCCCACCCCACCCCAACCCCTCATCCATTCGATTTAGAATGCTTTGCTCGTCTAATGTTAAATGCACAAATAATGGTGGGTTTGTCGACGTACGTAAGCTATATACTTGTCCGGCGTGGATCGGCAGTGGGGCTAAGGATTTGACGAATCAGTTTGTTCATTCAGGATGAGTTTCAAACCACAGAAATCTCGAAGTCTGTCCCTGCGAAAGGCAACGAAACAGAAACCGTTACGATTCCGAAAGCCAACCAAGCCATTCCAACAGTGACAGCGAGTGTCACGAAGAACGCACGTGCACCAAACATGTTCATTAGGGGAAAACCCTAGCCACTCTAGTGCTGAGAGTGCCACAGTTGTGTGGGGTTGTGGTCAAAGGTGAGGGGGTGGGGGTACCGGAGACAGAAGGGGGTTAATCTAGACCTAATTCTTCGTCAAAAGAAATCGGTCGATCTTACCTTCACAGACAAACGAAGAGTCAGGCGCGTTAAACGGGTGTAGCTGTGGTTAACTCCCAGTTCAGTGGCATAGACCTGCTGTGAGCAGTTTCAGTTTACAAGTAAAGGGTGTGATTCTTTAACGAAACAAGTTTTTGCACAAATTTGTAATGATGGAGTTTGCTTTACGAGGTGGTTTGCAGTCTAAGTAAAGAATCGCATAAGGTGGTTTGCTTTCGAAATATCTGACAGATTTCTCGGCGTTATGCAATTTTTTTTTGTTTTTTTTGCTCGAGAAAATACTCGCCTTTCACGAGACATTAAACATGTAACTTCTGTTAACGATGCAATGAAGACTGTTTCTTCGCCAGGAAAATTTCAAAAAGCCCCAAATTCACAATCACGGAAAAAATCAATCAAGATAACGTGAAATCAATGGGCAATTATGCTTGAATGTACTGTGATCTAGTATGGGTCCCAATATGTATAGTACAAATATCTATATCTAAGCTGTCCCAAGAGCGCTGTGCCTTTCAGATGGTTATGCATTAATATCGCCTACTTTTTTTTTTTAAAAGATATTCAGCAAGTGACATGTTCTAGGCAGTTTGCTGCGGCGAGGCAGGTCAGACGTGTTGCGGCCGAGTCACTGGGGTATGCTACCCCCCCCCCCCCCCAACCCCCTCACCGTCCTTCTCAACCCAGCCCTTCTGTCCAACCTCCTTTCATTTCTTTTTCTCTTCTGAAAACTAGACTTCCCCTCCATACTGCATGAATGACCCGCCCCTGTTTCAATGTTTGTGTATTTTGTTTGCATATTGCTCTCAGGAATAAGTGAAGGGTTCCTGTTAGTGCTGTGCAATTTTCCACAGAGCATGATTTTAAGGAGTGTTAGACCATAGTTTTTAATGGTCTACGACGAAAGTCGGCCACTCATTTTTTTTTAAGGTAAAACAAAGCTTTGTTTTGACTGGGCTGATCAGTCGTAGTTTTTGAAGTCACTTCTCCCAAGACAGGGCTATGAGCTTCTTTGCGATCCGCTCCTCTGGGTGTTATTACAGGAGAGTCTTAGTTGCCGGCAATGGCACAATGCCCACTGACATGAACTGCATGTGTGAGAGACAGGGCAGTTACGTATAATACACTGAGAGTTTACAGGCTAGAAGGTAGGGAACACGAAAGGGACCGAAAGAAGAGGAGGAACAAGTCAATAACAACAGTGTTTTCTTTATTTCTTCTTCATGTTCTTGATCTTCTGTGTGTGTGTGTGTGTGTGTGTGTGTGTGTGTGTGCGTGCGTGCGTGTGTGTGCGCGCGCTCACGAAGCAGGCAGAAGGAGATAATATTGAATATGTTTTCCTTTTCAGGACCACCCAGCCCAGGCCTGAAGAATCGAAGTGAAAAGGAAAACATGAATGTGGCTCTGACCGACAGGAACAGTTTGACGATCAAGAAGGTCAAAGAGGTAAAAGAAGTTGTTTTTGTGCTAAACCCCGACTGGATTGATGTGGTTTCATTTCACATGTCAGTTTGATTTCAAAGACCAACAAACGTCACTCAGGGCTGTTTAGGGAGTTTGGCAGCACTTCAAGCAATTAACTGCCTGAGCCCCGCTTCTTACTCAGCTGTGACCCAAGTTTCTAGACACAAAAATCGATTCTCGATGGACGTAAACAAATGGTTCAGTTGAAAATACAGAACCCAGTGGCTCCCACAGCTGTAAAGAATTTGGTATTCATGCTTTTACGTCGTCCTTTTCAGTCTCCCCCTTCACTGCTTCTGTGAAAAACAAATTGAGTGTAGCAAAGAATATATAGCGTCCCCTCCCCCCCCCCCCCCCCCCCCCCCCCCGATCTGTAACTGTGGACTCGGACCTGAACTACCCATCGCTCACGTCACAATCTGGGCCTTCGAACTGACCCGTAACCCTTTCTTTGCACCAGAATAACATAGTCCCATTCCTTTCCTTTTAACATGCCTGCTTTGATCCACCCAGCACGTACTTAGGTATATGAAAGAATAGAAGGGGAATCAACCTTCAAACACACTAAAAATTATCTGACAAATCTAATTGTGTCAGTCTAAATTGTTGATTCATTAAGCAAGGCATTGACGCATTAATTTTCGGTGTCGAAACTGCTTCACACCTCAAAATCACATTTCAGGCATATAAAAACAAAAATAGAACAATGGAATTGAAGCTAGTTGGCGTATGGCACATGAATAGATGACACCGACAACAAGGTCAATCATGATAAACACACACAAGTTTAGGTTCAGCTGCTGTTGTCTTGAAAACAAAGATGGCGTCTACTTTGACTTTCTGTGCAACACCTCGACGGAACGCCCTTCTTGGCTGACGGTTGTAATCTGATGTCAAATACTCACCGAGTGGCGTATCTTTGAGGCTCCTCCTACCCCCCCCCCCCCCCCCCCGGCAAACAGTCGTTGGGTGACCCTCATAACTACACAGTGTTTTTTTAAATGGCCCCCCACAAAAGTTAATGACTTTTTACATTGATGAGTGGGTAGCAGCCACAGTGGTAATAGCCCTGTTAGTTGCACGTGCACCATGACGCAAAAACCAATTTTGGAACAACTTATAGCTATCTTATTTATGCATTTATTATCATTATTATTATTATTATTATTTTATTATTATTATTTTTTTAAATTATTATTATTATTATTTACTGATTTTTTAATTTATTATTATTTTTAATGTTTTATTTATTTATTTATTTGATTATTATAAAAATGTATTTTCTAAATATATTTCTGTATCATGCTTTCATTACCTTAACCTTCACTATCGTTGTTAGCAGTATCATTCAGTAATACTATTGCTAGTATTGATACTACCACTGGCATTGACATCACCATCGCCTTCGCCTCTGGGACTGTTGCCACGGCAACCCTGCTGTTTAAGAATCCTCTAACCCACTCTCCTTTCTCCCATACCCATACTTATTGACACAGATTGGTAGTAATCTTGTCCCTTTTTTTTTTTTTTCTCTCTCTCAGTATTTTGACCATTATTAGTATTCCTATCAGTAATATTATTATCTTCATTACGACTTTGACTCGCTCACTATTTCCCTTCCAACAGCCTCGTTCTCATTCAACGCCTTCTTCCTTGCGCTGAACCCTACGAAGTGATCTGAAGCGATCAAAGCTAAGTGAATTTTCATTGTTTTATTCGTTAATGTCTCGCCTGATGAAGACCTAAGAGGTCGAAACTAGTTGTGTTTCGTCTTGTGACTCGTTTGTCCACGTTCTCTGGGCGGTTCGCTAACATTTATTTAAGATCAATTTTGGAAACCAAGTAATGGTGTATAATTTCACTGTCTGGTCCTTAAGTTTAAGTATGTGCGACACAATTTTGATTTATTCATTTGAGTGACTTTTGAATTTGTACCGAAAGAAGGAAGTGCTATCAAATTTGTTTGTCAGCACAAGGATCGATGGTCAGCAGACGGGAGGTGTGTGTGTGTGTGTGAGCATATAATACAATTTTGAAAAAAAAAAGAAAAAAAGGCATTGTTGGAATCATATGTTTACTTTGTTTAAGTGCACAGGCCCCCAATGGGATGCCGGGGGGGGGGGGGGGGGGTTCGTTCAGTGCAAATGGTGCCCACACACATGTAACATTGGATGCCACCAAAACGTTTGGCGTTCTGTGTTAAGTACCACGGTGATGTTCTGAGTTAGATACCAAGGGTAGACTGCCTCAACCTCTGAAGACCGCGATAACTGAAGATTTCTCACTCAGGAGATGGGGCATAAACAAATGGTTCTGTTCTGTTCTATACACATAATTCGACTATTTCCATTGCCGTTAGTGAAGGTTCAATGTTCATATGTCACCGTCCTCCTTTTCACCACATCTCTCCTGTTCCCCTTTGACCTCTTCTCAATCCCATCCCCATCAAAGCCATTTACATTGTGCCTGTAGATTTGTTCATCTGAATTTCATTTCCTCCGTCCGTGTGTTGTGTGTGTGTGTGTGTGTGTGTGTTTTTATCTCCGTTGTTTGTTCGTTCTTGCACTGCCTAAAGAAGATCAACTCATATTTTTGTTCGATACTTGTTTGTTTCTTTTATTTGACGTGCTCAGAGTACTTCAATGTTTTGATTTCTGCCTGCACTCATACTTTAAAACTGACCTTCATTAAAACTGGTACTCTTTATTGTGGGTTTTTTTTCACCTTATAAATGGTAACTACCCTTTCAGTCGTTCTGGATCTCAATCATAGTCTTGAACATGGTGATTTTTTTGTTTTTTTTTAAAATATTTTTTTAGTCGTGACTTACGTTTGGTAACATCTCTGTGCATTGCTTTCCTCCCTTTCCCTTTTCCATCATTCACTGGCCACTTCGGGAGTTCGCCGTCATCTGGCAGCTTGATTCTTCAGCATTATTTCAATGTTTTGAATTTCGCGTGAGATCAAACAACTTTCAAACTCTGCTTTTAAAAAATCAGTTGTCTTTCTTTACTGTCTATGGTTTTTCTGCCTTTGAGATCCGTTCTCTGTCTTTGATTACAAATATTTTACACTTGCTCAAAATTTGGAAGATTCAACATTTCCTGTTGTAATCTGATAAGTAAGAAGGGAGGCCGTACACATGGTCCACAATGATCATTAGCTGTCCATTCTGCTGTGTCTTATTTGCCCATGTGCTTCTTTTGTGTGTTGTTTTGTTACATTCAAATGCTTTTCACTGATTTGTTACTTTGTTTTTACACAGTGGGGGTGAAACATGCAACAGAATGACTGGCTCTCTGAGCATAGCCCAGTGTAAACTGTCCTAACAACGTCAGTACTATTGCTGCCATGTAAAGTGCTGTATGCACGTACATTGCTATACACATGTATACATATTGTCTTTGTTGCTCCTTTCTTTTTTTCACATCTTTTTTGCCCCTTTCGTGTTGACAGAAAGGCCCTATATGTGCCAAGCCCAGATTCAACTTTGGTTCTTGTGCGAAACAGTGAAAGCAATTCACTTACTGCACTGAGGTATTTATGGACGGATTTGAGTCACCCCGGGGCATTGGTCCTGCCCTACCGGTCCTGGTTTTGCCATGAGAGAGAGAGAGGGGGGGGGGGGGGGGGGGGGGGAGAGAAACGGAGAGAACGGCTGATGTGGTGCAGTGGTCAATGTTGCAGACTGGGGGGGGGGGGGGGTGTCATGGGTTCAGGTCCCATTGAAGGCATGTATTTGTGGGACTTGTTTGGCTCAGGCTCGCTCCTACCTAACACTGGGGATACTATGAACTCCAGTGGGAAGACTGGAACAACAAAGTCAAATCTCCTCAATCTGAAGGAGGAATCTCGAAGTACTGTGCAAAGTTCCTTACCAAAACTGCAGGTCCCCGTATCTCTCAGGCCTGGTCGACACTTGAATGCGTCATGGCAGGAAACATAGATTATCACTTTCATATAGTCTCAGACCACAATGAACTCCATAGCATCATCTTCAATCCCATTCTTCCTGATCATCATTTAAAACAAAAAAAGTTTTTAACTCTGTGACTCTTCACTCTATGTTCTCACGTCGACCTTATTTCAGATTTCCTCTCTCCATTTCAATACCCAGGGAAAGGGTATGTTCAAATTACCGGTATCAGACAATTCATGGGGACTGTCATTAGATAGAAGACCTGTCCACCTCAAGAGGGGGTGCTGACTCACCCTGGCTCCAGTAATCACTGTTCAGAAGGACAACTGGCAGCCTGGTGTGCACCAATGGTCAGATCACAACAGAACACAACAGAGTGACTCGACAGCGGAGCAGAGTCTACTCTGGTGAGGTGCCTCATGATGACCCTGATGCTGATAGCTCTCTGTGGACTGAAAGTGCTGAGTATGGTAGAACCAGAATGAACAGTGTGGGGGTTGTACCACTGAAACTGACGGAAAATAAGACCTCCCCCCACCCCACCCCCACCCTGCACTCCCCCTAAAAGGTAGATATGACAGAAGTGGGACGGGGTGGACTTCAGCTACACCCAGTCCAAATTTCCAGTCCCATACCAGAACAGCAAGGCAGTAATAATGGAGAAACAAATATCACAAATGAACTCTGGACGGAATGTATTTGATTTACAATTACAATTGATAAACATCCTTCTGTAAACAAGAACGAAATTGCAGTGGACGGGCAGAATGTTCTCACTTTACACAGGCAGTTAATAAAACATCCGTAAATGAAAATAATCCATTGGGGCAATGAGATCAAAACCAGAACTGATATCAAGACCACGTAGTAGCTGCCCAACACAAAATAATATTGAATATTTGTTATGCACACATTCTACAGACCTATTCATAGCACTTCACCAGAAACAAATGAAGAACTTGTATTCCAACATTCACTCAGGCTTGTCTGACATACGCAGCGGGAATAAACAAAACAAACAGCGCTAGCCCTTTTCATAATAATCAACATATAACCATGGAAGCTTTTATCTACTCCTAATTTTAATGTCTTTTTAAGGCTGTGTTAAAAGTAAGTATCTGACTGAAGTGAAAAAAAATGCTATTCCGCCAGAGGAAAGGAACAAACAAATTACAAGACAAAACACGACGCATTTCGACCTCTTTGGTCTTCTTCAGGCAGGATAGATAACATTCATGACAATGAAAATGAACAAGCAATCACATGTCTTCTCAAAGTTGGTGCAAAATGGACGTTGGATTAACGTCCATTGTGCCCAATTTAACGAGATGCGTACATTTTGCTTGTTGTTCATCTTGCCTGAAGAAGACCAAGAGGTCGAAACGCGTCATGTTTTGTCTTGTAATTTGTTTGTACCTTTAGTCCGGCAGAATAGTATTTTTTCCTTTTTAAGTTGGTTTCAATTTCCGTCTGCGGTGACCTCACTTTGAAACTGACTGAAGTAGCTTTGTTCCATGTAACTGGGGCTTGGAAAGAGAAATGATTTTTTCAGCTTTCAGTCTTTGTTTTCCACCTGGGGAAACAGCTTTCAATCTTTGTTTTCCACGTGGGGAGACAGCTTTCAGACTTTGTTTTCCAGGTGGGGAGGCAGCTTTCAGTCTCTGTTTCCCATGTGGGCAGACAGCTTTCAGTCTTTGTTTCTCAAGCAGGCAGACAGCTTTCAGTCTTTGTTTCTCAAGCAGGCAGACAGCTTTCAGTCTTTGTTTCTCAAGCAGGCAGACAGCTTTCAGTCTTTGTTTCCCACGTGGGCAGACAGCTTTCAGTCTTTGTTTCCAAAGTGGGCTAACTCTTGGGGGCAGAATCTAAGAGGACAGCAATGTAGAGGGTGGAAAGATGTACAAATAACTTATCAGAGGCACATAACTAATACTCCAGCCTGAAAAAACATGCAGACACACACACAAAAAGGTTGTGTCATGCTAATAAAAAAAAAATTGTAGCAACGTTTTCCCCTGAAGAATGGTACATATCACTAAAACTGTGTTATGCGGACTATTCATAATTGGCTTAAAGTCTGTGTTAATGGGGTATCAGGTATCATGTCTTCTTTCATGGCATTCCTGGTCAACTACAACAGTGATCATTATCCACAGCACTGTACAGTTTCCAGGAACAAACCATTGTTCTTCCCATCTTCTTCCACGCTCCTATGGAAGAACTCAAGATTCACAGCTGAGAACATTTTAATGAATGCAACAGATGTAACCATGTTCTCTCGACTGGGAAAATGTCAATGTGACAGCGGTATGCTTGCTGTCTTTTATTTTGTTTGTTTGTCGTCCATCCCACCGACACAAGATGTACTGCTGGAAGAAATACAGACTGGGAACAAACATACAAGCGTGGACCGTCTTTTAAGTGTTTTGGTCACATGGACTAGAAGTGCACAGCAGTCTCTGCTCTGGTTTTCAACTGAAAGAAGCCTGGAATTAGACTACAACCCCGCCTTGGCTTTAGGCTGTGTCAGGCCAACTGACATAAGCTAGAACACCAAGGCTACATCAAAATGTTCTTATGCTCTGCATAGTTATGCGGGGATTGTCTTCAGTCCTGACAAGCTCCTAGCATAACATTATCAGTCTCCAAAATCCCCCGGAGTCGGAGTGTAGCTGCCCATGTGGCGGGGTAATCAAAAATGGTCACACACGTAATGTTCTCATCCCCAGCTAATGCATTTGTACCATAGTGTTCAATCAAATACTTCGGCTGTTCGGATGATCCCTGGAGTCTTTTAGCCAGGGCACAACAACAACAACAATAACAACAACTACAGACCACGACCTTTCCCCAGCCTGTGAGAGTGTTGTACACTTTTCTCCAGAAGCGATATAAAAGTTCCCATCAACACAAGCGCTCTTCAAGGCAACTCCATGACACTGGTACGATACTTGTGATATCATCAGATCCACCTGACAAGTGCTTTACAGGAATCATGACTTTCTGCAAACTACTTTCACTCGGCAATGAACAGCGTACAGATACTGCCACTGAAAACCCGTGGAAAGGGGCAGCAAAACCCAAACACACAAAACTGATGCAAGCATGCCCTCCTGCTGACTGCAAAGGCAAAATAGTTATCTTGGTCCCACTTCGATGTCTCATTTTGCAAATGAACTAACCTTTCATCACCAAGAATCGTGGGCAGTGAATACTAGAATAAATGTGTCCGACAGCAAGGCTATGTGGACTGTAGACGTTGGGTCTTGTATGAAGCCTTTCAAACCCCATGTTTTCCTCTACAATGCCTCTACATCAGGTCAAACGGCAAGCCTTAACTTACCTGGTCATGGTCCGCACACAATATTACTCCTTTTCATTACAATAATGAATATAAATTGTTGATGAAGAGGAAGAAATAAACAAAAACAAAAAGATGAGTGCTATAAAAATGTTGCACAGGATATAAGACATTTTGATCTAATTTCAAACCAAGCAGTATAAATCTGGAACAGCACAGCTGGTAAAAGTCCCAGTCATTGGCATATAATCGGCACACTTCACACAACTGCAGACATTTTCACAATCATCACTTTTCTTGAGTAGAAACATTAGTCAACAAGGACAATATCATCACTGTTCAATAACACAGCAAAAAAAAAAAAAACACCCAGCAACAGCAACAGCGCCATTTGAAAACAAGAAGCAGCTGTTAACCATCAAAATATCCGCCATATCCCTGCAACAGCCAAAATCTCCAGACAGGAGAAACATGTTTGAGGGAGGAATGCTGAAGCACACGCTGGTGTCACATCAAAAGGACAGCTCTGGGTATCAGAATGGCTGAGCCCAGTCAGCCTTTTCTATCCTTGAGACGTGACGAGAGTCTCTTGACATGATGGTACAGCTTGCAGCAACACAAACTGTGTAACTCTTGTCCACAACGACTGCACCATCATGACGGTAAAAGATGCTTATGCATGCTGTTTAACCGACCATGCAGCCACAGAGTAAGAGTTGTCTGTCGGTGATGTGGAGAGGCATCATGGCTTGGTGATGTTCATCATGTCGGACAGCACCGTTTTGCGGTGTCGTTTCTCCAGCTCCTTCAGGTAGGGCAGCTGTTCAGCAATGTGGAATCCCCGGATCGGCTCCTCCTGCAAAATGACAGGGGCTGATGGCAGCGTTGATGGAAACAGTGTGAGAGAAGAATGAATTCTGTTTTGGTGTCCCTTCTTCTGTGCCCTCCAAATGGCAACACCCCTACACAACTCATCTTGACTTTCACACACACACGCTTACTCTGTAATGGTACTAGCACTGACATTTGAAAGAGTGGCATCACCATCAGGTCATTATGAGGCCATCCACCAGAGGACACCCTGCACTGTCACAAGATCACTCTGGTAGTGGTCACTGGTACCTATCCTCAGCAGGGCACCATCTACTAGTCCACTCTAGTCACGATGTTTACAGCTCATGTGACCATGGAGACCCAAATCAAGGCTCACTGTTTACTAATCCCCCCACTGACCAATCATTCAGTTGTTGCCTTGTCTGGCTAAACAAATCACCCTTCTGGAGTGAAGATCACCCCAGCATTGGTCCTGTTAGTCTGTAAACACTGATGACCTAGCACTGATATGATGGGGAAACTGAAACCATGACAGCATAAGATGACGAGACAGAACCTAAGACAATCTTCCTGATTTGTTGTGATCAATGGGGACAGTGACGCTAGATTTCATTCTGATTAATGGCTATTTGACATGGCTGTTATTGTCCTTATTTTCATAACATATCCTGGTGTCAACCAAGCCTCGTAGATACAGACACCTGCAGTGCTGATGACGAAATTTCATCAACACACTCAGAGATGCACCCATGATGAGACTGAACTGTGTGGTCCCAGTCTTCACCTGAGCATTCAGAACACCTGTGATATGAACCAGCTGGGACTAAGAAATCCAACAACAATGCAATGGCATTGATGAGGTTTCACCCTATGGCTCCCTACTGCACTGAAAGAAACAGTGACAGCGCCACATAACGTACAAACCAGTCCCAACACTGACTACTCTGCACTGTCACTCAACAGAGAGTGTCAGAACCAGTCCCAGAGGAACGTAAAGCTGTGACGACATACTGACCGCTGAAATGTGGCTCTAGATATGCCCACATTCTATCATGACTCTGTGAAAGTCAACGGGAGACTCAAACCTTGTACAGTTTCCACACAATCAGAGGCTGGTTTGGCTAGTTTGTAGAAGAAAATAGTGAAAAAATTTTTTGTCGTTGTCAGTTTTCTCCATGGTGGCACAGCCCTGATATGGCCCTTTGCGGTCAGCTGGGCTATAAGCAACATTACCTTACCCATGGTGGCTGTCTCAGATTTAAGCCATAGGACACTTCATGATGGCTAAATGCAGCATTGTCTTTTTATAGGGAATGAAGAGCATGCATCTCTGAACCAGTGCCAAAGTATGATGCAAGCTGGATGTGATGTGAAAGACTGATATAAAACTACCTCCAAACACAGTCTGATATATTAAATGTTCTCTTTGACTGTGATGCACACACTACCTGAATATTAATATAAAGATTTCTTTCATTCTGATGCAACTTCTGTTCCAATCTAGCAGCTGCTGGTACCAGCACATCAATACTGGTCTTGGGACCGGCAGTAAAAAAATCAGCTATTCTGCTTTGCAAACGGTATTGAACTGGCCATTACCAGTTAACACGATCACTAAAACAATTGCATTAAATGGTAAAGACAAATGAGAGATGAGGAAACATCAGGGTAAAATCACGGGACACACTGAACCCCCCCCCCCCTCCCCCCCTCACAACCTCCGTCCCCCCAAAAAATGAATAAACAAACAAACTGGTCCAATTTATAAGATGTTCCATTAATCAGATCTACTTTTTATTCTAAACCATGGTTCTGACACTCTTGTGTTGTTCTTTTTCTGTTTTGTTCTCTGTATAAAGCATACATTTAATCCATATTTCCAAAATGTTTCTGTACTATGCAACTGGTGATTAAAATCCATAGCGACAGGATGTCGGCCTAATTTTAAGAAAAAAAAGTCAAAGATGGACAGAAATTGGAAATTACTATAGAACGTGAATATGTGAAAATGAATTAACATAATGACAAAAACACTGCATCTATGATAATATACACACATAAGACTATTTCACTGTAGTAATCTCAACCCACCTTCAAGAAGACCACGAGGTCTTGTGTCTGGTGGTGTTGAACAATCAGCTGCCGGAGGTGCTTTAACACAGCCACACAGATGTACACCTGGTAGTCCACCCCCATCACCATCACCATGCTCAGGTACTGCACGATGTCAGCCCAGTCAAGGTAGTTCCAGAAACACTGCTTCAGCCAGTGCACACAGATCTGTAACATGCCATGGGGGTACAACCTTATGAGCCATGACACGCTGAAAACAAGGGTGGACAACTACCTTAATTTGTTTGTTGTTATGTTTTCTTCATTTGTGTTCTAGCCTGCTTTCTTTATCTATCTGAAAACAAGATTTCACAAAAAAGTGGTTGTCTGCCTCATGATGACTTGATACTGACTGCTCCCTGTTGATTGCTGGTGCCAGGGATATGGCAGGCTAGGCCGGGCTGTGGCTGTGGATGGAGACCGGAATGAACGCTGTAGGTACAATGCTACTGAGGTGGCACCGAAGATGGGACAGCCAAAAAAAAAAAAAAAAAAAAAAGAAAAAGAAAAAAAAAGTCACAAAAAATTCTGAACTGATCTGAATGTAACTTGATGGAAAGATGGACTGTGGTCATGGATGATGGACTCCATTAAATGTTGGTGCAGATCCGTCGTGTAGATCCAGATCAAAGAGTGGATCATGGATCTGTTCTTGGTTGAAACAAGAAAACAACAAAAAAAAGGAGAAGCTGAAAGGCAGGGGGTCCTGTGGGCCTCTTTTGGTATTCTGGCTGGGTCAAAGGGTGTGGACTCTTGTTGAGGGTCAGGGAGTGAAGCCCCCTGAAGCTGAAGAATTGTGCCCTTTTGACAGGTATAATCTGGGTACTAGCTGCCGTGGCGAAGTGGTTAGTGTCACAGACTACTGGCTGGGAGGTCACAGGTTTGATTCCCATCAGAGCCAGGTGTGATTTTTCTGCCCTGGCCTGCTCTTACCCACTGTTGAGTTTGCTACGGGCTCAGTTGGGAAGGCTGGAACAATACAGTTGAGTCTCATTCACTAAATGGATACGTCTCTGAGAGTGTTACTCAAATTTCCTGACCAACACTGCAAGTGTCTGTATCTCTTGGGCCTGGCTGATGCCGGGATATATTATGAAAGGAAGCGTAGAGTACAGCCCTGTCATGCAGTCTCAGACCAGAACTGCCGCTTGATGTCTTGATATTGACTGCTCCCTGTGGATTGCTGTGCCATGGCTACAGTGGGCTGGGCCGGGCAGTGGCTGTGGATGGCGGGGTTGGAATGAGTGGCTTGGGTGCAATACCACTAAGACGGCACAGAAGATGGGACAGAAAAAAAAAAGAAAAAAAAAGTATAATCTTGGTATTTACCTGCAGCTTACCCCATTTCCATTAAGCAGTGCACCAGACTAACACTCTCAGGAACTGACAATGTCAGCAAACAGAACGCAATTGATCTCACTGAACATGTTCCTGGGGCACAGGATGCTGGGGGGGGGGGGGGGGGGGGGGAGGGCTGGACAAGTTAGTTCTTGCTAATCACGTGTTGTGTTTACCAGTGATGAAACCCAAGAGAAACAAAACCTAGACAGTGGATGATCACCTGGGCGGGGGTGTAGCCAGACATCTTGAAGGCGGACAGGGTGATGGGCTCCTCCACCTGCAGGATCAGCTCCACGGTGTGCGCCGTGCTGGAGAACACCGGGTGGATGCCGCTGGACAGCAGGGCGGCCGGCAGGTGGACCTGAACATCACCAGCATACACAGTGACAGACACCCTACTGCATTCTGCTTTATCTAATGCATGGCACAGTGCGACTGACTGTGTAGACACTAGCTGGTTGAGTTTAACGTCCTCCCAGCAAATGCTTTCAGGGACAAGTTGTTAGCTGCAATGGCAGGTGGACCTGAACATCACCAGTATCAGCAGTGTGATCAACTGGCTAGAGTGACAGAGATGCTATATCCTGCATTCTGCTTCATCCACTGACTAGAATGTTATTGTGCAGTGTGACTGATTGCATACCATCTGTGCCAATTCTAAGTGTCATTGCTAGCCCCGACACATACTTTACCCTCACCTGTTGGACTCTTTTTGCAGTTTGTTACAAGGACTTGTACTGACTCTGTGTAATTGAGTGTGTGTGTGTGTGTGTGTGTGTGTGTGTGTGTGTGTGTGTAGGCAAGTGCATATGTGTGTGTGTGTGTGTGTGTGTGTGTGTGTATTGTGTGTGCATATGTGCATGTGCGGGTGAGTGCATGTGTGTGAAATAGAAATGTATCTGTGTACATGTGTATGACAGCATGAGTGGTAGTGTGTGTATGGTCATCTCTCCTCATGAACCCGGTGTCCCTTTAACCCCTGCCTCTACCTTCCTGACAGGCCCAAACCCTGCCTCCTCCCTCCCCTATCCTCCTCCCTCTCCCTCATCTGCCAGCTATTCTGAATCACTTCACATTTTGTGATCTGGATGCATGGATGAACGAGTCATTTCTGTTTCGGGGTCATTTCTTACTGAAGGAGCTTGACACCAGCAATGCAAGGCACCAGGTGAACATACAGAACACATCAGCAGCAGCAGCATCATCATGAACACTCACTGAGGCATGCATGCGGGCGGGCCAGAGGTAAGCCGAACAACCCAGACACGACAAGCGGTGCAGGAATGTCCAAGCACGATCCTGGTTGCCGTGGAAAATCAAGAACACCGTGGCCACGAGCCAATCAAATCCAGGATAAGACCCGTCCATGTAGGCTTCAGAGTCAGGGAACAAGAACTTTAATGACAGGCGACTTCATGAGAGATGATGATGGAGGGGATGGCAAGTGGAAATGATTGTCAACTATCAGGTCCTCGAGTACACTTTAGACATGACTGAAGGAAGAGAGACAACATAAGGGGACAGAGATTCTTAAGGGCAAGTTACCTGTGATCTTCAAGCACACTCACAAGGAATGGCCCACACAGTAGAGCATGCTCTCTCCCTGGCTTCTCTCTTCTCTTGTATTTGTCAGCTTACAGTTCTTCCCATTCAGCCAGTCATCAGCATCTCAAACGTCTTTAGTATCACCGCTCGAAACATCTATAGTGTAAACAGGGAAACTGAAACCTTACATCTTGCTCACTATCTCCGTCTTCTCACTCTCCCAAATCTACGTTTTCTCACATGATCTTCTCTCACTCCCTCTTTCCGTCGACCCCCCTCCTTCCCCCACTCCTTCAACCCACTTCCACTCCCCCCCCCCCCCCCCCCTGACTTTCACTCCTGAAAGCTTCATCTCTCACCCCTTCACTTCTTGTCAAACCTTCAAATTTATAACTAACATCTTACTTCCTGCCCCACCTCCCTCTTTCTGCATAACTCTTCTCTTCTTCTTCTTTACATTCTCTCCCCTGTTTCCCTACGTCTGTTTCCTCATGGGTTTGCGCTGTAGTCCAAGGATACAGAGTGAAGTCTTGGTCGACTTCTGCTGCTGTTTGAGGAAGATGGCCGTCTGCTTGATGAGGTGAGTCAAACTGTCTTTGGCATCGGATGAAGAGTTGATCACTTTCAGGTGTTTGCCATACCTGGAAAGATAGTGTGAACAAAGTTTCTTCCAAAGAATAACGGTGTGCAAATAGTTACACCCTGAATGGCTTGAAAATAAATCTATCATACCTGTCTACAGCTTTTTTAAAAGTTCATTGGCCACATTCTGCAAGTGAAAAAAAAATGGCTGGCTAATGAATGCTTTGAAGGCAGTGAGAAAGCGACCAAAGGGTAGGCTGTCATATGAATGAATCAGATGACTGTTCTGTCTTGAAAGACACCTGCATCATTCATTAGGCAACCCAGTAACTTCACTTTCATTTTCTTGCTTTCACTCTCACCTAGATGTGAGCTAAGTAAAGCAATGTACATGTAAAGATAAATTTCAAAAATGCTTCTGGGCAGAAAACAGTAATGCCGACATTTCAGATTTCATCGTATTCTGACTGCGAAATCCAGTTTCAGTATAAGCCCTCAGTAACATTTCAGAGAGATGATGACAGCTCCACAATTTTAACCGACCTGATGGCTGTTTCCACCCCCAGTTCCTGAAGAGGGGTCAGCTTGAACTGCTTGACGGCACTGTCACTACCTGTCACAGTCACAACACAACGCTGACACCAAAAATAAACACACACAAACAAACAGGCAATTTATCATCTGAAGAAAACTTAGTGCTTCATGGAAATCAGAGTATGAACTCTGACAACACAGATCAGCTTCCCTTGTCATGATACTCGCCTAGATTGTTTATACTGCCCCCCCCCAAAAAAAAAAAAAAAAAAAAAATGTGCCACAGAATGAAGCAGTCACAGTCCTGGAATACTGGCATGTCATGTTCAAGTAAACACGTGCACCACGTAACACATTAATAAATAATTCTACATCTACTTCGCATTTACGTTAGCATTCTTTTTCAAGAATCCTGACCCCCCCAAAAGCTAGAGAAACCACTGTTAAAGGAAGCTTCAGCATCCGTACATGTCTGTTATCCAGTTAAAAAATAAACGGAGACCTTGAAAGATGAAAACTGGGGAGAAATGAAAACCAGTTTTTTCGTTGGTTTTTACAAATGTCAACAAAATTTTTCTTTTAAAAAAATCCATTGAGGAGGTTCCATTTTCACCCATGTCTGTTTGTTTGTCTGTCTGACAGCATGATGCTACAAAAACAACATCTGAGCAAAACTTTGTGGAAAGATGGAGTATGGTTAAAAAAAAAAAAAGCCCATTCTATTTTGGTATGGATATATGGTGTGGATTTGTGGCATGGATATATGGTGTGGATTTGTGGCATGTATATATGGTGTGGATTTGTGGCATGTATATATGGTTTGGATTTGTGGCATGGATATATGGTTTGGATTTGTGGCATGGATATATGGTGTGGATTTGTGGCATGTATATATGGTTTGGCTTTGTGGCATGGATATATGTAGTGGATTTGTGGCATGGATATATGGTGTGGATTTGTGGCATGGATATATGTAGTGGATTTGTGGCATGGATATATGTAGTGGATTTGTGGCATGGATATATGGAGTGGATCTGTGGCATGGATGGATATATGGTGTGGATTTGTGGCATGGATCTATGGTGTGGATTTGTGGCCTGGATATGTGGTGTGGGTCCGGATCAAAGGGTTGATCCACGACCAGTCTGACTGCAGTGAAGGTCTGCACTCTCCCAAGTGCCATTCTAGTTTGTACTTCAATTCCCTCTTTCCAAGTTTTAACATCTTTTTACAAGGAGGGGTGGGAGTGGAGGGGGGCGGTGTGAGGGGTGATCTGAAATAACACAATTAAAAAAGAACACAACCTTTAAAAAACAAAAACAAAAAAGATCAGCGTTTCACTGATCTACACTTAAATTACCGGAAAATTCCAGATATCAGCATTTCACTGATCTACACTTAAATTACCAGAAAATTCCAGATGTGGAAAAATGGCTTCCGTGGGGATGTGGGTCAAGGCTGTGACCCCTTCATCCAACAACTGCTGTAGGACTGAAATCACAAGGACACATCATCAGTTGAAACTTTTCTGTATAACTAAAAACTTACACTGTCATACAAAATCATAACACTGAGACTAAGTGTATGCCGAATGCAGTGGTTTTCCGAATCATACTGATATGCACTCATTCTAGGCAATCCACAACACTTTTGCATAGATTAGAGTTTGGTGTGGATGCTGACAATCTGGCCCTCAATGAGGAAGTAAGCTATTCCTCTTTTGCCCATCCACCTCTCTAAGCGCACGGTTATTTTCCAATCAGCATTTACCTATGCCTCTCCAACTCACTGCCTCTGCTAATGATAGAAAGTGACTACATATGTCATACATGACAACCAACAGGATCAGAGTGGAAATTGTAATTCTGCAGCAGAATGGAAAACATAACTTCCCTCTTTTTAAAAAACAAACAAAAACATAACAATACACCTCCCCCTCATCTCCTATCATTAAAAACCACCTCTCTCTCCTTCCATCAACAACAACCATCTCTCTTCTCCTACTCTTTCCTGCCCCCTCCCCCCACTCCCCCCTCCACACCACCCACCTACCCTGCTACCCACTCTCTGTCCAGCCTCACCTGCTCCTTTGGTCTGGTCAGGTTTTGTGGTCAGCATCTTGGCAAAAAGAACCCGGCATTTGTCTAGCCAGGCCACCCCTCGTTTGTCTCCCTTGGTGGAGAGAAACTTGGTCAGTTCTGTCTCTGGAGAGATGAAAGAAACATTCAGGAGATTAGAGGCCGTTCCTGTGACTGGTCATCTCTTTGAGGAAAGTGGAAAAGTCCCTCAACTGGGAGTTTAAACTGCTGTAACTGTACACATTCCCTTCACCATGCCCAACAAGTGCTTTCTTTAGACATTACACTGCCTGTGGATATCACTGCAATTACATTTCATCAAATGTAGCAATTTATAAAAAGCACTATAGTATTCATAAAACCAGCATCATAAACAAAATTGATATGTGCCATTAACAGTTACATACAATGTTCTGATTCCAATACACTGAAACCAATAATGAAAATACTGATCAACATGACAAAATGCACTTAAATCCACCAGGTCATGATGGATGAAAGCGTAGCAATAAATACATACATTAATCAGTCAAAACTAATTCACACTACTGTATAAAACAAACTGTGGTTTGCAAAGTAAGGAATCCACTTCTCAGCTTGACGTTACAAAACATGCAAAGCATAACTGAACAATTCAACTGACCTGAAGGAACAGCCACCCAAAATAAATGTTTCACAATTCCATGATATGTAATCTGTATCAAGGTAATCAGAGGCAATCAAATACTTAAAACCTGAAACTTAATCATTTCTTGCAGACTCACTGAATATGCACAATGAATCTTTCATAAATGTAATTTTGGGCAAAAGTACCTTTTCTCAATGAGTATGAGCCAGACAAAACAGTATAATCATTTTCAAACAAAGGTAATAAACAAAATTATATTTCTGTACCCAGAGAAGAAATTTAATGCTGCACTGTTTAAAACCACAGATTTTGCTTGATGTCAGAAACATTCGAGTCCCCTTTTCCTATAAATGTGAAAACAACAAATGAAGGCACAAGATCAATCTTAATGTGCGCTAAAAATGAGTACAGTTTTTATGAATTGGGCAAACAAGTTACACTGAACACAAATAACACTAGGCCTTACAGGTCAATCTTGCTGTTCATAATGTACCAAGTACCAGTTCATAGCACCATGATGAATTTCAGACATTTTCACTGTAATTTTAATTCTTTCCTCAAATTGTGGACTAGGTCCAATTTTAATTGCATGACCTGGCAAGGTTAAGACAGAAACTATGCCCATAAGAGTTTGCCAATCACAGAAAAGCAACTGGCAACTTGGAACATTAAAAAAAAAATCCTATGAGTCATCCCATACCAAATGTTAAACAAACTAAATTGTGAAAAGTTAGACTTACATAGGTCTCTTGCAATCACAAATTCAACAGTATTTTATGCAAATGTCATATCAGCTGGTGATTACTTTAAAAATTATGAAAATAAAACATTTACAAAACCACAGCATGGTATTCTAATTTCTTGCAATCACTAATTCAAAAGTATTTCATGCAAAGGTCATATCAGTTGATTACTTTACAAATTATGAAAACAAAACATTTACAAAGACACAGCAAGGTTTTCAAATTGTTTGCTTTTCTGCTGTTTCCTCCATTGTTTATTTCACACAATCATAAAGAATATAGAAAGAACAGTAAACAAACCCTCATATATGTCAAATACATATGAGAGAAAAAACAAACAAAAAATCAACCAACCAACCAAAACTGACAGCAGCAGACATTTGAAAACAGTAAAAGATACACTTCTACATCATGATTATTGTTACTGTTTTATTGTGATTATCATTTCTCTTTCTTCTCAGAAACATAACCCACCAAACTGCTTATTTTCTGGCCCAGAATTCAATTCAGTTCAACTCAGATCATGTTGCTTGCAGCCCAGTTAACTGCCAGGGGCAACATGGCCAGAATTCAGTTCACTTAAATTCATGCTATCCTACAGTTTACCTTTCAGATTTTTTTTTTTCAGAACAAAATTCAGGATCCCCTACATCAAACTGCCTTACACGTATTACTATTGGGATTTTGTTCGCTTGCTTGCTTGTTTGTTTGTTTGCTTGGTTTTCTTAGGGACATGGGCATTTGCATATCAAAGGCATTTCTTTTTCTTAAGAAATGCCTGAGTAAACTAATGGTTTAATTTTACTTGACATAATTGCTTGCTTGCTTGTTTGCTTGTTTTTCTTAGGGACATCGGCATTTTCATATCATTTTTTTTTTCTCTAATGCTTAACTGAGTGAATTAATGCTTCAATTTTACTTATTGTAATTATATCTTTGCCAACAAGGATATAAAAAAAACCTGTAAGGAAGCTAAAATGTCCTACACACAAGGCTCCCTCAACTGCATGACTCTCTCTCTCTCTCTCTTTTTTTTAATGAGCCTTTTGGCTAGATTCAAAATCAGTTCTCAAACTTTCCCGCTAAATGAGGAGGAAGGAGAGAATTTTTTTTCTCCTGTCCCATCTTCTGTGCCACCTCAGTGTCAGTGCACCCACACTGCTCATACCGACACCCCGTCCACAGCCACAGCCCAGCCTGTACTGCTGCAGTCCCAGCACTGGGAACCCATAGGGAGCAGTCAATGTCAAGTTGTTAAGAGGCCACCCACCGGAGGACACATTGCACTGCTGCCGAGTCACTTTGGTGGTGTTCAGTGATGCCTGTTCTGATCTAACATATGCAGGCACCACCTACTTTGCCCAGGAGGGAATCTGAACAGGAATGACCTGCTTTTTCTCATACTTACCTGACTTAACTGATGCCAGAACAATGAATAGGATGGATGCGGAAAATAAACATACCTGGGCGAAGCAGTATCAAGCTGGAACAGGTGTAACCACAACACTTTACCCCAGCTCTCTGGCATGGGCACACCCTCAGATGTATAGCATGTGCAGTCACCCATTAACACAGTAAATGAAAATAAACATGCCAAGATAAGCAGAATCTATTGTAAACATTTGGTACAAGAGTAATCAGAAGTGACACTTCCAGATTTGTCTCCCTTTACACAGCCAATTTTTCTTCTTCTTCCTTTACTTTTCTGTATGAACTGAAACTGGAACCTCCTGAGAGAAGAAAAATCTGAGGTGGCCGAGTCAGACAAGCCTCCCCGACTTTCTCCCCTGCCTCACGATGGGCCTCTCCAAAGGAAGCAGGACTCTGGAGGAAAGGTTGTCTGAGACAGGTCTGGAGGAAAGGTTGTCTGAGACAGGTCTGGAGGAAAGGTTGTCTGAGACAGGTCTGAAGGAAAGGTTGTCTGAGACAGGTCTGAAGGAAAGGTTGTCTGTGACAGGTCTGGTCTCCTGGCGGTCTTGAAGAACAGACTCCAGACACACGAACCTCAACATCAGAGAAGAACAAACAGACCCAGATCAAGCCAATATCAGACTAACGGAAGCCACAGTAGCAGAAGTCTCAGCAATATAAAAATGAAAATCTACTGGAGGTGTTCTTCAGTAATTTTGCCTTTCTGACATGAAAAAGTGAAAGAGATCAATGCCAAAAAGGAGAGAGTAGTTGTCTGGTTATCCCATCCATTTGCCAAAATTCATGTGTGTACTTGGAACTTTAAAGTCTGTTATTTTCCTTATGCATGAAAGGGGTTATCTGAGTTGAGGCACTGCTGTCTCTGATCTCAAGGTCAGAAGCATGGCATTCAACAAAGGTTGGGAAACAACAGAAAGCCGCACCCAGGTCAGGAGTACCCTAAGTGCAAACAGTTGGCCCTGAAGATCTGATCTGAAATTGTCTTTGAATTGCTTGGTTGTGTATGATGCACTTAAAACACTGAACAGGTGAGATATGTTGGTCTCTCTAAAAAAAAAAAAAGACTTGATTTGGAACATTTGCACTGATGATTAGCAAATCAAAATCACATTGACTGAAGGCATTCTGAATGACCATCCCAGAATCTGAAAACAGTAGTTAATGCCAGGGTTACTTCACAAGTGGGAGCGAAAACAGGTTCTTCACCATCAATGATTTCCATGTTACTGTCATCATCATCGACTACACAAGGCTGACACATGACATTCACGATGAACTGATCGTGATTGTTCCCATACAAGGGGAGGAAAGTAACCCCCAGCTCCAAGGTGACAGTCCAGTCCTTCCCTAATTGGCACCAAAGCTAGCGCTGCCATACCCATAGTGCCACTGAAATCAACTTTGTCCTGAGCACTGCCTTGACGCGCGTCTTCCAGCCAGACGGGGCTATGAGCAGCAGGATGAAGAGTCCCCTCCCCCAAAATCCCATGGCTTTAACAGTTCTGAGAAATGAGGCTGACAAGCACTCCAAATCCAGCTGAGAAATGGCAGCCACAGAATCAAGGATCACCCGCCCACAAGCCGAAGGAACTTCACCCTGTCTTGGAGAAGAAAAATGAGGTTAGCACGTTGGTTGGGTGTGGCAAACCTTCAAAACAGCACCTCCAGAGAGCAAGCTGACAGGTGTACTGATTCAGCCAAGTTCAGGTGGTGGACCGACTTTGAAACCAATGCACAACAAGCACACGAGACATATCAAGGGAAGTGAGTCAGCCAGCTGAGAAAGCATTGCATGAAGGACAATTTTAGCTCCTATATCCTGCTGGCAAAGACAGGATCACACCAAGTAGAACTGAGACATCAGTTTGACCAGGTGGGAGTGAGAAAAAAATTCACTGAATGTACCCACTTAATGTAAAAGTTATCTCTATTTCATTATCATCATTGTCATGCAGCTTTTTTTCTCATCCTTTGCTGTCCAAACAAATGTTTTTATCGTACCTGGTGTGAAACATGCCTTCACTGGACCTTTTGGTGCCTGCTGATGGTGGTATGGGAAGGAATGCTGGCTCATACCTACCCCTCACTCCCCTCCCTCTGCCAGTTTTGAAGACAGGTGTCAAGGACAAGCTCCAGGTGATCCTAATTTGCCCCTCCAGTGACCCCCAAACTGAAGCAACTATCTCAACTGCCTGCATGCGCCCCCCCCCCCCCCCCCCCCCAAAGTATGATTCAAGGGAGACTGCTCTGTCAGACTTATCTGAGGTGTGGTTAGCTCCCCTACTATCTCAAAACTTTTGTGGGTGGGAATAATTCCTGATTTAAAGGTGTTGTTTCACACTGTGTGGGATAGTGGCATTTCTTTAGACAGGTAAGTATTTTGTAAAACTACTTTCAGTGTGAAAATTCCTTTTCACAGCACAGATCATTCACATCTACTAAAAATATACTTTTATAAAAATCTACACTTATAAAAAAAAAGATAACAAATATCAAAAACAGACAAAAACTGACAAATAACTTATGAACATACATAAAAAGAAAGGAAGAAATAATCTCCACCCATAACGATCATCATTATCATTATCAATATCATCAACACTCAACAGCACTGAAAACTATCAACACCTGAATTCAGAGGACCAAAAAGAGAACAGCAGCAGTTAAAACCTTGGGGGAAAAAACAGACAGACAGACAAACCAACCAACCGGCACATCTATCTGAGGAATGACACACGGTGCAGCACAACGTGCTACAACAACAACAAACAACCACACTTGCACCGTGACACAACTCGCAACATGTCATTTCGACACTTTTTTTTTCTTTCATCACGCCAGCAGTGCATCAGTTACCTGCTGCTGTTGCTCGCGCGGCACCTGACGAAAGGTGTAATGGCATTGTGGGAATGAGTCGGTCACAAAAAAAAGCGGCGCAATGCAGATGTGCTTTCAGTTCACATCAACAGAAGCGACTCAACAGCTTGTCATGCTGGTGCGTTTATCATTGTTCTGTAGTGATCTTTCTGGTTTAACTTTTTCTGCAAGGCCTACTTTCACAGAGGAGTCACAACACAGTGTTTCATCCTCAAACAAGCATACAGCATGGAGGGTTCAGTGTTTCCCGTCTGACATACTTTTATCGGAGAGAGGTTTCAAAACTGATCTGTGTATGTTCCCATTTCATGTATTCTGACAGTTTTGCAGGAAATAGTTCTCAAAACTAATTTGTGTATGTTCTCATTTCATGTGTATAACGTGCAGGGTGTGGTAAATTACTGTTTCTTGGATTTGACATCAAATGAACAGCGCTGCATGTTGGCATAGGACTATGCCTTGCTTAAAAAAAACAAGTGTCAGATGAAACTGTACACGCCCACTTCGAATGTTAAAAGTATTGTATCTCAATGATTTTTTTCAACGTTAGCCAACTTGCATGATGCAAGACAGAAAGAAACGAGAAAATCAGAGACTGAAAACCAGACAGAGAGATCTCACTGCCATTTAATTTGTGCAAACCCTCATAGCTGACATTGTACCATGGGCATTTCATCGTGTTATATGCTTCAAACAAAACAGCTGTGATATACTGATTGCTTTAATGTTTTTTTTGTGCATCGCTGTGAAAAATGTGTTTCATGGAGCAGTACTGTTGATTGCCACTGGCCTGATATCTATCTGGAAATTCCACAGTATGTCAGACAGCAGACAATTGAGGATGGCTTAAGCTATGTTCTGTCAGAATATCTTTTGTATAGAAATTGGAGATATTTTGAATGGTTTACTCTGCATAAGAATGAATTGTCAAGAAACTCTATGTACAACAGATTTAAGTACAATTTATATCAAATGTGAATGCCACCTATTTAAACCATACTATAATTCAATTCCTAAGTAGTCTGCTATGGTATATCTATCTGTACATATCAGTGAAAACTGGAAGAAAAAAAAAGAAAACACCACATACATCTTTAAAAGGAAACATGACCAATAACAACTCATTAATCACAGGAACAAAATATCTTGTTTTCTCAGAGACAATAATAGTAACAATAATAACCATGATAATAATAAATATACATTTACTTCAATTTTACATCTTTAACCAACATACACACAGATGATCATCCAAACTTCCTTGCAATGATGAATATACATTTATATCAATTTTACATTTCTGATCAATGCACACACAGATGATCATCCACACTTCACTGCTGAGCTGAAATCCAGTCTGTGACCTACACATGTATGTGTAAAAAGCAGCGTGTCAACTCTCACAGAGCACGGTCAAAAGCACCAACCTGGCTTGGTCAACATAAAAGCTGCAAAAAAGGGCGGTACAGTTTTAAAGGACTTTGAGCGTTGGTGTCATCAGCTTACACACCCCCCTTTCATAAAGGTGGATATCTAAATGTACTTCAATAAATATGTAATGCAGAATGAATCATACACACCATGCAGATTTCATTCTGCTTAGGCTAAACAATTACTTATCAAAACAACAGCAACGATGACAATGTGGGTGTATGTCTCAGAGTCAATGTACCTGTTAATGTGTTTGTTGGCTGATGTGAATATACGTTTTCCTTGATCATCATAAAAGAGAACACACACACACACGCACGCACACACACACACACACACACACACACACACACACACACACACACACACACACACACATTCACAAACACATTATATCAGTACCATTACAAATATCATAATCAACAACAGCTGCCTCCACCAAACACGACAAAACACAGAACACCACCACCACCAACAAAGGAATGTCAAACCTTGGAAAATTAAACTAACATAAATGGAAGGCAATGAATAAGGAAAAAAAAAATCTTAAAAACATTCTAACATTCTTCCTTTCTACAGTCGAGAAGTATACTGACATTCACCTTTTCTACACTTAGAACTATACTAAAAGTCTTTCTTTGTACCATGAGAAGTATACAGATATTATTTCTCCTTTGTACAGTGAGAAACACACTCAAATTCTTTCTTTGTGCAGTGAAAAGTCAACCTTTGAAAGTGCAAAGTTTACTAACATTTTCCTCTATACCATCTGAAGTAAAATTCTTTCTTTTTACTTTGAGAAGTATATGAATATTCTTGCTTTATACAGTGAGAAATATACAAAGATTCTTTCTTTGTACAGCAAACGACAAATCAATATTCTTCCTCTGGTCAGTCAAAGCTACACTTAACTTCTTCCTTTGTACAATGAAAAGCATACTAACATTCTTCCTCTGTACAACGAGAGGTACACTAATATTCTTCCTTTATACAGAGACGTACACTAACATTCTTCCTTTGTACAGTTAGAAGTACACTAACAGTCTCCCTTTCTACTGTACAGAAGTATATATTCTTTCTCTGCATAGAGAGAAGTAAATGAACATTTCTCCTTTGCACAGTAAGAAGCTAATGAACGTTCTTCCTTTGCATGGTTAGGAGTACACTAAAATTCCTCCTCTGTAGTGTTAGAACTGTTCAAACATTCTTCTTTGTACACTTATGTACACTTAAAAAAAAGTATTCCAACATTCTTCCTTTCCACATTTTTCCCAGCACAGCTGGAAAAAAAAACCCAAGTCTTCCACTCTACAGTCAAGAAGTATATTAAATTTTTGTCTTTGTACAGTTAGAAGTATACCACAGGTCTGTCTTTCCACAGTTAACAAGTATATCAACATTTTTTCATTTGCACCCCAAGACATGTACTAACAGCTTTCCATATACAGAGAGAAGTATACTAACAATCTTCCATTGTACAGAGAGAAGTATACTAACATTCTTCATGTCTACATTGAGAAGTATACTAATGTTCTTGATTTACAGTGAGGAGTACTCAAGCATTCTTCCTTCTACAGTGAGAAGTATATTATACACTCTTCTTATCGACAGTGAGAAGTATACTAACATTCTTCGATTTACAGTGAGGAGTATTCTAGCATTCTTCCTGTCTACAGTGAGAAGTATACTAACATTCTTCCTGTCTACAGTGAGAAGTATACTAACATTCTTCCTGTCTACAGTGAGAAATATACTAACATTCTTCCTGTCTGCAGTGAGAAATATACTAACATTCTTCCTGTCTACAGTGAGAAATATACTAACATTCTTCCTGTCTGCATTGAAAAGTATACTAACATTCTTCCTGTCTGCAGTGAAAAGTATACTAACATTCTTCCTGTCTGCAGTGAAAAGTATACTAACATTCTTACTTAGTGAGAAGTACACTAACATTCTTCTTTCTACAGTGAAAAGTATACTAACATTCTTCTTGTCAACAGTGAAAAGTATACTAACATTCTTCTTTCTACAGTGAAAAGTATACTAACATTCTTCTTGTCAACAGTGAAAAGTATACTAACATTCTTCCTGTCAGCAGTGAAAAGTATACTAACATTCTTCTTGTCAACAGTGAAAAGTATACTAACATTCTTCTTGTCAGCAGTGAAAAGTACACTAACATTCTTCCTGTCAGCAGTGAAAAGTATACTAACATTCTTCTTGTCAACAGTGAAAAGTATACTAACATTCTTCTTGTCAACAGTGAGAAGTACACTAACATTCTTACTTAGTGAGAAGTACACTAACATTCTTCTTTCTACAGTGAAAAGTATACTAACATTCTTCTTGTCAACAATGAAAAGTATACATTCTTCCTTTTTTTTTTTTAAAGTATTAACCCGTAGAGTGCCTTTAAGCCGTCAGCTGACGCCGCATTAAAAATGCTTTCCCAGTGCCTATGGGCCGTCCACTGACGTCATGCATTTTTCTTGAATTTTCATTCGTTACTATTTCTATCAACGGACTTAAATAGAGTGTGCGTAGTAAGCCTTATATGTCTGTAGTATTAAAATGATATGTAAATGACCACACGTGAGGGGAAAGCCCATTTATTCTCATCACTGACTGGATGACCAGCCAGCACTTCGTCTCGCTTGCAAAGATGGCGGCGCAACCTTCGACAAGCGCAGCGACCAAATCAACGTATTTACACAGCTGAGCAGGCTCTGCTAATGATTTTTGACAAAGACAATAATCTTTTATTCAACGACTCACTCGAGCATGAAGGTGAGATGATGATAGTGATGGAATTGCCAACCGTATTCGTCAGTTATTGTGTCGGGCTGTGTGACCTCAATGTGTGTTCAGCTGACTGGTTTGCCAGCGTCGAACGAGCTCGCCTAGTGTGTACTCTGCACTGCGTGCCAGTGGTCAGTGACGTGGTAGTCAGCGTGAGAGGGGAGCGCGGCCTGCTCGCGGCGCGGCACAGGGCAGAGGGAAAGGTAGGGGAAGAGGAGCAGTGAAAGAGAGGGTTGAAGTCCAGCAAGGGGGCGTGGTGGGGAGAGGGGGGCGTGGTCGTGGACTGACCTGTCTGCATAGAGTGTGAGCGTCTTGATAGACTTCTAAACTGTTTTACTTTCATTTACAGGTGTAGTGTGACAATACAAACTTTATTTTCAACTTTTTTGCTTTGTGTTCTTGTTTGGATGTGAAGATGTAGTGGTAAATACATATGCTTTTGATCGTGCAAAAAAATCTATCCAAATCTAATTGTCTAAATACTTTTTTATTATCAAAATTAAAACAAAAGAAGCCCAGATTCAAATTCTTCATTCAATTTCCTTCAAAAATCATATATATTTCATTGTTATATCTTTTGTAGTTTCTGAGCTAGAATTTTTTGTTAATTATTACCCCCAAATCATTAGATTTCCCTGGCACTGGGAAAGCCTTTGTTTGTAACATTTTCAAGCAGCTTCAAGCAGCGAACGGGTTAAGCAAGTATTCATTCTTCCTTTCTACAGACATTTCGAACACCTTTGTCACCAAAGAAACAAAAAAAGCCAACAGCTCCATCGAAGCAGAATGAAAATGCTCAGAGTGAAACCAAAGCAGACAGTGTTGCCGGCACTCGCTCACCTTGCTTCATGGTGGAACGCCCAGTCAGGTTGGGGATGTACTCTCTGGGAACAGGTAAGGAGGAGAACAGGGGGAACGGGTAGACACTGTCCTTCTCCTGAAAACACACACAGGTTTTATCGTTGTTTTTGGACAGTGGTAGGACAGCAATTGAATGTGGTTGCCTGGGAAGTGGTCAAGATCTTGGGTCTATGGTTTGCTCGTTTGACAGAACAGACTTTGTTTCTCTCTTCCTGTCTTCACTAGACTTTCAAAATGAAACAATACACCCGGAGGCACTTTGACTTCATGAAAAAAATACCCGTAACAATCAAAGAGCTGTCAATGGAAAAATTACATAGAAAAAAAAAAAAGAGATCCATTTCCTCTGCTACAAGGCAACACCCTCCTTTGAAACATCACCTAAATTTTACGCAAAAAGAAGTTTTCAACAAGACGAAAATTTGTACAGTACTCGACGAAAAATTCACTCAGGGAAGGCACAGACCTCTGTGAAGGTCAGGCATTCCTTTCTTCACTGGATCTGAGTTGTAATCTGGATCCTAATATTAATTATCTGTATCGCCTTGAAGATATCAACATAACTAATAAGCCTGATTTACTCTGAGACCCATGCATCAAATTCTGATAAATCTACAGGAACACTGAAAACTGCTCTACCTCAGAATGTTCAAGAAAGCAAAAGACAGACAGACATTTTCTGACAACAGGAGAAGTGAAACTATTATCCTCATTCCGAAATGGATATTAAACAATCTCTTGGGACTTTCAATACGCCCCCTCCACCCCCTCCCCCTAAAGACCAGCATAGAATATGAGAGCTCTGAAATGATGCCTATTACTTACACTGTTTTTCTTTTCTTTTTGTTGGTTTTTCAAGTGATATCTAAAGATTATAATGTTAAAGACTTGGTCTGTCCTTAATCAATTAACAAATGAAGATGCAATCAGACCTACTTAAATCTTGAATTTAAATGCACAAACACACTGACACAATCCAGACCTAGTGAAATCCTCAATTTAAACCCACACACACATTGACACTGATACACATTTTCTCTCATGCTCTGTCTCAGTCTCTCTCTCTCTCTACAGAACAGCTGGGCAATAGTCATGCACACTGTCATCATAAAAACCATGTTCTTCCATAAACGTGTAACTGGTGTGGCTTGACGTCACAGCGAGGACACGACACCAACCTGCAGAAGAGAGCGAGGGGGCATGATCCTCTCTGAGGGGCCGCCCAGCAGATGACACTTCACCAGAATGTAGTTCCTCTCCACGGACAGGACGTCAACTATGACCCCGTCCCTGAAACATACACGCATAGCATTACACACACAAATACATATCGTTCAACATTGACAATGACCCCATCCCAGACACATTCACATTGCATTAGACACGCACACACATACATGCAGCTAGAAAAACAAAAACAAAACACAGCACATACAATTATTCCCCCCAAACAAAAAAAAAAGACACAGAAGTACACAGCCATTTTCTGTAAACTCAAGTTGACATTTCTTCCCATGTGAAAAGGGGAGGTGACTCGGTCAGTTTTAGAACCATTCAATGAGTTAGCATCTTTCCATTTTTTTGGGGGGGGGGGGGGGGGGGGGGGAGAGTGGAGGGGCAGACACAGAGAGGACGAATTCCAAATACATGAAATTCTAATGAATATTCAAATTTTGTTACAGATTTTTCGGCATAAAAAGCCTCATTCTTTCCATGCTGCTGCTGATGTTCTTGTTTCCAATAGGATAGCTGTTCAGCTATTCATCTGGGATGGGGGGGAAGGGGAGGGGTGGGGGTGGGGGTGGTCTCACCTCCCCTCGGCCTTGTTGAGGGCCTGAGCATTCAGCAGCACCTTTTCAAACTTGTACTGGGACTGCAGCAGCAGGTAGGTGTCCAGGCATGACACCATCACACTCAGCAGTCTGTACACACACACATACATGTACACACACATGCATACACTCACATAAACACATATACATACACACACACATATGTACACACACACACACACACACATTACATACATCCATGAAAACACACAGAAAAACATATCAAAACAATGAATGCATGTGCAGAAATACACACATAGCAACAGAGAATGTACACACAGAAAAACACACATATAAAAGAAATAAATGACGACTGTCCTGTGTCTCAACATGGTATTAATGGCTAAAATCAAACACGAGTTAGGCTCAGGGAACATGGATGGAGGAGGAATTAGTACCTTTCAAATCTTAATGATATCCCCGTTAGCAAGAGCATGTTGCAGCCAAATAGGATAACAGCAACTGTCTGTTTGGTCATGTATGTCTGAAAACTTATTTTTTAGTAGGAAAAGATTGGGTCTCCAAACAGACCTATTTAACATCACCCATACATGAGGACTTGCGCATCACTTTTTATTCCAAAAACTATGATTCTCAAAATTCTCTGTCTACAGCTGAGTCAAGTGTTTCTGAAAACAAAGTTTAGTGGGAAAGGACCAGTCTGCAAGCAGACCCATTAAATAATACCCATACATGAGGGCTTCCACATCATTGTTTATTGCTAAAACATTTGATCCACAAAACTCTGCGCCTACAGCTGAGTACATTCCCCTGTTTTGATGCAGACTCACTTCAGCCCCAGGCAGTGGGACTGTTCGTAGTTGAAGAGGGAGTGGATCTTCTCTGGACTATCGATGATCACCAGCCGATCCAGCAAACCCTGCAGGCCACACGGACAAATGCACATCAGTCATTAATTCGGATCCTGCTGCATCATAGTTACTACATGAAACAGTGTCAACCCCAAAAGCTTGTCCTGGGCGATGTAACATATAACTCTGCTGCATCATAGTTACTGAATGAAACAGTGTTAACCCAAAAAGCATGTCCTGTGTGCCACATCATAATTACTGCACGAAACACAGTCCAACCAAAAGCTTGTTCTGGGTGATGTAACTTACAGGTTTGCTGTATCAAGTAAGTATTAGGAGAGAAACAAAAATTCAAACAGAAAAATGAACACATTGGAAAAAGAAGGTACAAAAGAATGAAAAAGGTAGACCCTCACAGCAATAGTGTCTGGGATGTCCCTGAAGGTGTACTTGTCTTTGGTGGGGAGTGCTCTCCCTTTCAGCACCTCGTACACAGCAGGGAAAGCAGACAGGACGTTCACCAGACGGGTGAAGTGCTGCACAAACAGGGTCAGACATGCAAGCAAGGAGAGAAATACGCTCCTACAGTGCGTAGTACTGATCTTTTTGACTGATTTGATATTTACATGAACGTGTGTTTACCAATGCTTTCTGTTGCTACCTGGTAGCAATTAGTGTTTACTAATTGCTACCAGGTGTAGCAACAGAACACAAACAGATTTCAACAGATCACCACAAGATATTAACAGATTACCTCCAGATATCAACAGATTACCAATAGATATCAACAGATTACCAACTAATACCAGCAGATTACCAACTGATATCAATGGAAATTAATATCAACAGATTACCAACAGATAACAACTGATTACCAAACATCAACAGATTACTAGCAGATATCAGCAGTTTACCAACACATTTTCAATAATTATCAGCAGATCACCCATGTTTATGGATAGATTATCACCAATTATCAATAAGAATTGACAAATTACTTACAGATCTTAACTCACAGATTACAACTGATTAAAACTGATAATACTGGGCCACCTACAGATCACTTTTGGCCAACAGATATGCACAGATTACCAACAGATTACAAAAAACCCTATTATGAACAGATAACTAACAGACTGCTAATAGATATTAACAGATCACCAAGATTATCAACAGACTGCCAACAGATATTAACAGATCACCAACAGATAATAACAGATATACTGACTGATATGAGCAGATCACCTACAAATCTTGACATACTATGAACAGATACTAATACCTCACCTACAATTATCAAGAGATTAAAAGAAGTATTACCCAATTATCAAGATATTAAAAAAAAACATTACCCTATTACAAACAGATCAATACATGCGCAGCGTTTACAGACAACAACAAACAGAAACTGATTACCTACAAATATTGGCAAATTCCCAACAGAAACCAACAGACTGCCAACAAATGTCAATACAAACTGATTACCCCAAAAAATGTTGTTAGCAAATTCCCAACAGACACCAACAGACTGCCAACAAATGTCAATACAAACTGATTACCCCAAAAAATGTTGTTAGCAAATTCCCAACAGACACCAACAGACTGCCAACAAATGTCAATACAAACTGATTACCAACAAATATCAGCAAATTCCCAACAGACACCAACAGATTGCCAACAAATGTAAATACAAACTGATTATCCCAAAAAATGTTAGCAAATTCCCAACAGACACCAACAGATTGCCAACAAATGTAAATACAAACTGATTACCAACAAATATCAGCAAATTCCCAACAGACACCAACAGATTGCCAACAAATGTAAATACAAACTGATTATCCCAAAAAATGTTAGCAAATTCCCAACAGACACCAACAGATTGCCAACAAGTGTTGACAGAGGAGCCGACTAGCGTACTTTGAGGGAGCACTTGTCAATGGGGTCCACAGGCCACACTGTGGGCAGGAACAGGGCGGTATCCTCCGGGCCACACTCCAGAGAAGACCACAGCTCTGTCAGCAGTGCTGCCAGGTACCCTGCCCATTGGAATGATCCAACCATACAGCAGTGCTTTCGTCTTAAGTGTTCGCACAAAATAAAATGATGTAAGATGAAAGTGAGAAAGTGTGTGTGTGTGTGTGTGTGTGTGTGTGTGACTGGGAGAGAGAGAAAGCGAGAGAGAGAGAGTGTGTGTGTGTGTTTGAGAGAGAGAGAGACAGAGAGAGAGAGAGAGAGAGAGAGAGAGAGAGAGAGGTGTGTGTGTGTGTGTGTGTGTGTGTGTGTGTGTGTGTGAACTGCATGCTTTTTTAAACAAGACACATTATTTTCCATGGTTATCTAACATGTCTTCCACTGATTTTTTTTTTCTGATCCTGATTTTGATTTTAAAGCCACATTTTCTTTCTAGCTTAGTCTGGCATTTTCTTTCATGTGATGCTGATGGTACTTCTGTGATGTTTTATGTGTGCACTTCAACACACACATACACATGCACACAACTATGCATGCGGGCATGCTTCCATGCATGCATGTTTATGCATGTACACACACATACACACACACACACTGATACAGACACACACATACACAATAACAATATTAATCAACAACAGGTAAAACTACCAAACAACAGGTAAAACAACCACAGAACAGCCTGCCAGATCAGAGACGCTGATACCTGTGTTGTGTAGAGCCATCATGCCCGGCGCTGTGGCCGCCATCTGCGTCAGCATGTAGCCGTAGCCAAACTTCTCACACTTGCTCACCTGAAAGATACTCTTCATCATCATCATCATCATCATCATTATCGTCGTCATCATCGTCATCATCATCATCATTATCGTTGTCATCATCATCATCATCATTACCCATGTCAGCATGTAGCTGTAGCCAAACTTCTCACACTTGCTGACCTGAAAGATACTCATCACCATCATCATCATCACTATCATCGTCATCATCATCATCATCATCATTACCCATGTCAGCATGTAGCCATAGCCAAACTTCTCACACTTGCTGACCTGAAAGATCATCATCATCATTATCATCATCAGCATCATCATTATCATCATCATCTGTCTCACCATGAGCCCACAGTCAAACTTCTCACACTTGCTCACCTGAAAGATAATCATTATCATCATCATCACTATCGTCATCATCATCATCATCTGTCTCACCATGAGCCCACAGTCAAACTTCTCACACCTGTTGAAACATAGACATCACCTTGATTATCCTTATTATCATCTTTACCAGCCTCAGCAAATACCCAGTCGAATGTCTTACACTTTATGACCTACAGAATAGTCATTGTTAACACCATTATCATTATCTGAGTCAGTATGCAGGGCTTCTCTACTCATTTAACATCTGAAACATTTCTTCACTCTCTCTTTTTAAGATACAGGGGATATTTTTCACCTTGATTTGGAAATTCTAAAGGCTGAAAACCATGTACATTACCAACGCAGTGATAAATATGAAAGTCAACATTTTATGTTTATTTCTTCAGATTTTCTCAGCTAATTCCAGGACTCTCCATATTCCTGTTATTCTAGTCTTTACTGCTCTTGTATTTTGGATCTGACATTGCTGGCTGATCTACAACTCTTGTTCAGTAACACTTTTTTGCTTTAAGTAACACTCACACAAAAAATCTGTCACTGAACTATTCATGTGTAAATGGCAAGAATCTGATGAAGAGTAGAGACTCTAAGATAAACATGAAATTTATTGGATGCCTCTCCCTTTTGATAATGTGCCTCAATGTCGCAGAATATGCTTTGTATTGGGTAATATTGACTGTGCCCCTTCTACCAGTGCGTTCTCTGTGGAAATGCATGCATTTGACTGTCAGAAGTAAAACTGATGAGTCGTCAAAATCTGTGGAAATGCATGCATTTGGCTGTTAAAAGTAAAACTGATGAGTCGTCAAAATCTGTGGAAATGCATGCATTTGGCTGTTAAAAGTAAAACTGATGAGTCGTCAAAATCTGTGGAAATGCATGCATTTGGCTGTTAAAAGTAAAACTGATGAGTCGTCAAAATCGGGGGATCGGTGCAATGCCATATTTGGCTGTTACAGTCAAACTGAGAGCCATCCAATGAGTTGAACATACATGATCACATGACACCTCTTTTCATAATTACTTGCATGGACTGAAAATATGAAGAAAATAAACACAGAATCTTGACTTGCACACTTGAACCTGCATGGTAGGGCTGTCTTGTTTTCCTCTGTTCTTACTTTATTTCTGACTGCGTTTCTCTCTTGAAGGACCGCTCAGTATCTCCCTCACCTTTGTTTGCTTGCTTCCGCTTAAGCCATTTTGTAGAGAAAATAACTACACCCAATGACTTTGGCAAAAATTTAGTGAAATGAACAGTCTCTGTAAATGAAACTGAGTGCTGTGAAGGAAAACCTGGCAACACAGTTACTGTGCACTGTGTTGTTATGTATGGCAACAGTGTTCATATAACTGTTTGGGTCACTTGCTCATACTATGCAGTGTCAGAATTCTCCAGCTAATGACAGGTCAACCTTCCAACTATGCTGTTCACTTTTGGTTTTGTAAGCTTAACGCACTAGACACACTTTTAAATGGTGAAAACAAAACCAGAATTTCTGAGCCGCCGTTGTTTTGAATGTTGTTTGTCCTGCCTGAAGAAGCCCAGCAGGTCAAAAGCGTTGTAATTTGTTTGTTACTTCGTTTGGTGGCTCAGTGATTTCTTTGATACACACAGCATACATACTAACCTGCAACTTCTTCTCGTAGCGCTGGTACATGTAGGACACACACTCATTCATCGCTCCTGTTTGCTGCAGCAGCAGAATGCCTTTGGCTGTGCTGGCAAAGTTCAGCAGGTTGTCTCTCAGCGTGTCCTCCCAGAACAATCTGTTGACACACACAAACACCCACGGTCATATGTTATGTCTGTAGATTCTTATAGGTTCTTGTGAGATTTACAGTCTGGGTTTCAGTCTGAGTCACATGTACCAACGTACCATGTCCAAGAACCCGACTAAACCAAAACTCAAGTAAAGAAAATATATGAACTGCCATGAACATCTCATGACTTCAAGTCAGACAGATGTAATGGGAGATGTTTGGCTGGTCAATGACCCCAACTTTCTGCATTCAGTCATAGGCAATGGGTTATCACCTGTCCAGTCCCTCATCTGGTTTGTGGCAACCACCCTTCATTGGGTGGTCTGAGACAGGTAGTCATGGTGACACATCATTATGCCCCCCACCAGGCAAGCTTACAGTGCCTGTCAACTAGGAGGACAGGTTCTTGTCAATCAGCTTGAATTCTACACTGACCTACAACTGCCTGATACTGTCATTTATCTTACATTCTTCGTACAAGATGAGGAGAACCTGTCTGAAACATATACTTTTATTCTACCCTTCACTGGCTGCTTTGGGGTGCTGCTAGATCTTTTTTTTTTTTAACGCTTGGTGAACAGAATACCAACAGAATTATATGTCTGATGTCAAGAGAGGATCAGCACTATCAGCCATGTCCCACTGATGAGTCTAAATCAGCAGATGAAAGGCCTCTGGGTAGATTATATGAATGGTTCTGTTTTCACGACAGACTATGATTGTCTCCATATGCTGCTGCAAAAGGATTTCATTTTTATATTCTAATGCCCTCTTTTTCATTCCCATTTTCTCTCTCTTTTAACACCCTCCTGGTTTTACCTGGGTTTTTTTTTTCTTTTTTTTTTGCCTTGCTTAGTCACTGCTGCAGTGGCTGAGGAATTGTTACCCTGCTCCTGTCTTCTCCCTGCTTCTTTGTTCAACATGTAACGACAGAAAGACTGCAATACTGTCATGCAGCCTCAGCCTCAAATGCCATCACCTTCATAATTCTCAGATCATCTTTTAACAAAGTCTTCAACACTGCGACACTTGATACCATGCTCTGGTGGTGGATTCAGTTTTCATTTCTGCATCACACCCACGACTGTTGGTCTCTTCTTATTTGCTCTTCTCTTAGCTCTCTGTGGAGCGATTGGGGCCCCACACTGAAGAACAGTTCAGCAGGTTCCACCAGTTCTGTCGGTGGTGTGCCAGCGCCTGGGTCTCTGCAAATGTTTTCCCTGTCCACCCTGCAGTGTTGTCAGTCCATCGTTTTTGTTTGTTTGTTTTTTCCCTGTTTCCATCCATCTTCCTCCTTCAACAGTTTCCTAGGGGACTGTTGTAGCAAGGCCATTGGAACTTTGTTACATGGCCATACCAACGTAGTTATCTTTTCTTGACTGATGTCAGTAGATCTGTGTATGGTCCTGTGTACTGCCTGATGATTTGACGCACTTGCTGATTGGTGATGGGATCAGTGTATCTGATGTTTAGCATCTTGCAGTGACACCTCATTGGTGATGGGATCAGTGTGTCTGATGTTTAGCATCTTGCAGTGACACCTCACTGGTGATGGGATCAGCGTGTCTGATGTTTAGCATCTTGCAGTGACACCTCATTGGTGATGGGATCAGTGTGTCTGATGTTTAGCATCTTGCAGTGACACCTCATTGGTGATGGGATCAGTGTGTCTGATGTTTAGCATCTTGCAGTGACACCTCATTGGTGATGGGATCAGCGTGTCTGATGTTTAGCATCTTGCAGTGACACCTCATTGGTGATGGGATCAGTGTGTCTGATGTTTAGCATCTTGCAGTGACACCTCATTGGTGATGGGATCAGTGTGTTTGATGTTTAGCATCTTGCAGTGACACCTCATTGGTGATGGGATCAGTGTGTCTGATGTTTAGCATCTTGCAGTAACACACCATTCCTATGGTTTGGATTCTCTCCAGTTCTGCTGCAAGGGTCCAAGTCTTACATGCGTACAGGAAGATGGAATATACTAGTGCACTCAGAAGCCTGATTTTGCCTTCCATGGTGATTTTCTTGCCTTTCCACACAGGCTTCAATCTGGTCAGTGCAGTGGTGGTCTTGGCTGCCCTTGACTTCTGCCAAACAACAGAAGGGATGGAATGGGGACCTGGAATTCGTTGCAAATTTGAAAATCAATATACACAGGAAATGCTGAAACAGTTGGGGAGTGGTTTTGTGAAGCTTCCCTTTGTGTCAGTCTCACTGACTGGTGCTCCACTGGCCTTTCTATCCAGTGAAAACCAATGAAAGAGATGACAAAGAGGGACAGGGTGCTTCCAAAGTTGAACTTTGCCATTTTGTGGTGCCAGATGAACAAAACACATTCTTGCATATGTTGTAACCCCCACAACCTTCATGGAAGCATTTCATGCTGTACATCTACAGCATATCCAATCAACATATCATGACTGTGTGGTTAACTGTGTCGATGCCTTTAAATGGCTGGAGATAAATATCTGTCTTAAAGTATGGTCCTCCCTGTTAAACCCTGATTTCAGCCGATTTTTCAAAAGCCGATTTTTAAGGGCAACATCTGTCATCATCTCCTCCTTGCAAAAGGTCACAGGGCTGTAGTGACAGGTGCTTAGGTCGCCCTGGATATCCTCAGCTCTGTGACCTCAATCCTGAGGGACAGGGTAGAGGTGTTGTCCCTTCCAGCCCTTCCTGCTGGCCACCAAGGATGTCCTCCGGTGTGCCTGTGCACAGCTACATGTACGGAAGCAAAGAACAGTGTGCGTGTGTGTGTGTGTGTGTGTGTGTGTGTGTGTGTGTGTGTGTGTGTGTGTGTGTGTGCGTGTGCGTGCTGTGTGTGTATGTGTGTGTGTGTGTGCGTGTGTATGTATGCATGTGTGTGTTTGAGTGTATGTGAGTGTGTGTATGCAAGTGTGTGTGTGTGTGTGTGCGTGTGTGTGTGTATGTATGTATGTATGTATGTATGTATGTAGTGTGTGTGTGTGTGTGTGTGTGTGTGTGTGTGTGTGTGTGTGTGTGTGTGTGTGTGTGTGAGTGAGTGTGTAGATGTGAGTGTGTGTGTGTGTGTGTGTGTGTGTGTGTGTGTGTGTGTATGTGTGTGCGTGTGTGTGTGTGTGTGAGTGTGTGTGTGTGTGTGTGCGTGCATGTGTGTGGTGACTCACATGTTGTAGTCTTTGATGGATTTGCTGCTGTCTTCAGCACGGCTGTCAGCCGGGGTGGGAGTGGCCGCTCGCTCTGCTGCCTGAGACGCCTGTCATGGAAACAGCTCACAGCATCACACAGTGAACACACAAACACAGGATGCACGCATACACATGCAAGCAAGCAAGCACTGACAGAAAAACTTCAAAAGTTATTTTTTTCCACACAGCCAAACCCATGGAGATTTCAATAGCTATGACACTTATCGCCTTTGGGGTAAAGATGACAGTTGAACTAATCAGCCAAAATTACACTGGCTGATATTTTTGAGGATGCCATCTGCAAACATCACTTATCTAATTTTTTTTTTTTCTTTTCTTTTCTTTTCGACTGTGAACATATGATCAAGCTCACACTTCATGATTGTATTTCAGAAATGGCAGCCAGCACTAGTTCACATAACTCCATGTCAATGGCCTCAAACTGGTGGGAATATGACCAGCCCCAGCGGTCAGCGCACACTCACCTCTCTCCAGGCCTGGGCGACACAGGTGTGCAGGTCGTAAGGGTAGAGCACCAGCAGACCCTCGCAGGTGTTGTACAGCTGTCGACACACGTACAGGTAGGCCCCGATCACTGTGGGGGACGGGGGCTCGCTGACCTGCGGCAGGTTCTTCATCAGGGCCTTCTTGGTGAACTCCGCTATCAGGTGGGCCGCTGAAGACCTAGAGAGGTAAGGATGGGTTGACCGGTTGGTTGGTGAGACAGCTGCTTGTTCCATGGCTTGGTTTTTGTCAGTTCCACTATTGAATCTCGCTTATTTTTTCACTGTTCATCTCCTGTCCTTATTTACATCACTTATACAGATTACCAGTATTCAACCACATAGAATTCTTCTATCTCAGTTCCAGCTTTGGCCACTCTCAAGAGCTGTCATGCTTAGGTGCTATGAAGCCACCCATCAAAGTAGCTTCTGCATAGTGGCTGAATCATTTGTTGGTGTTCACTATAGCCAGTTCTAATCAAGAATGTGAAGAACATCTACTGTATGATGTCCTCACAGAAGCTCCCCTATTTTCAGTGCATTGTGACATACCAACCAGAAACTAGATGACCTTGCATTCTGCCTACCTGACCTCGTAGCCTGAAAAGCCCTGACTTTAAAGCCGACTGCTGCCCACTGCAGGGTCTGATAGCTATGCAAAGGAGAGAAGACAGCTGGAGCAAGAAGATAAAATGGTCTCTTACCCAGAGAAGAGGACCACCATCAAAGTCCTTTGCTGGGCAAAATGAATGCAGCAATGCCACCAACAACAGCTCAGCTGGCAGCTATTATCTGACCTGACGCAGGGTCATTCTATTCAGTCATACAACCGGGCACAACAGAGTAAATCATCACAGGCAGAACACAATGAAGACTGGACCCTGTCCCACGTTACCAATGACAGCAGATCACCTCTGACAAGAAGAATCAACGCACCGTGGTCCACAGGGAGTACATCAAAATTCATTTCCACTGAGGAACGAGCTCTACAGAGACCTGGAAGCCTTAAGGAGAACAGCCACATTCCTGCATGCAGCCAGCATCTCTAAAACCTGTTTGACAACCGACAATGAGAAGAACCCCCCAAAACTGCTACTGAAAACAATAACTGCACAGATATGGAGCCAAGGTGGAAGAGGTAGGGATACTCATGTGCTGTGATGTATGCAGCTGAGTGTAGAGAGTCTGGTTGATGCACGAATGTGGATTTGGTTACCGGCTAGGTCACGTCAACCTATCCCTTCCCCCAACCCTCTCTTGTGCTGCAATCATGCATTTGAGTGTGCAGATTTTAAGGTACAGTATACGCCACACATTCATTCATTTCCACACAAACAGACAAGATTGTAAACAATCTCCTGATCAATAATGCAAACTCTGCACAAAAGAAAATATAGAATTGAAAAAACAACAACAAACAAACAAACTACCCAACCAACAATCAAGCAGTAAATGCTGCACATGTGTTGCACACACACCACTGCCTGTCCCTTACTTGGTGCGGGAGAAAATGGTTTGGCTTTCCCCGTACATGAGATAGCGGCGCCCCCTGGTGCTGGAGGCAAGTACACAGAGGATGTCGGCCACATGCAGCAACGTACTCTCACTGGGAGAGATCCCATCCTGGCCACACACATCACATCACCATGAGATGCTCTGTTCTGATGCATGACATGAAGAAGAAGAACTGACAAGAAAAACTTGCATGTTTCTGCACATGAACATACAGAAATGCCTAATGCTTCCTGAGATTTCCAGTGTCAACCCAGAAGATCCTGGTTACCTGCATGATCTATTATGATACTGTTCCAAGAAATTTTAGCAGTCATTATATTGGCAGTGTTTTGATACTCATGTTGTCAAAAATCCTGGTTGTCTGGCTGGTCTATTACATGACACTGTGTTGACAAATTCAGCAAGGTTAGCAATCATCTTACTGGCAGGTTTTTCTAACTCATTTTGCTAATTTCCATTTTTGGGGGATGTGTCTTAAGACTGAAACACTGCCAAACTCTTCATCATGTTCTATGTATACATAAATAGTGTACAGTACATGCAAAGAATGTTGTCATATGACACTAATTGATATTTAAAAAAATCAAACTGTCAGTCACTTACTATTCAGGCATGGGAATTGGAAAATTCAAAATCAGCTGAAACTAGGGGGGTCCGGGGGCATGCTCCCCCAGAAAAAAATTGAAATTTATGGTAAAATCTGTGCATTCTGTGCACATAATTCCTTTAATTTTAAACAGCAAAAATGTGTATTTTCTGGACTAAAAACAGTGATTACAAAAGTATTCATTCTTTCTTCATGTTCATTCTCTCTGTAATAGACTGTCATACCCTGTTATTAATTTAAAATAATAATGACAATTAATATCTTCATGCAAGCAATTTTTTTTTTTTACCTTCATCTGTTGAATTCAATAAGCACTTGTGGAAAGTGTTGCCTGACAAGTTTGCAACAGTATCCTTGGTGAAAAAGTTGGTTGTTTGCAAGAGTAGCACTCTTCTCCAAGTGTCGTTTGCCGGCCAGATGGTCCGTCAGCGCTACCAATCCACGACTTCCATACTGGACATGCTTGTTGCAAGTGACGCATCGTGCCTCGCCTGGCAAGTCCACTTTACGGAATCGTGTGCCGACACGCTCTTTCCTTAACTCTCCTTTCCACTGTACTTCGTGCACAACTGCCACCCACTCCCACCTCCAGGCGTTCGCACACGAAGAGTCATCAAATTTATTGCCTCGTTCAATGATACGTGTCGCCATTGTTCTCTCTTCCCGAGCGGAAGTGGAAAGCAGAGTAAGCTGAACACACAATGTTCCAGTCGCCTCCGGGCATGCGCGAGACGGTGTACAGGATTTTTCCCCCCGCGTGAAAAACTTACTCGGTGGATTTTTTTTTTTCCGCGGACAGATTTTTTTTTCAGCAGACAGAATTTTTCTTTCAGCTGAAATCCGCGAATCCGCGGCCAATTCCCATGCCTGCTATTACCACAAAGTCTGTCTAAAATCACCTTGTGCTAAAAGACATCAAAGTAAAGAAAGAGAGACGTGGGGACAGATGTACATGCAAGCAGCATGTACAAAAATATACAAACAGGTAAACAAATGAATACATTAACACACTCAAACACAGACAGCTCGCGCACATGCACGTGCACACACACATTCACAAACATACACACACACACCACATGCACTCTCTCACACACACACACACATACATACACACGACACACACACACACAAACACACACATACATACACACACACACATCACACACAAGTGGATCAAAAGCATAAACCACTGTCCCCCAGGACGCAAAGACCCTGCGGTTCTCGAAACCCACAGACAACAAATCACCCACTGAGGGATGATCGAGAAACTGAGCAATGGGAACAGGAGGGTGGACATGACGTCGTCACGGTACAGACCTTGTGGTTCTCAAAATCTACAGACAACAATCACTTACTGAGGAATCGTCGAGGAACTGAGCAATGGGGGACAGGAGGGTGGACATGATGTCGTCACGGCACAGACACAGCTCACAGGCCTGCTCGTTGCTGTACAGCTCCTTCAGAACCTCCGTCACCACCGTCGCCGTCTCATAGACACCTGACGGAAAGAATTATGACATTCGTACACTCCGCCCTGCATGGGCACAAACCTTGGTATAGACACACCTCAGTGTGTGTCTTTCGAATAGTGTCTGCCAGGGAGGTAACTAATGTTCTGTCCTGTCTTGTTTTGTTGTGTTTCACTTTCCATTCCAGTTCGTTTGTTTGCGTTCTGTGCATATGCAATAAATAATATCCCATTATTTGAAAAAAAAAAAAAAAGTATATATATATATATACATATATACATGCCTGTGAGTGTGTTCCGATTCTGTAGATTGTTTTCCATGCTTTTCACTTTCCTATTTCCTCTTTCTTGTTTAACTGAGTGATTGTCAGAATTATTTGTGATACCTGTGTGAACTAAGACAATTAAAGTCCCCTGAGGAAGGCAAGGTGTGCTCGCCGAAAATTTGGGATAACCAGAGCCAACCTGTTGTTCTTTTGTGCATTGTTCTCTGTATATATATATATATATATGAAATACCTTTCTATTTGCATGTTTCCCAAGCAAGCATGACTAGTCTGTGGTTCTTAGTATTTCCCAGTCTCTGCAAAGAGACTGTACATAGGGGTGACTCAGAATGTCTTGCACAGAGTCAAAGCCCATAGCTGTGGCTGTGCCAAGTGCTTTTAAACAAGGTCATGCAATTCAGCAAACTGTACTACACTCCTCTCACGTTGAATGGATCAAAGCTCTACGCCCCTGGAGCAGGACATTTTGGCTGATGCCCTCATTTGTGGGAACACTACACAAAATGATGTTTGGACAAAAAGGTTTTGGATTCTGAACGTGGCCACAGAACTTTGATTTTTAGTCACAAGTTATTCCCCCTAATCTGGCTCGTTTTACATATGGAATATTTCCCTAATTGAAGTTCTGGGTCTGAAAAGATTTCTCTGTGCAAATAGATCCACCAAGTTTGCACAGTGGATAGAATTCTGGCACAACTGGAGCTGGTGTTGCACATCCGGCAAAGTTTTCACAATGGCACAGAGCGCAGTCATCAACAAACAATGAAGATTCAAAACCCTGACAGACGGACTTGGCAGTATCAACGATTTCAACGCTGAAACGTGCCAGACAGGATGCTGCCTTGGGGAACACCCAGCCTCTGCTCATGAAGGCCAGGCAGAGTGGAAAGAGCACAGAATGAAATTTCTGCCTGCCAGAAAGTTCTGCGAAAACAGGGAGATAACCATGAAAACCCAGGGGCATGAATGTCAGACAGAATGTCAAATTGCCATGTTGTGTCAGATTTAAAAAAGAAAAAAAAAGGGTGGGGGGAAGACATGTTCTCTGCTTAGAAAGTTCTGTGATGAGTTTCAAAGCGGACCAAAACAATCAAGCGAGGTGTAGAATTTACAGGAGCTGTGCTGTTCTTTGCCAAAGACCCCAGCAGTTTCCAACTTCCACATGAAGCATAAATATACCGTCTGTACCGTCATCCTGCACACAGAACTTGTGAATGCAACTGGCCAGTAACTGGATGGATTTGTCAAGTCTTTGCCAGTATCTAGAATCAGAATGAATTGGATCTTTCACCACAGTGGGGGGAAGAATCCTTTAGCTGAGATATGGTTCTATAGGGACAATTTGTCGAGAATTGTATGGAACATGTGTCAGTAGACTGCAGAAACAGTTAGTCTGAGCAAGCTGAACAGTTGTTGTATGTCTGAAGGGCAGGTTTAAGTAGGCAAATGCGTAGCTGCCTGCCTTCTGGTGTCAAAATTCGGTAACAAAGGAATGAAGGGGATATAGCTAGATGAAGAGATGGCAGTCATCGCTCTGTGTGTATATGTATGTGTGTGTGTATGTCTCTGTGTGTGTGTAAGTGCGTGTGTGTGTGTGTGTGTGTGTGTGTGTGTGTGTGTGTGTGTGTGACTGTGTGTGTGTGTGTGTGTGTACATATATGTGTGTACATGTGTGTGTGTGTGTGTGTGTGTGTGTGTGTGTGTGTGTGTGTGTGTACATATGTATGTGTACATGTGTGCATGTGTGTGTGTGTGAGTGTGCGCGCGCCTTCACTCACACATGACCACTTACTGGTGGAGGGGCGGTGAGGGCCAGTCACACCAGGGTCCACCACCAGCAACACCAGAGCCTTGATCAGCTGACTCATCGACACCGTACCTGCAAACATGCACCTCTGGGTCAACAGATGAACATTTTTTTTCTCCCATCTCATCCTGCCTGACCCCCATCACCCTCCTCTTCATGTGGCATCGCTCCAACACCATTCACTCCAATTTCTCTGGACACAGCTACACCCAGATTCATCCTGTCACAGCCATGTAGAGGCAGTCCATGTGGAGCCGTCACCGTCGGGTCACCACGATGCAACCCACCAGTGGAAACGCTGCGCAGTTATGGTGGGATTCAGTGATGCCTGTTCTGATCCAACATACGCAAGACACCACCTTTAGGTCCTCCACCCCCCCCCTCCCCCCCTCCCTGACAACAATAACCATTTTGTCGCAGTCAGTATGACTGAACATCCCCTTCCGGAAACCACCACCACATTCCCACCACACACACCCACCATACCCCCCCCCCCTCCCCCCCCCCCCCGTCACATCCATCCAGTGACAGTTCACATGAACTTGCCAGTGCCAGCAACTTTCACGCCTGTCACCATGGGGGTAGGGAGAGAGGGAATGGAGAACGGCGGGCACCATGACAGAAGGGCCACAGAGTTGGGGACTTTTGGGTGTGATGATCAGCGAGGATCATGACAATGGAGATGATGCAGTGAAGGTCTGTTCTGCTCTGACACAACATGACAGGCTGGCGCTCTATGTTTCCTTCCATGATATATCCCAGCGATAGCGAAGAGTGAGAGACAGAGTCACCTGCAGAGTAGGCAGAAACTCTGACACATCTATTAAGGTCCATGAAACTTGAGTGGTTCCATTTTTCCCAGGTAAACCTGCACCAGACTCTGTTCAGGGTAGGTACCTCTGTTCAGGGTAGGTAACACCTGGCTGGTTCCACTTCTCCCAGATAAACTGATACACACTCAACTCTGGGTTGGAGCTAGATGGAGCCGAAAAATCCACAAACAAACGCTTCTGATATGACCCAAGCCCTGGATCTCTCAGACTACAATAACGCCAACTGGACCACACTGCTGGTAACCAACAGCATTTTACTTACATTCCTACATCACTGGATCACAAACATAGTGCCTACCCTAATATACCACTGGAAGATGAGACAGCAGGGAAAAAAATAAGAAAACCCACACCCTGTATTTTTGTAAATATTCAAGTAACTAATTGAAGACCATGGGAGAAAGCAGCTGTAATTTTTGAAACTCGCTATCTGAGTTTAAAAGTAGGTTAAAACATATCTGCTTGGACAAGTCTTCTCCTGCTAAGCTGAACTGGGTTGAAAGCAGGTGGATGGGAGGATGGGGTGGGGGGGGGGGGGATCTGTTACTGAAGGGAAGGAGGGAGGGGGAAGGGGAGAGAAGAGGGAAATGGACTGGGTGTTTGGCTCGAGTCAACAGCGAGCGCTCAGCACACTGAGTTGCTGATGCAAGATGATACTGAGTTTACAGGATCTGATCATTCTAATACTAGTTATTAATCAGCTGACTCAGGATATCAAGGCACTATGAACCAACTGCCATAGCCATCACACACTGTATAAAGACATGGATGGCAAAACAATTGATATTAGAACTATCAAGTAAGTCACACATATCAATCATGCTGACCTAAATATACACCACGACATGGCTGATCAACCAAATCATGGCCGCTCTTTTACTCTCCTGTATCAGCAGATTTGAATTCAAGCATACTTCAAACCTTTCTTGCAAGAAGCCATATGTCCCCTTGGTTTTGTTGGGTTTTGAGAGTTAAGTTAATAAGCGTCAGTACCTCTGTTCTTATGTTCCTTTTACAAAACAATATAGTGACATTGTTTACTGCAATGATAACAAAGAACGTGCAATATGATGTGTGCAATACTTATTCATGTGTGTTCTAGAAATGTGTTTCTTGTTTGTGGTGTATGTTGTATTGGCCTGAATCTTTAATCACGCTTGGCTCAATGGTTGCATTCAGTGTAATCTGGCCCTTGAGAAAACATAATCATTAGTGTCATCGTTCTTACCTTGCTTGTCTCTCAGTTTGACTGGAAAGAACTTGCGCCCGTTGGTGAAGGCCAGGATGCGAGAGAGGAAGAAAAGGGAGTGAATGAAGTAGGCATAGTCCAGCTCCGCCCCCGTGAAGAACAGCCTGCGTCCATCAGCTGTCCACAAACACCTCATTCAGTACAGCAGACATTCACAACATGTTCATATAGCTAACACACTGTGAACAGCGCATACATACACAATCAAACACACAATAAAACTGGTACTTACTGCTTCTGTCAGTAGAGTTATGTTTTCACCTGTGTCTGTTTGTTTATCTGTCTGTCAGTCAGCAAAATCATAAACACACAGAGAAAAAAACATTTTCAAAATGGGTGACATCACACTATACAGCAATACCCTCATCCACGGAAAGTACCCAGGATTTCTGTCCAGGTAAACCTGAAAATACTGTAACAATGAAGGACTGTAACACAACGCAGCAGAATACAAATTTGGAGGGAAAAGACAGCAGACGACAACTCCCACCCCACTTACCAACAGCCACTTTGGCCAAAGCGTCGGCCACATCACCAACGGCGTCAGGCTGAACTTTGCGAGCTGCAGAGAAGTCCAGACAGTGCTTCAGGGCCAGTTCAATCTGAACAAACAGCAACTGGTGCTTACACATCTGCTGTCTCTAAACTGGCGCTTCATCCACACTCTTATTAGAAGATGAATATCAAGTTCAAAAACCTTTAACACTCCCAGCCACATCCCTGCTCACAGAGAACACTGGACAACGATTTGGATGCAATTGCGCAAGCGACATATCAAGGGAGGCGAGTCAGTCAGCTGAAGAACCTTTGGTGGAGCATGATTTGTCTCCCTCAATGTTTTTGCGTTGATGGGATCATAATCATGCCAAGCAGAATTAAGGAATCAGTTTGGTCAAGTAAGCACTTCAAGAAATCTTATCACGACATGAACATTCCTTTTTGCTCACTTATTCGATTACTTTCTGAAAAAAATATGATCGACTGATCTACTCATTATTATTCTCTTTGAAGGCTTACTTTCAGCAATATCTTTAGTTTATTTTCCTCTCTCCAGTATTCAGGTTACATTCTACTCATTAAGCAATTAATTGCTACTCACGATGATGCGTTTGTCCTCCAAAGCTTTGAGGAGATAACTGCGGCTGTAGTTCCCATGCTGCCCATAGACATAATATAGAGGTCACAGATATAACATAGAGGTCACACACATAATATAGAGGTCACAGATATAATACAGAGGTCACAGACATAATATAGACGTCATATGCACAATGTCACCTAAATGAATTACAAGAATGCTGGCAACTGAGAACCAGAATAAGCGCACTGATATTGTGTTTGAGAGTACATTTAATGTTGTTAATGTGATTACTGTTGTGTGTGTATGTGAGCGTGTATATGTTAGTCTATGTGAGAGAGTGTGTGCGTGCGTGCGTGTGTGTGTGTGTGTGTGTGTGTGTGTGTGTGTGTGTGTGTGTGTGTGTGTGTGTGTGTGTGTGTTTATGTGTGTGTGTGTGCGTGTGAGAGAGAGAGAGACAGAGAGTGTGTGTGTGGGTGTGGGTGTAAGAGAGAGAGTGTGTGTATATGAGAGAGTGTTGTGTGTGTGTGTGTGTGTGTGTGTGTGTGTGTGTGTGTGTGTGTGTGTGTGTGTGTGTATGTGTCTGACAATTCGTATAGAATAGAACGGTAGTTTAAAAAGTTGACTGAAAATGGTAAACAGGCAGACCAGTAGTTAACAGATTAAATCGAATTTTTTAAAAAAGCAAAAAAAAGAAAAAGAAATGTAGCTATCATACCATCCACTTAATGAACCATTTGGCACGGGGATCAACGACAGCCACAAAGTGCAGCGGAGTCATGCGCCCCTGGGACGAGGCCTGCTGGACCGCCAGCAGGGACAGCATGTGGTCTATCACCTTTTCTCGGTATCTGGAAAAATACAGTAAATCAAATTAGATTGATAAAATAAATAAAAACAAACACAGTACACAAACTGGAAATACTTTTTTGAGATTGCTGAACAACTTTCTCGGTATCCGGAAAAATAAGACAAATTAAATTAGATAAAATAACTAAAAACTAACAAACTTCACAAACCGGAAATACCTTTTTTTGAGATTGCTGAACAACTTCCTTGGTATGTGGAAAAATTTGACAATTTAAATTCAATAAAATAACTGAAAACAAACAAACTACACAAACTGGAAATACATTTTTTGAGATTGCTGAACAACTTTCTTGGTATGTGGAAAAATTTGACAATCTAAATTCGATAAAATAACTGAAAACAAACAAACTACACAAACTGGAAACACTTTTTTTTTTAAATACCCACAAACAACCATGTCTACCCTGTGACTAGGGAGAAGATGGAGAAGCGGGAGGGAGGGGGGCTGAGAGAACGATCGGAGACAGTCGCAGCAGGAAGTGGGTGATGTCTACTCACTGTGTGGGATATCTGACCCAGTAGTTGGGGGTCTCCTGCTGGAACTGGTTCATCAGGTAAAACTGAAACACACAGTGATACGATGGTGAAACCGATAATGTAATTTCATGGCCAGGTGAATGCATTGGAAACTAATTATAAGCCAGATATATACATATGCGTGCGTGCGTGCGTACGTGCGTGTGTGTGTGTGTGTATGTGCACCTCTGTGTGTGTGTGGGTGTGTGTGCCTCTGTATGTGTGTGTGTGTGCCTTTGTGTGTGTGTGTGTGTGTGTGTGTGTGTGTGTGTGTGTGTGTGTGTGTGTGTGTGTGTGTGTGTTGTGTGCATGTGTTCAAAATGTGTTATGCATGATTATGGATGTGTACATCATTTGCCGTAACTATCCCATTCCCAGAGTAGGCATACATGTGCATATGCAATCAGACAAACATGAACACTCTGCAATTTTTTGTCAGCTCATGAAAGCTTTCACTAGAGTTTTGCACAGCTAAATCATTTTAAACAGTAAACAAGTGGGGTAACTTTTGCTCCCATAAGAAAACCTAACACAGAGTAACTTTTATTCAAGACTGGCACAGCCTTTTAACCTTGAATAAAGTCAGACAAATACAAAGATGAACAATCTAATAGCGGGGGAAAAAACAAGCGCAGGCCAACAACTCAACTGTCTTCATAGTAGACTTAGCAAAATTTGGAGGGGGGGGGGGGGGGGGGGGGATGTTGAAGTATGTTGAACTTCAACATCCCCCCTCCCCTCCTCCCCCCTCCCCACCCTCCTTAAGTCCAAATTTTGCTAAGTCTGCTATGAAGACAGTTGAGTTGTTGGCCTGCGCTTGTTTTTTCCCCCACTATTAGATTGTTCATCTTTGTATTTGTCTGACTTTATTCAAGTTTAAAAGGCTGTGCCAGTCTTGAATAAAAGTTACTCTGTGTTAGGTTTTCTTATGGGAGCAAAAGTTACCCCATATGTTTACTGTTTATTGTTTACTGTTCCCTGCCTCATATCATTTCCAATTAAATCATTTTAGTAAAAAAAAATAATGCAGTTGCTCTTGGTGTTTCACTTTGTTAGTTTGCTATTCATTAATGTAATGTGTCACACTTAACATCTTTTTGAGCTTGTTTGATAGCTGAGTGATACGTGTTTGTCTTCTTCTTAACAGATCTACATGAGGGCAAGAAAATTTTCCTTTAACCATTTTCTTCTTTTAGTTTCACAAGATATTGTTTAAAAGTGTTACAGAGTTTTTATACTTCTTGCTCTGAACAGGGTCAATAGATGAATTAAAACTAAATGTTTAATGATGTGAACATAATATATATATAATGCCAAAAATGAATTCCATGAGACATACGCCTCATAGCATAATATGGGTCCAGCGTAGTCTAACACCCTTCCCTGCACAAATCAACGTATATAATTGTACGCTTTTCTTCTTCTGAATTTCCTCAGCTTTACAACTTAGTACCTCAAATTCAAACACATGTAGATACTGGTTAACATCCTGTGAGGCGAAAGAATGGAAACCAACACATAATCACAGTCCGAGCGAATACATGTCAGACAAAGGGACATCAGTCATCAGAGAACTCTTGAAGCTAATGACCTACCTCCCATTTGCTTTTTCATGAGCAGTCTTGTACACATACGAACTGTGTCCACACCAAGCAGGATTATGGCATGAGTTTGATCAGGAAACTATGAGGTAAGTGAATAACAACATACCGCTCGAAGCAGTTTTTGATTGAGGGGAGCGGTACAGTTCAGTCCATTCTTCACTGTGGGGATGTTGGACTCTCTGGATAAGAACTGGCCCCGTAGGTATTCCACTGTGCACACATACACACACACACACACACATACACACACACACACACACACACACACAAGATTAAAGCAAGACATCAAAAGAAAGAAGAGACTGACAATCAGACAAACAGATGAATACCTTACCACTACGTTCCCAACACAGAGAAGGAACGCTCAAACAACACTGAACATGTTTTCCCAAATACAAATATCAGCGAGGTGGCGAAGGGTATCCAAATGACAACTGACATCTCCTGACAGGTGGTTACCAGGTGCTGTCGAATGTGTAAAAACCTGATCATGCCCTGCCCTCACGGTGACACCCATTTCCATTTCTTCTCTACAACCATGCTTGTACTGTGCTCATGCTGGTCTTTAGTGCTGGCAAATTCAGTCTGTCACTGCATGAAAATGGTGGTGCCTTTCAGGGAAAGTGATATTCACTCAGCTGGCTCTGCAATTAAGCAGTTACAGTCAGCAGAAATGGATTAGTGTGTGGTGTCTTGCGCACACTGGATCAGAACAGCCACCAACACACACCACCAAAGTGACCCAGTTGCAGTGCAGTGTCTCCTCTGGCGGGGCTGCCTGAACATGACCTAATACTGATAACTCCAACCAGACACCGTGGCAAAGTGGTTAGCGTCGCGGACTCCCGGCTGGGAGGTCGTGGGTTCGAATCCCATCAGAGTGATGTGGGTTTTTCTGCCCTGACTGGCTCCTGCCCAGAGTTGAGTTTGCTGCAGACTCAGTTGGGAAGACGGACCACACAGTCGAGTTTCACCCACTTAATGGGTGCGTTTCTGAGAGAGTTGCTCAAATTTCCTGACCAACACTACAGGTGCCTGTATCTCTCGGGCCTGGTTGATGCCGGGATATATTATGAAAGGAAGCATAGAGTACAGCCCTGTCATGTAGTCTCAGACTGAAATGGAAATCCGCAGCATCATCTTAATCATCCTCATTCTCATCGATCAGCATTAAAAACAAAAGTCTCAAATTCTGTGGCCCTTCATGCCCTGCTCTCATGGTGACCTCAATTTTGATGTCCTCTCCACATCTGTGGCCTTGGTTTGGTTCCGTTGGGGTCACTGGTATCGGTGAGTCCATGGAGGCTGTCGTTGGACAGTTGTGGTGGCGCCCTCTGGAGGGAGAGCTCACTCACGCCGGCTCCGCGGCTAAACCATTATTGTCGTCAGTAGGGGGCTTAGTAGGTGGTGTCCTGCGTATGTTAGATCAGAACAGGTGCCACTGAACACCACTGAAGTGACTCAGCAGCAGTGCAGTGTCTCCTCCGATGGGTTGCCTCTTGACGACTTGACAATGACTGCTCCCTGTGGATTGCCGGTGCAGGGGCTGTGGCAGGGCTGACCGGGCTGTGGCTGTGGACGGGGTGTCGGAATGAGCGGCATGGGTGCACTGCCTCTGAGGTGGCACAGAGGTTGGGACAGCAAAAAAAAAAAAAAAAAAATACTGATAACTCCCAGCAGACTGTCAGTGCCGGGGCTGCACAGGACCAATCTGGTTATGGCTGTGTATACACTGGAGTGACCCCACTGTAAAGGCGTGGAGATCAGAATAAGAAAGCATGATGAAGTGACTCTGCAGCACTGCAGTGTCTCCTCTACTGGGTGGTCTGACGTCAATCTAACATTGATAGCCCTTTGTGGAATACCATGGAAAAATGCCTGCAGTGGGACAGGACTGGCTAGGGTCATGTATGGGTACACCAGTTACAGCAGCACGTAGGCATTGTCACTTACATAAAACTGAAGAGGGGACAGCAAACTAGTAACAGGGTATGACGACCAGAGAAAGGAGTTCAGAGGGAAACAAATGAATAAAGTGGCAAAATAAGCATTCTTTTCATTTTTCTATGATGTAGCAATAAAATAATTTTTCAAAAATATATTTTCAAACTCATGTCAGTCTCTTCTCGACACATCTGACTGAATGACACATGACCTTTGTCAACAATGAGTAATCCTTACCAAAAAAAAAAATCCTAAAACCCACAAAAAACATTGTTTCTAATAGGCCCATACTTTATGCAGTCCAGGACACACACAGCCACACTGACCATGAGCGATGCAGGACACACACAGCCACACTGACCATGAGCGATGCAGGACACACACAGCCACACTGACCGTGAGCAATGTAGGACACAAGCAGCCACACTGACAATGAGTGATGAAGGATACACACAGCCACACTGACCATGAGCGATGTAGGACACACACAGCCACACTGACCATGAGCGATGTAGGACACACACAGCCACACTGACCATGAGCGATGTAGGACACACACACAGCCACACTGATCATGAGCGATGTAGGACACACACACAGCCACACTGACCGTGAGCAATGTAGGACACACACAGCCACACTGACCATGAGCGATGTAGGACACACACCAGCCACACCTGACCATGAGCGATGTAGGACCACACACAGCCACACTGACCATGAGCGATGTAGAACACACACAGCCACACTGACCATGAGCAATGTAGGACACACACAGCCACACTGACCATGAGCGATGTAGGACACACACAGCCACACTGACCATGAGCGATGTAGGACACACACAGCCACACTATGAGTGATGTAGGACACACACAGCCACACATGACCATGAGCGATGTAGGACACACACACAGCCACACTGACCATGAGCAATGTAGCACACACACAGCCACACTGACCATGAGCGATGTAGGACACACACAGCCACACTGACCATGAGCGATGTAGGACACACACCAGCCACCACTGACCATGAGCGATGTAGGACACACACAGCCACACTGACCATGAGCGATGCAGGAACACACAGCCACACTGACATGAGCGATGCAGGACACACACAGCCACACTGACCATGAGCGATGCAGGACACACACAGCCACACTGACCATGAGCGATGCAGGACACACACAGCCACACTGACCATGAGCGATGCAGGACACACACAGCCACACTGACCATGAGCGATGCAGGACACACACACAGCCACACTGACATGAGCGATGTAGGACACGACAGCCACACTGACCATGAGCGATCAGGACACACACAGCCACACTGACCATGAGCGATGTAGGACACACACAGCCACACTGACCATGAGCGATGCAGGACACACACAGCCACACTGACCATGAGCGATGTAGGACACACAGCCACACTGACCATGAGCGATGTAGACACACACAGCCACACTGACCATGGTGAGGACCCACAGCCAATGACCATAGCGTGAGGACACACACAGCCACACTGACCATGAGCGATGTAGACACACACAGCCACACTGACCATGAGCGATGTAGGACACACACAGCCACAACTGACCATGAGCGATGTAGGAACACACACAGCCACACTGACCATGAGCGATGCAGGACACACACAGCCACACTGACCATGAGCGATGTAGGACACACACAGCCACACTGACCATGAGCGATGTAGAACACACACAGCCACACTGACCATGAGCGATGTAGGACACACACCACAGCCACACTGACCATGAGCGATGTAGGGACACACACAGCCACACTGACCATGAGCGATGCAGGACACACACAGCCACACTGACCATGAGCGATGAGGACACACACAGCCACAGCTGACCAATGAGCGATGTAGGACACACACAGCCACACTGACCATGAGCGATGTAGGACACACACAGCCACACTGACCATGAGCATGTAGGACACACACACAGCACACTGACCATGAGCATGCAGGACACACACACAGCCACACTGACCATGAGCATGAGGACACACACACAGCCACACTGACCATGAGCGATGTAGGACACACACAGCCACACTGACCTATGAGCGATGTAGGACACACACAGCCACACTGACCATGAGCGATGTAGGACACACACAGCCACACTGACCATGAGCGATGTGGGACACACACACAGCCACACTGACCATGAGCGATGTAGGACACACACAGCCACACTGACCATGAGCGATGTAGGACACACACAGCCACACTGACCATGAGCGATGTAGGACACAACAGCCACACTGACCATGAGCGATGAGGACACACACAGCCACACTGACCATGAGCATGGAGACACACACAGCCACACTGACCATGAGCGATGTAGAACACACACAGCCACACTGACCATGAGCGATGTAGGACACACACACAGCCACACTGACCATGAGCGATGTAGGACACACACAGCCACAACTGACCATGAGCGATGTAGGACACACACACAGCCCACTACATCTGGACCACAAGCACTGACCATGGACAAACACACACAGCCACACTGACCATGAGCGATGCAGGACACACACAGCCACACTGACCATGAGCGATGTAGGAACACACACAGCCACACTGACCATGAGCGATGTAGGAACACACACAGCCACACTGACCATGAGCGATGTAGGACACACACAGCCACACCTGACATGGACCATAGCACCTGACTGGTAGGCACACACACATCAACAGACACACACACCACTGACCATGAGCGATGTAGGACACACACACAGCCACACTGACCATGAGCGATGCAGGACACACACAGCCACACTGACCATGAGCGATGTAGAACACCACAGCCACACTGACCATGAGCGATGTAGGACACACACAGCCACACTGACCATGAGCGATGTAGGACACACAACAGCCACACTGACCATGAGCGATGTAGGACACACACAGCCACACTGACCATGAGCGATGTAGGACACACACACAGCCACACTGACCATGAGCGATGTAGGACACACACAGCCACACTGACCATGAGCGATGTAGGACACACACAGCCACACTGACCATGAGCGATGTAGGACACACACACAGCCACACTGACCATGAGCGATGTAGGACACACGCACAGCCACACTGACCATGAGCGATGTAGGACACACACAGCCACACTGACCATGAGCGATGTAGGACACACACAGCCACACTGACCATGAGCGATGTAGGACACACACAGCCACACTGACCATGAGCGATGTAGGACACACGCACAGCCACACTGACCATGAGCGATGTAGGACACACACAGCCACACTGACCATGAGCGATGCAGGACACACACAGCGACACTGACCATGAGCGATGTAGGACACACAGCCACACTGACCATGAGCGATGTAGGACACACACAGCCACACTGACCATGAGCGATGTAGGACACACACACAGCCACACTGACCATGAGCGATGTAGGACACACACAGCCACACTGACCATGAGCGATGCAGGACACACACAGCCACACTGACCATGAGCGATGTAGGACACACAGCCACACTGACCATGAGCGATGTAGGACACACACAGCCACACTGACCATGAGCGATGTAGGACACACACACAGCCACACTGACCATGAGCGATGTAGGACACACGCACAGCCACACTGACCATGAGCGATGTAGGACACACACAGCCACACTGACCATGAGCGATGTAGACTTCACAGGTGTGGTGGGAGGTACATGAGTACGACTTGGCCAGAAACTTGAGGCTCAGATTCTGCAAGCAGAGAACACGACAAAACAAACTTTAAGTCAAACCCTCCTCCAATTCAGCGTCATTTCAGAACTGCTACCTTTAACCTTACTCAGATTAAATTTTCAAAACATTTAACATATTCGAAAATTTGACTAGCAGTACACTCAAACACATATTTACTTGATAAACATGATGATATTTTGATTGACGTCTCAAAGTGAACACTACAAATTCATGTGATCAGCTGCTGTTTCACTATGACAATGGCCAAATGGCTAACACATCCGTGGGAAAAAAAAATGTGTGAAACATCTAAATTTACAATCAGCTGCTATTTCACCACATGAAAAGCCAACTGTCTGATACAATTATGGCCTAATAAACTTTGGCCTGCTTTTTTTTAACTACAATCATTCAATCCAAAAGTGTAAAAGAAAGTAAGATATTGTGAACAGTGCTCAGTTAAGTTATGTTCAAATTTACCACCACACACCCCACTTCCACTAGCTCCTTTACATCTCTCATTTGTTTAGGTAGTAATAAACTCTCTCCTCTTTACCTGTAATACCCTAACCACCTTTCAACTTCGCTGTGAATACATCTGTGTGTGTTGTGTGTGTGTGTGTGTGTGTGTGTGTGTGTGTTTGTGTGTGTGTGAGTGTGTGTGTGTGCGAGTGTGTGTGAGCATGCATGCACACATGCTCCTGTATGCATGCATGTGTGTGTGTGTGTGTTCATGTTTCACGCCTGCGTGAAACATGTATGCCGTATTGCATGCCTATGTGCATAAGCGCTTGCATGCATGTGTGCCTGTATGCCGTATTGCATGCCTATGCCTATGTGCATGTGTGCTGTATTGCATGCCTATGTGCATAAGTGCTTGCATGCATGTGTGCCTACACTTGTATCTGAGTGTGTGTAGAAGGCATGTTGGAAGGGTGTGGGGAATCTGTGGGTTATGCGTTTGTGACAGAGCAAGACAGCGGAGGAAGGGGGAGAGAATACTGTTGTTGAATAGGATTTATTCCAGCATGTTAGCGTGGTCTTGTATCTGTGAGCAATGTCTTTGTTTTTGATGACAGGATGAGGGCTGGGTACATCAAAAGATGGCTGAGTGGGGCTTGCTTTCCTATGGAAAAAAAAAACAAACAAAACTGCGGTCTTCTCTGTTGAATATTCATTTTTGTAATTTCTAAGGATGTAAAATAATCTGAAGCTCACCTGCGGGAAAAAAAATCAGTACTTTGTCATAATGATAACTGTCATGAATGATTGGTAACTCTGCAGCTTAATGCACAACAAAGACAAAAATCTTTGCTGATAACCCCTGATGTATTACGCACGAATTTCAAATAAAATGTAGTCATTTCCAGTGTCACATGAAGTTATGAAACTGGCTTAATATGCAGCACCTGAATCAGACTTAACTGAACTGAACCACCCACATACACACAGATGGCAATGACTACCATTTCTGGTTTTGTAAATAAAATGTAAAGAAGACAAATCAAGAAACATTCTTTGAAAAAAAGAAAAGAGAGAGGGGGAGAGGTTTAACCCTTTCACCGCCAGACATTCTATTTTGCATAAATCCCCATCGCCAGCCATTTTTCCAAAAAAGCTCTTATTTCATACTAGCATATGTGAAACACGGATATCTCTGGAACTAACCAACCAATTCTCATGCTATTTTTTGTAAAATGGAGGAGATACACTGTACTTTTATTATCTCATAACATGTTAGTAATGGTAAGTCAACAACAATTTCAAATTTTTAGTAATTTCAAGTGAAAAAAAATGCAAAATATAAAAAAGAATGTTATGTTTCTTCTAAACGTAAAAAATGAAGAAAGAATGCCAACAAACTCTCAACAAGGGAGGCAAAATACTCCACTCACAACGGAAGACAAGAAAGTGTGGTATTTCCAACAAAAAAGTGGAAGAAACAGCCACAAATACAACTACTCCAATAGCAGGGAACACACACACACACACACATAACACACACACACACACACACACACACATACACACACACATTCTTATGCCTAACTGGTACACATGTAAGAAAGAAAAAGGGAACACACACACACACACACACACACACACACACACACACACACACACACCACAAACAAACAAAAACACACACACACACACACACACACACACACACACACACACACACACACACGTGCCTTTCACTCTCAACAGTAATAATAATAATAATGATTTCTTATATAGCGCTTAATCAAACGAATTTCTCTAAGCGCTTTACAAAGTCATACTACATTCACCCTTCTCATATACAATAATACACCTTACACCCAACTACAAATACTATTACTACAATAACTAACAAATCCTAATCCTACCAATGTGACATTCACTTATTCTTCAAATATCACTACAAAAACTTAATCCTATAACGTTCAATCATACAACAAATACATATAATAGAGAACATACACATACACTACATTTGAAAAGGCCCAGACGGCTATGAGTTAGGTTGTACCCCCCCCCCCCCCCCCCCATCTCCCCACAGCATTGACTAATTATGAGAAAATAGATGGGTTTTAAGTTTAGACTTGAAAGAAGAGATAGAATCTGAATGTCTGAGACAGTCTGGCAGTCTGTTCCACGTCGCTGGAGCTTGAAAAGAGAAAGATCTTTCACCAGTAGTAGTCCTGAAGCGAGTCATTCGCAGAAGGCGGGCATCAGCACAGGAGCGTAGTTGTCGAGAGGGGGTGTAGATTTTAAGGAGATCTGAGAGATAAGAAGGTCCATTTTCAAAGAGAGCAGAGAAAGTGAGAGTTGAGATTTTGTACGAGATACGGTTTGAGACAGATAGCCAGTGAAGAGAGTGGAGGAGAGGCGAAATGTGAGCATGTTTTCTTGCTCTACAGACGACTTGGGCTGCATGATTTTGGATTCGCTGTAATCTTTCTATCAGGTATTTTGGAAGGCCGGCCAAAAGTGAGTTGCAGTAATCTATTCTAGATAAGACAAATGCACAAATGAGAGTTTTTGTAGCATCTGTAGAGAGAAGGTGACGTACAGAGCTGATTCTTCTTAGTTCTAAATAGGCAATCTTGCAAATATTTGAAACCTGTTTCTCAAAGGAGAGGGATTGGTCAAGTATGACCCCTAGACTGCAGACAGAGGTGGAGACAGAGACAGCACAGTCATTGATAGTGACAGTTGAAGGCAGAGAAGGATGGTTAGGCTGTTTTGTCACGAACATGAGTTCCGTCTTGTCGTTGTTTAGTTGTAGTTTGTTGGTTGTCATCCAGTCCTTCAGGTCTGCAATGCAGCCCCGCGTCCGAGAAATCAGTGAGTCAGTTTCAGCAATGGGAGCCGACTGATGAAGCTGAGTATCGTCAGCAAAGCTCTCATGCGACATGGCGCGACCACTGATGACGTCAGACACAGGACTAGCATACAGCACAAAAAGGACTGGCCCAAGTACAGAACCCTGAGGCACACCGTACCTAAGAGGAGAACTGTAATATTTTTTTATGAACACAAAGTCATTCATGTGCCTGTTGGTCTCTGAACCCTTGCCATTCAGCTGATCTATATGATCAGCTGTACACCCACTCAAACACGTCTGTGCTGCTCGCCTCTCACGTGTCAGCCAGCCACGCCCCCTTCAACCTCGACCAGCAAGAGTCGGCCCACAGCGTGTGTGTGAAGTTCGTTGCCTAAAGTCTTTGTTCGCTCTCTCACATAGAGTTAGTGAATGGTCAGTCAGTGCTGGCTGGCTCAACGCAAAAACACCGGGGCACATGCGGTAGGGAAGTAAGTGGGCGTCTCGTCAGTCTCCCAACTATTTGGCCACGGGCCAACGCCTCGCGTTGCAATAATTCGGTCAAGCCCTCACTATCGTTGTTTACTCGTGACTGTCTGGGTCTTCTTCATCTGTATTAGGAACAATTGACCGTCTATTCAATATTCCCAGCACTTGATCTGTGGTAAATGTACGGCAAGGTTGAGTACATAAAGTGCTTGGTGGTGACGTCATAGTGAATGGAAAAACAATCGGAATAAAGTCGATAAAACACTGAACTGAATAGTGTTCTGACAAAGCAAATGGCTGTGAGCACCGGCCAGACCATCCCCCAACTATGACGTTTATTGCTGGCTTTTTATCTCATGAACTAGGATCGTGAGAGCATCAGGAGTTAGGTCACCCTACTTAGTCGCCAAATGGCGCTGTCGGCGCTCAGGCCTGTTGTCGCCAAAAGGCGCCTATGGCGGTGAAAGGGTTAATGGGGTTTATTCCAGTCAGCCTTCAATTCTTAAGGACAATAGGAAGAAAGGAATCCCTTCAGTCTAACCCCATATACTTTTGGCATGATACTCATTTCATTTCATTTCTGGAAGTAAATATGAAATGAGGCTTGGAATAGTATGCAGTAAATAACGAACAAGTAGGGTAACTATTGCTCCCATGATGAAATAAATACATGCCCATAGCTCCAAAGGAATGCTGCTTACGACACCAAATTGCCTAGCAGATATGACAGCACAAAGAAGGAAACATCCCCAATAAAGGATGTTCCAAGCTTGCCTATATACCCTGTGTTGGACACATTTACAGAGCAATACGGTCAGACAAATACATGGACGAACAGAAACAAGTACAGGTAACCTCGATATTCTGATTCAGGGTTTTCAATACACACACATATACACTCCTTAAAAAGCCTGAAGCTGGGAATGAGTCTTACAGTAAGCTCCTCATCAGGGTCAGCCATGAGGTCAGTGAGGTTCTTCTTCAGCTGGGACCAGTGGTCGTTGTTGAAGATGTCGCCTGTGATGATCTTGTTCAACTTCTGCATGGCATCGCGTCGCGTCTGTCGCACAGAAAGGGCTCATTTCACAGGTGTTTTTGTCACCTCAGACAAAATTACATGTGGACAACTTTCAGGCATGAATGCATGCTGACATATATATATATTCACATTCACACAGGTTGCATTTGGCCAGACTTGAGTTCAAACACACACAACACACACACACACACACACACACACACACACACAATATTCTCGTAATCTCAGTATTGCATGAGCGTTCTCCCCTCATGTATTTTAGCATCACAGGAAGGTTGGTTAACGCATTAAACATGTCTTTTTCACCAAAACGACTTTTTTATGTTCTTGATGTCATTTTTATTGTAGTGAAAAACACAAACACTCTATTAGCACAAAAGTGTGTGTGCGTGTGTGTGTGTGTGTGTGTGTGTGTGCGTGTGTGTGTGCACACAAACAAAAACACACACACATATTTGCACATGCACACACACACACACTTCACTCATTTATTCATTCAAACACATCTAACCCCATTTAAAGTGAAAAGCCACTCAACTAAAACAAAAAAAAAACTCTTTTAAAGTGAAAAACCACTCAACTTAAAAAAAAAAAAATTTAGAAAGAGAGGGTGCTAGTCACCGCCAATGACATTGACAAACAAAGCACAGGACAAGACACGATGCATTTCGACCTCTTGGGTCTTCTTCAGGCAAAAAAAAAACAAAAAAACAGATCACATTTAACATTTAGGACAGTACAAACAAAGAACGAAGAGTGACTTATCTGTTGTCCATGTGGTAGGGAGAATGGCCGCCAGGCGGAAACGACAGAGGGGATTATGGGAGAGGAAAAGGAGGGGGGGTTGCGCGGGGGGGGGGGGGGGGGGGGGGATGATACGATGGGGTTGTGTGTCTAGTTTAGTGGGGTGGTGTGATATATTTGTGATGGTTGTGGTAAAAGTGGGGGGGGGGGGGGGAATTGGGAGAGAAAAAAAAAATATAGAAAGGATAGTGATGATAATAATGATAGTGGTAGTGATTATAATAAATAAGTAGATGAATAAAGTGAAAGCAACTGTAATTTTAAAAAAAAAAAGAAAAAAAAAAGTTAAGTGAATAAAATAAATGATTTCGCTGGGTGATGAAACAGGTGGTAGTAGTTATGTGTGGGTAGTTGTGAAAGGTGTGTGGGTAATGTTAATAAGGGAGGGAAGAGGATGGAAGATAAATGGGTGATAAGGTATAATTGGGGGGGGGGAGGGGGGGTTGAAAAAAAAAAAAAGGGGGGGTGGTGGGTAGGGTAGGTGGGGAGGAGGGTAATGTGTGTGTGTGTGTGTGGGGGGGGGGGGGGGGGCAAGAGAAGGAGAGCTCATATCTATTCATCCACTATGGGGTGGGGGGGTGGGTGTGGGAGGTTGGGAGGTTCATATAAATAGTGTTGTTGAAAAAGTAAACAATGCTGTGGGATGATGTTCATTGTAACAGGTGAAATAATGTGTTGGCATCAATATGCTGCTGTTTGTTGAGAGAAGATAGCAGTGATCAATGAAAAGCAGGGTATCATGTGTTGCACACACACACACACACACACACACACACACACACACACGAAAAAAAAGGGGTGGGTGGGGTGGGTGGGGGACCACATGTAAACAATATTCTGGGCGAGTTATGATCATATGATCATAATGAGACTAACTGTGGAAAGTTTTTTCCACACACACACACACACACACACACACACACACACACACACACACACACATATATATATACACTCACTCAAAAAAAAAAAAAAATTATCATCATCAATCAGTCACTGATGGGTGATGATCATGTGAGATCAACAGTACTACAGGAAGAGATTCCTCTCCGTTCGCTTAGGCAGGAATCCTGGAGGTACTGACAAAGGCTTCTGTATGGTGAAGGCCCTCCAGTGGTCAATAAAGTTTTGCACTCATCGGGGTGTTGGCAGGCCAGGTTTCTACTTTTGGTGTTGTTGGGAATGTTCCACCGTCACTGGGGCTGCATGGATAAACTGAAGACTCGCCAGTGTGGAATACTGCAGAGATGTGATGTCACAGTCTGGAGTGCCCAGTTCTCAGTCTCACAATGATGGTCTTCTTCTTCGTGTACTTAGGTAGGAATCCTGGAGGTACAGACGGAGGCTGCTGTATGGTGAAGACTCTCCAGTGGTCAGTAAGGTTTTGCACTCATTGGTGAGTTGGCAGTCCAGGTTTCCACTTTGGGCCTAGCTGGGAATGCTCCGCTGTCCCTGGGGCTGCACTGCATTGATAGTTTGAAAGACTCACAGGTGTGGAGTATAGTGGACCTGTGATGTTAAAGTCTCACAATGTCCACTTGGTCTGATCTGGGCATCTGGTAGTATGCATCCCTCTTGTTGAAGTCTGGGTGCTGCTCAAGTCATCTTCCTATTTGTCTCCTTGGAAATATTTTTGATTTATTCCAAGGAGGCTTCCTTTTACAGTTGGGGCTGCTGTCTTCTTTCCTTTGTCAGTTGGTCAGCTTCTTCATTTCCATATAGTGCAGTATGAAGGTGTTCACTGGATGGGAGTATTTTCAGTGACTGATAATTGGTAATAATTTTAGATCAGTAGTACCACAGGATGATGACCATTGTTATACAAGTGGAAAAGTGCAGTGGTGATGGTGCAATGGTGCAAGGTGGGGGGACAAAGGAAAATACCAATGACCTGTGGGTGATGCTCACTGGCATGGGTGAGATCAGTAGTACTGTAGGATGATGGTCACTGAGGTAAGTGGAATAATAAGGTGGCATTGGTATAAAAACAAATGAACACAAACACGTGTACAAGCACAAAACACACACACATATGCATTCACACACAAGCATGCTCATACACATGTCAATAAACACATTCACACAGCCTCGCTCACTGTATATCATCCACACACCACTCACCGTCAAGCTTTTGGTACGCCCAAGGTTGTCGGTGATGGTCTTCAGGTAGTTCGTGTCGAACACCATGACACTTCCCTAGAGGTTAAAAAAAAAAAAAAAAAAATGATCAGTCTACAGATTCCAGCTCATTTTCAGCTAACATAGGAAGAGTGATGGCCATACCATGCTATTAGCCCCACGAATCCTACCTGCACAGTGATGAAGACCCTTGCATTGTTCTCATCCGACCCGTATCTTCAACATACATTCAACTTGCAGACACCCTCGGCTGTCACTGTCGAAACTCTACAAACTTACAGCGCAACAGAATTTGTTTCTCATTTACATAACACTAGGTGAAAAAAAAAAACCCAAACACACACACATGCTAAAAGAAAGCAAAAAGAGGGTGGGGATAATAGGGGAGATAGGAGACATGCTTGGAGTCATTACCAATTCATCTCTTCTGTGTAAAATGTGCACTACACACAGGTCATAAACACATCATAGGGGAGATAGGAGACATGCTTGGAGTCATTACCGATTCATCTTCTCTTCTGTGTAAAATGTGCACTACATACAGGTCATAAACACATCAAAGTGTATCCTATTGAACACGGATTTCAAGTCAAAACGCTGACTATCAGAGTGAAATGCAATAGCCAACAAACACATCTGACAGAGATTGCCATCAGAAAAAGAGCAACAGAAAAGAGCAAGTAATGATCAGCAACCATCACAACAGTGTACAAGACTCTGTGTATATTTTGTCACTTGGTCAGAGGATAACGACTGAATCTTGTCTCTTTAGTTCTGCCAATAAAAAAGTCAATCCAATCCAGCCATATCTTTAAGATCTAATGTAGATTCCTGTCAATCCATATTTCAGGGTTTCAATGGTACGTCAAATTCTAACACTTATTTTAGTTTTTAATTTCACAGCTCTACGGCATTCAACAATCCACTGAAAAAAATCAGTCCAGACCTTACACATTGAAATCCAATAATGACATCAAATAAATCAATCAGATGGGCAAAGACAGGAAGTGAACATTTAAAGAAGGGCCGGATCCATTAAAAAACAAGATGCGAAGTATATAAACATACTCCCAGTTTTCCAAACCGCTTATAAATCAGCCAAGTGCTTTGTGAGATAAGAAATAAAGGCAAAATAACGGTTTTAACGGTTATTTAACCGATGTACACTTTTGAAACTGGTATTTTAGTCCTCACTGGGCTAAAGCCTGTGTACATACCAAATTTCATCCAAATCAGACAGTATGTCAAGAATAACGGTTTTTTAACGGTCAAATTTTGAAACACTATATAGAAGTGCTATTTGTGTGTGATAACCGTTCTATATACCAAATTTTATTAAAATCCACCTATATATAAGAAATAACGGCAGAATAACGGTTTTTAACGGTTGTTTAATCCATTTTCAGCATTACATCACTTATATATGGTCAGAGGCTCCGATTTGTCACAAGATCATCCAAACCGCTTATAAACTGGCCAAGTACTTTCTGAGATATTCCATAAAGAAGAAAAACCGTTACAGGCCATTACAGCCATTAGTAACGGCTATAGCGGTATACTAAAACATCGGGCATCATCTGTGGCCCATAATGAACATACCTACAAATTTTCAGAAAGATTGGCCCAGTAGTTTTGTCTGGAGCAAGTGGAACACATTTTGACTACGGACACACAGACACACACACAGACAGCATTTCTTCGTTCCCATTCTAAAGTACTCCCTGTTCTATAAGAACTGGGAGTACAAAAAGAGTCACCGTACTTCTGATTCTCAACTCCAAACTATTTTGTTCTTCAGCTCTCAATGGCAATCTTTCCTTTCATTCACCAGCATCTGTGGTAAATCACTGCACTCTTTCAGCTGTACAGCTTATGTGTGTGACTTCAAAGCACTTGTATGGTTGGACTGCTTGAAAACCCTCTATGTCCATTTGGTAGTAAACTGGTATCGGTTTCATTTCAGGGAAGACCTTGGCTGTGGAGAGAGACAGTATGTATCCATTTTCCATACTGCAATTCCTACAGAGAGTAAATTTCTAACAGTTCACTATCTCCACAGCCATCATGCTGTGGAACTTTAACTTTCAACCTTAACCTGTATCGAATCCCTGTTTTTCCTCTCCCTCTCCAAACCCTCACATGGGCACCAGATCAAATGATACAATGACTTCACAGTGCACATGCACTTAGGATATATAAACTGTCTACACCCCGTAATATGCTGATAATCAAGCAAGTTTACATTAGTTAAACATACTATTTGAAAAAAAAAATGCAATATACATATACAAGCTCATTATCCCGTGATCAAAAGGATTTAGGAGTGCCTCATAGACACAGAAACAACTGTGCTGTTGTGGTCAAGACTTCAACATCACACTACAGTGGACGTGAGGAATATTCAGCACTGTCAAGAGTTCAACATCACACTACAGTGGACGTGAGGAATATTCAGCACTGTCAAGAGTTCAACATCACACTACAGTGGATGTGAGGAATATTCAGCACTGTCAAGAGTTCAACATCACACTATAGTGGACGTGAGGAATATTCAGCACTGTCAAGAGTTCAACATCACACTACAGTGGACGTGAGGAATATTCAGCACTGTCAAGACTTCAACATCACACTACAGTGGACGTGAGGAATATTCAGCACTGTCAAGAGTTCAACATCACACTACAGTGGATGTGAGGAATATTCAGCACTGTCAAGAGTTCAACATCACACTACAGTGGATGTGAGGAATATTCAGCACTGTCAAGACTTCAACATCACACTGCAGTGGACGTGAGGAATATTCAGCACTGTCAAGACTTCAACATCACACTACAGTGGGATGTGAGGAATATTCAGCACTGTCAAGACTTCAACATCACACTACAGTGGGATGTGAGGAATATTCAGCACTGTCAAGACTTCAACATCACACTACAGTGGGATGTGAGGAATATTCAGCATTGCCCATCTCCTTACCAAACACTTAGCACATGCTGAATTTTGTACATAAAAAACGGGCATACAGATCTCAAGATCTTTGAAACATTGCTACTCATTTGCATGTATACGCTAACGAAGCGGTACATCAGAAGGTCTGCACATACGTTGTCTGAGGAGACTGGAAACACCTCACCCCACATGTCACCCAGTAAACACTGCCAGGGCTCACATCCATGACCTTCAGACTGAAAGTCTTGTGTTATATTTGCTTGGCTATCCCATTCATTGCCACACATCAGCTTTTCCTGAAAATGTACCTCTGATCGTTAGTTTTTCTTTGGAAAAGCAGCAGAAGTAGAAGACACAAGAGAATGGAAGCTCTCAGAAGTCCAAATTATACCCAAGAAAGGTCTCTGAAAATCAAACTTGAACTCATGAACTGTTCAAGGGAGGTCACTACCCTAGCTGTTCATGAACTAAACCCAAATCGGGTGGGGGAAAAAAAAAGAGCCACTGATCATTTCCATGTATTGGTCACCCAGAACACAAACGGCACATATAGATGTACACGTTTGTGGAGCTGGTCTGTAATCTTGTATTGTAACGAAGCTTTTGATAAGTCGCTTCTTTTATGATCAGTAACTGTCCATCCTCCAAAGAAAGCATTATTGCCCCTAACCTCAACCCTGTTTCGTTTTCATATCGCAAGAACTGCATGTCATGCAAGATCACCCTTTCTTGACGCATGGAAGACCTTCACTACAAATAACAACAACAGCACGCATTGTACCACAATATACATCTAAAAAAAAAAACAATACAAATCAATGCAATATATATCAGTCACCCTCCAGTCCAAATGACCATTCACTTTTACATGTATGTGGGCTTTTCTTTGCCATTACATGTAAAGGAACACTAAATGCTGCTGGAAAGAATCTTGGTATAAAAGAAGCATTCTAAAATTATGATTCACAATGCCAATTAAAGAAAGAAAATTCTTCACATAGATATGCTTCTTTAAAAAGAAAAAAAAAACTTTCATAGGAATTTGAGAAGAAATGAATAATAATGAATAATAAACATACCTATATGATCAGCAAACTAGCCTAATTGATGATATAATTCATTATTGAAAGAATACATGTTTAAAAGTTGTTTTTTTTTTTATCTAATGACTGATACTCACTAATACAGAGAAATGCAGAAAGACAAAAATAAATTATTTTACCTTGATAACAAATTCATTTGTTTACATGAAAAGGTCGATCAGAAAATGAAAAAGTACAGAAAAATGAAAACTCTGCACAAATAAACAACATGAACCTATTCTTTTAAAATACAAGCATTTGTAAACAAACACACCTACACACTAGCAGACAAGAGGGCCGTCCAGACTTGTACACTATACATACACAAGACAGACAACAGATAAGGGAATCTAGCTGCTTCTAAGATTAGATTAATGTCCAGATAATACAGGGATTTGAAAACATATAAAGCACCGATGACCTCTACACTTTTGTTACATCGGCTAGCTGAGAAAAAGAAAAGATGAGTTAAGTAAATACCATACCTTCATTGTACATATGCGAATAAAAGAATAATTTTTATATGTTAAAAGTAAATCCCATACCTTCATTGTACATGTGCACATAAAAAGAACTAAAACAGAATAATTTGTATATGTTAATGTTAATAATTATTTAAACGTCTGTTGAAGAACTGGACAAACTAGTTCACATAAAGCAGAAGGAACATGTTAAAAACTGACAAATGCGTAAACATCTCAAGTAAAAACAAAAAGTACCGAGACACTTGTCAATTCCTAATTGATCTGTTTTAGAATCACTGTTGCCAGCACGCTTGCATCAGTAAACCAATCAAGTCTTCCAAAAGAAACCAACATATTTTTGAGCAGTTTGAAAACATGTTAGATTCATAAAAACTCTTTAAAACAAAGTGACGAAGTCTCCCTAACATTTTCATATCTGAATCAAGATTTCAGTTTTATCATTTTTAACTAAATTCTGTTGAAAACTTTATTTTAAAAATATAAAACATTGATGTCAAGTAAAAATTCAATTTTCATACAATTTGACCTAAAAAAAAAACAATTCATGTCTGTCATAAGAAATGATAAACTGATTATAGAATATATATTGGTTGTGGCAGAAAACAAATATGTGTGTGTGTGTGTGTGTGTGTGTGTGTGTGTGTGTGTGTGGTGTGTGTGTGTGTGTGAAAATCTTTTAGGGTTAAAGTCTGTGAGTCACTTTCATTCTGATGATAACAAATTTCTCATAAAATTTCAGAACAATAAGAATGTGATGAATGAGTGAAATGTCAATATTCTTTGATGGTGTGGTCAAAGTAGTGGAATGTGTGTGTGTGTGTGTGTGTGTGTGTGTGTGTGTGTGTGTGTGTGTGTGTGTGTGTGTGTGTGTGTGTGCCTGTGTACGAGATACAATTTTTTTTGGAGGTGGGGGAGGGGGGAGGAAGAAAGGGGAGAAGAAGGGAGGAGATACCACTAATTTCTTAGCCTACAACAAATAAGATACTGTAAAATTTGAAGATTATTAGTGACATTCATTCTCTGCCACCAAATTATAGCAATATATTAAAAACCACAGCCCCAAATTAAGACAGAACAAAGGCTAAGATTATCCCAGATTGCATTGTACTCCCATGCTCTTAACAAAACCCCTCACATGTCCGTGCCCTGATATTATGGGGAAAAATAACCCCAACAGCAACCAAATACAGAAATTAATAACAAACAAAACAGGAAATGAAATATGCAATGATGGTAAATTTGGCATCATGCAAAAGAACAGAAATAAAAAAGAAATATTCGTCCCTCACTTCTGAATGGGAAAAATATATGAATAAGTAAAAGAGGTATTATACATGACAGCTGCAGTATTGCATTATTCAACTTGATCTGGCAGCTTACCTGCAAGCTTCTTTTCAATGTATTACCACATTCTTTGGCTTTGATGCTGTAGCAGCTGAGCATTTCATGCATAAAAACAGAAAGCCACTGTTTTCCATGTATATGACTGATTATTCCATAGGCTAGGCAGTTGTGGTTGTTCATCGGAGTAGCATTTACCAGGTACTGTATATCCCAAATTTTCAGAGATCAGCAAAGAAAGACATGGACGACTGAATCTTTCATGTATAAAGATTTTTTTAAAGTAAAAGATACATAATTATGATATGACTTGATCTTCGGCACATGGCTTAGCTGTAAAAGCACAAGCAAGCAGTTCTTAAAACAGATCCAGCTTCTTACAATAGATAACCAGCTGGTTACAACCAGGTGCAGGTAGGATCCAAATACAGTCAGATTACGACACAAACCCGACATGGTAACTCTTCACTGTCCTGCCCACTGCAATGATTACATGCTGACTGTAATAACTGTTGATGTTCTTCTTCTTCTCGTTCGAAATATTGTTATTGTAGCTGTTCTCATTTTCACATGTTGAAGGAGTTATTTGCAGAAAATGGAAACATACACGAAACTGACCAGATTCACAAAAGATTTACTGAAAAAACAAAGCAATCTGTTAAAGACTGGATATCTGATTCATCATCAAATATCTGGATATATCTCCACTTTGATAATTCTTTGTAGCCATTGATCATAATTGTTATTTATGTTCTGCAGCTTGAATGTTTTGCTTAACTTGATGTAACTGTAAACAGCTTAATATTTGGCAAAGATTAAAACAATAGAAAGAAAAAAAAAAAGGGACATAAACTCAACGGGAAAAAAAAAGTAAAATGCAAGCAAAATTAAATCATCAAGGTTTTTTTTCTTTAACTGATCTCTCGCAAACCAACCTACCATTGAAGAAAATGTGTCCGTTGAAGAACATAACTGAAAACCATTTTTTTGTTTAAACATTTAAAAGTTCCTGTGAGAACAGTGCAAGTTTTTTTTTTTCAATTATTCAACACTTTTTAACAGATCAATCATTCATAATTTTCTGCCCATTTTTTTCGACAATGATCTCAGGTATAGAAATTAATATAGAAAGATGGCGACAGAGTGCATACATCCTACCCAACTGTCATGATGCAAAAAAAAAAAAAAAAATGACAACAAAATATAAAAGGTCAATAAAAGGCATCTTACCATGCCCCATGAGGTCCTGAAGAATTGCCAATATCTACACATACTAAAGCCAGCCCATAAAAAAAGCCAAAGGATTGTGTTGGGAAATTTCCCGTGAAGCAAATAAGCAGAATGACGTTCAAGGGTTTCTAATTCCTTGAAAATATGATCCAATTTTTAATCCCGGAAATGGCAATGGAACTGACAAATAATTGGTTCACTTTGGCTTTTTTCTACACCAAAATTGTAAGGTTCCTCCTTGTATGTAACACTAGACTTTTCTTTACAACACATGCACACGCACACATACTCACACTCACACACGCACGCATGCATGCATGCACACACATACACACACACACTTACATACACACCAAAACATGAAAATTCTTGAATGAAACAAAACACTGAAGAGGAAAAAGGTGAAACAGATATTTACCCTGAAAACAACCAGCATCATTTCCAGACTACAAGCTAATTTTTTTTTCACTTCAAATTCTGACATAGGTCTTGTATGTGGAAGCATCCGAGCATAGCTTAAGCCAGTTTTGAAATCCCACTGTTTGTGGCAGCTTGCCCTTACCTAGTGTCTACAACATTCCTTGTAGTGTCGCCAAAGCTCAAAACCTTGTTCATCCACTGTACACACCATCCTAGCACACACAGGATAGCGTTGTTCTGCTTGGTACTTTCTCACATATGTGGTCCCATTCCCACAGTCTAGTCTATAAGGCATACAGTGTGTGCAGACTTTTGATTCACATCTACAGAAGCAGTGGTTGAAGCAAAACTCTCACGTGCACTTTTGACATGAATAATCGACCAAGAACGTATATCTGATTACCTTGATACTTGTTTACTGTACCATTCTGGACTATTTTGGACACAGTTTTGAACCTCACCAGTGAACTGTCAGTGCCACTTCATAAACAAAGCCTCAGCTACAGTCCTGGGCATATAAACTGCAAATTCAGTCTTATTCATTGATTAAAGTGAGAATTCCTTTAAAATCAAGGGTTCCATTCTGTTTCTAAAAGTATGTGGTAGTCTGAAAAATTGTAATAAACACAATACTACATTATTCCAATAACATTACCAATAAATTAATGAAACACACACACACACACACACACACACACACACACACACACACACACACATGCACACGCACAAACACACGTACATACAGAGTGCTCTGATACATTTTTTTACGAGTAAACTTTAAAAAACGATCACAGAAATTAAAACTGTACAAGCGTATAAACCACTCATGTTTTCTCAGCACATGTTCAGAAAAACTTGCATTAAAAAAAAACAACAACAAAGAAAACCTCAATGAACTGACCAGAAACCCTTCATGATTTTTCCTAAATAAACACACAAGAATCAGATGTCTACATAGAACCAATTAAAAAAAAAAATCAAGGATAATTCAAACTAAATTTTCTAAAAAATCTATAGCGATATCTTAACATCCTAATCACCCAAGAAGGAACCTCACAAACAGGTTACTAAGGTTAAGGTCAGATCTAGGAAGCACAGCGGACACACGAACCTGTTCGAACATGCTATTAAACGATGATACCTCCTCATCCTCCAGCCCGGGGATTGGCTTACTGTTTTCGACCCAGGTTTCCTGGCTGATGCGCCCTGACCCAAACTCCACCTCAAAGTTGTTGACCAGCTGGGAGGAGGCCTCATCGATGTTCCTCTTCAGCTTCTGCTTCAAGTCTGTAAACCTGCACAAGAGGAAGTGCACTGAGAAATGGGTACCTCGGCTTTGTTCTGTTCAGTGAGTTTCTGCTCCAAGTCTGTAAACCTGCACATGAGGAAGTGCACTGAGAAATGGGTACCTCGGCTTTGTTCGGTTCAGTGAGTTTCTGCTCCAAGTGTGTGAACCTGTACAAGAGATAAGTGAACTTGATGTAAAGGGGACACATATTCGTCTATGTCCTTTTTCAGTTTCTGCTTCAAGTCTCTAAGCCAGTGCAAGAGATGAGTTAAATGACCAATGCACCTATGTTCTTGTTCAGTTTTTGCTTATTCTATAGACCAGAACATGATATAATGTAAGGAGAATTAGTGTATCCATGTTCTATTTCCATTTCTGTTTTAAGTCTCTACTCCGGCTCAAGAGATAAATTGAAAGATGTAAGGATGCCTCGTCTGTTCTACCTTGAGTTCCATCAATTGAACGGGCAACAATAGAGACAAACTTTCACTCTTCTGGACTGTTTATAAATGTAAGGAAAAGGATGAATATCAAATTTCATCCTGATGGTTTGATGTAAGTTATTCATCATTATCTACATCATCTTCAGACTTGTGATCCTGGGGCTGCAGGTTCGAATCTCCACCAGGCCCTTTCCTTACAGGGTGATTTTTTCCTTCAAGTTAACTTTGGTTCTGACTCCATTTCCCCAAAAATCCTTCGAATGAGATAATAAACTATTATTCTGTGTGTGAATGCAAGCATAAGGTCTTGCGCAATGGTAAAATTCCGTCACCAAGTTTTGGAAGAAAGGGACACTTTGGCCATGGGTATGGATTAAACATGTTCACATAGCATGCATTCTTCTTAACAATCGAAGGAATGAGCAAAGTCTATGTGGCTGATATTTAATTAACAATCGAAGGAATGAGCAAAGTCTATGTGGCTGATATTTAACTGAATGACACAGGAAATGAATGGATTGTGCCAGTAGGTAGCTTTTCAGTCTGCTCTATCCACTTTGGTAGCCCACTGTGTGAAAGTGAGTATGGATTGTAAAACGCTTAGACCTTGGTCCCTTATCAAGGATAGACGCTACGTAAAAATGATAATGATAATAATAATAATGATAACAACAATAATAATAATAATAGTAAAAATGGTTGTCATCAAAGCTCAGATGAAATACTTACTGTTTAGACTGAGTGATACTTTTGGTGATACGGGTGACCAGCGTTTCCTGGCTGCCGGTGTCAATGTGCCCCGCTGTGGAGTATTTCTCCAGTTCATCGTCTATCAGAGGGCTGACCAACTCGTCAAGCTTGCGCTTCAGGTTTTTCACAAACTCGTGCCTGTGGTTTAAAGACATAAACATGCAAAATCATGACTTTTTCAAATTATTTTCATGACTAGTGAATGAAAAGTGTAACCCACACTGAAAAAGCATGTCCTCATAACAAGCATAAACACCAACACATGTGACATATTATGATATTGACATTCCTAAGAGGATGTATTTTATGTAAACATAGCACCATTTAAATACAGAAATTAAATCAAATGCTAAAACATATACCACAAATACGGTTTGAAATACAAAGCCAGGACGATCAGTAAGATCAATAAATCAATAAATGAAACACCCTAGGTTCAAACCTACAACCCACAGATGACAGATTCCATTTCACTTCAGATGCAGAATCTGGCACTTCCATTTCACAGATTCCATTTCACTTCAGATGCAGAATCTGGCCGTAGAAATTGAGTCTGCAGACCAATATATGCCTCCAAGTCAGGTCTTCACTTCCATGTGAAGACTCATTCAACATAAATGAAAGCTTACTTGTCTACTCATTGGTCACACCTATGGAAGAATCCATCATCATATCCATGCCATTAATATTGGAAGAATATCCACATTTATCTTTATGTACTCTTCTGCTTGAAGAAATGGAAAAGCAACATTTGCAAACTGGCATACCCATGGGAAAATGCATGCTGGTAAAAAAAGCTGATTTTTTGTACTTCCAGTGGAAGAGTATATGGAAGTATATTGTCATAATTGGTGTCCTATCACGGGACATTTTATGCTCTATGCTTTACTTTGATTACAATTTCCAACCATCCAAAACAATTCTCCTCCCAAAAAGTCTGACAAACCTGTCAGTATATCAATTCAACCCATAGAGTGACCTCAGACAGAAAATAAAATGGTAATCTACATTTGCTCTTTCCCATACGCTTCATGGAAAGTATTGGTGCAATGACAGGAGAAAGGTAAGACAAACAAGACAGACAACAGCCTATAGGATTCATATGTGTATCTAAGCACTTCATACAGACAAAGGGCAAAGGGTGGATGGGACACACCGGGACGGACAAAGCCACGCAGATGATTACCTGATCTAGCATAGCCATCTCCTTATGGACAAATTTTTACTGTTTTCTTTGATCAGTCTGTTAAAGCCTAAATGACGTAAAATAGTACAACAAAGTGATGCCTATGATAGATGTAAAGTAATCATGATGACAAAACCCATCCACCCCCAACCCTCCATATTCGATTCCTTCTTCAAAACCTAGCCACCTTTTCTACTCCTGTATGGCTATTTGTTGCTACATTCATATACACTATCATTTAACATATATCTCTTGTCTGCGTATTAAGCAATCAAAACTCCATAAAAAGAGCAATTTTGGTATATTGAAACTATTGCTGAAAATGTTAATCTCATGATTTGAACGCTCACACTTAACCAACATTAAAGTTTACACAAACATACACATGCATGCATGCACAGACATAAACATATGGACAACCAAAACTCTGTGATTACAGATTCACTTGTTCATGTGATGCGAGTCAAACATTAAGTTTTAATATGAAGTGTGTATGTGGAGAAAACGTTTGCCACAGACATTTTTTTCCCCGCTCTTCCTTCCATTTCTCTTCTTCCAATATTTTCATCTCACCCCTCTACTCTCTCTCATCCCTGCCACAACCCTTGCACCTCCTCTTCCCACCCACCCCCATCCAGTTCCACCCAATCTCCTTCTTTCAACACTTTAATCTCCCGCCTTCTCTCTTACATCCCCACCTCCACCCACGCACCTTCTCTCCCCATCTCCCTCCTCCCAACTTGCCCCCATCTTTTAACAAACACCCTAAACTCTATTTAGAAAGAAAAGGGGTTAGTTACCACCAAGGACGCAGACAAACAGATTACAGGACAATGCACATTGCATTTCGACCTCTTGGCTCTTCTTCAGGCAAAAACAAACAACATTCAGGACAGTGAAAACGAAGAACGAGAAACCACTTATCTTCTCATATTTGGTGCAAAATGCACACACACACACACACACACACACACACACACACACACACACACACACACACACACACACACAAACACACACAAATACATACCTAAGCACACTTTATGACCATGCTAATGACTTAGAGTAAAGAAATACTAGACACAGATATTCTCTTTCTTTTCTGTTTCTTTTTTTGTGTGTTTTATTTTAAAACAAAAACTAATTGAAGATCTGTTACACAGGAACTTCCATGACTAGACCAACACTCCTTAACATGCAGAACCAACTTGTGAAAGTTTTCGTCGTTCTCCTCCAGGTGTAGAAGCATCTCCTCTGCCTGCTCTGCAGAGCCGGCCTCCCGGATGTAGGGTTCAAAGCTGTAGATCAACTGCCGGAGACTGTTCACCAGCTCCTCCCCCTCCAGCCCTCGCATTGCCATCTTGATCAGCTGTAACAGGCATGAAACACGCCAGACACAGTGAAACAACTGCCCTCTAATTGAGCGTGTTTGATAAGAATGTTTGAAAATATTATCGCTTTTTATTCTAGTGGTATTCCCAAACTTACACAAACACATGAGCTTTTCAAAATAGCTGGTTTAAACTGCCATCACAGCAATACATCTTTGAAAAAAACAACAACTAGCACATACATACATTGTGAAAATCGGTTGTGAAATTTCTTTTGTTTCGAGGCCATGCTCATAAGTTTGTTTGGATTTTGCTCTGAACTGATACCATTTTTCTTCAATCTTTCACTGTCATCCTGCTGATGGTTTCAAACATCATGGCAATAGAAGACAGTCAGTTTTGTGTGTATCAGTTGTATGGTTTACATAGATTTGTCTTTGTTGATTTCATCAAATTGCATGATATATACTTAGTAGCACTGATGGAAACAAAACCTACAAAAAAACAGCTTCCATTTCAAGGAGTGATCCTACAAACAATTAAAGCTCATCTTCAAAGTCATACTGTCTTCATAGAGATGCACAGCAAAAGCTCTGAAGATTATCTGAAATTTTATTAATAAAAATTGTCAACAGGACTGGCCTAAAAATGTTTCCCTGTGGTATCCAACTGCACACCTCTTCGATGCCAGAGAATTCCTTTCCCACCCTTATTCCCTGGTTTGACTCGACAGGAAACCAGAAATCCATCTATGCCCATTTCCAACTACAACACAAAAAGTCAAGTCACAAAGGAGCCACTAATGACAGGCAGAATCAAAAACTTTTTCAAATTCCAAACAAGATAGGTCATATAAGTTACCATTATCAAAGCAATGAGTAAATTTGCTTTTTTCTAAATGTTATGTAACACATGACCTATTGTTCTGAAAACCATCTTGAGATGAACTATACATATAAAATATATTATCTGTTAAACTGAAGGCACACTTACAATTCTAAAACTTTCCAAAGAACACAAGTGAGGCTAGCCCTCTATAACTGCCATGTCAGATCAAGTGCCTTTTGTAAAAATAGCAACATCTGCTGTTTTACACTTACAGGACAGTTTGTAAATTAAAAAAAAAAAATCAATATTCTTATTGCACAGTTAACTCTTTCAACACTTTTGGTAGGATATTATCAGACCCTAGAGCTTTAGAGCATAAAGCCACCTTAGCTAATCTCTCACTGCAACTGGAGTAGTCTGATATCTGACAAGAGGAAACAACCAAATTCTATGCTTTCTTCTAATAATGATACACCCCCTAAACTACCTTTAGTTTAAAAAAAGGGCAAAGAAACTAGTAGAAGGAAATTCTGGGGAGAATTTGACAACAGGTCTTCTGAGAAGAACCCCCACCCCACCCCCACCCCCGCTACTTCCCCTGCACTCATGTTGCTATCAGACATCTGTTCTAATCTGAGAAATTTTAGCTTCATTTTTTTCTTCCATGATCAGATCTTGCTGGAGCTCTTTTCAGCTGCCTCTCCCTAGGCTTTTAAGATTGTAGTCCTCTTCTTTTCAGAAATCCTGAGCTGTTCCATGAGACCAGAATAGACCATGAGATTGTGTGAGGAGACCACAAACCCTCTTGCTCCAACTTCTGTGGTGAGGACTTTGTCTTAGAAGCCAGATTCCCTCAAGCTGCTGGCTAGACTTGCATACTTCTCAGTCTTGTTGATGTAGAGCTTGTTCCATTCTGCTTTCAGGTGGCACAGACAGTTCAATTGCAATTAATGCTTTTGACCACCCAAGGTGGAGTGCAATGTCTGGTCTCATGCCAATCTTCCTGACGGGATCTCTGGATGATTTTTCCATTCTCAAAGATCTGCTGTACTACTACTAGTCATCCACCCAATCTAGAAAACCCCAATTCTATGTAGGTGGTGTCATAGCTCTTTCAGACCATGACTTGTAGCCTCTTGCCATATAGAACATCATTAATGGACCTAAATTTCTTTCATCTTCTTCTTCTAAGTAGAAGAAAAAGCAATCATGACAAATCTTGATGTTTACTGTCTAAACAGGGGCGAAAAAAAGGTCAGACCCAATGGAGAAAGAGACAAAGTAAGAAAAGATGTTGACCAGACAAGGACAGTTAGTGGCCTGAGCATGGTACCGATGCCACAACCACTGACCAGTTGGAGAAAGGATGGGGGAATGGGGATGGGGAGTGGGGTGGGGATTAATACGTAGTCAACAGTTTTGCAAGAACCTTGTTCTAAGAGAAGACTTTAGTTGACTGCACTTTGACAGACTTAAGGTGTTGGTGAATACGAAGAGTTTCATTGGTCTCAGCAACAGGAGATTCTACAAAACTACAGGGTCTAACCATTATCGTGTTTCGTGTAACTGGAGTTCGCACTTGTAAGAGAAACTGTTTATTGCGAATTTTGAAGAGTCGTGAGGCTGGTTGTAGTACCTCTCTTTTCAAGTGTGGGACACTTATCTTTAACAATCATGACAGACATACTCGATAATGGTCGAGAGTCGTCTATGGCAAAGCGTGCCGCTCAGTGCTATACAATCTGCGCCTCGATCATGTTCATGTTCTGGCTCCCCACCGAAGTTCCACACACCGAAGGTATTTTCTTAGGAGCTTGTAATTAGGTATAGCACCAACGAAAATGATTTTCAAAAACAGTTAAACGTGTAATGACACAAACTGCAAAGTGAAAGTAAAATTTGTAAATTTAACGCTGTAATTACCGTTTTAACACACCAAGTAAGCGCGGCCTTCCGATTGACAACAAAATGTTTACGCTGCCATCTTGTTTAGAAAACGCTAGGAACAAAGTGCAACTTCATTGGTTGAGATCAACAACTATCCAATCAAAATGCAGATAACACTTCTGTTGGAGACACGAAAGAATCCACAGGGGAAATAACCACCAGTAGGCCTAAACAGAGACGTGCAAAGTACAAAAGTAGGCCTAGCCTAGGCTATTACGTAACTTGTGTACTGTGGAAGAGCGTGTGGTGGATACAGTTTACACCGATTAGGAGCAAGGAACAGTAGCTAAATTTGCTCATACAGTAACAATCCATTTACACCAACCCTGACATCAAGTTGCAAAGTGAGACGACTGCATCAAGATCCAGACACTGAAGGTATCCATACTAAAAGCTGTTCTTCTTCTTGAGACGACCGCCAGTGCCATTTTGATGGCTCCGCCATGGAAGAACCGGTGGAGAGAGAGACACACAGACCGAGAGAGTGCGCGTGCGCCATTTTTTTTTCTTCTTGAAATTGAAAAGCCGGTAATGGTGGCGAAGAGGTAGTGTCAGAATCTCCAGTCGGTTGAAGGCAGACACTTATGAAAGAAGAAGAAGAGGGTGTGGCTGTTCTTTATTGAGATGACCACCATCACCGTTTGGATGGTTCAACCGTTGAAAAACCGCTAATGGGGAAGGGGGATGTACGCCAAGCATCACTTCAGTATAGGTTGAATAGGCTGCTCGGATGATCAGCATGAAACAAGGGTTAAATCCTAGGACAGTGGCGCATACCTCCCCCATGGAAAGAAGCCCACTGAATGACGCCAATCCAACATGAACCGGAGAGCTGGCTGATAGGATTAAGGGGGTGGGGAGTGGGGGAGGGGTTAGGAGGGGAGATGAGAAAGCAAGCACAAAAAAGTCTCTGTCAGGGCCTTTCCAGCTACCATAGCAATCCCCCAGGAACACAACTTCCTCAGCCCCAGCCTTCAGACGAAGAAGGGTGAATATAAGGGGGGGGGGGGGGGGGGGGGGGGTGGAGGAGGGAAGGGGTTGAAACAGGTGTGCTTTGCAGACAGCCAGCTGGGTTAAGGGTTTGCCCAGGCAACTGGAGAATCAGCAGAGGAGGAGAGGGCATTCCAAATATGGGTGGTGGATGGGAAGGGAGAATGCATTCATCAGAGTTAGGGTGTGGGACCAGCAGCTTTTCAGGCTGTCCTCTGGATGGTTGGGAGTTTGGCTGCAGCTTAATATTGTATATCATCACTATATGCCTATATCTATATACATAGAGAGAGAGCGTGGGAGGTAGGATAAGATAATGTTGCTTATAGCCCAGCCGACCGCAAGGGGCCACATCAGGGCTGGCGTGGGAGGTAGAAGGATATATATATATATATATATATATATATATATATATGTATATATATGCTTCTACCTCCCACAGTCTCTCTCTCTCTCTTTCTCTCTCTCTCTCGGACAGATTGGAAGAATAGGCTCTGCCTAAAATCTCAATCCTTGATCCAATAAAAGTTTTCTGAGTTCTCTCTTCTTTCTCTCTCTCTTCTTCTCTCTTTATCAAGCTGTCTTTCTCTCTTTCATTGTCTCTGTCTCTCTCACAGACTCTCTCTCTTTTTTTTAGTCACTCTTCCTTCCTGTGTACTCTCTCTCTCCCCACTCTCTATGTATATATATATCTCACTCTCTCTTTCTCTCTCTCTGTATCTCTCTCTCTCTCTCTCGCTGTCTGTCTCTCACCCTCTTTGTCTCTTTCTCTTTGCCTCTTTGTGTCTGTTGCTCTCACTCTTTCTGTTTATCTTTCTCTCTCTTAGCACTCACTCTTTCTATACATGTGTGTGTGTGTGTGTGTGTGTGTGTGTGGTGTGTGTGTGTGTGTGTGTGTGAGAGAGAGAGCTCTCACTCCTGTATATCTTGCTGTCTGCGCATGTATGCTGCACTTCTGTAGAGGAGGCAATCTGAGATGTCTTTGCTAATCAGTTCTAATGCTTGTTTCTCAGGAAAAAAAGAAAAAAGAACCCAGAAAATAACATGGCCTCAATCAAACCACTGGCAGGAAAAGTGTGCATCGTGACAGGTGCCACCAGGGGAATTGGTAAAGGTATCGCTCTTCAGCTTGGGGCAGCTGGGGCAACGGTCTACATCACAGGTGACTATGACTGGTGACATTCGACTGGCTGGTTGAGAAAGGCTTACTCAGCAGCACCTAGAGTAGTTTCGTATTATTCCAATTTAATTTATTGATTTATTTATGAATTTGGAATTATGCATCAAATTAAAGATTCATGTCATTTTTTTGTCAGGTTGTATTCTATCTGATGAGTTAGACTTAGAGACACCTTGAACATTTGTAACATCGAATGATAAACAACATTCATGAACATTGTTTCTTTCTGTTTGTAAGAGTCTAATTCTATGTTGGAGATGCTTTTGTGATTGTAAACTGTCTTCTAGAACTATTACCTGTTGCTGCAGAGCATCTCTCTGTTTTTGTTGTCATAAGTTTCATAATGATATGAGATTGTCATGTGACAGGCCGCACACTGAAAAAACGAGAGGGTGATCCAGTGGGAGGAAGCCTGGAAGAGACAGCTGCTGAGGTGAGTGAGAGAAAGTAAGAGACAGAGCAAAAGAGAGGGAGAAAGATAGAGAGACACAGTACTCACAATACAAGCACACACATGCATTGCACACAGGCATGTATGCATGCACAATTGTGCACTTGCATGCTCGTTCACACACACACACACACACTCACACGCATGTGCACACACACATGCACACTATCTCTCTGTCTCTGTCTCACACACTCTTTCGCACACACACACACACACACACACACACACACACACACACACACACACACACACACACATGCACCACACACACACACACTACAGTGAGAAAAAGGAAGTGAGAAAAGAAACTTAATAAAATGATCTACCTTCCAGTCCTGCGTGTGTCAGAGAGAGAAAGAAAAAGCCACTGACATGCTACTGCTGAGTTTTCAACAGCACCACAACTTAATACCAATTTCCCCATGTTCAGCGGTGTCATGCGTACTCCTCAATATCAGGACTATAATGAAAAGGAGTTTGGGTGAAGTGGGTGGGAAAGGGAGGAGAGGGCAGAGGAAAGGGGGTTAGCAACAGAGTCAAACGGGATCAAAAGGTCATTTTTAACACACTGGCAGCACTGGACTTGTTGGAGTCAAAATGTTGAGAGCCGTGTACAGCCATCTGTTTAGTGTGTGATATGAAAGTAACATACTGCTATGCATTTGAAGCATCACACACAAGCCTGGAGTAAACGTGCACACATATACTTACTTATGGAACAAGCTGCCAATATTGTTGAAAAATATTCAAGATTGAAAAAAATTTTAAAAATTGTCTCATCACAGAATAAGGTTATTCATGTGTATTCAAGGTACGCATGTCCCATAAATGTGTTTGTAATAGGACGGAGATGGTGTATTTTCCTTCTACCAAATGCATACCTTGTATATAATTATAACTTATTTCTTTTTTTGTACAGATTCATTCGTTTTCTTTATTTCTATGTTTATTGTTTTAAAGTAAAAAAAAAAAAATCATTGAGCGCTTAGAGTACTTAATATAAAAGAAAGCAATCATCTTGTAATGTACAATCTTAGAATAAAATTTTGACTTGACACTGAAATAAGCATGTATCCAACACCAGTTCAGTCAGTAGAATCTGTGTCTCTTTCACATTGGTCACTGTGACAGCTGAAGGAAAAGGGAGGACACTGCATCCCTGTACAATGTGACCACAGCAACACCAGTTCAGTCAGTAGAATCTGTGTCTCTTTCACATTGGTCACTGTGACAGCTGAAGGAAAAGGGAGGACACTGCATCCCTGTACAATGTGACTACAGCAACACCAGTTCAGTCAGTAGAATCTGTGTCTCTTTCACATTGGTCACTGTGACAGCTGAAGGAAAAGGGAGGACACTGCATCCCTGTACAATGTGACCACAGCAACACCAGTTCAGTCAGTAGAATCTGTGTCTCTTTCACATTGGTCACTGTGACAGCTGAAGGAAAAGGGAGGACACTGCATCCCTGTACAATGTGACCACAGCAACACCAGTTCAGTCAGTAGAATCTGTGTCTCTTTCACATTGGTCACTGTGACAGCTGAAGGAAAAGGGAGGACACTGCATCCCTGTACAATGTGACCACAGCAACACCAGTTCAGTCAGTAGAATCGGTGTCTCTTTCACATTGGTCACTGTGACAGCTGAAGGAAAAGGGAGGACACTGCATCCCTGTACAATGTGACCACAGCAACACCAGTTCAGTCAGTAGAATCGGTGTCTCTTTCACATTGGTCACTGTGACAGCTGAAGGAAAAGGGAGGACACTGCATCCCTGTACAATGTGACCACAGCAACACCAGTTCAGTCAGTAGAATCGGTGTCTCTTTCACATTGGTCACTGTGACAGCTGAAGGAAAAGGGAGGACACTGCATCCCTGTACAATGTGACCACAGCAACACCAGTTCAGTCAGTAGAATCGTGTCTCTTCACATTGGTCACTGTGACAGCTGAAGGAAAAGGGAGGACACTGCATCCCTGTACAATGTGACCACAGCAACACCAGTTTAGTCAGTAGAATCGGTGTCTCTTTCACATTGGTCACTGTGACAGCTGAAGGAAAAGGGAGGACACTGCATCCCTGTACAATGTGACCACAGCAACACCAGTTCAGTCAGTAGAATCGGTGTCTCTTTCACATTGGTCACTGTGACAGCTGAAGGAAAAGGGAGGACACTGCATCCCTGTACAATGTGACCACAGCAACACCAGTTCAGTCAGTAGAATCGGTGTCTCTTTCACATTGGTCACTGTGACAGCTGAAGGAAAAGGGAGGACACTGCATCCCTGTACAATGTGACCACAGCAACACCAGTTCAGTCAGTAGAATCGGTGTCTCTTTCACATTGGTCACTGTGACAGCTGAAGGAAAAGGGAGGACACTGCATCCCTGTACAATGTGACCACAGCAACACCATTCAGTCAGTAGAATCGTGTCTCTTTCACATTGGTCACTGTGACAGCTGAAGGAAAAGGGAGGACACTGCATCCCTGTACAATGTGACACCACACACCAGTCAGTCAGTGATTCTGTCTCTTTCCATTGGTCACTGTGAAGTGAAGGAAGGAGACACTGCATCCCTGTACAATGTGACCACAGCACACCATTCAGTCAGTAGAATCGTGTTTCTCTTCACATGTCCTGGACAGCTAGGAAGGAGACACTGCTCTACAATGTACCACAGAACACCATCAGCAGACTTCTTTCACTGGTCACTGTGCAGAGAAAAGGAGACATGCATCCTGACAGTGACCACAGCAACACATCATAGATCGTTCCTTCACATTGGCACTGTGACAGCTGAAGAAAGGAGGCACGCATCCCTGTACAAGTGACACAGCAACCATTCAGTCAGATCGTGTCTCTTTCACAGTCCTGTGACAGCTGAAGGAAGGGGACGCATCCTGTACATGACCACGCAACCCATTATCATAGATCTGTCTCTTTCACTGGTCACTGTGACTGAGAAGAGGACACGCTCCCGTACAATGACCACAGCAACCGTTCTCTACGTGTTCTTTACATGCTGTGACGCTGAAGGAAAAGGGAGACACGACCGTCATGTGCCGCAACACAGTTCAGTCATGAACGTCTCTTCAATGGTCATGGACGTGGAAGGAGACACTGCATCCGTCATGACCACAGCAACCAGTCATCGAATCGTCTTCTGGTCACTGGAGGAAGAAAGGAGGAGTTCTTTACATTGTCACGGACGCTGAGGAAAAGGAGGCTGCCTACTGTGACAAGAACACCGTCACAGAGAATCGTGTCTCTTTCACATTGGTCACTGTGACAGCTGAAGGAAAAGGGAGGACACTGCATCCCTGTACAATGTGACCACAGCAACACCAGTTCAGTCAGTAGAATCGGTGTCTCTTTCACATTGGTCACTGTGACAGCTGAAGGAAAAGGGAGGACACTGCATCCCTGTACAATGTGACCACAGCAACACCAGTTCAGTCAGTAGAATCTGTGTCTCTTTCACATTGGTCACTGTGACAGCTGAAGGAAAAGGGAGGACACTGCATCCCTGTACAATGTGACCACAGCAACACCAGTTCAGTCAGTAGAATCTGTGTCTCTTTCACATTGGTCACTGTGACAGCTGAAGGAAAAGGGAGGACACTGCATCCCTGTACAATGTGACCACAGCAAAGACGACGACATCAAGAGACTCTTTGAACGTGTGTCCAGCGAGCAGAATGGGCAGCTGGATGTCCTGGTGAACAACGCCTACAGCGGAGTGAAGGTGGGTTCAGACAGATCTTAACATGTCTGCGTTCGCAAGTTGTGTACACATTGTGGTGTGAAGGTGGGTTCATGTAGCTTTAACTCTTTCATTCCTACTTTTCTTTTCTTTCTTTCTTTCTGCGTACGCAGGCTGATACTCCTGCGGACACTGCCTGTATAGACAGGCAGTGGAGTTTTGTGTGTATGACCGTTTTTTATCCCGCCATTAAGGCAGCCATACTCCATCTTCGGGGAAGGTGCATGCTATGTGTAACGTGTCATCCATACCGGATTTTACGTGTGTGCAAGATGTGTGTGCGTTCACACACGGAACCTCAGTTTATAGTCTCATTCGAAGGACTGTATGGGGAATGGAGTCAGAACCAATGTTAACTCCGAGGGAAAAATCCCCCTGTACCGAAATTCGAACCCGTAACCCCAGGATTACGAGTCCGGCGCTTTACCAACTGAGCTGTTCCGGCCCCCATTCCTACTTTTCTATGAACCATTACTTCCTCTTGTTCCTAGATTCTTATAATACGAGTATTCCCTTCATTCCTGGATTTAGAGAAAAAAAAAAAGAAGTGTAAAGTGAGAACTGCCACATATGCAGTAGCAAACCAGCCAGAATAGAGCGGCGACCACTTTACCACACTGCTGGGGCGGTCTGGCATCCATTCCATTCATAAACTCTGCCACGCGAGCGACCCGGTCATGACATGTACCGATGACGCGACCCGCACGAAGTTCAAAGCACTTACTGCGAGAACCGATTTTCCGGGCTGCAGGAAGGAAAGGAGGGATTTTGTGCTGCCTGCTTTTCCGGGCTGCAGGAAGGATGGGTAGGATTTCTGCAAACTGGAAAACCGGGTTGTAGGGATGAAAGAGTTAACATACCTTTAACATATACATGAAATGGTGTGAAAGTGGGTTTATTCACATTTAACATGACTATGACTAGCTCCATATAGTGGTGTGAAGGTGGGTTTATTCAGATTTAACACATCTATGACTAGCTTCATGTTTTGGAGGGTATTGTGAAAATGCTCACCAGCTTTTCCATGAACTGGTGGGTTTCAGCAAAATTTTAGAATGAAATCTGGCACACACACACAAACAAAGAAAAAAATATCAGGGAAAAAGAATTCAGGAGAGAAGTAAAAAGGTGGCGTTTGAATCTGTGGAGTACTGGTTGCCTTTTTTTTTTTTTTTCAAATGTTGGCAGATGACACGAGTGTCACAAAATTCCCATGTAAATTTCTTAGCGAGAATGGGCTGTTGCCATTTTGTCAACCCGTTTGAAGGGGAAGTAATGTCAGGCTCTAAGATTATGTGTTTTCAAGACACCTCAGAAGCCAAAAATATAAAAAAAACCAAAAACCGGACAAAATCTGTATAGCAAACAGTCCTGGTTGTAAGTTTGATTGAAATATGAACGATACAACTTTTGATGCTTAGATTTGTGCCAGATAGCATCATTGTGTTAACAGGTTTCTTTGTGGGGGTGGGGCGGTAGGGGAAGGGAGGGGGTATGCCCTCTGGAATTCCTTAGATGTTCAGGGATTTTTGCTTTTACTTAGTGGGAGTCCTGGAATTGGTTTGTGGTAATGAATTCCATTTCAGAAAGCGTTTTGATCACTCTTACCAGCTGTTTGTTCCATCTCGGAGTCAGTTATGATTCTTTCCGGATAAAGACTAGTCAACTCTCTCTACTGAGTTTGTTAACAGCTCTTTAATGGTACCGTTTTGAATGACCCATGGTATTAACTAAAAAAGATTTTTGTTTGTTTGTTTGTTTGTTGTCCCATCTTCTGTACTACCCCATTGCATCCATGCTGCTCATGCTGATATCCCGTCCATAGCCACAGGCTGGCCCGGCCCACCACAGCCCCAACACTGGCAATCCACAGGTAGAAGTCATTGTCAAGTCGTCAGGAGGCAACTGAGTAGAAGAGACACTGCACTGTTCACAGTCACTTCGGAGGTGTTCAGTGGTACAGATACCGGCAACCATGACAGAATCAAACCATGGCTATAGATGTTGAGAGACAATCGAAACTGAGGTCACCATGAGAGCATGGCATGAAGGGCACAAAATTTGAGACATTTTTCTTATTATGCTGATCGATGAGGATGAGGATGATGAAGATGATGCTACAGATTTCCATTCTGGTCAGAAACTGCATGACAGGGCTGTACTCTGTGCTTACTTTCATAATATATCCTACAGTGTTGGTTAGGAAATTTGAGCAATGCTTTCAGAGATTCATCCATAAGAGGATGAAACTTGACTGTGTGGTCCCAGTCTTCCCATCTGAGCCTGCAGCAAACTAGACTTTGGGTAGGAGCTGGTCCGGGCAGAAAAATCCCATAAATAAATGTCTCTGATGGGAATTGAACCCATGATCTCCCAGCTGGGAGTTGGTGATGGTAACCACTTCACCACAGTGGCTGACTGAAACAATGAATATTTGCTACAAGATAAGAAATGACCAGTCTTGTTAGATTTCAACACATGATTTCAACACATGATAGCATTGTGAGTGTTTTTGAAACTTTCTATAATCATAATATTGCAGTCTTAACCTTGCAGGCAATAGCCGATTCCTTCAAGAAGCCATTTTGGGAACAACGTCCTGAAATATGGGATGACATCAACAATGTTGGACTGAGGTATGTAGATTGAATGAGACAAATATTGAGCGAGTGATCCTGAATGTTTTATACTTTAAACAAAAATTGAGTGACCCACTTTACTTACATTTGTCATTTTTGGCAGATAATTGTTCTGTCGTGCTATGCTTGTGTAGGGTGGGTGTCTGTGCCCCTCAAGAAACAGAGCTCATACATTCAGACTGAGCTGGAACCAAAACCTGAAAGCCTAGAACTCATTCTAAAAACGTTTTTGAATTCATGCTGTGATATTCTGTTACATTTTCTGAAATGGGCTGTAAAAGATTAGGCATACGAAGCTTCACCTAGGAATGTTATTTTACCAGAGCTTGGTGTGTGCATGCGTGTGTGTGTGTGTGGGTATGTGTGTGTGTGTGTGTGTGTGTGTGTGTGTGTGAGTTTGAGTATGTTACCTCACAAAATTGGCATGTTGTTTTCAGTAACCAAAATAATGTATCAAGGAAGCAGCTTCCTTGTTATAGCCATCTTTGAATTTTCAGGAATCACTATGTTTGCGCCGTGCTGGCTGCCAGAATGATGGTACCACGCAAGCAAGGACTGATCGTCAATGTGTCATCAGTGGGAGGACTGAACTATCTCTTCAACGTTGCATATGGTGTTGGCAAAGAAGCGGTAAGGCATACTTCCTTGCTGCTTTTAATATGTTTCTAAGAAAGAGAACATCATGGAGATTTTTTTTTGTGACGGGAAATAGGGAATTTTTTCTTCATGTTTTGAATATTTTTTTAATAATGAAGTTTTTGACAGTTGCCTGCTATGCAGACATTGTGCCATCTGCTCCTTAATGTTGAGTCCAGAAGATTGGCCATGATGTCTCTGTTGGTACTGGGATAATGAATGTTATATGTGAAAATCAAATTGGCACACTCCAAGAACCTGTGTGTTTTATTCTGTCTGTGAGGGAGAAGTGCTGTCATCTGAGCAAACTGCTCACAGAAACAAAGCCAGCAGAAACCTCCAGGAGGAGGTCACTTTCATAAAACGTAAAATTCCCTGATGTCTGTTCAAGACTGTTGTCCTTGAATTAGCTCTGCATGGCTGTGGAATGAGGGATTTGGTAACTGAACCAAACTCGTGATTAAAAAAAGTGAAGACAAAATTTGAACCAAACTCATGATTAAAAAAAGTGAAGACAAAATTTGAACCAAACTCATGATTAAAAAAAGTGAAGACAAAATTTGAACCAAACACATGATTAAAAAAAGTGAAGACAAAATTTGAACCAAACTCATGATTAAAAAAAGTGAAGACAAAATTTGAACCAAACTCATGATTAAAAAAAGTGAAGACAAAATTTGAACCAAACTCATGATTAAAAAAAGTGAAGACAAAATTTGAACCAAACACATGATTAAAAAAAGTGAAGACAAAATTTGAACCAAACTCATGATTAAAAAAAGTGAAGACAAAATTTGAACCAAACTCATGATTAAAAAAAGTGAAGACAAAATTTGAACCAAACTCATGATTAAAAAAAAGTGAAAACAAAATTTGAACCAAACTGATGATTAAAAAAACTGAAAACAAAATTTGAACCAAACTGATGATTGAAAAAATGTGAAAACAAAATTCCCACTTTCAGAAAAAAGCTTCAGCCAGCAGAATTTACAAATGTTTTTGCTTTTCCTAGCTTCAGAGCTTAGAATGGTGCGCCATTCAGATTGCTGTTGTTGGATGTACATTTTCCACCAAAAAAGTTTGATTCCTGCCAACGGCAAAAAAAAAGTTGTTCGTTTTTAATTCACTGAGAATTTATCGCTTCTTATTTGTATTATTTCATGTGGTTCCTGAAAAAATGTTGGAGACAAAGCCAACAGTAATGGCTTAGCAAGTTATGCACAGAGGGGTGAATTTGATTATTTAAAAAAAAAAATCATTGGAAATGAGATTCGATGGAAACAGGTGGAAGGAGGAGAGGTTAGAGAAGAATCTGAAAAAGATTCCATGAGAGTGACATAAATTATGGGTCCAGGGGTCATACGGCTTTGGAGACCTGCGTGAAAACAGAACACCACCAGAAAGTGATGAGAAGCTTGGAGTTTTGGAGGGGAACAGTTCCGTCGAAAAGAAACCACAATGTTGTTGTTGTTGTCATTGTACCCTGGCTAAAAGACTCCAGGGATCGTCCGAATAGCTGAAGTACTTGAACACTATGGTACAAATGCATCAGCTGGGGATGAGAACATTACATGTGTGTACATTTTTTATTACCCCGCCATGTGGGAAGCCACACTCTGACTTCGGGGGATTTTGGAGACTGATTATGTTATGCTAGGAGCTTGTCACAACTGAAGACAATCCCTGCATAACTGTGCGGAGCATAACAACATTTTGATGTAGCCTTGGTGTTCTAGCCTATGTCAATTGGCCTGACACAGCCTTAAGCCAAGGCAGACCACAATGATTTTGTTTGTTTAGAATCAAAATGGTAGGGCTGAATGTGTGTGTGTGAGAGTGTGTGTGTGTGTGTGTGTGTGTGTGTGTGTGTGTGTGTGTGTGTGAGGAGAGAGAGAGAGAGAGAGAGAGAGAGAATGTATGTTATCACTCTGTGTGTGTGTGTGTGTGTGTGAATTTTTGTTGTGTGGAGAATACTCTCTCTGCCTCTTTTGAAAGATTTCAGAATTATTACCCACAGTGCTCCAGACTGCGTGGATTTTAGTTTTTTTTTTCTTTCTTTTTTTGGGAAAGGGGAGTGCGGGGTGGGGGAAGAGAGGAGGGGGAATGCTCCCAAATCACCCTTGAGGGACATGTCTGTGCATAGCTTTATCACTTTGTCATACCTCGCCAAGAACTTGCCCACTTTTTGCACCTGGGACCAGTTTAAGCTCTGACGCTTTCAATCCCATTTCAGTTCTTTTATCAGGAACTGTGATACAGAATCTTTTTTTGACGTCTGGTAGAGGGCCTTGAGTTACGTAATGCAGTGGTACTCCGAAAATCCCTGGGAAATGGTCTCTTGTTAGTCAATAGTTCTTTTGCATTTTTGCCGGGGGGAGGGAAGGGGGGGGGGGTGTTACTTTAAATGGTTGAATTAGGAAACAACTCCTCTGCCATGAATTTATTTTTGGTTTGTTTTATAAATATTTATATGTGTTTTCAGGTGATGTAATAATGGTGGAGTGGGTTGTGTGTTTGTAGTGTGACCGGATGGCTGCCGACTGTGGTAGAGAACTGAAGAAAAATGGGGTGGCATTCGTCAGCCTGTGGCCGGGACTGGTTCGCACGGAGCAAATCCTGCACTTTGCTGAGAACAACGCACTGGGAGAGACAACGGAAGCAGTATGCGTACTGGAACAATTTCTAATGTAAAGAGGAATTTAAAGTAAATCTGCCAGATAACAGGGACAAAGAAAGCACAAGACAAAGCATGACGCGTTTTGGCCTCTTAGGTCTTCTTCAGGCAAGATTAACGACATTCATGACAATGGAAATGAAGAATGAGTGATCAGGTATCTTCTCAAATTCGGTGCAAAATGGGCATTGAATACATCTACTTTGAAAGTTAAATGGTAATGATCTACCTGTACTATAACATTTGCATTTTCATACATACCTGTCTTTTTGGTTATAGAAACCAGTCCCCTGTGAACAGTTAATGTAAAACAGACCTTTGAAAAAACGCCAGCAGATAAGCAGAGGTCCAGACAGTTTTTCCTCTTGCACTTCACTGTACTGTGCGATACTGCTGTTCGTCAACAGCTGAGGAGCAAGGGCTGACATGAAACGATGACTTTGTTGCAGAGGCTGTTATTGAAGTATTTAGACAGTGCAGAAACTCCACAATTTGCAGGACTGGCGGTTGCTCGATTGGCTGCAGGTGAGTTTGCTTTTGTATGTTTTCGTGCGGCTTTTAGTCGGGATTCGCTAGACCTTTCAACACTCATCTTTATCGATCATCATGTTAAAAAAAAAAAAGAAAAAAAGGCTTTCAGATTATGTAGCCCTCCGTGTACACTTATGAGGTGCCCTTTGACCTGTCTACACCCGTGCTGGTGGTGTGTTTGTTTCAGTAAGGGACTCCAGCAAGTTTACTTTGGTTTGGGTTGATGAGGTGATAGCTTCAGGTGGGGAATCCATGCTGGCTGTACGACGTAGCAGTCATCGCCGTCAGTGTGTGTAGGTGGTGTCCAAACATGCTAGATCAGAATGGGCACCATTGAACTCCACCAAAGTTGTCTGGCAGCAGTGTGGTGTCTCTGGTGTGTTGCCTCATAGTGATGTCAACTGCTGCCTGCAGACTGTGGTGATGGGGCTGCGACAGGATGACACTGGATGTGGTTGTGCACTGGGGAGCCAGAATGAGCAGTGTGGGAAGAACACCTCTGAGCAGGCACTCAACATGAAACAGCAGAAAAGAAAAAGTATGCGATAGACATTACTCACCAAAAATCTGCTCATAAAGGTGGTTTCTTGGACTGCACAGTACAATGAGAAAAATTTCTAAAATGAAAAATGGCTTCAGAATTTTGGCAGAATCATCTTATCCGCAAAATTTCCTTGTGTTTTGTCCATCAAATTGCAAGCTAAATTGTTAGTTTTTAGGCTTTCTTATTGCTGTTTTGTTTAAGGTAACAGCTTAGGGAGCTGTGAAAGTTTACAAGGATTTTTGTTATCTGTCGAATCACTGAATATTGTGAGTTTGCTGGATGAGCCTACAATTAAAAATCAAATAAGAAAGGTTGGAGAGGATAGGATGCAAAGAGGGGATATTGATGAACAGTATTTGGTTGCAAGAGGAATATGATGAAAAGTGTGCAGGTGTGTGGTATGTTACTCTTTACTTAGTTTTCAATGTTATATAATAATTCTTGCTGTACATCTCGCAAATCTGTTTTGACATTTTGTCATTTTTGAAAATTTTGATGCGTCAGGTTTTCCCTCCACTTACCCGACAGTACTAAATTCTCTCACCACATTTGGGCTCGGGTGACCAGAAAGACAACATTATTGTCCAGCCAGCAGTTATCCTCCTCAGCTTCCGTGGGAAGGAGCTCCCTTGGAAGAGCATGAGACTGACTTGCCCTGAGTTCTTTAGTTTTTCCAGCTCTTTGTCAGGTACAGGTTGAACGAAGTTTGAGCTCTCCAGCCTTACCTACTACAAGATGGGAGTGAAAGAAGAGTCCTCGTCCAATTACGCTACCAGCTGACTGCAAGAAGTAGTCCGTCATTACTATAATAGTCTTGTTTTCATGTGGTCTGTTGACTTTGGCCATACCTATCACCAGCTCCTGTGGTTTTCTGTCCGGTCTACAGCGCAATGCACGGCATACAATTCATATGTCAGTTGGTGAATTAAGCATCTGGTGATGAACTCTATACTGCCCACCAAAGTTGAATTGCTTTGCTTTGTCTTTCCCTTTGTACAGATCCAGACGTGATAAAGAAAACGGGGCGCATTCTGATGGCAGCTGACTTGGGGGCGGAATATGGCTTCGTGGATGTTGATGGTGAGACCTGTTGCCTTTGATTTGTTTCTGGTTTTACTTCAGTTTGTCTGTGAGGTGTATATATGTCTCTGTCTTTCTGTCGTTCACTTCAAGTTAAATCCTACATACATACGTTCTTGATAGCTGGGTGTATGTTGCAACTCAGTGGTGTATTGTTGTTTTTCTTGATTATATGTACTAATACATAATGCATTTCAATTTGAGAGATAGTGTATATACATGCATACATGAATGTAGTAGTTGTTTACTATCAATCTGTAAAACTACATGCATACATGAACGTAGTAGTTGTTTACTATCAATGTATAAAACAACAACAATTCAACCAAAGAAAAGGGGAAACACATCGCAGTTGAAAGATGAAGTAATTTGAATGAATGATATAGTGCCATGTACGCATTGCTGTACAAACACATTTCTACTCTCACCACCACAGTTCACACACACACACACACGCACACACAACACACACACACACACACACACACACACACATATAAACACTCAAGCACACACATACACACACACACACACACACACACACACACACACACACACACACACACACACACACACACACACACACACATGCTCTCTCTTTCAGTATGCAGGCTTCATCCAAATCATTGAGAGAATCACTGGCGTTTCAGGTGCTCGTCGCCCTTCGATGCGTGAAGTTGGCTATATCCTGTCCTACGCGACTGGCAGCTCCATCTTCACCAAGATCATTCCAAGCTTCATCAAATTCCCTGCTGGGTGCTCTCCCTTTCCGGAAACAAATTCTAAACGAAACCCCTGAAACTTGATTCCACAGTCTGACAGACAAGAGGAACAGGAGAGTGACACCATCCAGAACCTGGCCTTGGTAACTGAATGGGCACAAGAATACCGTTACAACGTTTCCCTAGCGTACTTTTTTTCTTTTTAAAGAAAAGAGCACATCATTTCATTAAACCAAACTACATTTACTAATCAAGGTAATTAATGTACCTCAAGGTTATGGACTGATATGAGTCTTCTGTTTTACTCGACTTTATGTGGAGTGCCCTCATTGCGGTAGACAAGTTTTTACCTCCGACTTGTTGGGGGTTTTTTTTGGTTTTGTTTTTGTTTTTTTGTTTTTGGTGGGTCCTCCACCTACCTGTCTTATGTCTGACTTGTCTTTCACTGTTGACCTATCATCTCTCCTTTTCTCCTTTGCAGATACATGACTATTCCTTTTCTTGCGATATGCAAGACCAAGACCATGTCAGGATGCAGTAGTTTTTTTTTGTTTTTTTTTTATTACAGCAGAGTTTCTCTCTTTTGTTGCAACGAATGGGTCAAAAGAACCAACTTTGTGAAGAAATGCAGCTGAGAATTTTGCGAAGCCAGACTCTGGAACTGTTGAGTTTTCAGTTATGCAAATGAAAGAGAATGGGAATTTGTAGTTGAATTGCTATGAAAACATGATGTTGTTGGAGGGGCCTTTTAGGTAGATTGTAGGGGAAATCTTTAGTTAAATCATTTTCCAAAATTGCAAGACGGAAATGCAAGAGCATGCCATCTAAACTGTTAGAAACATTTACAACGATAGTGCCCCAGGAAACATGAAACTGAAATGAGCCACAACATCTCTTGCTTACAAACAAGGCAAAGATTGTTTAACCACCGTCTTTGAAAACAGTTCATGGAATTGTCAGATAGGAAACTGGCAGATTTATGAACTGCAGCGCTGAAGAATTCTTAGCTGCAGAAGCGCAAGCTTTGTTTCTCCGTCCAGATGATGAAAAGTTTCAGATTTTCCTGAAAATATGAAAGTAATATTTTTTTTGCAAAGAGTGACTGATCTAAGTTCCCATGAGAATGATTGATCCAATTTCCAATGCCGCAACCACCCCCCCACCCCCCCCCCAATTCCCTCCTTTTTGCATATGAAAAATTCATTATCTGCACACAGATGCAAGGAGAGAGAGAGAGAGATGAATTCTGCATTCAGTTCTGTGCAAGTCCTTGGTCTTTCAAGGTTGATTTGAGTCAAAGATACTTGTTGCCTGTCTGATTTTCAAGTCAAATTTGGTATTTTTCATGAAACTTGCTTTTTCTTCAGTATTCACTGTAGTGAAATTTCTGCTGGAGAAATTTGAACCAGTCACTTGTTTCCTAGACAGAAGTGATAATACTGATCACCACTGTGAGCCAAAAGTAGTGTTTCTTCAGGAATAGGAATAGGGCTGTAATTAGAACTGGGAGAGAGTTACTTCCTTTGATCATGAAGGAATATCTGTTATGTGCTCGATCGTTTTCTCAGCTCCCATTTCCCCTCCCCCCTCCTCTCTTCTCCCCATTTCTATTGCCTCATTTAAAAATTTGCTTTGATTCCAGTGGACTTGTATTGATCTTCTTCAGTGATTTACTGTTGTGTCTGTTTGGGATTTTGAATGGGATTTCTTTCTTGCTGTATTTTTTAGTTTTTTTTTCTTGGGAGAGTCCAAACCTCTGACAAGGTCAAACAGTCACCTTGACTTAAGTCAAATTCTAAATTGTATTCCATCCACCAGAGTCATGTCAGTTATAGCTTTCCATCAGATGATAGTAAAGTCGGTTTAGCGTTTTATTTTACGCCGTCTTGCTGACAGGAAGTCGAGCAAACCAGGGGATGCAGAAGGAAACACAGCCTCCTTGGTGGAGATCATTATGTGTGTACTTTAGTCCTTTTTATTCATGGAAAGCAGTATGGTTATTCAGGAAAAAAACAGAACCTCACAGTATTATCATCCCTTTTAAAAAATGAAACACTTTCTCTGTCACTCACTCACTCTCTCTCTCACACACACACACACACACACACACACACACACACACACACACACACACACACACACACTTTCTTTTTCTCTTTCTCTCTCTCTGTCTTTCTATAATGACTTTTTCTAGCACAACAGCTATATTTAATCAAGCAAATAGTTTTATTTCATGTTATGTACAAGCTAAAAGCATTGTTCTGCATTATATTTGTGTACAGCATTAATTTGTTGTGGTATAAAATTGTTTCTGTCTCCAGACAGATAACATTTTACTATATTATTTGTGTTCCATTTGTGCCATTCCTGTTTTTGGTAATTGTGTTATTACAGAATGATTCGATTTTATAACAGTCACTGCATTTGGAAAGCCTGTGACAAAAGCATTTAAGTAAACAAGCATGTTGTTCTTCCATGACTTCACAGTGTTGTCGTGTGGATTAGAGTTGAACTGGTGTTTGGAGAATTTGAGCAATTATTTACAAGTGGTTTCCACACTTCCTTTGTGGCTGCATGTGTTGAATTTGGGTTTGTTATTGTTGTTGTTTGATAATCTTATCATCCATTTTATTCAAACCAAATTTTTAAATAATGTCAAATGGTATTCTTGATTCTCTGGACTTGTGTTCTAAATTCTGAATGTTATACAATGTGGTTTTTTTTTTTGTGTGACATCCGTAAAAGATATATTTGTTGAAAACTCAATAGTCTTGCTTCATATGGTGCGGTGAATTAGAGTTGCTCTGTACCCTTTTTTGTGTGTTCATTTGAAGTAGAGTGTTATGCAGTTTTTCTGCCGTGAAAAGAAATGCATCACACACACTGGCCATCAGTGTTATGATGGAATCCCACCAAGCCAGCCCTTTTGAAAACGGTCCTTTGTCACATGCAGTCCTAATTCCTAGAACAAAACTACGCAGGTGCATGGAACAAAGCAGCTTTGGATCTTAGAAGAATCCCGTTGCAGTACCTGCAGCAAACCTGCCAAGGTACTTGGGGAAAGTCTGGTTAGGTAGAAATAACACATATTGAGACATGAAGTTGGCAAATCAGTGCATGAAGCTTTCAAAATGGAAAGATTGTGCAAGCATGATCTAATTGTAGAGGAGAGCAAAAAGGTCAATCGGACATAGCTGCTACAGTTCTGTGCATTGGTCAGCCACCCTACAGGGGGCAGGGGTGAAGGAGAGAAAGCTTTGAGAGGGAGCACTGCAGACTTTCTTTCCGAGTTTACTCCTGTAGCCTTGCCTTCCCTTGAAGCTGATCCACAGGACAGGTAAAGCTGCTTCACTTAAAAGGTGTGGGTCTGGTTCTTGGGAACCAGAGCATGTCCACACTCTTCCGGGCTGCATGTAATATGTAGTGGGCAGACTGCATGTAATATGTTGTAGGCAGACTGCATGTAATATGTTGTGGGCAGACTGCATGTAATATGTTGTGGGCAGACTGCATGTAATATGTAGTGGGCAGACTGCATGTAATATGTTGTGGGCAGACTGCATGTAACATGTTGTGGGCAGACTGCATGTAATATGTCGTGGGCAGACTGCATATAACATGTCATGGGCAGTCTACATGTAACATGTCGTGGGCAGTCTGCATGTAACGTCATGGACAGTCTGTGTGTAACGTGTCATAGGCAGTCTGCATGTAACATGTCATGGGCAGTCTGCATGTAATTTGTCAGGGGCAAACTGTATGTAATATGTTTGGGGCAATCTGTATGTCATATGTTTGGGGCAGTTTGCCTTCAAGTCCTGTGTCATGTAATCGGGATCTGCAAGGGAAATTGTTGCTGCATGCTGAGTTATTACAGTTTGTTGATGGATAGATGGTTGCTTGGTGGGGATCAGCATTATGCACTCAGCTTTTTCTTTCACATGAATATATTAGTGCCAGCCAGTAGTAAGGGCAGTAAGTGTGGAGAGAGATGCACACAGACAATTTGCCAGTGCACTAGTGGCTTAACTCAGCCATTTACAACAGGTAAATAGTACAGATGACATGCACAGCATATAATGGCCAACGCCAGTTGTCATATAAACATACTTGTAATATTCAAGATGTGTACAGTTACTTCTTTGGGATTGACTCATATTTTTTACATGTTTTTCAGGGAAAAGAAGAAAAAGGGTTCAGGCTTACAACGAGTATTTTCTCTTTTACCTCACAACTTTTCTTTTTAATAGTTGACTCATCTCTATTCTCTCAGTTGCATGACTACCACGCCATCCATACTGGCTGTCCTTCACACAGATGCCCTCAAGCATATTTCCTGTCACAGTCACGGCTCTGGATATCCTGAGGGAGTAATCAATACCAGATCATCATAGGCAACCCCCCAGAGGAGACTCTGCACTGCCACTGAGAGCAGGACATGAAGGGCCTGAGAATTGGGGATGGTGATGACCTGTGAGGATGGAGATGATGCTGTGGAGTTCTGTTCAGCATGGCCTGATAGAGACAGACTCATGCTGTGTTGGTCAGGAAGTTTGAGCAGTGCTCTCAGACTCATTTAGTTGATTGATTTCAATTGTGTGATTTCAATTCTGCGTTGGCTGGGCCATGTTCACCGCATGGAGGATGGTCGCATCCCAAAAGATGTCCTCCATGGAGAGCAGGGCAGAGAAACATTGGCCACCCACAGCTGAGATACAAAGACATGTGCAAAAGAGACGCGAAGGTGCTTGAGATTAACACTGAGTCCTGGGAGGACCTTGCAGCAGACCGCAACAGCCGGAGAAGCACTCGCAAGAAACAGCTGCAGATTGGCGAAGATAAACTGTCAGCTGCTGCAGCAGAAAAGCAAGCCCGCAGAAAGGGGATGACAGCCAACAAATCAGTGTCAACATACAGATGTGACCATTGTGACAGAGGCTGCCACTCGCGCATCGGTCTGTACAGCCACAGGTGACGCTGCTTGGCTCGAGTAGACAGCCCGGACAGATAGCTAAATATGAAGTCGGATAAACTCTATCCATGGTCAGCTGCGACCGATGGAGGCCTACTACTACTACTGATTCCGGTTCTCTCATTTGAAACCCTGGGACACCCACTCCTGGATGGAAGCTGTCCAGGGCGAGAAACATTCACTGCAGGGTTGATACATTACAGGTGTGTAGCTTCATGGAGAGACGCAAGGCAATCCTCTGATCCCACACTTGTTTAATAACACGACAGTCACAATTCATTTGTGCGTGTGTAGCTAGCTATGAATTACATTATGGATTTCCACACATTCATCAGAATATTTTAGTGTATGGCTGTGTTTTATGTAAGGTTTGTAAAGCAGTCCTTGTTTCTGAATTTTTTTTTATCGTTCCAAATGAATCGGTTGTGATTTTTTGCGACAAAATGTTGATGATTGGTGAGTGTGTTGTGGTAAATAGCAATTTAAAAAAAAAAAAAAAAAAAAAAAAAAAAGAAAGAGAGGGTGTTAGTTACCGCCAATGACATTGACAAACAAAGCACATGACAAGACACAATGCATTTCAACCACTTGGGTCTTCTTCAGGCGAAAAAATAAATCACATTTAACATTTAAGACAGAACAAACAAAGAACGAAAATGACTCATCTGTTGTTAGTCCATGTGGTGGGGAGAATAGCCGCTAGCCTAGCGGCTATTCTCCCCACCACATGGACTAACAACAGATGAGTCATTTTCGTTCTTTGTTTGTTCTGTCTTAAATGTTAAATGTGATTTATGTTTTCGCCTGAAGAAGACCCAAGTGGTTGAAATGCATCGTGTCTTGTCATGTGCTTTGTTTGTCAATGTCATTGGCGGTAACTAACACCCTCTCTTTCTAAATTTTGCTTCGTTCTCCGCCGTCGGTCACTCCATTTTGAAATTTTTTTAAAGTTTTATGTCATTTTCAGTGGATATTTGACATAGAAATTATAATATAAAGAGAACTACTGTCATAATTTTTATCAGAAAAGGATTTAGTCATGAAATATTGTGATATAAGAATGGCATGTACAGAGAAAAATGAGAATTGAGAAGTTTAGATTTTCTTTCATTTTTTGCATGATTTTGATTTATTTACTGAAAGTGAAAAGTTGCTGGTTTGCTTTTACTTGTATTTCTGTGAGTGTGTGGCCTTTAAATCTTTCCTCTCGACACCCCTTCACCTCTGCCTCTTTCTATCTCTTTCTTCTTTCTTTCTCTCAGACAGACTTTCTTTATCTGTTGCACATGTACACAGAGACAATTCTGAAAAAAAGTGATCAGTTTAATATTTTGTTCCTGGTTATTTGATTTTGTTAGAACATCAAGTTAATGAGAACGTTTCTGTGGCAGTTCAGAAAGTTATTCGACACTCTGTCTCTCCCCCCCCCCCCCCCTTCATCACTTTATTTTGTTTGTGTATTTGTGATTTTTATCAGAATATTAAATAAATCAGAATATTTCTGTTCTAGTTGGATGACAAGATCTCTCTCTCTCATTTCTTTCTCTCTCTGTCTGTCACTCTTTCTCTCTCTTGTCACATTATTTTACCATGGTTTCAGGAACAATTACTGGTACACAAAACATTTTTTATTGCCTTGAATGACCTTAGAAGAATGTTCTTATTCTTATTTTTGCAGATGGTATCGTGCCAGTTTCTGACTCAGTCACAGGCTTGCAAAATCAACTAAATGTGTTGTATGACACAGTAAAAATGTCTGGTTTGATAGCCAAGTCAGAGAAGTGAAATATTATTATCTGTAGAAATGGTGGTTGCATCTCTGAGCAAGAGGGGTGGCATTATGGAAAGAATAAGATATCAATAGCTAACATGTACAAATATCTTGAAGCTGTCATGTCAGCAAGCTATTATTTACTCATTATTCAACAATTTAACAAGTCGAGAGAATAAAGGAGGTACTAACATTTTGGAATGGCTGTGGTTATTAAGCGAAAAACGGCTGGTTATATTCTATAAACTTTTTGACATTCAAATCCAGCCAATAGCTATGGAGCTGAAGTCTGGGGCATTGTAGGAAATCTGGATATAATAGAAAAAGTGCAGTTGTTTACTTTAAAAAAGAATATCTAAATATCAGCGAAAGAGCTCATAAGATACTGATTTTTAGTGAGTTAGGGCATTTTCCACTGTTTGTAAACTTGTGTCTTAAAATATTTTATCCTGGTTAAGAATCCTGAGGTTGCCATTTCATCGTTTACCTCAAAAGTAATATAGAATGCTGTTACATTTTGATAAGAACAACAAGAAGACATAGGCCTTAGTTTGCATCTTTTTATACAGTTATGAATATGGAACGTTTCGGAAAGTCAGGCAATAAAAGATAAGAAGGAATTATTGAGAGCATTTAAAAACAGGGTGATTAATGATTATATAGCGCAATGGTCTCATGACACGGCCTGAAGTGATTGTTTCCAGTTGTATTAAACTGCAAGAGTGAACTGGCTTTGTCTCCATGCTTAAGTACAGTCCATCATCTGCAAGCTAGAATCAGTTTGATTAGGTTAAGTTTAGGTGTCTAACAACTGAACATGCATGAGCTATGTTTCCATAGAAATATAACAGTAAATGATTTGTCATGTCTATTTTGTTATTCTCCAATGGAGATGAAAGTTAACTTTGTTTTACATAGTCCCTGATATCAGGATGTATGAGAAAAGTATATTCTCCATGTGTACTATAACCAACCTTTGCAGTTTAAAGTAACTGTATTCAGGTATAAGAAAATAAGTCACTGATTATTCGGTGGCTGTCTTTCTTTAGAAAAAATTTTCAGTCAACACAGTATGTACAAATGAGTAAATGAGGTTGAAATAAATGCTATATAGGAATGTTAAGTATGTACTGCTAGTATTACTGAATATGCACATTTACTTTCTGTGTGATTTGACAACAGTCTGAAAAATGTGTTGAACAAAATAGTACATGATTTATTACAGTTTTATTACATTTATAAGCAAGAGACTGAAAGCCACAATCAATTTGTGAAATAGTCAACAAAAGAAAAGAAAGAACAAAAGCAAACACCGGTTGAAAAGTTTAGTGAAATCAAGCCAAAATATCTGAGTATGAGTAAAGGTTTAGGATTCTCAAATACAGTGGAAGATAGCCTTCAACATGAAATTAATGTTTTCCACCCCGCAGTAAAGGGAGGGAATAGTACAGTGATCTTCAATCATTCCTCTTCCATAATCTGGAACTTTGCTCCTCAAATGGTAGAAGGAAACGAATGTTTTCGGACAATGAATCTTAAACCCAAAATACTGTGAGATAAACAATTACGATGATAAAATAAACGAACTTATGGCATGCTAAGACCAAATGTTTAACCAAATGTTTAATCAATCTTCTTGAGTTTCATGCACTATGATAAAGAACCGTAAGTGGGATAAAGTGAGAATTGTAGAGTATATGCAAATACAACAAAAATCAGCATGGCCTTGTGAATAAATAATAAGTTATTATGATGAACTTATTCTGCAACATAGTAAATGTTTAAAACACCTTGTGATTGAATAAAGATAAGCATGATGAACTTTGCCATGCAGCATAGTAAACATAGCAGTCTTCCATAGACATTTTTGAGCTGCAGAAAAAAATTCACAGGGAAAAGGAACTGTTAATCTGCCATCAAAACCAGAGTATTACCTATGTCTGTGAAAATGGCATCATCTAGTCACTCATAATAGCAAACCAAGGGTATTAAATATCTCTGTTAAAATGGCATCATTTAGTCACTCATACTAGCAAACCAAGGGTATTAACTATGAATGTTAAGTGGCATAATTTAGTCACTCATACCAGCAAACCAAGGGTATTAAATATCTCTGTTAAAATGGCATCATTTAGTCACTCATACTAGCAAACCAAGGGTATTAACTATGAATGTTAAGTGGCATAATTTAGTCACTCATACCAGCAAACCAAGGGTATTAACTCTGAATGTTAAGTGGCATAATTTAGTCACTCATACCAGCAAACCAAGGGTATTAAATATCTCTGTTAAAATGGCATCATTTAGTCACTCATACTAGCAAACCAAGGGTATTAACTATGAATGTTAAGTGGCATAATTTAGTCACTCATACCAGCAAACCAAGGGTATTAACTATGAATGTTAAGTGGCATAATTTAGTCACTCATACCAGCAAACCAAGGGTATTAACTATGAATGTTAAGTGGCATCATGTAGTCACTCATACCAGCAAACCAAGGGTATTAACTATGGCTGTTAAATGGCATCATTTAGTCACTCATACCAGCAAACCAAGGTATTAACTATGGCTGTGAAAATGGCATCATTTAGTGACTCATGCCAGCAAACCCTTGGTATTAACTATGGCTGTTAAATGGCATCATTTAGTCACTCATACCAGCAAACCAAGGGTATTAACTATGGCTGTGAAAATGGCATCATTTAGTCACTCATACCAGCAAACCAAGGGTATTAACTACGGCTGTTAAATGGCATCATGTAGTCACTCATACCAGCAAACCCTTGGTATTAACTATGGCTGTGAAATGGCATCATTTAGTCACTCATACCAGCTTGCCACAGGTATACTACCACTAATGCTGCTGTCAGTGGTGTTTTACTTCATAGTGTGCAACAGACCTCCCACTTATTCTTCCACCACAGTGCTTAGTAGGACTAAAATGACCAAACTGAATATGCATTTTGCCCACTCCCTCACATATATGTATATGCACTTGTTTTCCCCAACTACTATTTTGTGATGCACACACACACGCACCCATGTATGCAAGCACGCATGTGCGCGTGCACACACACACACGCACACACACACACACACACACACACACACACACACACGTGCTTTTGTGTGTGTGTGTGTGCGCATGCATGTGTTTGTGCGTGCATGTGTGTGTGTGTGTGTGTGTGTGTGTGTGTGTACATATATACAGACACATAAAAATACATGAAACTGAAGTTATCCTGACCGAATGTCATAAAGTTCACAATAATCTTTGCGATAGAAATTCTACAGGAAAGAGTATGATGATACAGATGATTTTGCTTCACACGCTTACATCAAACCACTTGACATGAATCCACCAGAAAAGTGATTGGAACTTGACATCAAGGTGATCACTTAAATCAATTCTGAAAAATTTGATGAATATTTCCTGTAAAACGAGCAGTGCATTGATGATGGGTTTGTGACTCATTTAGTTTCAGACTTCATGAAGGATTATGCCACTTCCTCTTACAATATTATGCAGCCAACAGGTCAGTGGGAGCACATGAGCCATGCTGGTAAAGCAATTTCATCTCAAGAACACAGTATCAAGAGAACAACACTCTTCAGTGTACAACCCTTCAGTTGATCGCACAGCACATGCAGCTTTGGGCAGCAACACAGCAGAGCCAAAAGAAAAGAACTATAATGATACTTCCTGATTAGATTCTTCGTTTTCATTAAAATCTGATCTCACTTGCCAATGGGTCTGATAGTATAGTAAAATAAACAAACCGGTAGGGTAACTCTTGCTCCGAAAAGAATGCTGCTTACAACACCAAAATTGCCTAGCAGAAATAACAACACGGTGCACACAGAACAAGCAAGAAGACCTTAACAGAAATGACAACACAGAGCACACAGAACAAATGAGAAGACATCTATGTCTTCTTGTTTGTTCAATGCTCTGTGTAGTCATTTCTGCTAGGCAATTTGTCATTTCTGCTAGCGGATGCCTCCTTGTTTGTTCTGTGCTCTGTGTTGTCATTTCTGCTAGGCAATTTGTCATTTCTGCTAGTGGATGCCTCCTTGTTTGTTCTGTGTGCTCTGTGTTGTCATTTCTGCTAGGCAATCTGTCATTTCTGCTAGTGGATGCCTCCTTGTTTGTTCTGTGTGCTCTGTGTTGTCATTTCTGCTAGGCAATTTGTCATTTCTGCTAGTGGATGCCTCCTTGTTTGTTCTGTGTGCTCTGTGTAGTCATTTCTGCTAGGCAATTTGTCATTTCTGCTAGCGGATGCCTCCTTGTTTGTTCTGTGTGCTCTGTGTAGTCATTTCTGCTAGGCAATTTGCTATTTCTGCCAGGTGATTTGGTTTCGTTAGCTGCATTTGTTTGGAGTTACGTGCCTGTAATTATTTCATCGTAGGAGCAAGAGTTGACCTACTTGATTGTTGTTCACTGTTCACTCTTCCCTGCCTTTCCCTTCAGTATAGTAAAAATGACAGCAGTGATCCTCGTGGTGCCTCCAGGAAACAACTGCTGCCCAGGACAGCATCAAGCACTCATGGGGAGATAAGAGGGATAGTGTAATGGGGGGGCGGGGAAGGGTAAGGAAGGAGCAAGAGCTGCTCAGGACAGTGGAAAAGAGGTGGCAGGGAGTCAGACAGGATAGTATAGACAAGCAGTGCAGGCTGTATGTCTGGATCTTAACATCATCAACTGAGAATCATGTCACCACCTCATGTTGAAGACAGATCAACTCACTGATGGTACCTATAAAACGACGAAAACCTAAAATATCTTGTTTATTTGGGGTTTTTTTGCAGTCTCCTATGCCACCCGAGTAGATTTACCGCCATGCAACTCATTCCAACTCTCCATCCACAATCTCATTGCTGGATCAGCAATGGCATTCCACTGGAAGATTCTGTCTAGTAGTCATGAGGCAACCCACCAGAGGAGATACTGCACTACCGAATTATTTCAGTGGTGTTCAGTGGTGCCTGTTCTGATCCAACATACGCAGGACACCACCTGCAGTGGACTACATTCTTGTGTACTCCAGTACTGTATATCCACACATTGTGCTGTACTCCATTACTGGACACACACTATACTGTATGATGTACTCTGTTAACGTATATCCACATGCTGTATTGTAATTCATTAGTATGCTTCGTCGCAGAGCCAGCGTAAGTGTCCCCCTCCAGGGGGCGCCACCATGTGCCTCTAACCACACTCCTCATGAGCATGCAGATACTGGCGACCTCAACGTGAACTCACCAAAGGCACAGACATGAAGATGAAATCAAAATGAAGTCACTCAGAGCAGGGCATGAAAATAATGCAACACAGTTTGAGATTTTTCTTTTTAATGCTGATCTACGCGGATGAGGACTAAGATATTCTGGAGTTCCATTCTGGGCTGTGACTACCTGACAGGGCTGTACTCTACGCTTACTTTCATCACTATAAAGCCCAGTGTCAACCAGGCCCAAGAGATACAGACACTTGAGGTGTTGTTCAAGAAATTTAGGCAACACTCTCAGAGATACATCCATCATGTAGGTTTAAACTTGACTTGTGATTCCGTCTTCCCAACGGAACCAACAGCTTTTGCAACTCTGGGTAGGAGCCAGTCAACGTCTGAAAAATCAGCATACATTAATGGCTGTGATATGAATCAAACCCACCCTCAAGTCAGAATGTGTGACATTTATCACTGCGCCACAGCAGCTGGCTACTGGTTTTTTTTTTTTTTTTTTTTTTTTGCAGAAGGGAGATAATAGACCATCTAGTGAGTGTGATCAGTGGATCTTGCAGGTGCCTGCATGATGCTAACCTCCCCTTGATGGAATTTATCCAACTGTCGGCCTCATGGAGCTTCTCTGATCTCTAAGTGGAGTGGAGTGCGATTGAGTGTGCGTGTGCTCCTAGCCTGACACTTTGGGCAATGAACGTTCGTCACCCAGCTGGCGGCACAACGCTGCACCATGTCAATCTTCGCAGGAAGTGGATCCCCCAAAAGCTAGGTGTTTGAATTCAAAACCATTCAGTTATCGATCATTACCAAGTTACGTAAGAGGTGACTCTCAACAGTACAAGAATCGACCTCCATGTTTTAAAGCTACATTTCCAGCTCTTTGTCCTCCGTGTTTTTTTTTTGTTCTTGTTTTTTTTTTTTTTTACTTGTTTGTGTGGTCTGGTTTGTTTGTTTGTGTCTTACAGAGACTAGGCTTTTTGGGTAGTCAGTGCATATGAATTTTTGTTGTTGTCGTTGTTGTTGTCCGTTCAGTTACCTGTTACAATGATGAGTCAACCAATCGAACTAATTGAAGTGGTCATCGTAAGACTGTTACTCGATCAAGCCTCAAGGTAGTGACTACAAAAACCTTTCTTTTTCAGCTGAAAGAATTGCAAGACAAAGTCAATTCCATAAAGCCTGTACTGAGGAAAGTGCTATTCTGCTGAGGCTGTATTGCGTCTACCGCTCTTTGAACTATTCCGGACATAGCTATACGTTTGGACAAAACACTGGCTTGCCCCAAAATGACTGTGCATTTGTCCTTACTAATAGTGCTAGAACAACTGCAAATGACCCCCCCCCAAAAAAAACAACAACAAACAAAACAAACAAAAAAAAACAACAAATAAATAAATAAATAAACCGACAAAGCAAATTCCCAAACCAGCAACAGAACTGTAGTGATGCACGGTTTCTGCGCACATAGGCGAGCTCAGCAGAAGTACACCTCGAGTGAGAAGTGTTCACTGACACGCAGGTAAACAAGCAGACGAACTCCGGCAGTACGACAGGGGAGCTTGAAGAGTGCGGTCCTGCTAACTTGTTGTTAGATTAGCGACGCCCTTGACGTGATGCTCTCTAGAGTTTTGTCAAGTACCGATTCAGATAGGCCTTGAGGAGAGAGCGGACTAGCTAACTTGTAGTTAGCTAGGGAGCTCGACACTCGGCCTTGAGGACAGTGGACTAGCTAACTTGTAGTTAGCTAGGGAGCTACGTCGTACCACAGTGACAGTAACACTAGTGTTAGACCAGTGTTAGGGCCTCCAGGTTATAGGAGACAGTTTTGCCCTAGCACTGCGACAGTACAGCCGTAGACGGTTACAACAGCTAGGACGGTTTTGACAGTACCACTGCTGGGCCCAGAGGTGGACACTGACAGAAAGACAGTGTACCAGCTGCTTGACCCTCTGACGCAAGCTGGATGTGGACAGCTTGGACAGAGTGCATCACAGACTGACACTGACAGGAGGACAGTGTACCATCTGCTTGACCCTCTGAAGCAAGCTCGGCTTGGACAGAGTGCGACGCAGACTGTGTGTGACAGACCTTACTTGGTAGCTCATGCCAGTGAAGGGCCTGGGAAGGAATCCTGACGAAACCCCCAAGCCAGAGTCTGGACTGACCAGGTAAGGTAGAGTGCGTGTGTGTGAGTGCAGAAGTGCTAGGTATATAAACTAACTTCTCTTGAGTGTAGGGAAAACACTTCATTGGTGTCAGGAGTGGGATATACTTAGCACTTTCAATTGGTACAACCCTAGCTGTGAGTTGACAACAAACAGAAGTTGTTAATAGCGTTGGGTGTTGGTTGTGTTGTACACAGACCAGGTACTAATTGTACTCCACACTAGTACTTTCCAGTTGCTCCATTAGTAAAAGTGGGAAAGATTTATTCAGTACACCATAGGGCTGAATGTAACAGCCTCTGGATCGAGCAGTGCGGCTTGTGTGTTCAGGGAAAAGGAAGGGGAAATTGAGGTTATCCATGATGTCCATTCCTTGTGGCAAACCCAGTGACGACCTGCTCGAACTGATTGATTTCGGAACGCAGCAGGGGGCCATGGGAGATTTAACAGAGCCCCAAAATGGCCACCACACTGGGGGGAAGAACAGAAAGAGTACTCCCTTACCCACCTGGGATGAGCAGCAGTCCATGGATGATTTCTGGTCCTCTCTTCACTCGGAGGAAAGCAAAAGCTTAAGTCAAGTTGCTGAACCCAGTGATACCAGTTCCCTGCTCACCGAGCTGCCACCAGTTCCAACTCATCCACCAAACTTTGTGGACAACCAGGTTGAGTTGGAAGTGGGCTCTCTTGGGTCTGCTGAAAAACTGGAACCCCATCCCTCCAGAATGGTGAGAAAATCACCAGGAAGGAGCGAGTCTTTTAGACTTAATTACTCAGATCAAGGACACGGGCAGTCGCGGAGGTCTCCGTCTTCGTCAAGGTCGGCCTCTAGCAGACAGCGTTGCCACAGATTTGGGTCAGAGTCTCTGGCGTGGGAACACAAGCAGAGTCTGAAGCAGTCGAATCCTGAAGCAAGATCACAGGGACGACAGCACAGACACCATGGTGGGGACTTTACACCTAAAGATTCCAGGCACTTTACCCCATACTCAAGTAGGTCCAGGTCGCCAGCACCGACTGACCACAGGCGTCAAGATTTTGCTGGAAATCATGACCAAGATCATGGAGATGGGGAGGGGCGCCTGTATAGTGGCAGGAGGCATGATGGATGAACACGGACCCCGTCGAGCTGTCCCCTGCCCTCGAGAGTAACTTGGAGCAGGCACCAAAGGTCTAGATCACACAGAAACAGATTTTACTGCCATGACCACCTCGACTGCACTGAGAGTGAGTCGGAATTGTATTCTGACCCCTCAGACAGCAGCAGGGAAAACAGTCCTGTTAGGCACTCCCATTCTGGACCGAGAGGGGACCCCCGGAAATTACAAAAAAATCTACAGTATGACGGGAACACAAACTGGCTGTCATTCAAGTACAGGTTTGACAGCTATAGAACAGCCCTCAACTGGTCTGAGAATGAGAGTCGGGATTACCTGGGATGGTGTTTGGAAGGGAAAGCCCAAGACTTCTTCACCATAGCCACCAAGATGGGCAGTCAGTGCTCATATTGTCAGATGATGAGGAAGTTGGAAGCACGCTTCGGGGCCAGAGAGCTGACTGAAATGGCCAAGCTCAAGTTCCAACAAGCCAGCCAAAACCCAGGGGAGTCCTATGAGGACTGGGCAGACAGGGTCACAGTGCTTGCTGTTTCAGCCTTCAGAGACCTGCCAGAAAGATATGTACAGGGCGAGGCGATCAGCAAATTTTGCACTGGCAGTCAGGACAAGGAGGCAGGTAAATATGCCTATCTGGAGAGACCCAGAACCATGGAAGAAGCCGTCCATAAGGTCAAGTAGTACCAGCATGTCTCCCTGGTCATGGATGAGGCACCAAGGAAAGTTCAGGAGGAGCCACAGGTCAGTTCTGTTTTTTCCAAGCAGGATCTGGACAGCTTTAAGCAGACTGTGGATAAACTGACCACTCATCTGCAGCTTATAGCCAGAGAAAGTGAAAAGCAAGCTCCTGACAGCCCGGATTCCAACATCAAGTGCTTCTACTGCAAACAGGTTGGGCACCGGAAAAAAGATTGCAGGCGGTACCAGAAGTGGCTGCAGAACCAGTCTTGCAAAGGAGAGGGAAGGAAGGAAAATGACACCATCTCTTCAGTCAAGTCGCCAGTTCCTTCACGCTCTGTCAATGTGGTAAGCACCATCTCCCATGGCAGGGTTTCCAAGGTACAGCCTTCAGTACGGTCCAAGGCAGTGGGAGCTACCGGCAATACTCCGCCACTTATACCTAGTGCTTCACCACTGAAAGTACCTGACCAGCTGCAGGCAGACAGCACTCCATGCAAGGATTCGAAGGAATCGCCTCAAACAGGGTCTAAGGTTGTTCGCATCGCTAGAATCAGAGCCAGTTCTAGGACGAAAGTGAACAAGACCATGGGGGACAACAGAACAAGATGCCAGGATAAGGATTCAAGTACAGCTGGCAAATCAAGTTGCTCAGGAGGACCACCTGGAAACGTGTCAGCCAAGGCTATTCAAGACAGTAGGATTGGGCAGTCTAGCCAGCATCAGGAGGGTCCCAGGACAGGCCTTACAGGAAGGAGCAGGGAATCTTCTGACAAAGGGCCCACAACAGGGAATAGACGCACGGACTCGAACCCTATTGCTGAGATCCAGGACGCCAGAACTTCTCGCAAGGACATGTCTGTACATCGCCACAGATCCAGGAAGGCAAAGGAGGCCGGTTCCACATGCTGGGAAACCCAAAAGAGGGGCAAGAAGTGTTTGATTCCCGGCTGTGGGGAGGCTAACAAGTATCCGAAAGCTCATGCCTTCATTCACCATCTGCCCGGCATATTTGATGAAAGGCTGCCCCCTTCATCAAAGGTTGTTTTGCAGGGTCGAACACAGGCACTTCGGCAGGCAGTGGCATGGCTACTGGGGCCATGTGGAAACTGGGAAAAGCTGGTAGACTTCATCAGCAGGCAGCACTGCACCAGCTTGGGCAATACAGTCTTCACCAACTGCCAGAAGGAGGCCATGAAGGCTTTGAGCCAGCATGTAGGAGAGCCAGTTCCAGAAACGTTTAATCTGAAGTCTGTGCCAGCTCTCATTCACTGGAAGGCACTATTGGTGTTGACGGCTAGTATGAGCCCAGAGAGGCAGAGCTGCTGGCAGAGGAGGTACCCAGCACCAGTGGACATGGAATCCCCTGAGCCTTCTGCTTGCTGTTAGGGTGCCTGAGAGAGAGACTGTGATGGTATGCTGAGGGGCGTGCAAGGCATTGTGGCAGGCCATGGATTGGTTTGTCATGTCACCGGGTTACTGGAAGTGATTGTTCCGGTTCCCCTGAATGCAGCGTCTTCTGTCGGCCCTGGGTGACGTACACATCTAGGATGGGCAGAGGGAAGTGATGGCCACTTTTTGCCAGTATATCGGGGGGGCTGGTTCAGGGTAGCTTCCAGATGTGCCCGGCTGAGGCGGCAGCCGTCCTGGTTCATTGAAAGGTCATGCTGCTTGTGGTGGCATGGATGGACCCACAGCGAAAAAACTGGGGGGAACACTATCCAGCGCTGGAGGCCTGGGAGCCTGCTCAAGCAGTGATACCTTAGGCGTCTGCTGACCCTCCGAAGTGGCTGAAATAGCCTTACCGGACGAGGTCGCAGACTGGCAATGGATCAGTTTCCATGGGCCTGTTGGCACACAGTGCTTCCCGCATCTCCGGCTGCTAAACAGGAAGTGCTCTCAGAGGACCTGCAAATCGACACTAAACAGACATGGGCTTAAGCGAGATGAAGAGCTCCCTTCCTCACTGCAACCCCTGGACGAAAAGCTTTCATCATAAAGTCAAGGGGAGTGTAGTGACGCACGGTTTCTGCGCACATAGGCGAGCTCAGCAGAAGTACACCTCGCGTGAGAAGTGTTCACTGACACTCAGGTAAACAAGCAGACGAACTCCGGCAGTACGACAGGGGAGCTTGAAGAGTGCGGTCCTGCTAACTTGTTGTTAGATTAGCGACGCTAGGCCTTGAGGAGAGAGCGGACTAGCTAACTTGTAGTTAGCTAGGGAGCTCGACACTCGGCCTTGAGGACAGCGGACTAGCTAACTTGTAGTTAGCTAGGGAGCTACGTCGTACCACAGTGACAGTAACACTAGTGTTAGACCAGTGTTAGGGCCTCCAGGTTATAGGAGACAGTTTTGCCCTAGCACTGCGACAGTACAGCCGTAGACGGTTACAACAGCTAGGACGGTTTTGACAGTACCACTGCTGGGCCCGGAGGTGGACACTGACAGAAAGACAGTGTACCAGCTGCTTGACCCTCTGACGCAAGCTGGATGTGGACAGCTTGGACAGAGTGCGTCACAGACTGACACTGACAGGAGGACAGTGTACCATCTGCTTGACCCTCTGAAGCAAGCTCAGCTTGGACAGAGTGCGTCGCAGACTGTGTGTGACAGACCTTACTTGGTAGCTCATGCCAGTGAAGGGCTTGGGAAGGAATCCTGACGAAACCCCCAAGCCAGAGTCTGGACTGACCAGGTAAGGTAGAGTGCGTGTGTGTGAGTGCAGAAGTGCTAGGTATATAAACGAACTTCTCTTGAGTGTAGGGAAAACACTTCAGAACTCCTTTGACATCAAAGACACAGTAATATTTGTCAGATCACTTGGACAAATAATTTGAATGATGTCTGAGAGGTCAACCGATTCTGGATCACTCACTCCAAGGTTAAGATAATAACGACTGGGGAACAAAATCAACTTTTTATCTATAACACAGAGAAGATTCACACACACACACCACACACACACACACACACACACACACACACACACACACACACACACACACACACACACACCTCCGCCGGCAAATAGCTTTAGAATGTGCGGCTAGGAACCATCTAAATATTTACAATCCCACTACGCACATATGGGACTATCAGAGTACAACCACAGCACTTCACTACACGAATTGGAATTTCATATTCTGTGGGGAAAACATAGGTGACTCCAACACGGAGGCAGAAAAGGACGAAGTGGGAAAAAAAAGTACAGATAAAACAAAGGAAAAAAGTTACAAAAATAGATTTTTTTTGCACGTCATTTCTGGCAGGCTGTGATGCTGCTTTGATTCAAAAGCGCTTTCAGAAACCCCATAGGAGATTTTTTTTTTTTTGAAACGGGACAGAAATCCAGCTTTCAAGAAGCCCATTTCTGCCAGAACAGGGTGTCTAATGATCACACCTACATCTCAGTGTAAACAGCCACACTATCATACTTATAAAGCAGGTCGATGAGCTGTCTAGGAACCATCTTATAATCTGCAGATGCATGAAGCCAGATGAATTGGCCAGAGAAGCAAAAAGGAAGAAACGACAAAAGCAAAGAACAGTAAAATGATTGAGAAAAAGGTGTGCGGCATTCCCATAAGAGATGCATTTCTGGAATTGAAATCCATCTTATGTCATGTTACGAACACAATTTCGGTCTGAAGAAAACAGTTCTACATAATGAACCAGTATACAGTGGGAATAAGAGGTGAAAATTGCCAAAAATAGCGCGGAAGATCAGAAAATACTCAATAATGGTAACATATAATGAGCCCAAAGTATCTGAAGAGCAGAAATTACTCGATGTTAATCTGCAAATTGTGATGCAGCAAGATGAAATATTCCACACGTCATTGTTGTCTGCACTATTGACATGATTGTGTCCGATTTGTAATGAAGCTTCTTCCTTTCGGCAGTGCAGTTGTCACAGAGCGCAGTCTTTTTAAGTCAGTTTTTTTTTTTTCGGATATCCAATTCATGTTTATGAGTATTGCATTTGCCTGTTTGCCTTTAAAGTAACACCATCCACGTCCATTTCTTTTCTTCTTTTCTTTCTTTCTTCTTTTTTTTCTTTTCCTCCTCCATCCTTTTCAACTCTTCACATTACCGACGCAATCAAAATTAAGGTCGACGTGATAGCCCGGACGGCACGTGTCTAATTTCTTGTAAATTAGCATCATTGTCAATTCTTGTAGATTAGCATCATTGTCATTTCTTGTGAATTAGCATCATTGTCATTTCTTGTGAATTAGCATCATTGTCATTTCTTGTAGATTAGCATCATTGTCATTTCTTGTGAATTAGCATCATTATCATTTCTTGTGATTTAGCATCATTGTCATTTCTTGTAGATTAGCATCATTGTCATTTCTTGTGATTTAGCATCATTGTCATTTCTTGTGAATTAGCATCATTGTCATTTCTTGTGATTTAGCATCATTGTCATTTCTTGTAGATTAGCATCATTGTCATTTCTTGTGATTTAGCATCATTGTCATTTCTTGTAGATTAGCATCATTGTCATTTCTTGTAGATTAGCGTCATTGTCATTTCTTGTAGATTAGCATCATTGTCATTTCTTGTAGATTAGCATCATTATCATTTCTTGTAGATTAGCGTCATTGTCATCCTTCACTTTTCAGTTCCTGTCAAACACATGCCATTTCCACGGCTTGGCATCAGAGCAAGTCAAAGATGAACATGTTTTCTGCCCAGCTGACGCTCATCGTTTTCTTGTGGCTGTCGTAACGAGCACAGAAGTTGTTGTGAAGTGTTTGTCCAAGACCTCTCATCCCCTGACGCTGAACTGGAAGAGGTGAATTCGGTGGATGGGAGCAGCATGTCCGAAATGCTTTCCACAGGGTACCGGCTGTTCGTAGCAAGGTCAGCACAGGCTGAGGGAGTGTGGATCTTGGCGCCATCCACGGCCTCCCACGAGGTCACAGTGCCATGAGCCATGTCCACAGGCGTACTGACCGCCGAGGCACTGGGACTCTCTGCCTCCCGAGCTGGACGGACAAATTTGAGACTGTCGATCTGCGTGCACTGAGGCATGGCGTTCCTGCTGGGAGTGTGGTACGCCTTGTGCGCTGTTTCGTGTAGAATCAAGGAGGTGATGTCCGTCTCGGAGAAGCCGTGCTGCGGGTACAGACCGATCTGTGCTGATTCAGGCTGAGCCACCAGCTGAGGCGTCAACTGCACACCGATGCCGTCACACGACGATCGTCGTTGCCTTTGCTCGGGACGTTCTCTTTGGCGAGTGAACATGGACTGGGACCGCCGCAGCAGATTCATGAAGACTGGCTGGGCTGGCATTGTTGGCTGATGTCCAGGGTAATGTCCGCACGACTGCTGGTGTACGAGGCTATGGGTGGGAAACATGTGCTGTTGGTGGATTGCAGGTGGACCGTAAAGGATGGTATTATTTGGATGCATGCCGACAAGCTCCGGCAAGGCATACCTGGATCTGCTGGCCAGGTCGGTGGCTTGATACATCTGCTGACCGTTGATCATATGACCCTGACGTTGACTGGAGTCTTTGCGTGCATAGGGAAGACTGCTCAGTGGTTGAAAGTTCTGACCTGCCACTAACGGACTCTGGGTCATGACTGGACTGGCCGTAGTCACAGGACCAATTTCTTCTCGAGGAAGGTACCCCATCCCCATGATGTTGGTCGACGAGGGTGGGTTCTGGAATGTTTGCACGTGTGTCTCTTGGTTGCTGCCTTTCCTGTCAGGATAGCCTTGTCCAGGCTGGTGACAGGTATGACAGTGTTGATGGTGCTGCTGGGGACAGCCGTAGGGGTGATGATGAAGGCAGCACGTAGTGACGGGAGACCCTGGAGGGGGCATGTTGTGGTAATAATGGACAAGGTGCTGCACCACGGGCCCTGCATCAGCAAAGTGACCATGCTCAGTGTACTGGTATTGCAGGCTTCGTTGATCCCAGCCTTTAGCCCCTCTGGAGCCTTGGCGGCCTCGTTCCAATCCAGAGGCCGCCACACTGTTGTAGGTCGTGGTAGAGCGGTCAGACGCCTTTCTGTTCCACGAGCTTGTGGCAGAGCTGGAATTGGAGGAATCGTTTTCCGTCGGACACACTCTGACTTCATACACTTGCTTGTTGCCCAGATCTCCATCTTCGATCTTCATGAACAACGTCAACACATCCAGGTTCAGTTCACAACCGTCTTGAAGCTCCGTCTCGTCTCCAAACCGGACGCACGTTTTCAAACCGTTCAAGAAAACGGACACCACTTTCTTCTCACTCACGTTTCTCAGGTACCACTTAGGTTCCATGTTGCGATCACACCTGCACAGCACGTGCACAAAGTGTCGGGGTATGTGTTCTTCGTTCAGCATCACGTCCGCATCTAGCCCTCGACCAATGAGAATGGTCTGGTTGACGTTTTTGTACTGGCGTTCAGTGGGTAGTTTCCGGCGGATTTCTGCCGGGGTGTCTGGCGGATAGTAGAACGTGATCAGGTGGGGTCGGCTGGCGGTGGTGCGATCCTGAGACACCGTGGATTCTTCGTCCAGGAATTCTGTTTCCGCCTCACGGTCCACCGTCACTGAAACATACATGGTCAACCTTCGGAACTGACGACATTGACTCTTTATCACGCTTAGGTACATACGAGTACGTTCAATGAGAGAGAGAGAGAGAGAGAGAGGGGGGGGGTGCGGTTGGAGGGAGAACGAAAGATTACTGAACCACCAAACGAAAGAACAAACAAATCACAAAACAAACACAACACGTTTCGACCTCTTTGGTCTTCTTCAGACAAGACCAACAATATTCAAGACAATGACAACGAAGCATGAACAGACGAAACATTTTGCGCCCTATTTGAGGAGATTAAGTGACTGTCCGTTCGTGGTTCGTTTTCATTGACTTGAATGTTGTTTGTCTTGCCTGAAGAACACCAAAGAGGTCGAAACGTGTAGTGTTTGTTTTCGTGATTTCTTTGTTCTTTCATTTGGCGGTAAAGTAGTTTTTCTTTTCATTTTGTTTCCAGTTCCACCCACAGTCACTATCACCTAGAAAACACGTTCAATATGAGTGCAATGTCATTGTGTTTGTTTGTTCTCAATATCATCAGGGCTTCTGACCGTGATTCTTTGTCTTACCTGGGTAGAGCCGACTGAAGAGCTGCCTGCTGGCGCTTCATTCGGTCGTTTCCCGTGTCATTCAGTCAGTATTGTTCATTCAGTTTAACAACTCTTGCATTCTTTCGATTTTCCACGCAGAGTGCATGCTATTTGTAATGTTTCATCCATACTAACGGCCAAACTGGACTTCTCTTCCGAAAGTCGGTGATGGGATTTTACGTGAGTGCAAGATGTTAAGCGTGCGTTCACACACGGAACCTCGGTTTATAGTCTCATTCTAAGGACTATTTGGGAAATGAAGTCAGTACCAATGTTAACTCCAAGGGAAAAATCCCCCGGTACTGAAAATTCCCGGCGGAGATTCGAACCCGCAACCCCAGGACCACCAAGATTACGAGTCCGGCGCTCTACCAACCGAGCTATTCCGGCCCAATTTTCTTCTGGTGTGTGCTTGGGCTGTGATTACTGGGGAGAGGGAGATGTGGTGGAGTGAAGAGGAAGTGCTTGTGAAAGTATTTGCGAGACGGCTTACATGGTGAGGATGTTTCTTTGAACTGTGAAAGAGCTTTTTGTACTCATTTGATTTTCGCAAAGATAACAGTGAAATCCTTGTTTCTGAACACACACACACACACACACACACACACACACACACACACACACACACACACACACCCACACACACACACACACACGCACACACACACTCGCACACACACACATACACACACATACACGCGCGCACACACACACACACACACACACACTCACACACACACACACACACACACACACACACACACACACACACACACACACACACACACACATACACGCGCGCGCGCGCGCACGCACGCAAACACACACACACACACACACACACACACACACACACACACACACACACACATCGCGCGCGCGCGCGCGCGCGCGCGTGTCTTTGTGTGTGGCTGTATGTATGCCTGTGTATAAATGTATACATTATGTTGGCTTGTGTGTTAGATATACCTGGATATTCTGTTTTGTGAAGGCACACCACATTCATCATTGCAAGTGTTAATTGAGGTCAGACCTGCACTTTTGAGACATACAAGTTCCCTGAATAACGAGTGTTCATAGCCTTCATCGTTCTCATAGTCAGTATACTTAGTAGTGCGCTATTCAGACTTTGGTTTATTGTTTTTATAACATTGTTCTTTTCGTGTTTTCTTTGAATGTATAGTTTATTTGTTAAGAAGATGTTCCCCAATGTGGGCTATTTCGTATTTATTACTACTGTAATAGGTCACTCTCAATATCAGTCAATCTTGTTTGGTGGAGAATGTGCCGTGAAAGCCTATAATTTGCATAACAGCAGTTATGTTACAACTTGCAGTCTGCCATGAAAGCTAAGCAAAATGATTGTTTCAAAATATTTCGATGGAATGCCAGATCACTTCCCAGTAATTTATTATCTTTTGAAAATCATGTTCTTGAGGGAAACCACTCTGTGCTAGCACTTCAGTCTCTGAATGTGGAAAAGCACAGCCTACCTAATTTGGAGAATTACTTGTACCCTCCACTTTACACAGTCAGTGAATCAAACAAAAAAGTCCAGACTGCGCTATACATCAGACGGGACCTGGAATTTACTAGGATCGTTCCATTTCCGGTGCCGCAGGAAGATGAAGGTGTATTTGCTACAGGTGCTGTAATCAAAGTGAACAAAGACTCAGTTTTCAATGTACTTTCTGTATATTATCCTAATGGACCCCAAGAGGATAATACAGACTGGATGAAGAATACAAATTTAACAAGTAAGAAATGGATCATTGTTGGCGACTTTAATGCTCATGCACCATTTTGGGATTCTGAGTGTTCTAAAGTTTCATCCAACAGATTCGTTGAAAATATTATTGATTCCTCTTTAGTTTTATTAAATGATGGTCGAATCACAAGAATTCCAGATGTTTCAACTCACAAACCTAGCACGATAGATTTATCCTTAGTTTCACCTAGCATTGCAGTAAACTGTCATTGGTCTATAGGAGAAGATTGTTTGGGAAGTGATCACCTCCCCATTACTATAATTTTTGATGATGACATAAATAATGATGTAACAGACATCGAAGACAAAATTTCAAAGTTTAATTATAAACTTGCCAACTGGGATGCCTACCAGATTTTTCTTGCATCGTATAACACAACATTTATTGAGAACGATGATGTTAATTTATTTTAAACAGTAAACAAGTGGGGTATTTTTTGCTCCCATAAGAAAACCTAACACAGAGTAACTTTTATTCAAGACTGGCACAGCCTTTTAAACTTGAATAAAGTCAGACAAATACATTGACGAACAATCTAATGGTGGGGTGGGGGGGGGGGGGGGGGGGGGGGGGGGGGGGGGGGGGGGGGGGGGGGGGGGGGGGGGAAACAAGCGCAGGCCAACAACTGAACTGTCTTCATAGTAATGACTTGGATTGTTCGTCAATGTATTTGTCTGACTTTATTCAAGTTTAAAAGGCTGTGCCAGTCTTGAATAAAAGTTACTCTGTGTTAGGTTTTCTTATGGGAGCAAAAAATACCCCACTTGTTTACTGTTTATCGCTAACTGTTCCCTGCCTCATTTCATTTCCGATTTTGTTTTGATTAAATTGAGGTTATTTGTATTTGTTTCTGTCCGTCTGTGTGTTTGTCTTTTGATCTCCCTTGCATCTTTGGGTGGATCCTCAAGCGTAGGCTCAAAGATTGTCCCCTACATTTTATACTATTTGCATAATGTCTTTAGTTTTTCAGCAACTTTTTTCCTCCCCTCACTTTCGTTTGGTTTCATTTACTACTCTTCGCTGGCTGCTTTGGGGGTGCTATTGGATTCTTTTTTGCACCCTTGGTGGTGAGAACACCACAGTATTATGGACTGTGGTGTGTCTCTATTTGACGCCAGGAGCGCAGACACAACCAGCCGTGTCTCCCTGATGAGTTCCGACCCAGCGGGCGAAAGGCCTCGGAGCAGGCAATACAAATATATCTGCCTTCAAAGGGATTGCGATGGTTCCCTTATGCAGCTAGTGAAGAGTTTTCATATCTGTCACATATTTTCTTAATTTCATGTTCCCAGTTTCTCCATCTTCAAACTCCCCCCCCCCCCCTCTTCCGTCCTTAAGTCCAAATCTTTGCCAAGTCATTACTATGAAGACAGTTCAGTTGTTGGCCTGCGCTTGTTTTTCCCCCACCGTTAGATTGTTCGTCAATGTATTTGTCTGACTTTATTCAAGTTTAAAAGGCTGTGCCAGTCTTGAATAAAAGTTACTCTGTGTTAGGTTTTCTTATGGGAGCAAAAAATACCCCACTTGTTTACTGTTTATCGCTAACTGTTCCCTGCCTCATTTCATTTCCGATTTTAATTTATTTTATTCTAATATCAGCAAAGTCATACTGTTAGCAGCCGAGCATTCTATCCCTAAATGTAAATTTAAAAAGATTGGTAAATATGTGGGTAATATATGGTGGACGGAAGAATGTAGACTAGCTGTTAAATCAAAGCGAATAAGTTACAAGGCTTGGTTACGAAATAAGACAGAAGAAAATTTTGTCTTTATGAAGCAAGAAAAGAACAAATGTAATAAAATTATTGCTCAAGCTAAAAAGAAACACTGGGCAGAATTTTGTGAGACCGAAGTAAAAGAATCGAAGGATATGTTTAAAGTTTGGAAAAAAGTAAAACAAATGAAATATTGTTACAAAACACAAGCTTACCCTGTAAAATTAACAAAAGAATTTCCAAGCACAATGGATAAGGTGGAAGCTTTCTCCCATTTCTTTTCGGAAAATAGTCGAGCTGTAAATCTTCCAGCAGAAATCAAGTACCACAGACATAAAGAGGAACAAAAAGAACAATATAAGAATCACATACCAGACAATAATAACTACTTAAATTCTCCATTACAGTCATCAGAACTTCTTGAAGCGATAGAATCCATTACATCTTATGATTCAGCAGTGGGCCTAGATGGTATTTCTTACGAGCTTCTTCGTCACTTGCCTTCTTCGTGGAAAATATTACTACATTCGTTGTTCCAAAAATGTTGGACGTACGGCACTATTCCTACAATCTGGAAAAGTTCAGTGGTAGTACCAGTACCAAAAGAAGGTAAAACGAGAACATCTGTAAATAGCTATAGACCCATTGCTTTAACATCCCATGTTGGTAAACTTCTTGAAAAAGTTGTACAAACACGTTTATTATATTATTGTGAAAAAAATGACATTATTCCAGTCCAGCAAGCTGGATTCAGAAAAGGGCATTGCACAACTGATCATTTAGTGAAACTAACTTCTCATATAAAAAAGCAATTTTCACGCAGAAAAAGTACATTAGCTACATTCTTTGATGTAAAGAAAGCATATGACCGTGTTTGGCATGCTCAATTATTGTATAAACTGAAAAATATTGGTATTTCTGGGAATATGTATGATTATATAAAAAAAACTTTCTAGAAGGAAGAAATATATGTACACGAATTGGAAAAATATATTCATCATTCGGGAAAATAGATATGGACATTCCCCAGGGATCTGTTATTGCACCTTTATTATTTACGATCCTTATACATGATCTCCCAAAGGCATTGTCAAAATCCACCAATGTAGTGCAGTATGCAGATGATATTGCCATTTGGATTAATACTTCATTAAGGAAGCACTCGAATAAAAGGGCAGTAAAATTTGTACAGACAATGTATCAAGGAGAATTGGACAGATTGTATGCTTACGTGAAAGAGAACGGTCTTGAATTATCTGGTGAGAAAACTTGTTTAATGCTTTTTAATAATGGCGAAAACCCAAAAGCTCTGCCCAACCTTATTCTTGACGACAATGTTCTACAATATAAGCAAACAGTCAAATTCTTAGGAGTGTTTTTAACACCGAAGCTGAACTGGAAAAGCATATTGGAAATTTGATAGATAAAGCTAGGAAAAGATTAAATTTGCTCAAAATTATATGTTGTCAACCATGGGGTCAAGACTGTACTGCACTTTTACATTTATACACATCGTTAGTCCGATCAAAATTAATATATGGACAGGAAGTATACTTCTCTGCATGTAACTACCTTTTAAAGAAACTGCAAAGCTTAGATAGTAAAGCTTTAAAATTAGCTTTGGGTGTTCCAGTGCACACAAACACAATGAAATGCTATAAGGAGACAAACATTTTACCTCTTAATGAACAACGAACGTTGGATGTGTCCAAATACGTTGTAAGAGGCCTATCTGTAAAATAAAACTCTGTTACTGATGAAATTCTTATGGATTCCAACAAGGAATACCCCAAAAGGTCTAAAAATATATTATACATAGAGCCAATTAGAAATTTCACTTGTGAGCTTATGTCAGAATGTAGTATTGATATTGATGCAATTTCAGAGGTTCCCATTTTTCCTCAAATGCCCCCATGGGAGCATCTCAACGCAAAAATTGATGATGAATATACTACTTTGAAGAAAGATGACAATGTAAATATTCTAGTAAATGAAGTTCGAGAACATCTCGAAAAGACTTATCCAAATCATTTAAAAATATTTACAGATGGTTCAATAATGGAAACGTCTGACAGTGGTGCTGGATTCACTATACCATCCTTAAATGTGCAAAAGTCTTTCTATCTAGGCAGAGAATTTTCAGTTTAGACATCAGAGCTATATGCAATTATGAAAGCTCTTAATTATATCTTATATGACACGCCAGTATCATTTTATAGTGTGCTATTTTGTGTTGATTCAAAATCAGTTTTACAATCATTAAAGCACTGGAATTCTAAAATTAGAACTGATATTCTTTTTGAAATTAAGCATCTATTACATTGTTTACTTTCCCGAGGTATAGCAGTTGATTTTTGCTGGGTTCCTTCACATTGTGGCTTAAAAGGGAATGAATTAGCAGACAAATTGGCAAAACAGGGAGCTTGTACAATTTTTGAAACACCCTTCAACAAACGGAAAAGAATATGCGGAAGAAACATCTTAATGAGAAATTATTCGTTCTGCCATCATGTCCAAGGTATCTAGCCAGATTAATTCATAAATTACGGTTAAATACATGGAATACAAAATATTCACGAGGTATAGCGTGTATATGTCAGGAGAATAGGAGAATATCTCAATTCGTCATCTTTTATTTGAATGCCCTATACTAACCCCAGCTTATAAGGAGAAGAATATTTTCATAAATAATTCTGACCATGTTGATAGTGTGGTAAATAACCCTTGCTTTTTTGATTAATGCTTTGGTTATTGCTCAGTCCCCAGTTGCAAAACTATTGTGAAAAAAGCCATTCGAGATATGTGTGTTAATAGTGTTGTTTTTTTTTTTTTTTTGGTGGGGGAGGGGTGGGGGGGGGGGGGGGGGGAAGGTGCTGATAGTACAATGGAATGTACATTGCAGTTTAAAGGTCTAAGATCATCTTGCGATGAAAAGACGTTAAATAAAACTACTGAACTGAACTGAACACACACACACACACACACACACACACACACACACACACACACACACACACACACACACACATTAAATGTTGATGCACAGTCTCACGTCACGAAAGAAGTGAAACAGAGAGCTTAGGCTGGTTTTGAACACACTCTCTCTCTCTCCCCCCCCCCTCCTCTCTCTCTCTTTCTCTCTCTGTGTGTGTGTGTGTGTGTGTGTGTGTGTGTGTGTGTGTTTCCTGTATGTGAAATCTGAAGAGCTTCATTCATTATCATAGATACTGCGCTGCAGAAGAACTCATTAGTGTTATTATGAGTTGCTTTCGGCCTCTTCCTCTTCAAGACACTTAAAGGAGAATAGAAGAAGGAAGATGACGTAGAGTTTAAAGAGAAAGAAGATAAAGTAGACACTAGATGGCGGTTAAAAAAAAACTCAGTTTCTTTTATACACACACACACACACACACACACACATAAGCGCGCATCTGATATTCTTTCCCACATAGTAACAAATCCGCTATAGAATTGCATGGAATAAGGGATGGGAGAAAGACAAGATCAGTCGAAAGACTGCACGTAAGAGTACAAAATGAAGGTATTGGTCTTCCTGAGCTAAGCAACGTTTGTCGCGTCACCAAAATTATCCTAGATTCGTATAGCCTAACTGAGAGATTAAGCCATCTACCGAGGGACATTCCTTTTTAGTAATTTTCCTGGATGGACCGTGCTTGCATTCATGGTTCAGAGACTGTTTCGAAATTTACAGAATGGTAGACGCTGACAATGTTTGTTACAAAAATATGCAAATGATATTAAAAAATTGAAAAAAAAAATCTGCTGTATTACTTGTCGAGAAACGGTGAAACAATAAAAGTATCTCAGCTAGAAACAAAACGTATTGTCTCCAAAATGCTCGGGGGAAAAAAGATTGTTATCTCACACTTTTTTGTGGATAGCAACGACCATTTTCTTTCTTATAGATATTCTAAAGAAAAGTATAATGTCACTGTTGATTCTTTATTTTTTGTTACACATGCGCGGGCGATCAGCGATTATATTCCTCTCATGATCCAAAACACCCAGTCTTGTGTAGCCAACCTTAAGGACTGGATGACCCGAAACAAACTAAAACTAAATGAAGATAAGTCTGAACTGATCCTGATCACCCCACCAAAACTTCAAAACCACCCTTCTGTTCCGACTTCCATCAAACTTGTTGACTCACCTATCACTCTCTCTCATTCTGCCCGCAACCTCGGTGTAACTCTTGATCAAACCCTGTCCTTCCAACAGCATGTCAGCAATGTCTGTCGCACTTGCTTTCTTGAACTCCGCCGAATTGCTTCTATTCGCCATCTTCTCTCAGAAAACACAACAAAAGCTCTTGTCTGCGCATTTGTTCTATCCCGCCTGGATTACTGTAACGCTCTTTTGTCTGGCTCTCCCTCTCATCTCATCAACAAACTTCAAAGAGTTCAGAATCATGCTGCCCGTCTCATCTTCCGCACTTCTAAATATAACCATGTTACCCCATTGCTCCGCTCTCTCCACTGGCTCCCTGTTCAGCTAAGAATATCCTACAAGATTGCCTCTCTCTGCTTCAAATCTATCGAGTCTTCCTGTCCTGAGTATCTCACCCACCTGTTACATCTTTACACCCCATCTCGAGCTTTACGTTCCTCATGTGACACTCGTATCTACAGTATCCCCACTGTTCGCACTAAAACCTTTGGTCAACGTTCCTTTGCCTATCAAGCTCCAACTACCTGGAATCAATTGCCTCGCTCTCTCAGATACTCACCCTCACTGCCCACATTCAAGCGCCTTCTCAAAACTCACCTGTTTCCTAGGTAACTTCGTCTTCCCTGTGACCCGACGTTTGCAATGTGTGATGCGAGTGTCTGCTTTGTGTGCGTTCGTGTCTGTGTGAGTGTGTGTTTGCGTGTATGCATGCTTGTGAGTTTGTGTCCTTGCTTTGGATTTTGATGCCTTTTTCTCATGTATGATCGTTATATATTGTGTGATTTGATGTCTGTTGTGATATTGTAAACGCCTAGGGCATTCAATTGATTAGGCGTCATAAATGTTCATAATAATAATAATATAAAGAAAGATGCTATATTGTAGAAAGCAATACTTCACTCTCTTATGATAAATTTTTGTCATGTGCGAAGGTTCAAAATTGTATTGTAACATACTGATTGACAGTAACTTAAAAGCTCGATCAGTGTTGCGAAAAATGGGACGTGAAACTGTCACAAACCTATGACTTGAAATCATGTTTTCTCTATGCACATGAAATAACAGTTGTGTGGATTCAGTCAGATAAGAACAAGACACTGGTGCTTGGGTATAAATGGCACGTGGAAGAAAATTAGTGTTACTAATGGTAATAAGTACAGCTTTTATGGGTCACATAAAAAACAATATTTACCCTGTGTTTTGGAAGTGTACTTCTACACATTTTCTTTTAGAATTTGTTCTCTGATCCGATTAAAGAAAAAATGTAGGCCTACTAAGGCACAACGTTTACGTCTGACAGAATCCCTTAACGATTTTGGATTTTGAAGTGACAATATTGATTCTGTTTCTTGCTCATCATTTGTGTTGAACCCTTCCACAAATAGCAGCTTTCTTTAAAACACTAGCCTTCAAATGCAAAGTCGAAGAACACGACTCTGATATAGACTTTAATTGTGTCAATTTTTTATGCCAAATAACTGACTGATAAGTCATTAGTACCCCTCATGTAATTTAGCTGCATTATCAGTTCTACACTGCATTCACTTACACACACACACACACACACACACACACACACACACACACATATATATATATATATATATATATATACATAGCTGCATAACTTATGATATTGATTTCACACCACACACACACACACACACACACACACACACACACACACACACGCAGAGTTCAAAACCAGCCTAAGCTCTCTGTTTCACTTATTTCGTGACGTGTGACTGTGCATCAACACTTAATGTGTGTGTGTGTGTGTGTGTGTGTGTGTGTGTGTGTGTGTGTGGATCTGTTTCCGTGAGTCTTTCTTCCATACACCACCACACCCCCTGTATTTTCAGTTGTACACAGTGTGCATTTTACATGGCACAACATGTTCTGATATGTTACTTATTTGTAGATATACAGGTTTGTACAATATTGTATTATTTTACATAATTCTCATCACTGTATAATAATATGTCAATCAGTATGTAATCGTGTGTGTGTGTTGTGTGTGTGTGTGTGTGTGTGTGTGTGTGTGTGTAGGTTTGTACAATATTGTGTTATTTTATATAATACTCATTACTGTGTAATAATATGTCAATCAGTATGCAATCCTGTGTGTGTAGGTTTGTTCAATATTGTATTATTTTATATAATACTCATTACTGTACAATAATATGTCCATCAGTATGTAATCATGTCTGTGTGTGTGTGTGTCAAAATATTCTAACAACTCTCTGTATGTATTTCCCCCTTTTCTTTTCTATTCTTCTTGTGTTTCTTTCCCTTTTCTTTCTTTCTTTTTGTGTGTGTGAAACATTGTAAAA
>CM065725.1:8999498-9006998 GCA_033310375.1 Conus canariensis | reverse complement strand
TTTCTCGCTTTCGTAGACGAGTGCGTTATTAATTAGGACACTTTTCCATTTTTGTTGTTGTTGTTGTTGTCATACATTCGTTTATTGACTCTCCAAAATATTCATAATCTTTACCAATTTAGTCAGCTTTAACAAGCGGTCTTTTTTTTTATATTTGAAAATGTTTGTAGAACTTGTTTGTGTCAGGGTGTCCATCGAAACATATATAGTTTCAACGGAAGTCTTTTACTGTTATCAAAAATGGAAAAAAGAAGAAAGGAGCCTCGTGTGTGTGTGTGTGTGTGTGTGTGTGTGTGTGTGTGCGGTGTGCTTTCCACGAATGTGTCATTTTCATCCTGTCCGTCTGTTTTGAGAGAGAGAGAGACAGAGACAAACAGACAGAAAGCCAGCCAGCCAGACAGACGGACATGTGACAGAGAGAGAAACACACAAACACACAGACAGGCACGCAGACAGACAGTCTCCAGCGACAGACGGACAGACGGACATGTGACAGAGAGAGAAACACACAGACAGGCACGCAGACAGACAGTCTCCAGCGACAGACGGTCTCTGCGCGCGCCGCCGCTTCAAAGTACAAGGTGACAATGGCCACAGCCAGGGGCCGCCTCCAACGCTGATCTCTCTGCCTGGAGTCGCTCCTATCCTGTCCGCGCGCCATCCGCCATCCACCGTCCCGACGGAAACGAACTAGGATGCAGCAACTTGACAATCAACAACTTACAGACCCCGCTCCAGCCAATCCACGGCCTGTCACCGGCGAAACCGCCTGTCCCTAACCGTGACACACAGCACAAAGAGTGGCAGGCCGGAACAGCTCAGTTTGTAGAACGCCAGACACGTAATCTTGGTGATTCTGGGTTTGTACATTCGAATCTCCGGCGGGTTGTTTCGGTATAGAGGGATTTTTTCCCACGGAGTTAACATTGGTTCTGACTCCATTCCCCATACAGTCCTTCGAATGAGACTATAAACCGAGGTTCCGTGTGTGAATGCACGCATAACATCTTGCACTCTAAGGGGGCCGGGCTGCATCCAGGTCATCACTCCCGGATGCCTGTCTTCTGCAAACTTTCTTTTCGCTGAAATTTGAACTTGCAACTTTTGGATGAGTGGGCGTCTCAATGCGTGCCTTTTTAGACAGATGCCTTACCCCACTGCTAACGGACACCTGTTCTAAGTTGGGAAATTTAAATGTTATGAAGTTCACTTTTGTTTCTCCTCGACCAGATCCAGCTGGAACTCTCCAGCTGCCTCTGCCATTGCCTTCAGGGTTCTGGTCCTCTTCTTGCCGGAAATCCCGAGCTGTAACACTCTCAAGGACAGGTTGTCTGCACAATATCAACTAATGGGTCTAAAGATATATTGCTGATAGGGCGCCTGATAGGTACAGCGGTGGCCCCCAAACCCAAACCCGGCTATTTATAATTCAGTGACACGCTCGCTCAGTTTGTGCAAATCAGCACCACACTCTTTCCGTTAAGGACCAGTGGTTTATTTGGGGACTTTGCATTCGCGGGACCAATTGACTAAATACTGGACAAATTAGGTCGCGTTTAGAGAACTGTGCGATGTCTGTTCCCCCGTTTTTTTGTTGTTTTGTTGTTGTTTTTTTGTTGTTGACATGTTCGATTGTTGTTTGATAAAGTATTATATAATCTTCTGAAAGGAGACAGTGTGGTTGTACCTTCGCTACATGAAGATGGACAGTTCATTAACAAGAGACAATGCAAAGGGCCTGACTGAAAAGTTGTTGTTGTTGTTGTTGTTGTGTGTGTGTATGTGTGCGTGCGTGCGTGCGCGTGTGTGAGTGAGTGTGTATATGTGTATGTGTGCGTGTGTGCGTGTGCGTGCGTGCTTATGTGCGCGCCCGTGTGTGTGTGTGTGTGTGTGTGTGTGTGTGTGTGTGTGTGTGTGTGTGTGTGTGTGAAAACTTTACTAAATAAACATTGGGACTTTTGATTATTTATCTTTTAACCTATCTTTCGTTTGAACCCCCCACACCCACCCTCTCCACCGCCCCAATCTGTACCACCTCATTCCTAGCCTTCTGCCCCGAAAAGAGTGCACACTTCCAAATGCTTGACGCGCAGCAATGTCATTAGGCATGCAAAATTAATTAAGTGGTATAAAAGTGCTTTCATTCCTGATGACAAGGGGAAAATGTGTCGGAGGGGAGAGGGGGAAGAGAGGAGGGGCTGGCAAAGCGAGGGAACTATAGGCGGATGGAGAGAGAGAGAGAGAGAGAGAGAGAGAGAGAGAGAGAGAGAGACAGACAGACAGACAGACAGACAAACGCACACACACACACACACACACACACACACACACACACACACACACACACACAACGCACACACACACACCTCGCTCTGTCTCATCCAACCAGTTTTTGTCGTAAAATATCAATGTCAGCAAATAAAAGAATGAACAAGTCAATTATATCAACATAAAAAAATTAGCGACACGCCTGTCATTAAACCAATGTTTTTTTTTAAAATTTTTTTTAGTTAACTCATTTGCAAAAGAAAAAGGACAGGACGGCATATGCAACCTTGTTTAAGCCTTTGTGATATTGACGTAACGAAGAAATTAGCTCTATATGAAACCCTTCTTTCACAATATTGTACACAGGTTTTAACCATCAATATGATTGATCTTTAACGCCGTGTTTTAATATAATAGACTATTAAAGTATTGATATAGAAACACGTGACAAGCCTTTTCAAATCTTATAAAGGCAAGGTATATTTTTCTGTCGGATATCAGTTACTTTGGAATGTCTGTTAATGACGTAAACATGTGATCGATTTGACTGTAAGAAAATAGAAAATGTTTTAGGTATAAAGTTGCTATACATGGTGATGTTAATGTTTTCTTAAGACATTATTTCATCAGGTAAAGCATCATCCAGAAGTATCATATCTGGTTTATTTTCATATGTTGTGCAATATGCAGAATTTTATGGGTAGAGTGTAAACCCAGACTAAAATAATGTTCTTCACATACCTACATCTCGTTTGTTAGGAGAGAAAAAAAGAAAGAAGAAGAAGAAGAAAGACAAGAAAAAAGAAAATAACCGTGTCACATTTAAGTCTGCCAAACTGTCCAAATACACGTATGATTTATCCTACAAATCAATTCCCCTGACATCCTTTCCTGCATAGTGAGCTTCACTGATGGCTGAAAGAAAATAAATGGCTGGGAACACAGGCCACGTTGAGAAAAAGACAAAGGCAATTTAAGAGACGAAAGCAGCCTTCTTCAAAGAGATGAAGGCACTGCTCATGAAAGAGACACAGGCCACGTTGAGAAAAAGACAGAGGCAATGTGAGAGACGAAAGCAGCCTTCTTCAAAGAGATGAAGGCAATATGTTGAAATGGCTTTGTCGGCGAAAGACACGGAGGCAATGTTGTAGCTAGAAACAAAGGCAGTGTTACTGAAAGAAATGAACATAAAGTTGCTAATGCAATGCTAATGAACCAAACAATGACATTTTTTATGAAAGAAACCAGAGGAACAATACAAGCAGAGACGAAAGCAACTGTCTTGAAAGAGAAAGAATAATGCTGTTGACACAGGCGAAGATAATGTTGATGAAAAGTCAAAGGCAGTCTTATTTGACGAGACGAAGGCAATGTTTCGTTGAAAGAGACGTTGACATACTGTTGTTGAAAGAGAACAAGGCAACATTACTAAAAGAGATCAAAACACGATTTTGACTGCAAGAGATTAGTGCAGTGCCACTGAAAGAAATGAAGGCAATATTGATTACAATAAATGGTCGAGGGTGTTGTTGAAAGAGACGAAGACATACAGTTGTTGAAAGAGACCAAGGCAACATTACCCAAAGAGATCAAAAACACGATGGCAGTTTTACTGCAAGAGATTAATGCAATGCCACTGAAAGAAATGAAGGCAATATTAATTACAATAAATGGTCGAGGGTTGATGTTATTGAAAGATTCGACGGCAACATTACAAAAAGAAACGAAAGCAATACAGACAAAAGTGACGGTACCGAAAGAGATGAAGGCAATGTAGCTTAAACTGAAGGGTCAGAGGTGATGTGCTTGAAAGAGACAATTGTAATGTTGCTGAACAATATGAAGGCATTACTGATTAATGATTAAATAGTCAAAAGTGTTGTTATTGAAAAAGAGAAAAGTGGTGGTACTGAAAGAGATGAAGCCACGGTTCATTTAATTAAAGGGGCTGATGTGGTGTTGTTGAAAGATAAGAAGGTGATTTTACTGAAAGAGATGAAGATGGTGTTCCTTCAGGAGACAAAAATAATATTGATGAATGAGACGATGGCAATGTTGCTGAAAGAGACAATGGCAATCCTGGTAAAAGAGACGAATTAAGAAATGTTGATGAAAGAGACAATGGCAATCCTGGTGAATAACGAATTAAGGCAATGTTGATGAAAGAGACAATGGCAATCCTGGTAAATAACGAATTAAGGCAATGTTGATGAAAGTGACGGATTAAGGCAATGTGGATGAAAGAGACAACGCAATGTGGATGAAAGAGAGAATGACAATGTTGATGGCAGAGAGAATGGCAATGTTGATGACAGAGAGAATGGCAATGTTGATGACAGAGAGAATGGCAATGTTGATGGCAGAGAGAATGGCAATGTTGATGACAGAGAGAATGGCAATGTTGATGACAGAGAGAATGACAATGTTGATAAAAGAGACAACGCAATGTTGATGACAGAGAGAATGCCAATGTTGATGACAGAGAGAATGGCAATGTTGATGAAGGAGAGAATGGCAATGTTGATGACAGAGAGAATGGCAATGTTGATGAAAGAGAGAATGGCAATGTTGATGAAAGAGAGAATGGCAATGTGGATGAAGAGAGAATGACAATGTGGATGAAAGAGACAACGCAATGTTGATGACAGAGAGAATGGCAATGTTGATGACAGAGAGAATGGCAATGTTGATGAAAGACAGAATGGCAATGTTGATGAAAGAGACAACGCAATGTTGATGACAGAGAGAATGGCAATGTTGATGACAGAGAGAATGGCAATGTGGATGAAAGAGACAACGCAATGTTGATGAAAGAGACAACGCAATGTTGATGACAGAGAGAATGACAATGCTGATGAAAGAAAGAATGGCAATGTGGATGAAAGAGAGAATGGCAATGTGGATGAAAGAGAGAATGGCAATGTTGATGAAATAGAGAATGGCAATGTTGATGACAGAGAGAATGGCAATGTTGATGACAGAGAGAATGACAATGTGGATGACAGAGAGAATGGCAATGTTGATGACAGAGAGAATGACAATGTGGATGAAAGAGAGAATGGCAATGTTGATGACAGAGAGAATGGCAATGTTGATGACAGAGAGAATGACAATGTTGATGAAAAGAGAGAATGGCAATGTTGATGAAAGAGAGAATGGCAATGTGATGGAGAATGGCAATGTTGATGAAAGAGAGAATGGCAATGTTGATGAAAGAGACAATGCAGTGTTGATGACAGAGAGAATGCAATGTTGATGAAAGAGAGAAGACAATGTTGATGACAGAGAGAATGGCAATGTTGATGAAAGAGAGAATGGCAATGTTGATGAAGAGAAATGGCAGTGTTGATGAAAGAGAGAATGGCAATGTTGATGAAAAGAATGGCATGTTAGAATGAGACAGCATGTTGATGAAAGAGAGAATGCAATGTTGATGAAAGAGAATAGCAATGTTGATGACAGAGAGAATGCAATGTTGATGAAAGGAGAGAATGGCAATGTTGATGAAGAGAGAATGCAATGTTGATGAAAGATGAGAATGGCAATGTTGATGAAAGAGAGAATGGCATGTTGATGAAAGAGAGAATGGCAATGTTGATGAAGAGAGAATGACTGTAGATGTTGATGACAGAGAGAATGGCAATGTTGATGAAGAGAGAATGGCATGTTGATGAAAGAGAGAATGGCAATGTTGATGAAAGAGAATGGCAATGTTGATGAAGAGAGAATGGCAATGTTGATGAGAGAAATGGCAATGTTGATGAAGAGAGAATGGCAGTGTTGATGAAAGAGAGAATGGACAATGTTGATGACAGAGAGAATGGCAATGTTGATGAGAGAATGGCAGTGTTGATGAGAAGGAGAAATGGCAATGTTGATGAGAGAAGGCATGTAGAAGTGTTGATGAAAGAGAGAATGGCAGTGTTGATGAAAGAGAGAATGGCAATGTTGATGACAGAGAGAATGGCAAATGTTGATGAGGAGAATGGCAGTGTTGATGAAGAGAGAATGGCAATGTTGATGAAAGAGAGAATGGCAATGTTGATGAAAGAGAGAATGCAATGTTGATGACAGAGAGAATGGCAATGTTGATGAGAGAGGAATGGCAGTTGTTTGATGAAGAGAGAGAATGGCAAGTGTAGAAAATGGCAAGTGAGAGAATGGCAAATGTTGATGAAGAGAATGGCAGTGTTTGATGAAAGAGAAATGCAATGTTGAATGACAGAGAGAATGGCAATGTTGATGAAAGAAGAGAATGCAGTGTTGATGAAAGAGAGCAGAATGCAAGTTGTTGATGAAAGAGAGAATGGCAGTGTTGATGACAGAGAGAAAGTGCAATGTTGATGCAATGTTGATGACAGAGTTGGAATGTGATGAAAGGAATGGCAGTTGTTGATGAAAGAGAAATGGAGGACATGTTGAGACAGAGAGAATGGCATTGTTGATGAAAAGAGAGAATGGCAATGTTTTATGAAAGAATGGCAGTGTTGATGAGAGAGAGAATGACAATGTTGATGACAGAGAGAATGGCAGTATGACAGAGAGAATGGCAATGTTGATGAGAGAATGGCAGTGTTGATGAAAGAGAGAATGACAATGTTGATGACAGAGAGAATGGCAATGTTGAGAGAGAATGGCAGTGTTGATGAAAGAGAGAATGGCAATGTTGATGAGAGAATGGCAGTGTTGATGAAAGAGAGAATGGCAATGTTGATGAGAGAATGGCAATGTTGATGAGAGAATGGCAGTGTTGATGAAGAGAGAATGGCATGTTGATGAAGAATGCAGTGTTGATGAGAGAATGGCAGTGTTGATGAAGAGAAATGGCAATGTTGATGAGAGAAATGGCAGTGTTGATGAAAGAGAGAATGGCAGTGTTGATGAAAGAGAGAATGGCAATGTTGATGACGAGAGAGAATGACAATGTTGATGACAGAGAGAATGACAATGTTGATGACAGAGAGAATGGCAATGTTGATGACAGAGAGAATGACAATGTTGATGACAGAGAAGAATGGCAATGTTGATGACAGAGAGAATGGCAATGTTGATGAAAGAGAGAATGGCAATGTTGATGAAAGCGGCGAATGACATTTACTGTTGATGAAAGAGACTAGACAATGTTAATTGAAGAGACAAATTAAGGCAAAGCTGTGAAAGGAACGAATTAAGGCAATGTTGATGAAAGAGACGAATTAAGGCAATGTTGATGAAAGAGACGAATTAAGGCAA
>CM065725.1:8991998-8994498 GCA_033310375.1 Conus canariensis | reverse complement strand
CTGGAGATCAACGAGGTTTCCAGGATTGTCCCACGCCTTCTCTAGTTGTCTCTTTTGTCTTCCTCTGGTCTGGTCTACAGGCAGTCTTGAGGGGTCAGTGAAATTGCACCCTCGAAAATAGTTGAGATTTACGTCCTCATAGCGAAAGCTTTTAGGGACATGTCTTTCATTCACGGTAGTCTTTGAGATTGCACCCTGTGCGGCCTGTGCGGCTAGTATATATGTATTCTAACTGCGGAATTCGATTTTGACAACCTGTCACTCACACCTCAGGGGTGAGAGGGGGAGGGATCTAGTCTTATCACTAGTCGCCTCGGGAACCGTTTGATCCTAATCGGCACAGCTCACGGACATCCGCGGCCAGTTTAATTTATGCGTCCGTATAGATGCATACTATCGTGGAACGATCCGCCAGTGACATAAGTCACCAGTTCAGCCAGTGCACGGACTGTAGATATGAAGGGAGGGGGGGGGGGGGGGGGGGGAGTGGTGGTGGCGGTGTGCCGAGCGGCAACATGCCTTTGTTTCACGGGATAGAGGGGGGGAGGGCGTGTGAAGCTAGCGCCGGAAGGAGGGGGGAAAGGGGGGGGGGGGGGTAGGTCAACAAGAACGACAGGCATCACGCATTTTCCGTGACGCAATCTTTTTCTTCGTCATAGATCGAGCCGGCTGGGCGGCCCGCCCCCTCCTAAGCGAGAGAAAGGGGGGGAGGGGGGGTCGAGAGAGGAGAGTGGGCATAGATTTGAAATCTATTCTTTTTGTTTGGGGTTTCAGTGGGACCGTCCGATGGTTTTGTCAAGCGTTTCGTCACAGAAATATGAAAGTGTTTTTATGTCTGCTTGCCAGTCCATCTGTCTGCCTGTCGCCCTGTCCTCAAGTTAACTAAAACAAAACAAACAAAAGTGTGTGCGTGCGTGCTTGCGTGGGTGCGTGCATGCGTGCGTGCGTGTGTGTGTGTGTGTGTGTGTGTGTGTGTGTGTGTGCGCGCACGCGCGCGCGTGTGTGTGTGTGGTCTGTATGCAGTTTGACATGGTCCATATGTACTAGTGATTGACTGGTGAAGTTTGAAGGTGCAAGGCAGACCATGCGCAAGGAATTCCATGGTGTTATCTGCAAACGCATAGATAACAAAATGCCCACGACATTCAGCTGTGAGGTATTAGAAGCAAAGGTGATGACATGCTCAAGGGATTGAGTGGTCAGGTATGTTTATGCAAAGCTGACAGCATGTCCAAGGATTGAGTGGTGAGGTATGTAGATGCAAAGCTGACGGCATGTCCAAGGATTGAGTGGTGAGGTATGTAGATGCAAAGCTGGCGATATGCCAAAGAATTGAGTGGTGAGGTATGTAGATGCAAAGCTGACGATATGCCAAAGAATTGAGTGGTGAGGTATGTAGATGCAAAGCTGGCGATATGCCAAAGAATTGAGTGGTGAGGTTTGTAGATGCAAAGCTGACGATATGCCAAAGGATTGAGTGGTGAGGTATGTAAGTGCAAAGCTGGCGACATGCCCAAGGGATTGAGTGGTGAGGCATATTCATGTAAATCTGACGAAATGCACAAGAAATTCAGTGGTGATGCGTGAAATACCAAGGTTGATAAGATGCAGCAGAGATTCAGTCTGAGTCATATAAATGCAAAGGTGACGAAATGCCCAAGGGATTCAATCGTAAGCCATGCACACGCAAAGCCAGCAAAATGCCAACAGATTCAATAGTGAGGTATGTAGTGCAGAACTGTTCAAATGCCAGAGTGATTCAACTGCGAGGTATGTCAGTTCAGAACTTACTTATTGCCAGATGGATGCAATGGCACAGTATGCAGGCGTGAAGATGACAAAATCTCCAAGTAAATAATGATGAGGTATATGAATGCAAAGCTGACAACATACCCCAGTGATTCAATGATGAGGTATATAAGTGTAAAAGATGACATAACGTCCCAAGTAATATAACGGTGAAGCATGTGGTTGCAAAGGAGATGAAATGCCCAAGGGATGCTCAACAGTGAGTTTTGTAAAGCACATAAGTGACAGTTTGTTAAAAAGGATTCAGTAACAAGACAGCAAGTGCAAAGTGAAAGAGATGCTCAGTGGTGAGATATACTGGTACAAAACTGACATGGTCAAAGGATTCAGTGGTGAGGTAGTAAGAGCAATGCTGAGGAGATACTGTTTGGATCCAATGATGAGCTATGTAGGCGCAACGCCAGCAAAATGCCCAGGAAGTCCATTGCAGGTGTGTTGGTGCTAAGCTGACGAAATGCCAAGGAGATGCAATGGTGAAGCAGGAAGATGCAAAGCCAAAGGGTCTCAGTGGTAATGCAGTTACAAAGCTGGCAAAATTCCCAAGGTGTTCACAGGTGAGGTATGTGGATGCAAAGCTGTAGAAATTCCGCAAGGAATTCAGCTGTGAAGGCTGAGGGCATGGCCAAGCGTTTCCATTGTCAAGCGTGAGGATGAAAAGCTGACAACATTATCAAGAGATTTGGAGTGAAGT
>CM065725.1:8976998-8986998 GCA_033310375.1 Conus canariensis | reverse complement strand
CTCCTAAAAAAAAAAAAAAAAAAAAAAAACACTTTCGCTACTGTACTTCCCTTATCAAACTGCACCCAACTAGTCTTATGGCATGTCATGTGAAATTACCCCACTCCCCTTTTTCGCCCGTTAGCAAACTGCGTCACTCGTTTTGAACTTTGATCTCTGATCGATACCATCAAAACCGACAGTAGCTTCCGCTTTGAAACTGATGGAAAAAAAATATGGAAAATATCACACTTTTATTTATTTATGGCTTAGTCCAAAGTCACGAAATGTGAAACACTTTTTCGATGGTTTTCGTTGGTTTCCAAACCATTGGTGTCGGCATTTGTGTTCATAACATCAAAATGACAAGACAATAAACATGCTTTCTTTTTTCAAAGCTGTCAGTCCATACCAGAGCCATGAATCACAATTTCCAGCCCAAAGCGTTCAGTGTGACACCACTTGCTTCAAACTGAATCCGCACACACCACAACTGACACGCGGGTGTGGTCACTGTTCTGTGTCCTCTGTCTCACCAGCACACTATGACCTAGTCCTCTCCGAAAGATGAAGCGGAATTTAACGAGCTTGCAACATTTGTTTTATACACGTGTTCATACAGGGGACCACGACTTAACGTCTTTTCCTTGGGACTGGGAGGGGGGGGATGGAGTCTGTGTAAGAGTTAAATCCGAAGAGAATATCTCTCCTACAGTCTTAATCTGACTATTTCGAAGGGGAATCGAACCCTGGACCTCGGAAGAAGAGTCCGACGCTCTTTAACCACTGGGCCAAGCGGCCCAATCCCAGCAAGCCCCCTCTGGTGTCCATCTCCAGATTCTTGCTGCTTGACTTGTTACTTGATGGCTAGTGAAAACTCCATCCGTTCGCATTTCACAATGATTTCATGCACCATAGTCATCGAGAGAGAACTCACCAGGATTCACCATTTTGCACAGAAGTGGTCTTTACATACGTATGAAGCACATAGAAAAGAACACTTGCACTCACAAATAAATCGTACACGTCATGCTATCATGCCTCAAGAAGCTGTCTGATACGATAATCATGATTACTACGCCACAGTGAAGACTAAATCCATAAAACCGGTTCGGCAGGAAATCAACAAATCAACCCGGCACCAACTCACTAATGAGCGACCCACTTAAAAAAAACAACAACAAAAAAAAACAACAACAAAAAGCTGTGTAGCCGCGCTTTAGTTGATGACAAGCATACTAAAGCGAGCGTTGATTGGCTGTCGGGTGAGCTGGTTGACGGACACCAACGCCCTCTGCACATGGTCTTAAGTGGCCTTATCTCTTACGTCGTTTCCTGTTTCACTTCTGACCCGGCTGCTCCAGTCAAAGGCGTTCAGCCAACTCTTCATTTTCCCTGCGCGATGCTGCGGTGTACCAGATGCAGCGTTCAGCTTGTTCTGCCTATTGTTTTTTCTTCCCAGCAAGTACAATTTATTCGTTTTTATTTTTAGTGTCGTTTCTTAACTTAGCACGTGTTAAATCTGATGGGTATAACAGCTAAATGGTTCTTTAACTCACCTAGTTTAGTGTCGGCGATTTGGGGAAAGAAGAGAAAGAATGATTTACAAAACAACACCACCACACACACACACACACACACACACACACACACACACACACACCACGCACGCACGCACTCTCTCTCTCACACACACACGCACGTACTCTCTCTCACACACACACACACACACACACACACACACACACACACACACACACACACACACACACTTTTCAAGTAAACACACAAAACAAGATGCAAAGTAATGTTTATATCATGCATAGTACGAAATAAAGAAATGGGTTTTCGACAAATAGGCTTACGTCAGACGTCACAACTAGCCTTAAAAATGCACTGAGCTATATTCCCCGCATGGCTTCCGGTAGGTGTCTTCTGTTGGCAGCCATCTTGTGAGGAATGTTGCCAGTGTTTTGTGCATTTTTCGTATGTTAATAATTGTGACGGACCGTTTTTCATCCGGTCACAAAGTTTCATGTGCGACCGTGCTTACCGGAAGGTAGTTGTCCGGAAGCCGGTTGCAAAAGTTAGCTGACTGCTACTCACCGGCGCATTGCTATAAGCCGGGTGAGTTGCACCGGTTAGGCAGTCTCTGCAGTGATTCCGGCAATACAAGTCACAGAAGGCCGAAGAGGGACTCAGCCGTTTGCAAGTAGCAGTCAGGTATTTATCATTGAATGTTTATTTATTAACAAACTAAAACTGTATTCCCGTTTAGGAGCGACTGAAACTTCCTCAGCGCTCTTGTGAAGGTTTTATTTTAAAAAAAGAAAGTATTGTTGTTCTGTTATCCTATGACTTGATAGGGTAACAAAACGAAATTGTTTCGGAAAATGTGAATAAATGAAGTGAGTGTTATAAGAAGTGGTCTTCAGAAAAAAGAAAAAAGATTTTGTTTATTTTGTAACTTAACTGGCTATGAGCATCATGATGAAGAAAAAGTGTCTATTCTAATATGGTTTGCAAGAAGATGGAGAGTTTTGACGCTATGGATAATAAGCTCCCAGAGTGAGCGACATAGACTTTTGTTTTTCATTCTGATGTGTGATGTGTTTACATGGGTATCAATATATGTGTTGTTAAAACAAAAGTGTGGTGGAAATCTTTCCCTTGCATATGAAGCTGTTGAACTGAAGTGAAGTGAGCATTCTTGTGTTACAAGAAAAGAAATGAACATTTCTTCAATTGACGAAAGACATGGTGATTATATGAAACGAAATGAACATTCTTATGTTACAAGAAAAGAAATGAACATTTTGTGAATTAACAAAAGACATTTATAGTTTGAAAAAATAATCATCAATTAATCTGTGTGTAATGAATTGTATTCATGGTTTATTGAAGAGGATCCCGATGGAAATCCTTTTCCCTAATTTGGAAAACTAGATTATGAAAGGTTTATGTGGAAATCCTTTCCCCAATTTGGAAAACTAGAGTCTGAAAGGTTTATATGGAAATCCTTTTCTGTGCAATGTTATGATTCTGGAAAAGGGAATGTTGTAGTGTAATGATTCCGGAAAAGGGAATGTTGTAATGTTATGATTCCGGAAAAAAAAATATTGTAATGATGAACAAATATGCTGATGTATGGCTCAAGTTTTAGTGAAATATGATGTGGCTAATGAATACGAAGATAGTTGTGATTGCAATGAATAGTGGCCATGATAATCAAGGTAGTTAATCAGTTGCCCCCAGGTTGATAGTGTTCCCTGGACTGACGGGGACTGGCTGCTACCGGGCTAGGGCCGGGGCCATAGCTGTGTTGACGCCCCGTTCTCCACCTGTTTGTTGATGGTGTTGAGAGGCCGGCCTGAGCGCCGACAATTGCTCTACCTGCCACTGCGCCCGTGACCGACCACTGTTGGGCCAGTGGGTTGGAGACGTCGCTGCTGGTAAGCCAGGACGTCGCCCCTTCTTTTGTGCCAGCGACCTGCGTCCGAGGCCGTCGCTGTATGTGTGGTGTGTGTGCCACAGCTCTTAGTATTGAGCCACAGGTGGTGTGTGTGCCACAGCTCTTGGTTGGTGTTGAGCCACAACTCTTAGGTGTTTGAGCCACAGCTCGTAGTTGAGACTGTCACCGTGTTGCTGACAGAGACGCCACGAACGTGTTAGTTTTTCTCTTCCTTCTTTCTTCATTGTGAGCCACAGAAACTCTGTTGTCAGACTTGACTCGTCGCTGCCGCCGTCGTCATCGTTGGACCCGGCAGTTTTGATAACTATAATTGTATTGACTTGTTGTGTGTGTACACCTGATGGTGGGTGTACCAACCTACGTTTAATTGTGTTTATTTTGTGTGTTTTGCTTGATGGCTCGGGCGGCATAAAAAAAAGAAGTGTTATTTTGTTGCCTGGCTGTCCATGTTCGGATGAGTGGGTGTGTGTATGTGAATAAGAAAAAGTCGTGCATGCATCCATAATTCTGAGTGAGTCAGACTTCCACACACACGCACTTCCATCCGTAACAATAATTCTGGATCTGGATCTGGATCTCCGCCTTTAGTTGTCGGTTGTTGAATGAGACGTTGTTTTTTCTTTGTGAGAGATGGTGAGATTTTGCTTTCACATACGGGACTGGTGATTTTGTCTGTTTTTAGCTGCCTGTATTTCAGTTGGATACTCTGTCAGTTGCAAGGTATGTGTGTTTCTGCCTCCACCTATAAAGATATAAGATGAGTAACTCTGTAAGGTTTTGTTCAATGAACTGCCGAGACCTAGCGGATCAAAAAAAGAGGGATGCGTTTCATTATTTAAGAGAAAAAGCGTTCTCGGTGTATCTTGGTATGGATGACACGTTACATATAGCATGCACCCTGCGTGAGAAATGGAAAGAATGAAGGAAGTAAGGAAAATGAGTGATCGATATTGAACGATACTGACTGGATGACACGGGAAATGACTGAATGAAGCGCCAGCTGGCAGCTCTTCAGTCGGCACTACCCAGGTAGGCAGCCCGTTGTGTAAACGAGTGTTGATTGTAAAGCGCTTAGAGCTTGGTCTCTAGCCGAGAATAGGCGCTATATAAGTATTCATTATTATTATTATTATTATTATTATCTTTTACAGGATACCCATTTTGACCCCAAGCTTGAAATGTGTATCAGAGCAGAATGGGGTTATGAAGCATATTTTGCATCATATATGTCTAATTCAAGAAGTGTTGCGATTCTCTTTAACAATAATTTTGAATTTTGTGTAAAGATTTACAAAGATACAAGTGGAAACTACATTTTTGCTGTCGTATCCATTTTGGATAATATGATGTTGATCATTAACTTGTATGGACCAAATTATGATAATCCTGATTTTGTTGTTGTTGAATTAGATCATATTAAGGATGTTGGTGTTGAAAATGTTATAATTGGAGGGGACTGGAACCTGGTACAAGATTTTTCAATGGATTATTTTAATTATAAGCATTATAACAATGTTAAAGCACAACAGCAAGTTGAAGACATGATGCTTAATCTAGATCTTACAGATATATGGAGAATGTTGAATCCTGAATTGAAAAGATACACATGGCACAGATCCTCCCGTCTGCAGCAAAGTAGACTTGATTTTTTTCTAGTGTCAGACTGTGTCCACCTTTGTCACGTATGCAGATATTAAGGCAGGATACAGGACAGATCATTCAATGATTACTCTGACTTTAACCTTTGCTAAAGAAACTAAACGATACCCCTTCGGGAAATTTAATTGTTCCTTGTTGAAGGACAAACAGTACATTAATGAAATTAACGAGGAAATTAAAACTGTAATAGAAGAGTATGCAGTACTGCCCTATTTAAGGGAGCAACTACCATTTATTGAGCGTTCACAAATTCAGATCAACTGTTTTTAGATGTTTTACTGATGAATATAAGAATAAAACTATAGCATTCGCAACTGAAAAGAAACGCGGAAGTAATGAAAAGCAGAAGCGTTTACAAGTGAATATTGAAAAGTTAGAGAAGGAACAGTTGACTGATGAAGAAAGACATGAGTTAGAGCAGGACAAAGAGGAACTAGTCAGACTTAGGGAAGCTAAAATGCAGGGGGTTTTGATTCGATCGCGAGTGCGTTGGATAGCAGAAGGGGAAAAGGTGAATCAGTATTTTTGCTTGCTGGAAAAAAGAAATTTCTTAAACAAAAATATGACAAAGTTAACATTGGATGAAGGTTTAGAAATATTTGATGATGAAAGGATCCAACAAGAAGTGAAGAAATGTTATGAAAAATTGTACCGGCCAAAGGAAGTTGAGGAGTGCGAAATAGCTGAAATGGTTAACTTACCTCATGTCTTAACAGACCAAGAAAAGGTACAATTAGAAGGAGAAATTTCTATAGATGAGGCTGGCTATGCACTTAAACAGATGAAAAACAATAAAAGCCCTGGATCAGACGGATTTACTGTTGAGTTTTTCAAAAATTTTTTGGCCATCACTTGGAATATTCGTTGTCCGATCCTTAAATGAAGGTTTTCAACTAGGTGAGCTGTCCACCACACAAAAAGAAGGAATTATAGTTTGTATTCCTAAAGGTGATAAATCTCGAGATGTCATCAAAAACTGGAGGCCAATTACTCTTTTAAACGTTGTTTATAAGATAGGGTCAGCATGTGTTGTGAATAGACTAAAAATGGTTCTTCCAGGCTTGATTAATGAAGACCAAACAGGATTTATGGCCAACAGATATATCGGAGATAATATTAGATCAATCTATGACTTGATTAACTACTTGCAAACACACCAGCTGCCTGGTTTGCTTTTATGCTTAGATTTCGAAAAAGCCCTCGATTCACTTGACTGGGGATTTATGAATAAAGTACTTGTAGAATTCGGATTTGGACCAGATATACGTAAATGGATAAGTACTTTTTATAATAATAAGTCAACTGTTCTTGTAAATGGACAGGCATCCAATTGGTTTCCTGTAGGTCGTGGATGCAGGCAGGGTGACCCAGTTTCAGCCTACATATTTATTTTGTGCGTGGAAATCCTTGCCATTATGTTGAGAGATAATAGAACTATAAAAGGGATCCAAATTAATAATACAGAACACAAAATTTCACAATATGTGGACGATGCAGAAATCATGCTTGAAGGTGACAAAGTGTCTTTTGAGGAAACTCTAATAACAGTTGATAGGTTTGGGAGAAAATCAGGTTTGATATTAAACACAGAAAAAACAAGTGCTATATGGCTTGGCAGTAGGAAAAACTCGAACATTCGCTATATGCAACACTTACGTATACAGTGGAATCTCACCACAATTTAAAATTCTGGGTATTTTGTTTACCAACGATCTTGCTGATTGTTCAGAAATAAACATACAGGCTAGATTTCTTGAAATAAGAATGCTATATAAGGTATGGTTAAAGAGACAGATTACTCCACTTGGCAGGGTGGCTGCTTTAAAGTCTTTAATCTTGTCCAAACTAATTCATCTCTGGATTCTACTCCCAAATCCTCCCGATGATGTAATTAATGCTATTCAAAACTCAGTATTTCGATTTGTTTGGAATAGAAAAAGGGATCGTATAAATAGAAAAACTGTGACTAAAAACATAATTAATGGAGGACTTGGTGTACCAAGAAGAAAAGAATATATATTTGCATTAAAGCTTGCATGGATTAGAAAAATAATATCATCTCATAAGTGGAAAAGTATTACTTTGGCAAGTTGTCCAAGAATAGATCATCTAGAAAAAATTGGTTGTAGTCTTCCTCTAGGCCAATTATCCCAAAATAAATTTGGGGCTGATGTATTTAAGGCATATAAGGAATTTAGCCGAAGGATTCTACCTTGCATTTCCGAAGAAATGGCTTCCGAAAATATATTCTATAATGAAAATATTAAGATAAACAAAAAACCATTTTTTTAATCAAAGTCTGTTCGACAAAAATATACATACAATTGGACACATTACAAAAGAAGATGGTACGCTTTTGGCATGTAGAGAGTTCAATAACATATGGATTTTGCATTGACTTTATCTCGTATACTGGATTATTAAGAGAAGTAAGCGCATATATTCGGAAAACTGCAGTAACAATGACAAATAACAAGAATGAAGAAAGGTCTAAATTATGGAAACGTATCTGTTCAGTCAGCAGAGGGGCTCGTGTTTATTATGATGCCCTTCTGTGTGACAACATAAACCCTGCTTATTGCAATAAGTGGCATGAAAAACTTGAACAGCAATTGGAATGGGATGTCATTTTTAAAAAGGTGCAAAAATAAAAGAAATAAAACTTAAATGGTTTCAGATAAGAATTCTACACCCTATACTGGGTACAAATATTGTGCTGTGAGAAATTGAGAATTGAACCGAATGATCATTGTACATTTTGTAATACAGAAAGAGAAAACATTGAGCATCTATTTTGGTCGTGTGAGCATGCGGCACATTTTTGGCAACAACTTCAAACAATAATAAAAGGAAAATGTCAGCATGCGGATTCTTTAAATTTGTCTGTTGAACTGGTATTATTTGGGCATTCAAATAATTTTAGTAGTGATGAACCCTTTGACTTTATTTTACTTCTAGCCAAATATTTCATCTATAAATGCAAATGTGAGGAAAAAACTTCCAATTGTAATAAACTTTCTACACTATTTAAAGACAAGATATAATCTTGAACAGCAAGTTGCAAAAAGCGTAAAGTCCATTCAAAAACTGCACGAAAAATAGCAGTTATACCAATCTTTGATAGAAGTGTAATTTTTGGACTTGATGTGCATGTTGAGGGACAAGTCTGTCTCCGTATCACTTATTATGCATGTACGTATGGATCCCCTTATGGCTTTGTCGGTGTCTTACCCCCCCCCCCCCCCCCCCCCCTCCTCTCTCTTCTTTTGTTTCTGTTTTTGCTTTGTTTTTGGTTGTCTATTTGTATTTAATAATTGAAAAACCCTGCCTTGCAAATAAGCTAACACATGATACAGAAACTGTTTATGGTACTTGATTGAAATGTAAGCGTTTGGTTGTTGAAACATAAATGGTGGTGAATTATATGTTGATGTGAATTGAAACGCTATAAATTTATGTAAAATGTTTTGTCTTGGCAAGGAGAAAAATAAAGTTGAAAAAAAAAAAAAGGGTTTTCGACAAATAAGCTTACGTCAGACGTCACAACTAGCCTTAAAAATGCACTGAGCTATATTCCCCGCATGGCTTCCGGTAGGTGTCTTCTGTTGGCAGCCATCTTGTGGGGAATGTTGCCAGTGTTCTGTGCATTTTTCGTATGTTAATAATTCTGGATCTGGATCTGGATCTCCGCCTTTAGTTGTCGGTTGGCGGCTAGTTGTAGGAGCCAATGATGACTGTGATACAACTGGTTGCGCAGCGCAAGACCTTAAAAGATTAAAAACAGGGGGGGGGGGGGGAGGGGGGAGGGGGGGGGGATGGCGGGTTAATGGTGGAAAACGGCCGCCTCAACGCTGCCTAGTGCGGTGGAGAAGGCACTGGCATTCTGCTGCTGGACGGTGGTGTTGTCCAAGAGGTTCCACTCTAGGGGGGTTCTAATGAAAAAGGAGCCTCTATATTGTTCTGTTGCAGTGGGTTGTATGACGAAGGCTCTATTGTTGTTGTAGGTCTGCCTTCGTAGGGGGTTTTGGCTTATACAGTCTGTGAATGTGATTGGCTTGATTCTCCACCTGGTTTGATCTGCTGGGGTGAGGAAGGTTTTGGCTGGTATGGCAGGGACCAGGTCGCCGGCAATCTTGTACAGCATGGTGAGTCGAAGCTGTCTTCGGCGGTCCTCCAGAGGTGGTAGTTGGAGGTACTGGAGCATCTTGGTGACGCAGCCTGGATCCCTGTCTCTGTAGTTGTTACAAATAAAGCGGGCGGCTAGTCGTTGGACCTTTTCAAGTCGATCGATGTCCTGCTTTGTGTATGGATCCCATGCCACAGCGCCGCACTCAAGGGTGGACCTGACGAGTGCAATGTAGGCAAGGCGGCGACATTCCTGTGGGCAATTACGGAGATTTCGACGTAGGAAGCCCAAGGTTGATCCAGCCCTCTTGCACAGCCCCACGACATGGGCAGTCCATTTCAGGTCAGAAGAAATCTGTATGCCCAGGTAAGGGTTTTGGTGGACTTGCTTTAAGATTGTGTCGTTCAGGCGCTTTGAATTTGAATTTTACCATCGTATAACAGCAAGTTCGTGCGACGAATGTCTGGATATTTTTGTTAAGAATTTTTACCAACAAAAAAATATCGCACGCATTTTCGAGGTGTCTGATATGGTTAATCTCAAAGTAGTGGGTTTTCTTCTTCAGACGTCATAACTAGCACACATTAATAATGCGCCACATAATGTTTCACGATCGGATGGCTGTCAGTTGGCGCCTCCTCGTGGCCGCCATCTTGTGTGTGTGTGTGTGTGTGTGTGTGTGTGTGTGTGTGTGTGTGGGAGGGGGGGGGGGGATTTCTGGTGCATTTCTTTTTTTATGTAATAACTTGACTTCAGTGTATAAA
>CM065725.1:8914498-8971998 GCA_033310375.1 Conus canariensis | reverse complement strand
AAGTTGTGGAAAGAAAAAAGAATACCAGCTTCGTGGACACGAAAGCACCTGCACAGAGTCTAGAGTGAAATACTTTTATCCTTAGGGTGTTTACCTGAAACCATCCACACACTTGTAGAGTTTCTGTAAGAAAGCGACCTAGACACCACATACACCTACCTGTAAAGAGCCATCCATGATTTTGAGGCTTATTTCGACAATAACGACGTCCCCTAACCCAAACCTGCTGATGCTAAGACGACCAACATGGTTAGACACGTTCCTACGTGGGTCAGTGTCTGTTCCAGTGTCTGTTCCCTTCCTCTCAAGATCACGTTTGCTTCGTCACATCCGGAAATTCTCAGCATCTCATCCACAGGAAATTAGAATACCTGGAGTCTGTTTCCGACCATTTCTTCCGTCTGCTAAGGGAAGAGTTTAATGATGTCTACGCCCATCTTGATGGCATGGAAGAACAAGACAAAGGAGAAGGCCTCAAATCACTTACTCCCAAACGACTTAGAGACATCCTGGATTCTTATCTTCACGAACTTGCCGTGGTCGGATTCAATAACTCCAACTATGATTTGAACGTCGTAAAACCTTCTAGTGGGTGGTCATTCACCAGCAAGAAGAACAAGAAGAAGAAGAAGAAGAAGAAGAAGAAGAAGAAGAAATTTCATTCAAATTCCTCACGCGTGCGCTCCCGCGCGCGCGCGCGTTTGTGTGTGTGTGTGTGTGTGTGTGTGTGTGTGTGTGTGTGTGTGTGTGTGTGTGTGTGTGTGTGTGCGCGTGCGTGCGTGCGTGTGTGTGTGTGTGGTGTGTGTGTGTGTGTGTGTGTGTGTGTAGGCCTATACTTGCTCGCATGAACAAGTATGTGTATTAGTGAACATTTCTGGAATACCTATGGATGTGAGTGACAGTTCTGATATTCATTGTAATATTATTATTATATTCCTTTCAGGTGTAAGACATTTACTCTATGTTGGAGCAAGCCGTATATGAAAGATTTTCTTTGTAGCCTTCTGTGCTATTAAGAGATGTATATAGCTTTGTGGATTCTGAGACATGAATTATTTGTGCTAACATCTACTCCTCCTTTTTTTGCTTTACATAGCCTCTAGTTGATAAATTTAACCATGATTTTTATATTTTAAGTGTGTATTTCATTTTATGCTTGTCTTTGTTACTATCGGTATAATTGGCAACTAATACTGTTCTTGTACTTACTATAGGTAAAGGTATTGCTGTTAAAAAAATACTTTCTCATATTTTCATATCAAAAGGGGCTGGGTGCTAATCGTGTCACATTTTAATACAAAGAAAGGATAAGAATTTTCTGCACCGTTGTTAAATGTATACAGACGTTCCATCCGAACTAAAGTTTTCATTGATGCCCCCCCCCCCCCCCCCCCTCCCTCCCATTCTTGGCTGGCAGGACATTTAGATACTTCATCTTGGTTGTCATTCACGTTTTTACAGAGTCCTTTGCTGCTCAGGTGGTCCTTCATAACCCGAAGCAGCAGTGTGTCTTTGAACAAAGACCTACAGTCCCGTCTCTGTCGTACTCCACTTTAAAGAGATCCGGAGTTCTTTTGTCAAAGTTTTGTCGCTGGACGCATCAAGGATGGGGGAATCCATGCATATCCGCTAGTCAGATCTGCACAAAATCTGGATGGGCATCACGTGTTTGTGCAGGAACCATTTTTTTTCCACTCTTTGTAAAATTGTTCACGAAATTCTGGTCGGAGGACATCTTCAAAAGACTCCCCAGACTGGGCCATATCCAGAGAATCTGTATCAGTCTAACAGAGCTGGTAGTCGTCACTGGAGGTGAACTTGTCTATGTAGTCAAAATGGAATTGCAGCAGTTTTAACTTTGCTTACTGGTACACGAAAAATCTTGTTTGATTGGATAAATTCCATAGAAGCTTGCATTTGGCTATCTCCAGTTCATTGAGATCTTTTTTTGTGAGCGGCATCATTTTTTCATTACAAAGGTTCAGCGCGCACGCGCGCGAGCGTGTGTGTGTGTGTGTGTGTGTGTGTGTGTGTGTGTGTGTGTGTGTGTGTGTGTGTGTGTGTGATCCAAGTAAAAGACGTCTGCATGATAGGCTACATTGGTCGTGGTCTTACCACACGCGCTGTTATCAAGCATGTTCATTGAATCCTGATCACCTTGAAGATAAAAGGTTGATGTAGTCTCTCCAAACGGTTTGAAAGAGGCTTAGGGTTTGTACTTCATAACGTTGTTGGGATCAGTGACCTTAAGTGCATGTTGTAGATACCATTGGAGCAGTGGAGGGGTCAGAAGGATTCCTTTACCAGAATAGCTGCCGATCAAGGGTGTTCTGGCTTGATTTAAAAGATGCAATTCCTGGGCATACTTGAACACGAGAGGCCTTTTAGGGAGAGTGTCTTTTAGGAACAGTTCAGCGTTTATGAAGATGGGTAGCATCTCTTCACAGTGGCGCTGGAGATAAGTGGGGACCTCCAGATCGCGCTCGACCAACCCAAAGAATTGTCCGCTTTGTACGGCTCGGACGATGCTCGTAGTAGTGATATTTTGATTGTTGAAGGGATTGATGTAGGGTGTGAACCTTCAGGACAGAAAGCATTCTAAATTGTTGTTGTTGTTTCCATTTAGATTCCCATATTTCGACTATTCGGACCTTTACCCTGATCTCCCTCCTATTTTCTTTAATTCAGTCATACTCTTGCCATTGGCTGGGTTCAAGGTGACTTTTGGGTCAGATGACCGTCATGGCCTTGGAACAGACACCCGTGAAACTGGTTCACAGTCTGAGCTGTGGCATCCCATCCGTCCACACGAATATGACGTTGTCCCAGAGCGTGGTCTTAGTTGTTATAGTTGTGTTGAAGATACATGCCTTTGTTATGCACAATCCACTCCAACCATTCTCTGGCCATTTTCCCTTACTTATCAATCTGCTAACCTTGGGTTTTTTTTTTCTTTTCGTATCGGATGTTCAGCGAGCATATTGCATCAAAGCCCACAGGTACAAGGCACTGGCATCACATCCTATCAGACAAGAGACTAATTTTCCATCTGGTTGCTAAAGATTGGTCAGACACTTTTCGTGATAGTGATGAAAGGTGATGGAAGGGACCCCAATTATTTTCTTTGGAAGGACTTGATACACATACTTGTTTTTCGTGGTTTAAAGAGAAGAAGACGTCTTTGGGTAGCGTTTTGAACAAGCAGTTAACGCCAATCCAGGGACTCAGATTCTGTCTTGGAGCATATCCAAGCCGAGCTGGCGATAGAACATTGATGTTTGTCCAGAGGTTCTAAGAAGGGGATGACGTCTTTATTGTTGTACCAGATGAGGATGTCTTTCATCGTGGTCATCCTTTCTTCCTCCCAAACGCATTGACAGTAATCCACATCGCTTAGAGTGTTTTTTTTTTTTATATTTATTTATTTTTTTTAGCGAATTGAAAAACGTCTCATTGGGAGGGAGATGTTGAAAAGTTAGTTTGCCCATTTCGATGACGAATTCGTAAGGGAATTTGTTTTGTTTTGTTTTTGTTTTACATGAAATGCATTTTCTGCAGGAAGATTCTGGAGCGGTGTAATTTCAGATATCCAAAACCATGAGTTCTTGGGTGCTGATGTTTTTGTAATTATTACGGTGTGTGTGTGTGTGTGTGTGTGTGTGTGTGTGTGTGTGTGTGTGTGTGTGGTGCGCGCGCGCGCGCGCGCGCGCGCGCGCACGCGCAAAGTAACGTATGATGAACATTCCATGATAAAATGAAATTCATCACCTACTGCAGACATGTCACATTTATTACATATCCTTTCTACTTTTGGAATAGCAAATCGACGATCTACTTCAATTGGCAATTTATGATTAGAACATCTGGATTCGATAAGAGGGTAAATATAAACATCTGGTAAGCTAGAAAAAAAACTTCTCCTCTTTAAAATCAGATTTTGTAAAATTTGTAGAAAAAACGTTTTCTGCTAGTTTCAATGTTATGTTGCCACGCTTGACTTCTCTTTAAAATCAGATTTGTAAAATTTGTAGAAAAAACGTTTACTGCTAGTTTCAATGTTATATTGCCACGCTTGACGAAAAGAGCATTGCAAACTATTTTTGACATTCTTACATAATGTTTTGACGTCTGTAAAAGATTGATTGCTCCAAACACAGTCAAAACCAGATTGTACAAGTATGTTTTTAATGCATGTTAACCAGGGAGGCACAGTTACTGCGCTATTGTGCAAATGTAACATGAAAGAATAGAACCTAACCGACATTTTCTCAACAGGAGATTGAACCAAACTAACCCAAAATCGATTCATTCGGACAAAGACTGTAATTGATAAAGGGTAACGTCTTGTTTCACCATAAATCATGTTTGTTATTGTACTTCTTTTTAAGCGAAATATATATATTTTAAAAATTTTAGCTGAAATCTATCAATGGTATTTAAATTTTCATAACCCCATATTTCACAACCATGTAATAATAATGGAACAATCATTTTATCAAATAAATCTAAAATAACATTAATAGGTAAATCCTTTGTTCTTGCCTTTTGTATCAATTTAAACATGGCTATTGACACCTTATCAAAAGTGTTTTTCTTACATTTAGCAAAAGAACCCATTCGATTAAAATCTACCCCTAAATATTTGAAGCTGGTGACAACATCAACCTTTTCATTTCCATAATGAAATGTGTCCTGTTTATTCACCGTTGCACTGTTAAATATCATTATTACACACACACACACACACACACACACACACACACACACACACACACACACACACACACACACACACATTCCTTTCTTTCTTTCCGTGTCACTGTCCACTTATTGGCAGTTTTGACTTTTGTTCTTCTTCCTCTTGATGTAATGCCCACAATCATCAAGTTGATTATTTTGGCATACTAAAAACTGGGTCTGCGCAGCGGGAGGGAGGATTGGAGGGTGGGGAGGGGGAGGGGGGTCTAATGGGGGAGGGGGTGGGGAGGGGGGAGGGGTGATCAGTGAACTCTTGACACAAAAGTGTCAAGAGTGGTGGCTCCAGCCACCTCGTCCGGCAGATTGTTCCAGTCCCTGATGGTGTTGGGGAGGAAGGCGGCCTGACGATAGTCGGTGCGGCACTGCAGCTGGCGGAGTTGGTGTTGATTACCCCTACGCTGTCTGACAGGGGCAGGTTGGATCTTGGCTTTGTCGAAGTGGACTTGGTCATTGAGTATTTTATACAGCATGGCCAGTCTGCTGGATCTTCGACGCTGCTGGAGTGAAGGCCACTGGAGTCGGTCAAGCATGGCGGTGACACTCGATCTGTTGTGGTATCTATTAACCACAAAGCGGGCTGCTCGTCGCTGAACCGCTTCCAGCTGTTTTACATGTGTGTCAGAGGAGGGGTCCCAAACTGTGCAGGCATACTCTAAAATGGGGCGGACATAGCTTTTGTACGCTGTCTCTTTCAGGTTGATGGCGCTGATCCTCAAGTTGCGCCGCAAGAAGCCTAGGGTCTTATTGGCTTTGGCACAAATGATGTCAATGTGCTTGTCCCATGACAGATTGTTTTGAATGGTCACCCCGAGGTATTTGGCCGACGTCACTGTCTGGAGTGTCTGTCCATGCAGTTGGTACGTGCTGGTGAAGGGCTGTCTCTTATGGGTCACTGGGAGTTGGTATACTTGTCTGGATAGAATGACATCTCCCAGCTTCTCTCCCAAAGTTCTAGCCGATGCAGATCTTCATGCAGTCGGTTGGTGTCGTGCTCTGATGTCCTGAACCTGTACACAGCGGTGTCGTCGGCGAAGAGTCTGGTTCGCGCAGTGAGTTGCTCTGGGAGGTCGTTGATGTATACTAAAAACAACGACGGTCTGGGAGGTCGTTGATGTATACTAAGAACAACGACGGTCCGAGGACCGAGCCCTGTGGAACTCCTGCAGAACGCTGCAGAACTCTGATGTGCTGCCCTCGACTACCACCGCTTGACACCGGCCGGAGAGGAAGTTAATTGTGCTCGGAGAAAAAAAAAGAAGTGTTTATTGAATAAGCAAATATATAAGATTCTCTGGTGAGTGAGAAAAAAGTCATGCTTTCGGGAATTGTAGGCCTACTACATGACCCAACAATGTGAGATTTAATTGTGTACTCAAATCGTCGTTCGTTTTTATTCTCAAACAGCTCAAAGTAGACATGCGCTAAAGTTAGCGCCTAACTTTTCTTTTCACAAACTGCCCTCGGTGCGTACTTGGAGACAGCTTTCGTGCAAACGTCGTGTGCCCTGCTGTGTGTTTTATGACGAATGAACATACCCAGCAAGAGAAGGTATATAATATGATATGCTTAGAAGTATTTTTACATGCATGATCGCTTATTTTATTCTGAGCATGCTCAGTTTTGGAGAATTCGTGCGAAAGAAAGTGACAAGGTAATTTGCGAGTTAATGATGAGTATGACTTGAATTTAATAACATTGCATGGCATGATAGTTGATTTTATCTTGGCCCAGGTGCAAATGTACAACTGTCAGGACAGCAGTTGGTAACAGACGTGTCATTATGTCAGCAAATGAACATGCACAGTACTTTTCACTTTTCATGCCCAAGCAAACAGGCGCACAGCCACAAACACAAAAGATATATGTTTGCTGATCATTTTTGGGGTGAAGCTGGCTGCGTTTTTTTTGTGTTTTTTTTTTTTGCATAATCTGTATCTCCCGCACATAAGTGGAAGCAGGAGGGTAAGTCACACGAGTTGACGACCACTTGAGTGTGATTGAAGGACGTTGTGAGTGCTTTTCCTTTCTTTTTTCTTTTGCTTTTGAGTTGGCCCCCCCCCCCCAACCCCCCCACCTTGCCAATTTTCCAAAAGCTGATGACAAAGAGTTTGATACTTGTCAAGATTTTTCCACTTCATGCGGTTTTGTTAGAAGAAAAGTTGGTATAATGCTGATTCTTCTTTGATGGTGGATGCTGTTTGGTCTTTGATGGTGGAATCAGTGACTATGATTTCATACCCTTCACCCCTACCCCCCTCCCCCCCACCCCCGGTCCGAATGTTTTCCAAATGCTGATGGCAGAGAGCTTGGTAATTGATTTTTTCATTGTATATTCCAGGGCATCTGGGAGTCATGACCTGGATGCAGCCCGGCCCCCAGAGAGTGTAAGGAGTTCAGGGCTGAAACACTTGTCTGAGGGGGGTTTCTTATCTGAAGACCTTCTGCTGTCAAGCTGTCCCTAGAGTTTCTTCCTACTTTATCAGAAAAAAAGGTGGGACAATGCTGATTGTTCTTTGATGGTCGAATCAGTAACTTTGTTTTATGGAAAAGCTATAGAACTATCCTGTTGTGGACAGAGTATATGAACAGGGAAAGAAAACACTGGTTGCTGCTTCACCCGCCCTTCATCTAAATATTGGAAGGAAAGAAGCCAATTGGCTGGGGATTGAGTTGGGAGTGCGTTAGGGGTGGGAGGTTGTTGGAAATGATAAGATCAAACATTTTAACAAAGTTTAAAATTACTGATGCACCCAAAGTACCATGTGTGGCGAGATAATACAGAGGGGCACACAAATACAAACATACATGTGCACACGTGCGCACATATACACAGACAAACACACACACACACACACACACACACACACACACACACACACACACACACACACACACACGCACAGGTTCAAATTTCCCATCCAGCTGCACACTATTGCTTAGTTCAACACCACCTATAAAACTGTTTCTGTATGTTGAATGCAGTGTATGCATTTCAGATCTCTTGTGAATGAACTGACAAGCATTGCTTTGGAGTCATTTTCAAACATTTTTATTGCTGACTTTACCTAAGTCTTGGAGTTGTCGAGATAAGCTGCAGGAGTGAGGCCTACCCACTGTTTGTAGGTTTCCAGGCAACCTGGGGGACCACCCGATCTTACATACCTTCTTCCATGCCCCCCCCCCCCCCCCTTCTCATTTGTGTATGATTGCATGCAGTCACTCAGTATGAATAAGAGAAGCCTAATGAACAGAATCTTTGAAAACAGTTCTTTGCGTTGTAACTCAAGCAGTTTTAATGCTACTATCATGAAATTTCTTTACTTTGTCAACAAAGCATCATATATGATGTACACTAAAAACATTTTGTGGACATAAGCAAGTAAGTAAACAAGCTGTATCAGCATGTCATGAGTATGAGCACGCCCATACTCAAAGAACAGACTGCAAGCACTGTACGTCATGGATGTGGGATCTCTCATGCTTCTTTTAAAGAGACAGGGTCTCTCCAGTGTGTGTGCCAAATATGACAGATAAAAGTCTCAGTATGTCAAAAGAACACACCATGCATGCCTACATCATGGTTATGCGACCACCATGATTGTTTTGTGTGTGTGTATGTGTGTGTGTGTGTGTGTGGGTGCTACATGTGAAAGGAATGGCATAGTTGTCTCTGGTATTTTGGATAGAAAGTCATTCTTTTATCACAAATTGGTACCAGACCTCCAACCTCTTTTGCATCACCTTGTCTGTGGTGACATTCACTCTTCAAATATGCGGCGTTTTACAAGTTCTTTTGTACATCATTATCTTTAATATAAGTTACTTAAGAAAATAAGATTAACTGCATAAAGATGAAGGAATCGATTTGTGTACAATACATTTGATTTTCCATATGGATAGAAAGGGTTTGAGAACAGTTGCTCTAATTTCATTATTTTTAGGTTGGAAAAGCATATCTTGTTGACAGAAAAAAAAAAGGCATCTTGAAATCCTGATGTTAGATAGACGATGTTTTCGATCCCGGTGAGTTTGGAACAAAGATAACCTGAACATCTGACCCAGGCAAGCCTGCATTTTCTGATTTTGCCGAGATCTGGGCCACAGGAAATTGTGCCAGTTGATTGTATCTGAACTGTGCTCAGCAGTTTGTGTGTGAGTGTGTGTGTGAGTGTGTGTGTGTGTGTGTGTGTGTGTGTGTGTGTGTGTGTGTGAGTTGTGTGTGTGTGTGAGTGTGTGTGTGTGTGTGAGTGTGTGTGTGTGTATGTGTGTGTGTGTGTGTATGTGTGTGTGTGTGTGTGTGTGTGTGTGTGTGTAGTGTTGTGTGTGTGTTGTGTGGTGTGTGTGTGTGTGTGTGTGTGTGTGTGTGTGTGGTGTGTGTGGTGTGTGTGTGTGTGTGTGGTGTGTGTGTGTGTGTGTGTGAGTGTGTGTGTGTGTGTGTGTGTGTGTGTGTGTGAGTGTGAGTGTGTGTGTGTGTGTGTGTGTGTGTGGAGTGGTGTGTGTGTGTGTGAGTGTGTGTGAGTGTGAGTGAGTGTGAGTGTGTGTGAGTGTGTGTGAGTGTGGTGTAGTGTGTGTGAGTGTGGTGAGTGAGTGTGTGTGAGTGTGATGGTGTGTGTGTGTGTGTGTGTGTGTGAGTGAGTGTGTGTGAGTGTGAGTGGTGTGTGTGTGTGTGTGTGTGTGTGTGTGTGGTGAGTGTGTGTGTGTGGTGAGTGAGTGTGTGTGTGTGTGTGTGTGTGTGGTGTGTGTGTGTGTGTGTGTGTGTGTGTGGTGTGTGTGTGTGTGTGTGTGTGTGTGTGTGTGTGTGTGTGTGTGAGTGTGTGTGATGTGTGGTGTGGTGTGGTGTGTGTGTGTGTGTGTGTGTGTAGTGTATGTGTGAGTGTGTGTGTGTATGTGTGAGTGTGTGTGTGTGTGTGTGTAGTGTAGTGTGTGTGTGGTGTGTGTTGATGTGTATGTGTGTGTAGTGTGTGTGGGTGTGTGTGGTGTATGTGTGTGTATGTGTGTGTGTGTGTGTGATGTGTGAGTGTGTGGGGTGTGAGTGTGGTGTGTGTGTGTGTGTGTGTTTTCATGCACACCGGCACTCATGCATTCAGTTTTGAAAAAAAAAGATTGGGGGGAGGGGACAGGGGGAGGGGGATGAGGGAGAGGAAGTGTGTCTGTAATGAGTCATTTGTTTATGTAGTTCTAGTCATGTTGTGCTATAAAGGGGGCTTTCCTTTGTGCGCATATTGTTACATATTGAAAATTATGGCAGCGTTTGCAGCAAAATTGGAAGAGATGTGTAAATTACAGCTGAGTCATGTGCGCACATATACTTCTGTTTCAAATATTGTCTTTCTGTGTTAGAAATGAAATACAGCACATCTGGATCCAACAGGAAAAAGTGTTGTTAGTTCAAAAGATTAATTTTTTCATTTGGAAACTGAGACAAAACTTAACTCTGCCCATCTGTCCATCATTCTCTTCATCTGTCCACAGGCCTGTCTGTTCGAATCTATCTATCTGTCAGTCTATGTACCAGTCTACCCATGTATGTATGTACGTACGTACATCAGTCAGTCAGTCTGTCTAGAGAGAAAGAGAGAAGAAACACAAGCCAACAAGAAGTCTCTTCTTCATTTCCAGACATTGTAGATGAAGTGGCCTCCCTTTTATAGGTTTAAAAAAATCTGTCAAATTTGAGATGACATATATTGAAGTTGATCAGTGACCCAGAGACAGAGACTGTTAATTCCATCATTACAAATAACTTAAATATTCACTCATGATCATGTTACACACACACGCACACACACACGCATGCACGCACGCACGCACACACGCACGCACACACGCACGCACGCACGCACGCACGCACGCACGCACACACACACACACACACACACACACACACACACACACACACACACGAGTACTACTGTTTCAGAATTATTTGCTACTATTAACAATGACTGGACACACTATGTGGCAGATGTAAAATGTCAGTATGTCAATAATTTGCAATGTATTTCATGCTGTGCATGAGCATACGATCAGAAGTACTTTTGTTTTTGCGTTTGACTTTTTAAAAAGCTTAAATAAATGTTAGCAAACCGCTAAAAAAAAAAAGTGGACAAATGAATCACAAGACAAAACATGATGTGTTTCGACCACTTAGGTCTTCTTCAAGTTTGATAAGGCTGTGCCACTCTTGAATAAAAGTTAATTTATATTTGTTCATTTCACCAGTTCTTGCTGCTGTGTAGATGTGTTTGGTACAGGGTATAATATGGGCAAACTTGGAACATCCTCTTTAGGGGATGTTTCCTTGTTTGTTCTGTGTGCTCTGTGCTGTCATGTCTGCTAGGCGATACAGTGTCGTAGCAGCATTCATTTGGAGTTATGTTTTTTAGTGGGAGCAAGAGCTACCCAACTTGTTTATTGTTTATTGTTTACTGTTCCCTGCCAATATTTTAGTTTATCATTATCTTTCTGCTGGGTAAATGACACATGGCATGAGCCACATCAGTAAAACGACAAGAGATCGAATTTAACACATATATAGAGTGTGTGCATGTGTGTTCATGATTTAGCACCACCTACATAGTATGTAAAATTAACACCAATGGTGCTTGGAAAATACCCCCCCCCCCAAATTTCTACATTTGTTTCCCCCACACACCCTCTTTTTTTTCAGAGCAGGTAAAATTAGCGCAGATCTTGAAAGAAGGGATTGGTGCTGAAAACATTTGTCACTGAGAAAAGAAAAAAAGACACTCCGTTGAGGAACATGGGATGTTTTTATCTGTGTTTGAACTTTCTAAGCATTCAGGAGGGGTGTGGGTGGGTGCGGGGGTTGATGGATGCAAGGGAGGTGGGATGGGGTTGGGGGGGGGGGGGGGGAGTGGAAGTGCTCAGTATTTTCGATTTAGCTCCACCGTCTTAATTGCTAGTCAGTGAATTTAACACCGTTAGTGCCAAATTTAATCATCTGTAAAGACATGAATGGTACTAAATCAGGAGTGTATGGGGCAGGAATGCTTATTTCTCTTGCTCACCATCACCGTCTTTGACACATGGTACATCTAACATCAACAGTAGAGCGAAATTGGTGTTCATGCGAGTCAGTGATAACAAGTCAGTATTCCTGCTTGGCATTCTGGTTCTGGCTCCGAGTCTGGAAGTGAGGTGGTTAGCAACAGGCTTGATAGGTGGTGCTAAGTCATGAGATTGTTGAGAAGTCAACACTGGAGAAAGAACCATCATGAACCTTCATTTGCAGTTAGTGAGGAGACTAAAGTACCTCTGTATCACCATATCACAAGATCTGAGATTGGACGTTTCCACCAACAAAGCCACTAAGACTTGACATTCATTTCTCTGCTGTGATCTGAAGGTTGCTTAGCATCAGTACTGTTCATGATTTTTGTATATGGTATGTCTGGAACAATTGTCTGTGACTGTATGATATTTGCATGTGATGCAAAAAGATGTAAGATCATTAAATATCAAACATTAGTTTGTTACCCCCACCCCATCTTCCCTTCTGCCTCCCACCTTTGTCCCCCACCAGACCCTAACATCCCTCCCTTCTCCCCTTCCCTTCTCTTCTCCCCTCTCTCTCTCTCTCTTGTTCACCCTTCCACAGTCTCCCTCCTTCCCACTTCCCCATGCCCCTTTGCCCCCCCCCCCCCCCCTTCCTTCCATGTCCTCCCCATCCCGTTGTTCCTCCTGTCCCAGGTAGATATACAGTATTCCAGTTGATCTGATGCTAGTTGCTCTTCACAAAGATGAAAGGGGGGGAGAAGGGTTGGGTCATGTAAATGATGAGATCAGAGTCATAATGCAAAAACACTGAAGTGAGTGAGTGAGTGTGTGTGTGTGTGTGTGTGTGTGTGTGTGTGTGTGTGTGTGTGTGTGTTTACATGTTTATGCCATGTAAATATGTGTGTGTCTGTGTGTGTGTGCTTAGTGTGTGTGTCTGTGTGTTCTTAGTGTGTGTGTGTGTGTTCTTAGTGTGTGTGTGTGTGTGTGTGTGTGTGTGTGTGTGTATGTGAGTGTTTGTGCATGTGAGTGAGTGTGTGTGTGTGTGTGTGCGTACATATTGGGCACATATGTGTGTGTGTGTGTGTGTGTGTGTGTGGTGTGTGTGTGTGTGTGTGTGTGTGGATCAGATAGCAGTGGGGAAGGGAGAGGTGGGACAATGGGGGGAAGAGAGCAAGGCAGGGACAGATAACGAATGAGGAGGCTTTGTTTACTAGCCGAATTAAGATAAAAGAAAAAAAAAAGGTTACAACTTCTTGTAAGGTCATTTCATTTGTATTCACAATAATACCACCGTAAACCTCACAGGAATCATGTCTAAGGCACTGGTTTAGTGTCTCCTCCTTGGAGGTAGACTGTTTTCACCTGTGTCTGGTTGTCTGCTTTTCTATCGGCAAGGTAAGGCAAAACTCTACGGAACCAGACTGCATGGGCTTCAGTGGAAAGACAGTGTGACACAAGGACAGATCAGTTGATTTTGGTGCCGATCTGGATCAAAGAATGGTTCTTGGATCTGTTTGACTTTTGGTGGAGCTGGTGGGGGTCTACATTCTCCCTCATCCCCTTCTGGTCATTTTTCTTGTTGTGGTTTCTGTGAATGAGAGGACAGTTGACTGACAGAAATTTGATAAACAGCTCATTCAGTGACCTCGAATTCTTTCAGTATCCATAAAGACCGACCAGCCTGTGAACCAGATTATTGTATACCTCCTTATCCCCTGCTCACTTTCTCACCTATTGACTCAACCTAGTTCCCCCGAAGTTGGAGTGTGGCTGCCCACGTGGCGGGGTAATCAAAAACGGTCACACATGTAATGTTCTCATCCATAGCTGATTAATTTGTACCATAGTGTACAAGTGCTTTGGCTGTTCGGATGATCCCTGGAGTTTTTTAGCTAGGGTACGACAACAGCAACAACAACAACGACTCCACCTAGCCAGTCACAAACAATAAACGATCATGATTTATTCTTTCACTAATCAGCTGATCAAAAACAATGAAGTGTTACAGTCAGATGAATTTGCATACATATGATGAGAAACACTGACCTTATCAAATGCTTGATCAGGCGCCTCTAACCCTTGTCCTACTTATACTGTCATAACCCCATGGCCTTCACACTCACCCACCCCTCTCCCACCTCCCATAGCTGGAGATAAATCATACAGATGAGACTGTTCTTAGCTGCTGATTGCCGGTGGCGGTGTTTGATAGGTGACCAGTTGAATCCACTTGGACAACCAGTGGGAACCAGTTTTTGTACTGGAAGAACTATTTTGCTGTTTCACCTTTCTTCTTCTTGGCATTCTTGCGCCTACACTGATTACTTCTTGGTGAGCAGAGGTGTATGTTTTTTCTTGTTCCCCGTTCTTGTGTTTGAAGGGAGAGGCCTCATATCAGTTCATGTCACTTGTGTGTGCATGTGGGTGGGATGATTATGCCTGTGTGAATGCACATCTTGTAAACATGGCTGTGTCCTTAGACAATGGTTTCTTTTGTGAGGACTGCATCAATTTTGAGATGGCTTGAATGCTTAAATTTAGTCAAAAATGTATATGCAGAAAATAAATGGCTTTTTTTTTTGTATGTTATTATAAAATGAGGTAGGCAAGTAAACAGATGACAGGATCAAACATATCTGCTCATTTTATTTGATATCATTCAGGTAGTTTAAGCAGCACAGATATGACACAAAATATACATATTTGGAGTGACTGTTTTTTTTGTTGTTTTTTTAAGGTTGTAATTTGTCTCTCCTGTAAAAAGTGTTTGACAGACTGAAGTCAGCATCTGAGTGCCATGAATAGGTGATGACAAAATCTATCTTTCAGGTATAATTTTTGATGTATGTTTTTGTGCTTGAATTGTAAGAGCTCTAAACGCACTGTTTTTGCTGTTTCAGAATATGATTTTCAGAAGCTTTGAAGTGGACCATATGTTTGATTTTCATCTTGAGAATACAAAACTCCCAGTGTGCGTATGCATGTGTGTGTGTGTGTGTGTGTGTGTGTGTGTGTTCATTCCCCTCACGTCAAGACTTTTTCTTTGTGTGAAGTTCATTCAGTATCTTTTTATTTATGTATTTGTTTATTTTGTTTTACTTTATATATCTCTCAGTGTGTATCTGTGTACCTTTCTTTTGCATTTGGTTTTTTCTCTTTTGTTTGCTGTTTTATCTTACACTTCCATGCCTCCAGCAGTGGCTTGACATGCACACCACTCGCTTCGCCTCCCTCTGCACAACCACATCCACGTTTATCCTGCTGCGGGGTCAGCACTGGTAGTCCATTTGAGAGCAGTGAGGCAACCCACCAGAGGAGACCTGTCACTCCTGGCAAGTCACGTCTGTGGTGTTCAGTGGTGCCAGTTCTGATCCAACATTCACAGGACTTTAATGACTAAGCCTCCTGCCGGTGACAGTAACCGCATAGACGCAGAGTCAGCTCATGTGAGAATCTCCCTTCAGAGGGCACCACCATGTCTGTCCTTGAACAGACCCCATGAACTAATCGATACTTGTGTCTCTTTGATATGGACTCCCCACATGTGTGGACATGGAGAGAAAATCGAAACTGAGGTCACCACAAGGGCAAGGCATGAAGGGGGCACAGAAAAAGAGATTTTTTTTCTTTTGTTTCCTTATAAATGATGTTCAGTTAAGGTGATGAAGATGATGCTTTAGTAAAGTTTCACCTTCAGTTTCATCAAAGTGTCACTGTGTGCGGACTAGTCCACATACGCCACACACACATCCGTTAAGTTCTGAGACCACACTGCGCATGATTTAAAGATGATGGATGAATGAATTAATGACTAAGTTGAGAGAATTTAAGAAGAGGGTCTCGGGGCTATGATTTAGCAGATGTCTGACCTGTGCATTAGCCCAAGGCGCTAGTCAGACCTTAGGTACCTATCTAACATTGATTGTGCCATTATTATCATTATATGTGTGTATGGTGAGTGTACATGTGTGTGTGTGTATGCATGTGCATGGATGGATGGGCATGGGTCCATGTGTGTGTGCGATGCATGTGTGTGTGCATGCATGCATGCATGTATGCATCTATATATGTATGTCTGCATGTGCACACATCTGTGTGTGTGTGCATGTATGTGATATGTCAGCTTGTGTGAGCATGCTCATGCAAGCATATATGTGCATATGTGTGTGTGTGTGTGTATGTGTGTGTGTGTGTGTTTACATGCATGCATGCATATGTGCATGCATGTGTGTGCTCATGCTCAAGTCTGTGTGTGTGTGTGTGCGCATATGTGCGTGTGTGTGATCTGCGAGCTTGTGTGAGCATGCTTATGCAAGTCTACATGTGCACGTGTCTACACATATATATGTATGTGTGCCTGTGTATATAGGTCTACTCATACTCTGTGTATATCTCTGTGTGTGTGTGTGTGTGTGTGTGTGTGTGTGTGTGTGTGCATTTGCATGTGTGGAAGCTTCAGAGTTGCATTCAGGTCAGACACTTTGTGACAGCATTACACTCGAGCTTACTTTCATGATAAATCCTAGCATCAGCCAGGCCTGAGAGATACAGACACCTGCTGTGCTGGTTAGAGAATTCGCGCAGCACTCTCAGAAAAGCTTCCTGAGAATGGTTGAAACTTGACTGCATGTTTCCAGTCTTCCCTGATCAGGCTATACCTCATTGAAGCCAGAGTAGTTTGCTGGGGCTGAAAAATAAAAGCCTGTGATGGGAATCAAGCCCATGACCTTCACGATGCTTACCAGGGCCGCTGATATGTGTGTGTACATTCTGTTATGTGTGGACGATTGTCCTATGTTACATATTCACAGCTGATCAAGTGTGATGTCAGGTTAGTATTCTGGATATATCCAGAGAGCAACCAGTGTGTTTGATCTTGGCCGTGAAGTGGCTTATGGTGGCCCTTACATCAGGTGTGCCTGAGATTACCTAGCTCTTACTGTAGGGGCCAGTGCTAGGAGGTGTGTTTGCTCTTCGTCTCCGGGTGGCTGTTTCCCTTGTTTGCTTTCTGGTCACTTTGGGTTTGCTGTCTGCTTTGGTGAGTGTGTGTGTGTGTGTGTGTGTGTGTGAGTGTGTGTGTGTGTGTGTGTGTGTGTGTGTGTGGTGTGTGTGTGTGTGTGTGTGTGTTGCCTGTATGTTTTTGTGTAAGTGTGTGTGCGCGCGCGCACGTGTTTGCGTGCCTGCCTGCTGGCCTGCCTGCCTGCCTGCCTGCCTGCATTGCACGTGTTTATGTATGTATGTTTTTGTGTACGTGTTTGTATGATTCTAAATACATGTGCATGCGTTCATGAATGTGTGTGTGAATCACAAATCAGTTCTATGAAAACCAAACTTATTGTGTGAAACAGCTTTTTAAAGATTATTCTGTCTATACCAGAGCAGTACCAATCATTCCTAGTTGTTGTTGTTGTTGTTTTTTTTACTGAGGGTGCCCCACGTTCTTTATATGCTAGCGCTTTTTAACTTTGGTGTTTGACTTCAGAGTGTGCATGGCCTGTTCAGCTGGACTCTTCATTTTGCCATGTGGTTTTCAGTCATACACCTCCCCACACCTCCACCCCTCCCACCCTCCCACTCCCCCTTCCCCCTGTTATTCTGTCTTTTTCAGTTTATGCTTTTACACTCAGGAGCTGTTGTAGACATGCTGTGTTCATAATTATGTGAATGTGTGTGAAAGGTGCAGCAATAGAGAAAAATATGTTTGGGAGTACAGGTTGAGTGATGTTTCTTCTTTTTTTTGTTCTTCCTCTTCTTCTTCATCTTCTTTGTCTTCTGTCTGTTTCTCTCTACTCCCTCTGTCTCTCTCTCTGTCTCACTCTCTCTGTCTCAGTCTCTGTCTGTCTGGCTTCCGCCTGCCTGTCTTTCCGTCTGTCTGTCTGTCTGTCTGTCTTTCTTTGCCTGTCTCTGTCAGTCTGGCTGGCTGGCTTCTGCCTGCCTGTCTTTCCATCTGTATGTCTGTCTGTCTGTCTGTCTCTCTCATGCACACATTCTCTTTTCCCCCTCACCCCTATCCCCTTTCCCCTCTGAGGAAAATACGAAGAATGACAAATTTACTTCTTTTGACGGGTTATGCAGTCATTTATGTTGCTGTTGCAGGTACCTGATTATGAGAACCCAGTCACCCCGGAGAGTTTTGTGATACCCACCAAGGCCCAGTAATCATGAGCTGGTTCCGACTGAATCATGCCTTCACCTCCTCCGTGTCTCTATGTTCCAAACTGTTGTCTCCCCTGCCCTTCCCCTCCAGCCGAATAATCCCATCAGCCTTTGGGGCCTGCCACCACCATCATAAGCGCTCAGCGGCCAGGCATTATTCAACCAAAGATGTCGAATCGTCTCCGCAGAGTTTGAAGGTTCCTCCGCCGACGGTGCCGTCCCAGGCCAAGGTGGTGATATGTGGAGGGGGTGTTGTGGGACTGTCGGTGGCCTACCATCTGGCTGAGAGAGGGTGGACAGATGTGGTGGTGCTGGAGCAGGGGAAGTAAGTAGTTCCGTGAGAGAGAGAGAGAGAGAGAGAGAGAGAGAGAGAGAGAGAGAGAGAGAGAGAGAGAGAGAGAAAGATTTATTCCTTTTCATTTACCATTTTCATTGATGTAATCCATCAAAGGGGATTTTCATCTGAAAGGAAAAAGAGCAGGGGAGAAAAAGATGTGCTGCAATAAGTTATGATAATCTTACTCACAAATTTGTGTTATTTCTGTCACATGACACACTGTGTGCATCATTGTGTGTGTGTGTGTGGGTGTTAGTGTGGGTGTTTGTGAGTATGTGTTGTGTGTGTGTGTGTGTGTGTGTGTGTGTGTGAAAGAGAGTGAGAGAGAATGAGAGAGAGAGAGAGTGGAAGAAAGAGAGAGTGTGTGTGTTTGTGTGTGTGTGTGTGTGTGTGAGAGAGAGAGAGAGAGCATGTGCATGTGTGTGAGCAAGTGTACTTGTGTGTGTGTGTATGTGCGTGCGTGCATGCATGTGTGTGTGTGTGTATGTGGTGGTCCCCCTTCCAAAGCCCCTTCTCTCATCCCTGATAACCTATATCTTACCCTGCAGATTACCCATACTTGAACATTTCTTTGAAAATGTGTTAAAGCATGCGATGAATTTAGGTATCATTTGGTTCACACTGTTCTCTCTCTCTGTCTCCGTCTCTGTGTGTCTCTGTCTCAAGTTCTCTCTGTCTGTGTCTGTGTGTCTGTCTGTCCCCCTCCCTCCCCTCTCCATCTGTGTGTGTATGTGTAGTGTGCATGCATGTGCGCATATGTGCATGAGTGCATATATGTGTGCGTGTGCGTGGCATGTGTGTGTGAGTGAGTGGGTGAGTGAGTAAAAGTGAGAGGGAGATGCACATTTCCATTCTGTTTAAAAAAAAAGCTGCTGCATCCCCCCCCCCCCCCCCCCCCCCCCCCCCCGTTCTCTCTGTCTGCGCCCATAAATATGTTTGTGGCATTGTGTGTGTGTGTGAGCATTGAAAGTGTGCGCTTCCACTTACCTAAAACATCAGGTAATATCATGAAAATTACTGAAGTCCATCATAAACTGGCCACAGTACTCTCCTCTCCTCCACAGCTCTCCCATTTTTCTATCTCTGTCTGTCACTAGTGTCAGTCTGTGTGTGTGTGTGTGTGTGTGTGTGTGTGTGTGTGTGTGTGTGTGCGTGTGTGTGTGAGTGTGTGTATGTGTGTGTGTGTGTGTGTGTGTGTGTGTGTGTGTGTGTGTGTGTGCCTTTATGAATGGCAGTTTAGCTCCTGCTGTGTATCTGAAGAAGTGGAAAAACAACCACAAGAAACAAACAAAAATGATACATCAAATCATTCCTGTTTTTTGACCTGTTGTGCTGTGCTGTGCAATATATGAGGCACTGCGTAACAGTGCGCGCATTGTAATAACCGAGATGAAGAATAAAGGAGACAGTTTCTTAAACTAACAAACAAAATTAAATGATTGCATGCCAAATGAAATGACATACGCAAGACAAATGGAAATAAACCATCCAACATGTAAATTAAAACAAGGTGACTAATTAATTAACCAGATTTACAAGTGGCATTAAATCATGATTTTTTTTTTACAAAATGAGCAGTCAGAAACAAAGGTTTAACCCCTTCATTGCGGAGGGAATATGCCAAGGAATAATGACTTCATTTTCAATAAGTTCTTTGTAATTGTGACAAATCAGGTAATTGCCTAGACCATTTTCATAAAACCATACAGAGTTTGTTGTTCTGAATCTAAACTACATTTTAGATGCAAAGAAAATTCAGTTGGCCACCAGTTTGTGATGCGTATGTTAATAGGAAATGAAAAAAAGATGCGAAGTTTGCAAGCGAAAGTCTGACTCGGTCTAAAACGCAGCACAAACATTGCCTGGGCACTGAAATACAGGAACATTAACCACGAACAGCGTTCTGCCTCACTGCCAATAAATGAGGTTGGTATGTCACGGTCTGTTGCACTTCTCCTCACGACCATCTTGAAGTGCAGAAATCACTAAACCTCACTTTCAGTCCGAAACAAGGAAACACATTCAGTCATTTCAGTAAACCGGGTGTGAGCAAGCACTGCCTGAAATTGAAGGAATGTGACCATGCTTTACTTTAGATGTAAAAATGCAGTTGCATTCCTCAAACTGTTGAACCAAGAAAGTGGGTCGTTGTTACTCCATGTGTCATTCAGGGTAAGATACACACGCTGCCATTTTTAACCCCAGCTCAGGGTAGGGGTCAGGCAATGAAGGAGTTAAGCAAGAAACAAAGTAATCAATTTTGTTTAGATTTCAGTTCATTTATTTATAGATAATTTTTTTTATTTGGTCATTTATTGAAGGGAGGTGGACCTATCTCCTGCTTTTGGAATTTTGTTAATGTACTTTGCTTGCTTTGCTTAAACAAACTTATAAATTGTTTTGTTTAGAACCTGATGTGTGGTTGACACACTTTAAGCACTTTTTTTTTTATTTAGCTGCTATTTAGTTTACTTATTTGCATGTCATGGTGTGTGTGTGTGTGTGTGTGTGTGTGTGTGTGTGTGTGTGTGTGTGTGTGTGTGTGTGTGTGTGCATGCGTGCGTGCGTGCGCGCGTATGTAACCGAACTGGTTGTGAGTGTTTGGTCCATGGTGCATGCACATGCAGTTGCAGCTTTGTTAACTGAATCTGCTGCATTTTTAAATCCCTTCTGATGGCATCAGTTTCTTTCAACAGTATTCTGTTGCTCACAGATGGCACAACTAGTCTGGAATAATTTGTTGGTCTGTTGTAGATCTCAAACGTTTTGTTTTTTTTCTATGCAGTTCTGGGCTGAATTTGTTTGTGAACTGGCCTGTGCTACTTCTTCACCCAAGTTCTCTCCCCTGACCCATTCAGTTCTGCAGCTGCCTCTGAGCAGTTTGGAATTTGTTTCAGGCTGGTGACCTTTTTTGTCTTGATGCTGGGTGTCTTTTCCTCCTGCATCTTCCAGTTCCTACTTTTCTCAGCTCTTAGACATTAAATCCTTGCCCATGTTCTGACCTTGATGATTGGCGAAAACTCGGGCTTACTTTGTAGGATGGGGTGGGGGAATAGGGGGTACCTGTGTCATCATCATTGTTGTCAAAATTTCTTACAGTCCCGCTGGCACTGCAGATTGCTTGTTTCACTGTGCATCTTAAGTCTTGAATTGAATTCTTTATTGGTTCCGGGACTGAAGAGGGGTTGTTAATGTCAGTCGGTTCTGAATTACCCTCCAGCCTGGCTTCTGAAAGGACCTAGACTGCTTAGAAAATGGCTTCTGAGAGAGCTGAGCAGTAGATGTCTAGTCTACTGAATAAAGAAGACTGGTCGATCTGAAAGTTGACACATAATTAATAAATTCACAAATCATAGACTAAAAGAATCTGTAAGGTTATGCAATTGACTGGGTAGCAGAAATAAAATTTGCTCCCTTTGACCTGAAAATCTAGGCGAAGATTACATTATTTTAAACTTTTGAATGATTACTACTTCACATAAATTTACATGTCTGTCAGGAAGTGTGGCATGAACTGGTGTGTACGCTTGCGATTGTTCTCCACATATATGTCTGACCCATCAGCAGTTGAGGAGCGATTGTCATGATGTATAATTTTTTTTTCTTTTTCTGTCATAGATATCAAACTCAGATTATGGCTGAACTCTGATTAACCCTGGATCTTCTTTATTGTTTTAACTGTCACGCAAGTAATTTCATGGAATTTTCAGTCTGACATGTGGGACAACGTGGCACTCGGTGGGCCTGATTGGTCGCATGCGGTCGACACGCACTGAGATTGAGCTGCTGGACTACAGTGTCTCCCTCTACAAACAGTGGGAGGCAGAAGGGGATGGACTAGGTGAGAGGACAGGACAGCACTCTGCCAGATATTGCAAGAGTCTTGGTGCAGTTGTGGTGATTGGGACACAGGAGAGGGGCAGTTTTCTGCTGGGAAAGGAAATTGAGTGAAAGGCAGTTGTTAGTTGGGGGATCGGTGGCTCTGTGGAAAGGGAAGAACAGGATTTGTCTGTTGGGAGAGGGGCGGCTGTTGGTTGGGAAAGGGAAGTCTGTGTGCTTACAGTCCATCAGAAAAAATGTGTGGAGGAATTAGATGATATCTGTCCATCAAAGTCATGGTCATTTGACCATACAGTCCTTTGAATAAGACTGTAAACCGAGTTTTCGTGTGTGAACGCATGCATAACAGTTTGCACACATGTAAAATCCCATCACCAGCTTTCGGTAGAGAAGGCCAGTTTGGCTGTTGGTGTGGATGACACGTTACACATAGCATGCACCGTGCGTGAGAAATGGAAAGAATGAAGGAAGTAAAGAAACTGAGTGAACAATATTGAATGATTTTGACTGGATGACACGGGAAATGACTGAATAAAGCGCCAGCTGGCAGCTCTTCAGTCAGCACTACCCAGGTAGGCAGCCCGTTGTGTAAACGAGTGTGGATTGTAAAGCGCTTAGAGCTTGGTCTTTAGCCGAGGATAGGCGCTATATAAGTATTCATAATAATAATAATAGTAATAATAATGATAATAATAATATAAACACCTTAAGTTTTTTTAGATGATTTAAAAAAAATCAAAGTCATGGTCTTTTGATGTTATGAACATGTTCAGTGTTAGATCCTTCACTTTATGTTCTGTTGCTTCTCTAAAGATGAATTGTCCTCATTTTGTTGTCCTTTCATGGGAAGAGAAACATCTGGGCTCTCTCAAAGCAGAACAGTCAGAGAGAAAAGTACACTGTTTTCAGTCCACAGGAAAGAACTTTTGTTATTTAAATGATCAAGGTGATGGCTTGTGTAGTTTCCCTTTGACTGAAGCTAGCATGTGCATAAGAAGCAGTCGTGCTTCCTGCTAAAGGTGTATTTTTGGTGTATCACAGTGTGTCAGTGGGTGTGCACCGTTTAAACTTGTGCACATTGCCATGGAGTTAACCACAGTGCAGGGATGCAGACTGAAAGAGAATCCTGCTGTGCACTTTAAGTGTGAACGTTTTTAAAGGATGAAGTTGTGGTTTTCCATTTAAGATCCAGACTGTAGAAAGATTGTGAGTGATTACCTCTATCCAGGAGGGGTTTTTTCCCCCATATCTGTGGTTGGTTTGTGTGCCTGCAGGTTATGAAGCAGTTTTAAAGAAACTTGGTGGAAATATAGAATGTGGTTCAAGGGCAAACTCAATTACATGTATGGCAGAGGTTGGGAGGTTGTTGGTTCGATTCTCATCAGCGCAATTTATTTGTGGGATTTTTCTGCCCCAGTCAGCTCCTAACCAGAGTTGAATTTGTGATGGGCTCAGTTTGGAGGACTGGGACCACACAGTCGAGTTTCATTCATTTAATGGATGCATCTCCTTGAATGTTGCCCCAATTTCCTGCCTAACACTGCAGGTGTCTGTATCTCTCAGGCTTGGTTGATGCTGGGATATATAATGAAAGTAAGCCTGGAGGACAGCCCTCCCATGCAGTCTGAGACCAGAGTGGAAAGCTGTAGAATCATCTTCATTGTTTGTGTACTCATTGATTGGCATTAAAAAAAAAAAAAGTCTTAAATTCTGGGGACCTTCATGCCCTTCTGTCATAGTGACCTCAATTTCGGTTGCCTCTCCATGTCTTATGACCTTGGTTTGATTCTGTCAGAGTCATTGCTGTTGGCAAATTCATGGGGACTGCTGTTGGACAGACATGGCTGTGCTCTTCAGAGAGAGAGAGCTCACTCATGCTGGCTCTTGCAGCAGAGCGATGATTTGTTATTGTCGTCAGAAGGAGGCTTAGTAGGCAGTGTCCTGTGTATGTTGGATCAGAACACGGAACATCACTGCAGTGACTGGGCAGCAGTACAGTGTCTTCTGTGGTGAGTGGCCTCATGATGACTTGACATTGACTGTTCCCTGTAAACTGCTGGCACCAGAGCTGTTGTGGGCCAGGCTGTGGCTGTGGATGAGCCATGTGGGTTCAGTGCCACTGAGAAGATGGGACATAGAATACAAAAGAAAACGAAGAAGAAGAAAAAAACAACAACAAGGACAACATTGATTATGTATGTACTTCTTTGCAGATCAGAGAGTGAAGATCCAGGATATGTTCATCAATGATCAAAGTTAAGCAAAAGTGACCTAACCAATTCTATCGAAATTTGTGGGACAGGTGGAATGTGGGTCAAGGACAAACCCATTAAGTTTTAGTGCGGATCCGGATTGAAGGGCAGATCGAGGATCTGTTCAACTGTGGTAGAGGTCTGTGCTCTCCTTCGTTCCCTTCTAGTCATTAGTTTAGCATGCACATGATTGTATAGCTTATTGTACACATGATTGAATACTTTATTATACACATGATTGTCTAGTTTATTATACACGTGATTATTGATGTTTGCGCTGTTTCATATGATTTGTTGAATGTTCAGGCTGGAAAGAGTGTGGGAGTTTGAACGTTGCTCGCACCCTGGATCGTATGATAGCACTGAAGAGGCAACATGCCCTAGGCAAGTGAGTACTTGAGTGCATGTTTGTGCTGATGTCACGTATATGTGTCTAAAGCATGAACATGCGTGTACGTGTGTAAATTGTCTCTTTGTATGCATTCACACACACCTTGGTATGTAGGTGTACAAAATTATCATAGGTTTCATACCATGAGATTGTTCAAGATAAGCTGGATCCTCGAAACCAAGTGGTCCGGTAATTACAGACAGTGATAAGATCACCCACAGCTAATTTCTGCCTGAGAGGTGACATCACGCCTTGATAACTGGTTTGGACCATGCTGAATTAAGCAGTCTTGTCCTGTTGTGAGCGTTTCCATTCCGTGTGTGAGGAGAAAAAAAAAAAGCTGTTTGCAAGGCAGATGAAAGGTCAAGAAGGCTAGCCTGGAAGAGTTGGCACTTTTATCCGTGACTGCAGCATCAGAACATCTCTTCACTGTAATTCATAGGTTGCCTTTTAACAATATACAGTATGCATGAAGAACAACATTGATTCTCCAACTTCCATTTCTTTTTTTTTCCTTTTTTGCCCCCTTTTTTTGAAACTAAAAGTGAAACTTACTCACCATGCGAAATCTGTATTGTCAGTTACTGATAGATATTATTTTGCTTTTGCCGATTTTAATAATTTTTCATTTGATACAATATGTTGAAAAAAAAAAAAAACCACACCTGAGAGTAATTTAAAACTTGATGATCAAGAAATTAATTCGTTGTCAGAAAAATGTGTGAACAGTGAACACCTTCCAGAGAAGTATGAAATCTTATCATGTCCATGATATTTGTCATCTTTAATATACAAGCTTCGACTGAATTCGTGGAAAACCAAATTTTCCCAAAATGTAGCATGTGATTGTTCAAATCTTCTATCAGTGGACCGTATTCTTTTTCATTGTTCAATATTAACTTCATTGTATAAAGAATCAAACGTGGATTGTGACTGTACATGATTCTCTCAAAACAATAACCCACATACCAGAAATTGTGCAAATAGCAAAAGTGCTTTCCATGCATCAAATTAATAGATTTTTGTCAACGCTCCCTTTCCCCTTGCTCCTTTTTTTTTTTTTTTTTTTAAATTCTTTTTTATAGTTTTAATATCACCAAATGTGAACAGACTCTAAATTGAAGAACTCACTCACTCACTCACAATGTGACTGGGTTTTTCTTGTGTGCTGATGCTTGGTGCGCTGAAGCTTTCTTACTGTCATGTGTGTCCCTTCTACCTGGAATAAACAATTGAAACAAAGAATAAGGTTACATCATTCATGAAGTAGTGTACAGTGTTACACTGGCATATGTCGTTTCATATTTAGCTTTTTGAGGGATGTTAGCATAGGTTGCATGGAATCAGCAGGTGTCAACAGTTGAAATGTTTAAAGACTGAGTTATATATAACCCTAACAGCCTGGTTCTTTTAGGATGAGTTAATCATGCAGACATGAATGTTTGTTTGTTTTTTACAAGGAAAAGGTACATGACATGTCTTTGCGAACTGTTGTTGTGAAATTCTAGATTATAAACTAAGACATGCCTGATCATGTTGATAAACTAACAAGAACCAAACTTAGGAAAATAACGACTTCATGTTGAATGTTTTTATTGTAACTAAATGTTGAAGCAGGTTTCATTATATTAAAAAAAAAAAAAAATGCAAGAGAGCTGAGGCCTGCAAGGTCTGTAATATGTGTGACATCTCCATCTCTTATTGTAAAGACAAGACAAAAAAAAAAAAGAAACAGGTTAAAAGTGGTAAAAAGATAGGGACACTCACAAACAAAAGCTTGAAAAAAGACACGAGTTTGAATGGCACAATATATTGTGACCTTGACCACTTCCTTCTGACCTTGACTTATAAAAATTGCTTATATTCTGACTGCAGCAATGATTGTATTCAATTTGATGAGGATTGGATGGGGAAAAAACCAGAGTTAGTTGATACCCTCAAGTCCTTTCAGTGATGTAAGGAATAGCTCATTGGTAGAGCGCCGGACTCGTAATCTTGGTGATGCTGGGGTTGCTGGTTCGAATCTCTGCTGGGCCGTTTCGGTACAGGGGGATTTTTCTCCTCAGAGTTCACATTGATTCTTACTCCATTTCTCCATACAGTCCTTCGAATGAGACTATAAACTGAGGTTCTGTGTGTGAACGTTTGCATAACATTTTGCACACATGTAAAATCCCGTCACCAACTTTCGGAAGAGAAGGCCAGTTTGGTGGTTGGTATGGATGACACGTTAACACATGGCATGCACCCTGCATGAGAAATGGGAAGAAGGAAGGAAGCAAGGAAATTGAGTGAGATATTGAACGGTATTGACTGGATGACACAGGAAACGACTGAATGAAGCACTAGCTGGCAGCTCTTCAGTCAGCACTACCCAGGTAGGCAGCCCATTGTGTAAACGAGTGTGGATTGTAAAGTGCTTAAAGCTTGGTCTCTAGCGGAGGATAGGTGCTATATAAGTATTCTTAATGGTAATGAGAACAATAACTTGGATCTTTCATTACATGGACCTCTGCTGTGCTTTTTATCAAGATAACAGCTCTTACCATGTGCAGTCAGTGAAACAACATTTTGGTCAACATTTAATGGTCTGTCATGCCTGCAACCATTCTGTATTTTGTAAGTGTCCCATCTTCTGACGTTTGGCCTCTGATCTTGTATAATGATGACTTCCTAAGGTAATAGAAAGGCCATATTGCTATCAACTTTCATGACAAGGTTCCCGCCCCCCCTCCCCCCCCTCCCTATACCTTTAGTTAGAGCAGGAAAATGCCAGTGTTTTGTTTGTCACCAGAACAGTCCCACATTCACACACACTCCCACTTGCAGGTGTTTGCTACCTAGCGGTGGGCAGACAGCTTTCATTGTTCAGTTCTGATCCATTGTTGGCTGAAGAATGCCCCACTGTGTGTTGCGAACTAATTTCTATGAGGAGGCCGTGTTCTGTGTGTGCAGAACTGTGGGAGTTGAATGTCATGTGGTGACACCTTCAGAGATACAGGAGATCTGTCCTTCTATGCGTGTGGATGACCTGCAGGTAATGGCTTGGGCTGTGTCAATGTTTACCCTGCAAGAGAAGATAAGCACTGATGGAGAGAAGCTTTCTGTGTCATTTCTTGCCGTCTATAGATTGTCTTTTCATGAGGGGGTAAATGTGAATATTACCACGTTTTTCTCTGGGGGGGGTGTGTGTGTGTGTGTGCGTGTGTGTGCTCACGCGCATGTTGTGTGTGTGTGTGCGCATGTTGTGTGTGTGTGTGCGTGTGTGTGTGTGTGCGCGTGCGTGTGCGTGTGTGCGCGCACGCATGCGTGTGTGTGTGTGTGTGTGTGAATGTGTGAAGTTTGGTGTGAAAGTGAGTTTGTACAGGAGACCTGTTCCCCTGTATGTGTGTACCATTTGACAGTAATGTTTCTGTGTATAAGGGAGGGGGCTGGGGCAGGGTTTGTACATGCCTGTGTGTGTAGGAGGGTGAAGGGGGACTCCCTCTAAGGGTGCAACTCCTGAGCTCTTCCCCACTTTCCATTACACATGTACATACACACACACATTCTCACACTCCGCCCTCCACCCTCCTGTCCATCACAAACCAACTGATTAAAGTGCCATCCAGCCTCTTGAAAATCTCCTGTGGCTGCATCAAAACAAACCAGACCAAACTGGCATTTGATTTACTCTGTTGTTAGATGTCATGTCGTGCAAGGTTTGTGCATGAGTGTCTATGTACGTGTGTGTGTGTGTCTGTGTGTGTGTGTGTGTGTATGTACATGTGTGTGTGTGTGTGTGTGTGTGTGTGTGTGTGTGTGTGTGTGTGTGTGTGTGTGTGTGTGTGTTGCCCAGGGAGGGTTGTGGATCCCAGGTGATGGTGCTCTAACTGCTCCTGATGTCGCCATGGTTTTCTCCCGGAAGGCAAAGGCCAAAGGTGAAGGATGATTCACTATCGTCATCATTGCTGTCACCATTCTCATCTTCATCCAGACAGGCATAACGTCTCTCTGCTTTTAGCACTTTTCTAATTTTTGTTATCATGTAATCAGCTGATTTTTTCTTTTCAAATTAAAGACATGATTAACGACTGTAATGAGTTGCATTCTTAAGTGGATCTAATGAAACGGAAGAGAAATATATATATATTATTTTGCGTTTGCTTTTTTAATAAGTAATAGAAGACAGAAAGTGGGCATCATGTTAGAAAATGGAAATGGAAAGGTTGTATGTGAAATGGAAAGGTTGTATGTGAAATGGAAAGGTTGTATGTTCACCTTTGATCTCCCACCCCACCCCCTTTCGCCCGCCCTCCCCTCCCCTCCCACCCACCCCCCTCTCCGTCTACTTGTCAGTAATTTGTTATTCAGTCTATGTAAGGTGAAGTTTGTAGAATAATTTTTGGTGTACACTCTTACCTCCCTCTTTCCCTTCCTCAGTCATCAGAATTTTTCTGTTGACTGTAAACATTTGGTGTAGGGATATGTTTGGCTGCACACACCCTTTCTGTTTCACCATCTGCCCATTTTGGCTTGCCCTTCAGGTATTGCTTTTCTTGGGGAGTGTGCTTGTCTTTATCACACTCGGTTTTTTTCACATTAACTCACAAGTGTTTGTTTGTTTGTTTGTTTTTAAGTCATGTATTGCGTGATGTATATTGGCTAATTAGTCAGGACACCATCATCATTATCTTCACACTTGTCATATAACCATTGTCATCATCATCATCATCATTGTCATTGTCACATAGTCACTGTCACAATTTGATATGAAATTGACTTAGGGTTATTTAGTCAGACTGTTTGATGTGAGGTTGGTTTTATTTCATGAAAGCAAATTGAAATGAAATGAGGCAGGGAACAGTAAACAATAAACAATAAACAAGTAGGGTAACTCTTGCACCCATAAGAAAACCTAACTCAGAGTAACTTTTATTCAAGACTGGCACAGCCTTTTAAACTTGAATAAAGTCAGACAAATACAAAGACAAATAAAAAAGGCCTGCGCTTGTTTTCCCCCACTATTAGATTGTTCGTCTTTGTATTTGTCTGACTTTATTCAAGTTTAAAAGGCTGTACCAGTCTTGAATAAAAGTTACCCTGAGTTGGGTTTTCTTATGGGAGCAAGAGTTACCCTACTTGATTATTGTTTCATGAAAGTATTAAGTGATGGTAAAATGGCATAAATGGACCCAAGCTAGCAGGGAAAGAGGGGAGAGGTAGATGATTTTGTGTTGGGTGGAAAAAAAAAATGCAAACACCCCAACACACACTTCAGTAAGAATGAAACCATTTGAAATATCTTTTGATGATTTCTAAACTTAAGAGCTTGAAGATGATTCATGGTGACAGAGAACAATAAGTTTCAGAAAAATTGTGGGAAGATTTTAGCAATAAAGATCTCTTGAGGTCATGGTTGAATTGTGAACCAAGATAAAACTGTGCATTCCACTACAACATGAAAGTCATCAGCTCTGCTGACATGTTCAATTTATGAATGTTGGATCTAGTTGCAAAGTGAGACAAGTGCAGGTGGATATCTAAATAAATTTTAAATATTAATGTTAGCACATGGCCAAAAAAACGTGGACGAACAAATCACAAGACAAAACACGACACGTTTCGACCTCTTCTTCAGGCAAGACACAAAACAATCAGGTGTTGATTCAATGCCTATCTTGCGCTGAAGTGGATGAAGATAAGTGATTGTTTCTTTTCGTTGTCCCGATTGTTTTGTTTCTTGCCTGAAGAAGACCTAAGAGGTCGAAATGCGACGTGTTTTGTCTTGTGATTTGTTTGTCCACATTATTAATGACGGTGAGCTAACATTGATATTTACAATTTGTATAAATGTTGGGTCAACAGTGAAATTTTCTAGACAAAAATAAGCATTATAGTTTTTGGAGAAAGAGAAAGAACTGTTCACCGCTTGTTTCAGTTTTGTCTCTCCATTTCTAATGAAAGATGTTTCACAGACTGTCTCTAGTGGGTAAAGCACATACTTACATGTTTTCTCTCTCTCGCTTGCTCTCTCTCTCTCTCTCACACACACACACACACACACACACACACACACACACACACACACACACACACACGCATATACACACACGGAAACGCACACACACACACACACACATTCACACACACACGCAGACACACACACACACACACACACATGCACACACACACACACACACACATGCACACACACACACACACACACACACACACACACACACACACACACACACACACACACACACACACTCGCCATCTCACTCGTCCATCTAATATCACTATGTGGATAGACGTTAAATTGAAGACAACAACAACAACAACACACACTCGCACACAAACACACATCCACAAAAACTGACCTTTCATCCTGGTTTGTGCCCTGTGCCTTTCAGTTTATAAAGCTGATGCACACTGTCTGGTTTGCTGTACCATTTAAACGATTTCTCATTGTGTACTCTGCCTGCACAGGTGTGAAAGTGTTGGAGGGAGTAGGAGTGAAACGAGTGCACACTGAGAATGCCAAGGTCACGGAGGTGGAGACAACTGCTGGCAACATAGACTGTGAATACTTTGTCAATGCCGCTGGCCTGGTGAGTGACGAATTTCTAAATTTCAAGTGAGTTACAGATTTCTCTCTCAATCACATGACTGTTGTGAGTGCTGTAACTAGTTTGTTCACAGTGGACTAGAAAGACAGAAACACAAATTTGAATATCAGAGTTACCTTCCTCGAGCTCCTGAGGAGTCGTCTCCCTTGATCCTGTATCCCTGAACACATTCTGAACAGGTTTTTCAGGATGTGTATAGTGACACTACTTGAACTCACTCTACTGGAGATTATGGAAGATATTTGAGATTTCATGACCAACACTGCAGGGCTGTAGGCCTGGTTGATGCTGGGATAGGTCATGAGAGAAAGTAGTAAGCGTGTTCTTTTTATGCATTCTCAGAATAGAATGAAATTCGCATTATATCATCTTCATTCTTTTTATGCATTCTCAGAATAGAATAAAACTTGTGTTATATCATCTGTATTCTTTTTATGGGTTCTCAGAATAGAATAAAACTTGCGTTATATCGTCTTCATTCTTTTTATGGGTTCTCAGAACAGAATGAAACTCAGTTGTATCATTTTAATTCTTTTTATGCATTCTCAGAACAGAACTCCATTATATCATTGTCATTGGTCAGAAGTGGCCAGTGAAACCATACTCTCATGGTGACATGAGTTTGGGTTATCTGTCCACATCCACACACACTTTAAGGCCGTATCAGAGTTGTTAGTGTCAGCAAGGTCATAGGGAATGGTGGATGAAGGTGGTGGTGACCCCAGAGCAGCGCTGATCATGCTGGCTGTGTGGGATAACCGTTTAATGTCGTCAGCAGTGATGCTGGTGGCTGGTTTCATGCTGTGTATGTTAGATCATGTCAGGTGCCTTTGGTCACCACTAAAGTGATGGGAACAGTAGAGGTTCAGTTGTTGACCAACGATCATTAGAGCTGATTCCAGTTAGCAGGGCACACAACACATTACTTTTTTGTTGTTGACTTTTTATGTAAATGTCGTATTTGTCCAGGATGCCCCCGTTCCACTCCCGAACATACACATTGCTGTCCTAGTCTGTTATGATGAGCCTGTGTTCACAAACACACCTGCACTTACACACCTATGCACACGCCTGAGACATTCACGACCTTGCACATACCCGCAGAACTGTTCCCCGAAAGAAAATAAGAGCTGTCTATTCAACATTTCTGCAGTGGTCGCGAGAACTGGGCAAAAGAACGGTGCCCTACAGGGTCAATGTCCCTCTCCATGCCTGTGAGCACTACTACCTCGTGACCAAGCCTATCGCCGGCACCAATCCCATGATGCCTGTTATCAGAGACTACGATGGCTATGTGTACTTTCGCGAGTGGAACGGGGGCCTCCTGGGTGGGGGGTTCGAGCCCAACCCCAAACCCATCTTCCATCATGGCCCGCCAGACAAGTTTGAGTTTCAGCTTCTGCCGGAGGACTGGGACCATTTCCGTGAGTATCTTGGTGGCGTTCTTTTTCTGAAGGGCAAATAACATGTTACTTTTTTTGTTGTTGTACTTTTAGGTTTGTGTTGTATTTGTCTCAGTTTCGATTTCAGTATCATCAGGGAGGTGTCAATGCATACGGACTAATCCATATACGCTACACCACATCCGCTAAGTTTTGAGACTATGCTGCGCATGATTTAGAGCTGATGGATAAATGAATTCATGACTTAGATGAGAGAATTTAAGAAGAGGGTCTCGTGGCTGTGACTTAAAACTCAGATAATGACAGTGTCCATCTCAAAAATAAACTGAATAAATGTTGTTTCATGTTTGTCTGTTGTGTAAAGCTTTCTTCAAAAGCACATAGATCTGTTTAAAGTTTTGTTATGTTAGATTTTAACGAAGACTGCTGATTTTGAAAACTGAAAGAAATTTTGCACTGTGTGCTTATCACCAGGTGAATCTTGAACGAATGCGGTAACTTCACTTCTTCTCATGATTGTTATAGTAAAAGTTTGGGAAAATTGTCATATGGCAATTTTTATGTATGCTAAAAAAATATTTTTAAGTTTTGATTTTTTTTCTTGACAGTATTTAGACTTTATCAAAAATTGTTTATAAGTTTGATTTTTTTTCTTGATAGTAATTAAACTTGATTTTTTTTTCTGTAACATTTTTGTCTGTGTCTGTTTTGGATTTACTCGGTCAACCAAGAGTCCCTCCCTTTAAAAACTTGATTTATCTCTAACAAAATCTCTGTCTGTGAAGACTTTATTTTTCTGGAACCTTTTTTGTTGTTGTTGTTGTTTGTTTGTTTGTCTGTACCTGACTTTCCTGCTGACAAAGACTACCATTCGGTTTGGGATCTTGGTTACCTCAACATTTGTGCACTGCCCCCTTTCTCCATTCTTCTCTGACCTTACTCCTCCCCTCTCCTGAAACCTCACCTTCTGCAAGTCCTTCACTCCTGTATGAAAAAAATGAAAGGAAAACAGAAAAGAAAAGAAGAGGAACAAAGAAAGAAAGAAAAAAAAAAACCCTGGAAGAATCAGTTTTCAAGGGAAGGCAACCCTGTGAGTGGAGTACACATGGATGATTGCAGAAATTCTGTTGAACGAAATCCTGCATCGTATGCCGGTGATGGAGACAGCGGAGGTTCGGCAGCTTACCAACGGTCCTGAGAGTTTCACACCTGACTCCAACTGGCTGCTGGGAGAAACGGCAGAGGTCGGTAGTTTCTCTGTGTGTGTGTGTGTGTGTGTGTGTTTGCTTGCATGTTGCATGTATGTGTGTGTGCGTGTGAGTGTGTGTGTGTGTGTGTGTGTGTGTGTGTGTGTGTGTGTGTGTGTGTGTGGTGCGCGCGTGTGTGTGTGTGTGTGCATGCATGTTCCTCAACCTGACCCAGCTGCTAAGACTGTGAGCCAAGAGTTACGAACCTGTTAACAGCAGATGTTTACCCTTACAGCTTCAGCAGATTCTGGGCGCATTGTGCGAAAATGTGTAGGATATGGTGAAAGTTAACAAAATACCGCAATAAAAAATCTAGACGAGAAGCTCTTGAATGGTAAGTGCAACTGTGTAATGTAACCACTCTCTTGTCTTGACATGTTAATTTGAGTGCCTTGACCACAGAGCAATGACTTTGTCAACTTGCACATGCAAAATCGCATCTTGTTTAGTCTTGACAACAAAAAGCCGAAACAAAAAGCCAGCTAGAGAGCAGGAATTTCCCTCTAAGTATGCCAGTGAACGAGACATTAAAGAATCATCTGGTGGAGAAACCTTTGCTCTCTGTGGTTACTGTAAGATGGACTTCAGCGTTACCCAGTCTGGCAAATTTGACATCCTCTGCCATTGGTTTTTCTTTTCTCCCTTATAAAGTACACCCAATTTTAAAGAAAGAAAAATACACTCAGTTTTGTGGAAAAGTACAGGAATAACATTTTTAGGGTAAACAGGCCTGGAGTTGATAACGGGTGAGATTTCTTCGTGGAATTATGCAGGACTTCGTCTTCATCACGGTTGGCAGGAATCAGGAAACAGCTTCCTTTTTATGATATAGATGTTGTGCTTTTATCTTTTGCTCTATATAATTCCTGCTTGTGGATAGTCAGTGGTGCTGCAAATGTGTTTATTCATGCATTTTTATTTATCTTATTCATTTGTCATTTTTTTAAAATTTTATAGAGGGATGGAGGGACAGACGGATGGATGGACAGACAGAAAAAGATATAGATACATATGTATGTGTTTTGTTTATAGTAATAAAGAATTGTGTTATTAAGTGATAAAAAAAAAGCATAGGCAATACATTATCAAAGCGGCATCCTTGCTGCATGGCAAGTAGAATACAGCAGTGCATATGTTCTTTAAGGGTAAATTAAGGATGAAGAATGTGGTTGTCCTAAAACCAACAATGCAGTTTGAACATGACTACCACAGGTAGACAACTACTACGTCGCTGCAGGGATGAACTCCAAGGGGGTCGCCGGAGCAGGAGGTGTGGGCAGGAGCATCGCAGAGTGGATCATTGATGGACGTCCCAGCCTCAGTCTGTGGGCCCACGACATCCGCCGCTTCCTCGGCCACCACAACAACAAGCGCTTCTTGCGGGATCGCATGCAGGAGTCGTTCGGTGAGGAAAAGACTGGGGTTAATGTGATAACATTATTTCTTGTTGTGTCATTTTCCTGGTCACCTTGGTGGCCTTCAGTTTATTTTAGTGCAACATAAAACACCATGGCTAGACTGCCTCAAACTTTCGCCAGGGTGCTCTGAAACATCTTGACCCAGAATGCCACCTAGCATATTTTAATGCCATGTTAAAATATTTTTGATGGGCTGTCTCCCAAGTCTTTTTCTTGTTTTTTTATCTCACCTTGTAATACGCTCATACCACTCATTCTGGCCTGTCTGCAGCCATATTATGGCATGCAAGGAACAAGTATACTGGTCTGGATCTAAATTCTCAGGAATTTCTACCCTTGCCTATAATTTCTCCACTGGACCAACCTGAGATTGTTTTTTTACCAGCATGCTTGGTGTTTGCAGCGGCGACAGCGATACTGAAGTACCCAAGGGAGGAGTACACCACGGGACGGAAACTGCGCTGCTCTCCCCTTCACACCCGACAGGAAGTGGCTGGAGGTGTCTTCGGAGAGACCATGGCTTATGAGCGGGCCATGTACTTCAAACCAGAAGATGAGGGTATGCAGATGGATCAGTTGAAAGCTACCTTTTTTTAAAGTTGTTCTTTGGATGAAATGATAGCTAAGTGGTCATTTCTGTTTTTTCATTTTCTCCACCATGGAGGTTATGGTTTCAACCTGAGTCAGATGATTTGTCTGGAGGTCAGTTAAGGAAACATAACTTAATCGATTTTAATGAACCATAGTGGAAAGGCAGAATGTGGCCTTCGCATGAACCTTTGATGCTTTGATGCATGCAGATTGGATGCCAAAACTGAAAATCAATCAAAAAGGTGTTTCAGAATATGAGATGCCATGGTCTCATTTTGAGAGAAAGAAAATTAATACTGTATGGTCTGGAAATTATGGTACCGCCAGTGAAAAGGCATAGAAGATGAAACTGAACAAAAACTGTCAAAACTATGGGAAAAAACAGAAAAATCAAAAGGACAAGTTTTAAGTGTTGTGCTGTGCAGACCATTTTCCTGAGGAGAAGCGTGGCAACTGGACGTTCACCAAACCCAGCTGGTTTGAGGCAGCTCAGGAGGAGTACTGGGCATGCAAGGAGCGCGTCTGCATCATGGACATGTCCTCCTTTGCCAAATTTGAACTGCAGGTGACCTTTTCTTTTTTTCTTCAGTCAAAAAAAAAGAGAAAAAAATGGGGAGTTTGGCAGAGATGAGAAATTGTGTTGTTTCAGAAGTTGGAAGTTCTTTGTGTTTTGTTTGGAATGAAGTTGATTTTAATTGTTTTTAATGGTATTTCCTGCACACGAACACACATATACATGTGTGTTTGTGGCAGATTCTGGTATTTAGTCATGTATGATTTCTGGTATTCAGATGATTCTGAGTATTGTAAGTGGGTGTGTGAATATCTCTTGCTTTCCCACAATTTTGCTAGAGGCATTATTTTTTTTTCCTGTAAATGTATCAATGAAGAGACACACTGCTGGCTGGCAGGGAGATCAGAGAGTGCTTTGTCACACAGTTAAGGATCAGATCCAGTGGGGCATACCAGATAAACTGCTCTGTCTAGAAGCAGAACTTTCATGATGGTTTCTGGTCATGCTCTGTTTCAGTTGAAAATGGATTTGATTGTGGAGAACTGTTTCATAAAAAGCCTTATCTACCTCTTTACGCTGTGATAGTTGAAGTTGTGAATAATATATACTGCCTTACCTATGTACAAAATTGAGCAAGCAGTTTGCGTTTGTTTCATTTGGGGATAGGTTGTGTAAATAAGTTATGAGAAGAATGAAATGTTTACACCAGCATATTTGACTTCCTCCTCAGGGAATAGTCGTTCTGTTTTGTTTTGAACAGCAAATAAGTGCGGTGGTAATTAGATCTTGATGCCCATTTACAGTCTGTCAGATATGGATTAGCACTGTAGATTAGAAATGTTTGGAATACATCCTGTCTAAGTTGTACACATAATCAATCTTGAATGTACACACATGCTTGTACCACAAGTACACAGGCCCATGCATACAAATATACAGACATGCACACATGCAAGCTCACAAAAATTCTATAAAACACACACACACACACACACACACACACACACACACACACACACACACACACACACACACACACACCCATATACATGCATAATTTTGAAAAAAGCCAGTACAAAATACAGTGTGGGTGTTTTTGCTTAGTATCGTGAATGTTAAAAAGGGGTGTAAACCATTACTTAAGTTTTCATATTGCAATTCTGTGGTTGTATATAATGGAGGCAGCAATTGTTGGCGTCCTTTTCAGTGTTCTCTTATCATTTTACTTGCATATTCTTGGGCAGTTTGTGTTTGTTTATTGTGCGTGCTCCCTTGTAATACCTGTTTGAGCTTGCATATGTGTGAGTATGTGTTTGTTTTATATAGTTTTGGTGTGCTTAAGGAGCGGTAAGCCTTGTGACCATGTTATATATGTGTTTGTTTTATATATGTTTTGGTGTGTTTAAGGAGCAGTAATCCTTGTGATCATGAAATGAAACATGTTTTCTGTGTGGTGTGTGTGTGTGCGCGCGTGCGTGCTATGTGCATGTGTACAGTTGTGTGTTTGTAGACAGCTAATAATCATGTGGAGGTGCATTGCGTTTGGAGCCTACATTAATGGGTTTCACTCTCGCTGACCCACTCTGTAGAAACCTCGCTATATCTTGAAGCGCTGTGAATTAACTCAGATTATTTGACACCACTTTCTTTTTGACAGGTTTCATTATGCTTAGAATAGATATAATATTGTCAGCCTGCGTTTATGTCTTGATGTATTTGGTAACGTTAGAATAGATCTAGTTATTTAGCTGAAAGTATTTGCTTCTTAACATTCTGAAGTATTGTTCGATAAAAGCTGAAACAATGAAGCGTTTTCAGGGAGTGGACGGATATTCTGTAAGTGTCTATTTTCCTGTGATGCCCTTGCCTCTTTTTATTTCTTGGACGTAACCTTTGCTGCTGTATCATTTTTCTTCATCTGCACCTGTGCATCCAGACGAAAGCATGTACAATGCTTGGGGTAGATGCTGAGCTATGCAGGGGTGTACATCCATGTGCTAAACAATGGGTCAGATGTCCCTGTTACATCCAGTCTGATAGGGCATTTGTCCTCTGCGATGTTCAGCAAATTATTTTTTTTATTAATCAGTATCTGATGTTCATTGTGGATGTACACCTCTGATAGTGACAAAGAATATTTTGCTGCTCTGTGATCCATTGTAGGCTTAAAAGATTGTGTTATGTCCTAATTTTAAGAGTATGATTATTGAATGAGTTTAGTCTTAACCTTGAAATCAAATTTTGCTTTTTTTTTTTTTTTTTCTAAACGGAAAGATGATAAACCTTTACTGAACCTGAACCTGAAAGTTGGTGGAAGGAGAGCAGGTATATGATTACTTATTGAAGTCATTTCATTTCGTCAAAAGAAAAAAGAAAGTAGTTGCAGTTGGGTCAAGCATGCTTTTTATTATTTTTTTCCCTATCTTTTTTGGATCCCCCCCCCCCGTCCGCAAGGGAGAGAGATTGGTGGAGGATTTGGGCATTAATCAGAAAAAAAGTAAGGAATTTTATTACTAAAAGTAATCTCATGATATACTTACCTGTCCAAACAAATGCCTTTTCCCTACTGGATGTGGAACATCACCGTGTTATTCGAATCCTCAAAAAAAAAAGGAGAAGAAAAAAAAAAGAGAAGGAAAGAAAGCGAAATTGGGAGAGCAGATAGCTAACCGTGCCTCCATATCCAGTGAGGCCAATCAGATACCAAAATACCAAAAGGATCGTGGGAAGCATGTTAACCTGAACAGGGAGACATTGATCCCACACGAGAATGTCTGCACAATTATCTCCCATGTTTTGTCTGGAGCTCTCCCTTGAGAGTATGGCACAAAGTGACAAGCAGCAAGAATGCTGTGAGGGGAAAATCAGTTTCTCGTGCACAAAATCAGGAAAAGAAAATGACCCCCGTCCTGGTACTGATAGTGCCACTCGAGAGACCCTTAAAAAACCATACTAAATGAACACTGATGGCAAGTTGAGGAGGCTCCTTTCTGAGGATGCATAAGAGAGTAGGAGAGGTCAACTATAGAAACGGCATTGAAAAGACGTGATCATGCACCGAAAGGCAAGAACACCAGAAAAACTCAAACAAAAAAAGAAACAAAAAACAAAACAAAACAAAAAAGAAAATGGATATTTGACTGCTTTGGTATAATCAAAATGCAAAGAAAATGCAGGTCAAGGTTCAAGCATACCATGTGCACAGTAAAGTGAGTGTCCCTGTCCATGGACAATTGTTCCAGGTTCATGGCCTGAACTGAGGGGATACCGGAGAAAGGGAAAAAAAGGAAACTGGCGATGGCCTGATACACGCCATAATGACACTGTGGTGCATTCTTTTGTGCTGAAACAGAGTGAGAAATTTTATCAGACATGATACCTCAGAAAAAAAGACAACTCCACATGCAACCACTGAGGAGAAGCATTGAAAGAGGCGGGAGGGAGAGGGTGTCGTGAATGACAGACCAGGCATTGGAAATGGTAGTTCTCACAAGAGAAATGTCTAAATTCAGGACTGAAAGACTGCAAAAGTCCTGTAAACTTTGTCATAGATCTTATCAGTGATGTCACCCACACTACATCTGTCCGCATTCATATGGAACATACCTGCATGAAGGGATTGGTCACAGTCAGAAGACGCCCAGGTCTCCCAGCCAGTTTCCACCAAGGCGTGTCCTTTTGGGGCAGGTACCCTGTTGAATCTCCTCTCAGTGGGACATTGTCAGACCCTAAGCCTTGCCTGGCGCAAGAGGCAGTGCACATCTTCAACGATTTTATGACTGACCCCCACCACTCTTCATCACTTTCAAGCTGCTGAGGGGTCAAGAGGGCAGAGCAGGTAGGGGGTGGAAATGCTGGCCAGTCTGCACACCTTGAAACTGATTCTGAACTGGTGTAGCTTGAAGAAGGTGTCTGTCTCTTGTCCAAACTGGCGGGCCATCATGAAGGTTTATGTGGATGTTAAAATTCCGAATTGTCTGTTACGCCACTCAGGGGCAAATCACACACATTGCAAGGTTTGAGGCAAGGGTTGAGGTTTCATGGCAAAAGACACAGATCTCATGAGTGTAGACTTGAAGCAGCATGAAGGGCAGATGCATGATCCTGCATCTAAAACAGAGGGAATGAAGGACGACAAAAGAGACTCCAAAATGTACAACCCAAAGGACCCAAAGGCTGGAGAGAGACAGTGATATAGCACAACTTGCAGACATCTACTGATGAAATTGTCCCCTGTGAAAGAATAGAAAGAGAAGCTCCCTCAACCAAAATGAAAGTGAGCTGAAAAGGATGCTTAAGCTCTGAAAAAAAATTGAAATCTTAACTCTAAGGAACAAAGGTTGGAGTGTTCCGTTGCCAAGGAAAAGAAGAAAACTGATTAAGTTATGTTTGAGTATGATTCATGAAATGAACTCACCAAGGGTGATCACTCTTTCAGCTGAACCGGTTATGGAAGCATGATTAGCTCCCTGCTGTCCCAAGTTTGTTTTCTTGAGGGTCCCTATAATGCAGCAATGTTCCGTGCCAAGTTGGGGATAAGGCGTTTGTTTGGACAGGTAAGTATGAGAAAAAAAAGGGGGGAAACATTTTCTTTTTTTAAAGAAACAAACCTTGCTGTTTCTTAGTGCATAGCACAGGCTTGCCTGATGCTATGATTCATCTTTGTTTACCCCCCAGAACACGGTTCTGTGGGCGAAAAAATACATTGCAATATTGCTGACCACGAAACCAGTGATTTTGTTTCGTGTTGTGTCACTTCACCTGAGGTGTTTTTGCCCACTTATGGCACTTGCAGGAATAGTAATCATGTGATGCCAGTGGCACAAGTGTCTTCACTCTTGCAGTAAACTGGCATTTAAGAGGCAGCACAAAACTGTCTCTGAATGAGAAGTCAGTGACAAAAAAGGCAATTGAGAAAGCTTGCTGGCATTGGCTCTAAAAACATGAAAGCAAAGACTTTTGCAGTTTCTGGTCGACAGTGTTTGTCAAAGTACAGGGCCAAAAAAACACAAAAAACCCCACAAACCATCCTGTTTAAGATGATTACAGTAAACTGTGTTTGAGAACAGGAGACTGTTTGACATGGGGAGGGTGGTGACGTAGAAACTGCTGAACATCTAAGACAGATTCCAAAATGTCTATACCCCAGATAGTGTCTACTTGTGGACCACCACCTCATGAAAAGTTTTGTAGGTTGGTGTTTTTTTGTTAAGTTTTCAATTTTTTTTTCTCTTTCTACTACTCATCATGGTTTTCTACTTTGCTGCTAAATTACTAATATTCATATTTTTTTTAACTGGTTTTGTTATTATGAGATTATAAGAGATTATTTCCCAAAGAGCAGATCACATTCACAAGATGTCAAATCACTGGCTGCTTTGCTTCATTTTTTGTAAAAATAAGCATATGTATACATTCAGACAAAAAGTACATTTGACAAAGAGTGTGTCAGATGAAGGGCATGCCAGCTAGCCATAAATCCTGTCTTGGTTAGGTCAAGGAAAATGAGAACGTGAGGAGTTCATTGGAGGACATGCTGCTACATTTATACAACTGAAAACCTTGATCATACCACGGAAAATGGGGTTTTACTACTGAGGGGTAGTTTGAAGCGTAGGCAGGTCTGATGGTAGCATTTGTGTGAGCAGAATTTTTATGCACATTCATCAATACATGTTTGTACTCAAAATACAAATGCATGCACTCATACGTGCGCGCACGCGCCCGCACACACACACACACACACACACACACACACACACACACACACACACACACACACACACACACACATGCGTGAATGCACACACACGCGCATGCATACACACACACGTATATGTGTACTCTCTCTCTCTTTCTTTCTTTCTCTGTCTCTCACTCCCTTTCTCTCTTCCTCTCTCTCTCTCTCTCTCTTATACCTGTACCATTATTGAGCATGAGTGAAATATAAAGGAAACGTTGGGAAAGGTGGCGTGATAGTTTTTTCTCCTGTTGTTGTTTAATAAACTTAATTAACTAGTGTTGTCAGTTTAAAAATTTTACATCAATCCTGCATCTTGAGGAATGTAAGCTGCATGGTTAATGACTAACTTTGCTGCGCTGCCCCCCCCCACCCCCAGCTCCCCGCCCCCCCTCCCCCTACACCCCCCCCCAACACACACACCCTCACCTGTTCTGCATCCTCACCTTTTTTTTTCCTTTTCTCGATTAATGAACTTAACACATTTTAGTCATGTATCCCACAGTTGGGTTACATGTGCCTTTATATTTATACCTTTGATTATTTTTTCAAATATTGTGCAAAAGGGCAGGCACATGGAACAATTAAAGGGAAGAGCAGACCACCGCACTCACAAAAAAAGCAACAGTAATTATGAGGTGTGGTGTTCTTGAATTACCAGCTAAGCACACATGCACTTTTTTTTCCCCTTCATATATTTTCTGGCTGGTGGTGGTACTAATGCAGCACTCAGGTGGACGGACCATGATTAATCCTGGTGATTTATTTGTGCATCCTCACTGTTTTTGGAGGGCAGCAGGTCCTGTAACCAGTGTGTTTTACTCAGAAGGATACTGTTCTTGGGGGAGAAAGAGAGAGAGGGTATCCATGTGTGTGTGTGTGTGTGTGTGTGTGTGTGTGTGTGTGTGTGTGCGCGCGCGCGCGTGTGTATGTGTGTGTGTGTGTGTGTGTGTGTGCGCACACGCGCCTGTGTGTGTGTATGTGTAATTGTTGCTGTTTTAGTGACGTGTGAATCTTGCCTGTTATGTAAATGGCATTTTGCGGGCCCCTTGATCTTGTTTGTTAATATTGATGGCAGGCATTCTAGAGGGTCAGGAAGAGTTGGCACCCAGCTGTTCATCCTTTGTTCTAGGTTCTGACCTTTGCTGTTGAGGTCATCTCTGTCAATGTCTGTTTTTTTTACAGATGGATGCCTTGTCCAGTGAAGAACATGGCATTCCTGGTGTTAGCTGCTCCTCTGTTGGAGGTTCTGACCTTTGCTGTTGAGGTCGTCAATGTCGATGAGGTTTCTCTTTTTTACAGAGGGACGTCTTGCCCTATGAAGACCATGGCATTCCTGGTGTTAGCTGCTGCTCCCAAGACCGTGGGAGAACATGAGGCACTAATTCACAGCACTTTGGGTTTTCATCCTTATCATTTTTTTTAGGTAGTTCCCTCTGTTTTCAAACATGTTCAGAAGGGCTCAGGTGCAGCCCAAGGGTTGTCCAACTTTGATTGTCATTCCAAGATGAAAAGCAAGTGATATCCCTTTCACTGATGTCACCCTTCTTCCAGCCAACGAGGTCCAATTCTACCCCAGGAGAGCTAAGACCCGGTATAGCATTGGTCCTCCCTCTGACAAGCAACTTTGGATTCCAAAGGGACCTTAGTTCAGTTACCATCCAAGACAGCTCATATATGGTGGCCTTTATGATTAAAAGTATAGTCAAGGATCTTCCCCCCTGTGAATCCTGATTCAGATTTGGATATGTTCCTTTTTGAGTCTGACCAGAGCCATGTTTTTTCCATTCCCTCATCGAACTGCTCAGCTAGAACCCTTGCCCTTCAGCCTATCTCTGTCTTAAAGCTTTATTTAAATAGTTGTAGCTTGGAGAGTAGAGCTGCAGGACAGTTTATCTGTCCCATGCTGGCAAGCTTTCCATACCAGGTAGTACAGGTTTCTTCTTAGGCTTTGCATATGTCAGGGCCTACATCAGTATCCAGGATGTCTCTCAGGATGATCAGCTTGGACAGTTCAGCCAAGGCTTGGTCTGAGGGAGAGAGACTGAGAGAGAGAAAGAGAGAGAGAGAGAGAGTGCAGACATCTGGAAATCCATTCTTGGGTGTCCTTAGAGACTCACCACGGACCTCCCTTGAGCTGGACATGTCATAGGATGGTTCACTCATTTCCACAGTTTGTTCAGCTCCCTTCCTAGCAGTCTGGCTGGTTGTCTTTAGACCCTGGCTGATATGCCCTGGTCTGAGAGCAGTCAAGGGTTTCTGCCTTGCTTGGTTCTGGGCCAAGGTTCCCCTTTTCCAACTGTCTCTTCTGCAGTTGGCTCGTCAGGAAACCGGACTGCTCCAGATGGAAGGTCTCCTGTCGTTCCTCCCTCCAGGTGATAGAAGAGAGTGCATGGGTTGTGCTCCTTCCTGGCTCTTTCTTCTTACTAGCTGTGTAAAGATCCTGTAAGTTGGTCATATCTTTGACACTTCAAGGTGACAAAGCAGTTACACCTGGAGTATGCTTCTTTGCCACTTTTCTAGGGAGAGAAGAGACTTGTACATGGACCAGGAAAAGGTACTTCACCCCTCAGATCGGAAGTGGCTTAATCGGGTAGACCAGCCCGAACTTTTACCCACCTCAGGTCCCATGGCAGTTTTCTGGGTTTTCTGGGTCCAGTGTTCTTGATGAGTTGCTGCCATTTCCAGTGCCCCGTATGTTAGGTCGGAACTGGGACTGGTTGCTGAGTTAACTGCCCTTGTGCATGGATTCGTGGTATTCACATGATGTTGGCATGCGTTGATGGTATTGGCATGATGTTAACATGGAATCATAGTGTTGACATGATGTCAGCATGGATTTGTGGTATTGACATGATGTTGACATGGATTTATGGTACTGACATGGATTTATGGTACTGACATGGACTTATGGTGCTGACACAGACTTATGGTACTGACATGGATTGGCAGCATTGATATGGATTTATGATACCAACATGGTACGGACATAGATTCATGAGGTCAGCATAGATTGGTAGTATTGACAGTCCTTCACCCTGCACCTTTAGCACCACCACCGCCGCCCCACACCCGGACTGTGGATGCAGTTCAAACAATTCCCTGTCAGTTGATAGGCCATGTGATGTGTGTTGACTGGTGATCATGTGATGGTGATGATCATCAGCAGGAGGAAATGAGACTTCCAATCAGAAGGCCTTACCTGTTAACTTGCATACTTCTGTCACAACAAGTAGTGAGGTCACGACAGTGGCGGGTGATCAAGATTGATGATTAACGGTCACTTTAATCTGCTTTACTAACCAGCTGACTGAACAAAAGTAATGAGTGTGCTTCTGGAGTATTGATAAACTCGGATTTCATTTAACAGTCTGTAACATGCTTTTGGCTTTATTAATGAATTTGATATTGCTGTTTGTGATGCATTTTGATATTAATTCACACTTTCTTTTTTGGAGACACTTTCTCTGTGTCTAGCTGTAGTGACATGTGCTTATAGTGATATGCAAAAGAGTTCACTTTATTCGCTCTTCACTGTTGCTGCGCATAATTTCATGGTACAGTCACATTGTCAACACCAGTGTTAAATAGTCTGTTTCTTACAATTTATTGTCTTGTTTTCAGTTTGTGGTTTTGTGGTCTGTTTCCAGGTTGTGCATCTGTCTTTCAGTTTATATTTCTGTGGTCTGTTTCCAGTTTATATTTGTGTAGTTTGTCTTCGTTTTGAACTATGCATCACAAAGTCATGTGCATTTAGGATCTCAAATGATTTATTCTGAATGAAAGATGTGGCCAAGTCAGAATGTGAGCATGTGCTTGATGAGCTGCTTTCAGAAACTGCCCAGTTATGTAACACTGAATCTTTGGGTCTTTGATGTGTGTCTATGTGTGTGTGTGTGTGTGTGTGTGTGTGTGTGTGTGTGTGCGCATGCGTGCGTGTGTGCATGCGTGCGTGCCTGTGTGAGCTTTGTGTGTGTGTGTGTGTGTGTGTGTGTGTGTGTGTGTGTGTGTGTGTGTGTGTGTGTTTTGTTGTTGTTGTCTAGAGTTGGGTTTTTTTTTTTGTAGTTTTGTGAAGTTGTGAAGACAATTTAAAAAGAATTTTTTTTAAACTGAGATGAGAAAGTTCTCATCCTGTACATTTGAATTTATGTTTCTTGGAAATCATCTCCCTTGTCAGTAGATAGTGGAAAGGATGCAGTCTAACATGAGTCACTGTGACTATCAACTTACTGTGGTTGTGAGTGCATGGTTGAAGGTGCTGTTGACATTCATCATCTTATGACCGGTTGGGGTGCTGTGACCAAGAGGCAGGACTCCCAGACTCTCTCTACAGTCCTGAGCAACAGGAATGAGTCACCATGCCTAGTCCTGCCCTTCATGTTGATCCTCCAGGATTTCTGTGGTCAGTCTCCTGGAGGTCCACCCTGCAGTGTACCCTGCAGGATGGATGATCATGAACAGCAAGGCCTGCCTCTTGTCATGGCACTGTCTGCCTGCATGTGCTTTGGTCTGCTGTTGAAGTAGGAGGAAACTCCAGGGAGAGCTTGACAGCAGAAGGACTTCAGAGAAGAAGCCATCTTTATCAAGTGTTTTTGCCCTTAACTCCTTACACTGTGAGGGGACTAAGCTGCATAGATGCCCTTCTGCTGTCATAAATATTTTTGGTGCTGCTGGGATTCGAACCTGAACCTCCCAGATGTGTGGAAAGAATGTCTCAAGGCATCGCCTTTTTGACAGATGTCTTACCCACATTCCCACTGGACACCTATTGTACTTGGGAAATTTATGTTTTATATGAAATTCTTTTTTTGTTATTCTCAGGCAGATCCAGATGGAATTCTTTACTAGAGCTGCCTCTGCCATTGTCTTCAGGGTTCTGGTGCTCTGTGTACCGGAAATTGAGAGCTGTTTCATGAGATCATAGGCTGATGAGCCTGGAAGCGCTCTTTCTCCAACCTTTGTGGTGAGGAGTTTTGCTTGTGAGCAGGATTCCCTCAACAGGCTAGACTGGAATACTTCTCAGTCTTGTAGAGATGAACCTCTTCATTTTGCTTCCACATGGCTCACAGAGTTCAGTCAGAATCATCTGTTCCGATGAAGCTGTCATATGCACCGAGTCAGTTTGCCGTGTCTTGCTTTGGTCAGTGTCAGTCTCCTGGGTGAGAATGATAAGAAGCCTTTTGCATCGGCGGTAACGTTCTTGTTATTTAATCAAACTGAGACATAGCTCTTATGATTCATGGCTTTCTTACAACCATGGGAGGGATAGTCACGCAGCAGTGGTCTTCCAAGTCAGTCATCAGTAGACAGTTTGGAAGGATGGGAAACAGTGCCACATGGAAGAGAGTGACCTTTTGTTTATAATGAAATAGAAGTATTACTATAAAAAGGAAATCTGTGAGCCTTGTGTTACAGGATCTAGAAGGGTGCAAATACATCAGCAGCCGGAGAAGTCCATTTTTCTGTTCAGTTACCAAAGCAAAAACAGTCGGTTCCGCATTAACATTGGCCAAGAGTTGTGTATAATAATAATTTCTGGGATGTCCATAGAGATCTGTTCACTCCCTAATCCTCCCTTACATTCAGTCATATGTCTTGCATTCTCAGAGAGAGAGAGAGAGAGGCCATCAGAATACCTGAAGCAGAAAGCTGCCATTTTGAACATTTTTCTCTGATGCATACTTTCTCTCACATATTTTTTTTTGCTCCCAAAAAGAATTTTACGTCAATTCTGGGAAAAGAACAGAAAAATGTTTTATGACTGCTGTTTTGATTTGGGTTTATGGTACATTGAGGAATGTTTGCATGGACGATTTTGTGGAAACATGTTTTGTTTTTGTTTCTTTCCTGCTGGGTTATGGAAATGGTTTGTTTGGTTATTACTGTGTGTTTGATAGAGAGGTGTGTGTGTGTGTGTGTGTGTGTGTGTGTGTGTGTGTGTGTGTGTGTGTGTGTGTGTTGAGAGCTGATTCTGGCTTAAAAGGCTTTTTATTCGTGTGTGTGTGTGTGTGTGTGTGTGTGTGTGTGTGTGTTGGTGGCTTTATTTTCTGGATATTTGACATGTTTTATCTTTGAGACCGATTTTACATTTGTTTTTAATCTTGTAATCTATTTTCAAATGGCTAACATGGTGAGATTAAAAAAAAAACAACTTCCCCAATGATGTTTAAAATGAAATTTTGTCAGTTGGATGTAATTAAAAAGCTTTGTGTAATAGAACGTTTGCCTAGAGTGGAGTTGAAGCTGTGGATAGGACCTCCAGATATTTTTCAAATAGGGTTTAAGTTGGAGATGGTAAGTTGAAACGGCTGGAAAAAAAAAACCAACAAAAAAACAAGGCTTCTTTTTATGTCCCGTGGCTGCAGAATTTTTAGTTTTGACTGCACAAGGTTGGCAGCTGTGTACAGAGTCAACGTAAAGTTGTTTTATATATTATTGCTTCATGCGTGTGAACATAGTGAGAATGTATAATCCTAGTTATTGTTTGTGCCTGTGATCTGTTGGTGTGTACTTGTTTCTGTGTTCAGATCGTTCATCTATTGTATCTTGAGTATTCATTCATTCATATTTTTTATGCTCTTATTTATACACTGTGCATTCATAGTTTTGATATTTTCAGTGAGCAAGTGGTTAGATTTGTGTTTTTGATTAACCCTGTCTGGTTTATCCGTTTGCGCAGTTTTTTTTATTTGGCTATGGGGTTATTATCTTCATTAATGAGGTATTGTTTTCACCTGTTCCATAGGCTTGCTTCTTCGTCTCTTAGCCAGATTACATTAAAAAAAAAAAAAAAAACACCTTTAGAGCCAGTTTTCAACAAACTTCATCAAAGATGGAATGTTGTCCAAGGAAGAATTCAGTAGATTTTGAAACAGATCCGTGGAACAGATCCAGATCTAATGGTGGATCATTGAGCGATCAGCAAAATTAATAAAAGTACAAGGATTTACTTCTTCAGTCAGAATTCCTTCCCCTACAGCAGAGCCAGGTATCTGCTGATAACATGTTTACAAATTTTCCTCTTAATGTTAAATTTGTGGTGTAACTGTTACAAAGTGATAACGCTCTGCAAAACAAGTGATTTTCAAGAAATATTAAAACCTTCTAGTGATACAGATGTTGATATTTTGTGTTTTTGCATAATTCATTTCAGATAAAAGTACAAGAGAAGTTAATTCCTTCAGTCTATACCAACAATTACTTCCCCTGGCGGAAAAGAAAATTTTCTTTCTCACTTGAACTGGCTCAGATGGGCCGATTCAGCATTCGTTTAGTCTTGGTGGAGGTCTGTTAGTCTCCTGATTTCTCTTCTGGTTTCTTCACATGTTTAATCATTGAGGATGTTGGATTTTCAGTCAGCGAGTGATGAGGTGGTAGGATTCCTCCAGAACCTGTGTTCCAATGACATCGACGTGGACATCGGCACCATCGTTCACACTGGTATGCAGAACGAGCACGGAGGCTACGAAAACGATACCACCATCGCCCGTCTTGATCAGAACAGGTATCTGTTGAGTGTCAAGTTATTCGATAGACTAGAGGGCGTAAGACTTGAAGGAGATAGGAAGTGTGGGGGATGAGGGTGCTTTGTATTGAAAACCTGGTGTAGGAAGGACAGCAGCATTGCGTTATTGTGCTTGTCCTTTTTCATTCTGTCATTTTTGAAGAGCAGTTTTGTCTTTTTCTTTCTTTTTTTTTTTTGATGTCCGTCATTCTAAATGTAATCTTTACAGAGAAAGGAAAGACTTTTGGTATTAAAGTGGAACTTGTTTATTCTCCCAAGTCAACTCGACTAGAATTCTGAAGTTTACCCTTGAGGTTATTTGTGCATGAGTGGATCCACACACATCTGGGTGATGGCCTCATTCTGTTTTTTTTAGTAATATCTAAAGGCAGTACCATTGTACATTTGTTTTCTTTTAGTGTGCCATCCATTCCGCCTAGTCATGATGACCAAATCCTCTACAAAGGATAGAATGGGATGTGGTGTTCAGGTGAAGATGGCGGTTGGTATTTTTATTATTTTTGTTTGTTTTTATACAGTGTAGACACTCCTGCACAGGACCTTGGTTTAAAGCCTCATCCAAAGGATTTTTAGAGGGGGGTGGGGGGGGGGGGGCGTTTACGATTGCGCAAATGTTGAACTTCAAGAAAAAATGTCCTGTCAGCTGGCTTTAAGCAGGAATGGAACCCTGGGATGAAGAGAACAATGCTTTATCTGCTTGGCCAACCAGGCCAGAATGGATCTAATGTTCCAGATTCTTTTTTTCCCATTCCAGTTTCTTCATGATCTGCCCGGCCACCCAGCAGTCGAGGGCGTGGGCCTGGCTGACCCGCCACATGCCATTGGACGGTTCAGTCCACCTTCGTGACGTCACCTCCATGTTCTCTGGCATCAACATCATCGGGCCTCACGCCCAGCAGCTGTTGGCGGACGTCTCTGACATCTCCACGTCCCGCTCCGACTTCCGACCCATGTCATGCAAGCGGATGGATGTGGGCAATGCCAGTGGGGTGTGGGCCATGCGTCTGACTCACACAGGAGAGGATGGCTTCATCCTGTACATTCCCTCTGAGGTGAGACCTGTACTGATGGGGAGTGTGTGTGTAGGTATGTGTGTATGTGTGGGGGGGGGGGGAGGGGGGGGATGTGTGTGTGTGTAGGTATATGTGTGTGTGTGTGTGTGTGTAGGTGTGTTTGTAGGTGTGTGTGTGTGTGTGTGTGTGTAGGGGTGTGTGTGTGTGTAGGTGTGTGTCTGTTTAGGTTGTGTGTGTGTGTATACATGTGTATGTGTTTGAGTGTGTAGGTGTGTACATATGTGTCTGTGTCAATGTGTGTGTGCGCACGTGTATGTGTATGTGTGTGTGCATGTGAAGTGCTAGACTACTAGTTTCATGCTGTCTTTATTACACGACTTCAGGTTTCACAGTCAAAGTTACTGATCAATAACAGATCAGGGGTTATGACCCATAGACTAGAAACAGACTGTGTACATGCTAATGAATTTCCTGATTTGTCTTGCAGTATGCCCTCAACGTTTATGACATTCTGATGAGTGCTGGGAAAGACTATGGAGTCAGGAATGCTGGGTACTACGCCCTTCGCCATCTGCGCATTGAGAACTTCTTCGCCTATTGGGGCCTTGACCTTGACGACAAGACCACACCCTTGGAATGTGGCAGAAGCTTCAGAGTGAAGTTCGACGTATGTAACGATGCTAACAAACATATGCACAGACACAGTCTTGCACACATGTACGTGGAACATGCACAGACATACAGTGATTCATGATTCATGTACATTGGATCGTCCACTAGTGATCATGCTGCACAGCAACTGCCTCCTCACAATAAGAACAAATTTTGTGACCAATCATTTTTCACACATTATGATACAATATTTAGTTTTTATACAACATCCGTTCCCTTCTTCATCTGGTGACAGACCAATCTATAGCCACTATAGACATTTTTTTAATTCTTCACCATCTTTGCCTTTGCACAATCTTCTATTTTACCATCCAGAATTATTGAGGTACCCATATCTCAACAGTCCCAGTTTTGTTGATAAAAAGATCTCTGATGGAAAATGATTTATGATTGGTTGACGACACTTTTGATTTCTCAGAGTGTAAATGAGACGTTTCATTCAGTACAGCCATGATTTTCCTGTGTGGTGTGTTCTCTGCAAAGTAGATCATAGTGCACTGACTTTAAACAGGACAGAAACTTTCGCTACTTTATTTTACGATCAAGACACACCAACTAATTGTTCTTATGATGGTTACATCTGAATGGCCGTCCTTTGTGCTGATGCTGTTGCACGATGTTGTTTTTCCCAGAAAGGGGACTTCATCGGCAAAGCTGCCTTGGAGCGCCAGAGAGACCACGGCATCACCACCCGCTTTGTGCACTTCCAGCTGGAGGACTACGATGTCAACCTTGACCTCTGGCCCTGGGGTGGGGAACCCATCTACCGCAATGGACGCTATGCAGGTCTGACCACCACCTGTGGCTTCGGCTTTTCCCTGGACCGCATGGTCTGTCTCGGCTTCGTCAGCGACTTTGACGACAAAGGAAAAGAGCGCCTCCTGCAGAATCCCAACGACTTTGTGATGAAGGATGCCAAGTACGAGATTGACATTGGGGGGACGAGGTTCCCGGCCAAGCCGTCGGTGTACACACCCAAGCAGAATGTGACTTACGTCGACCCCTCTTTCATTCCTGTCCCTCCTCAGAGGCACTGAGCGTCCAGCTGTCGCAGAACTGGCCTCCATGACCTTGACTTTCTTTAGGTTGGCGTTGCGTAACAGTTGTTGTATGGACAAGCTATGCATAGAAGTTGTTCACATGTTATGCATCCAAATTTTTATGATAGGAGTGAAAATGCTTCCGATGTTTGAATGAGTCCCAAGAATCCAGAGCACATACAAGGATTAAATGCACAGTGTATATGGTTTTTTTTTTTTACTTCTGGTAATACAGAGCTTTATGAGACTATTGGAGATGATTCAGAAACTCAACCAGTTTCAGCATGAATTGTTATTCTGCCTAGCCATTGTTTGGAGAGCTGCACATCAGCAGTGCATGTAAAGCTGGTGTGAAGGTTTAACCGACAGGGTCTGTTTTCACATCGCTTTATAACTAGGAGTGTCCCGCTCGTAGACTGGTAGACTACTGTAAATGATGAGTCCATTCTGTTTAGCATTTTGTTTTCATAAGTGATATGTTAGCTAGAAATTAAGATCATCCCGTATCCTGGTTTGTTTCCTAGGATTCCCATGGCTGGAGCTCATAGCGGCTTCTACCCATGCATATTATCCCAGTCACTACAATCATAAGCATTTCATGAAGCAACATTACCTTCTGTTACCCTTCACTGTTTGGGTAAGAACTTGATGTCTGCTGGTCCATGACTGATTTATTCCTCCAGACAAGTCTTATGTTAGTTGACAACCAACCTCTGTGTCTGGTTCCACTACCGCTTCCCGTTGATGTGCTTGGTTGGCCATGGTTGCCTCACTGAAAATCTCCAAATCAGGTTGTTGGAAAGTCCACTGTTCAGGAGAGGTCAAGTTGAAGAACAGACTATAGGTACTTGAGTATAAAGAAAATGTAGATGAGATAAATTTAGGTAAAAATAAATGGAGTAAAGTATTTATGCTTTGCTTTTCTTTTATGAACTAGATTAAATGTACATTTCAGTGTTGACAAACCTGTTCATGATAATTTCGAAATGATTTCATTTGGAGTTATGTTCTGCTTTGCATTCACCAAGTGAAACTTTTTGTGACCCTGCCCAGGACAATTGGTGGGAGAGAGGACATGTTTGATGTACAGTGACCAAACCTGCTGTCAGTCCCAGTTCACAGTCTGATGTCATGATTTTCATCAGCAGTCCACTCTGTCATGGAGTCAGCAGTAATAGTTTCCACCAGCTGTCTAAAAGAAAAGCAAAGGACAGAAATACATGTGTTCCGGATAACTCAGGGTATGAAATCTCTCGGGCGAGAAAGAACTTTGTGCTGCTCAATATAATGAATGCCAAATAAGCATCAAATCAATTCTGTTTAAAAGCAGTAAGTTAAATCTGTAGAGATGCATTAATTCAGATATGTTCATGAAAAAGAACAACACACACACACACACACACACACACACACATACACCGCCTTTTCAAGTTAAAGCAGTTTTGAACATACTCTTACAGTTCTCTCCATTAGTAACCATTCTCTGGTCAGCAGTGCTTGACCTACACCAAATTGTCCTCAGTTGTTTTGAATGGACAGTACTCAGTCTTTGTCACTCATTGTCACACTCATAATGACATACAAACAAATCTTTAATTTTTCTTCTTCTTCTTCTTTTTGTTGTTGTTGTGCTTGGAGCAAAGCATTTTGCAAATGACAGCTATGAGAGCTGGAATCAGTTTCCTCAAAAGGCTGCATCTTAACACTCAATCCTTCCCAAATAATCTGCATGGGAACAAAATGTAAGGCCACCTGCGATGAGTGGATCACAGGTTAAAAGATTCTGGGGTTTTTTCCTCATGTTTTCAGGGGCTAGTTTTTTTTTTGGTTTTTTTTCCTAGTCATGATCTTTTATCATTGTTTGATATTGTCTATTTTATGCCAGTTTCGTGTTCTGACTGACACAGGATGTTGCGTGTTTTGTGCTTGGCTGCACATGTGCAGATGTTTGTGTATGCTGGTGTATAGGTGTGTGTGTGTGTGTCCATGGATGCAAGCGTGTATGTGTTGCATGTGTGATAGGAATTCACTGCCATGATAGATATCCAGTAATTGAAGTATTGATTTATATGAATGTGATTCAATCACACTGGTATATACTAATCAGTATCTTTTAATTTAGTTTGTGATTAAGTTTTTGCATTCTTTGAATACTGAGCATTCTTGTGTTATTTCTTTTATTTTGTGTGGTGTGTGAGTGTTTTTTTTTTTATATATGTATATACATTTTATGCTAACGTTTTGTTGTTTGTGGATTTGGTAACTTACAGTTGTGATTTTGTGTTTGGGAAAAACAACTCTGGTTCAATAGATATATGTTTAAGATAATAACCACATAAGTGAAACTCTTTGATTGTATAATCACATCAACAAAAAGTATCACTTACTCTCTGGTTAAAGTCATAAATTCCCCATGTTTGAACTTGCATAACGTCGACTTTCTGCTAAATAGTTGTCCCCATTTTTTCAGACAAAAACGGCTTCTTGTCCCATTCTTTCACCAAACCCATTTAAGGCTGCAAGTCTAAATTTTCCTTGAAAAATACAGTATTTGAAGTCAATAACTTGTGCAAAATGGTGTCTGGCAATAGCTGCAGATCGCTTGTTGTTCCCAGTTGCAGCTGGACAAGGAGGCTATCTGATCCCACCAAAGACTTTACCTGGGACAGAGCACCAACGGTTTTCACTTATATACTTATCACAAAGAGTAAGTGACCTGTTGACATTTTGTTCTAAGTTTCGGAATGTTCCAGTCCAACTTCAATTTTGGTCACAGACTTTGGCGAGCCGTGAGCTGGACAGTCTGCACACATTTGCTGTGTTGACACATCTGCAAACCTAGGCAACAAAAAAATCACTCTTCGTGATTCCAGCTTCAAAGACTTTGGAAACGGGTGATGGTTATGGCCTTGAAAGATGTTTCAGAAACATGCTCCTGTGCAAGTCACATTGTCTTCAGAAAAGCTGCTGTAGCAATATTTACTCGTCTGAAAATGAACAGGTTTGAAAAAAAATGCCCACATGTAACTTACATTGCTGTGCCAGCAACGCAAACTTCATGATGCATTCACAAGTGTTTTGTAGACACCTAGAAAAAAATTGCCTTCAGTGATGAATTTTGCTTCTATTCTTTCTTGATAAATCAGTGAATGGGCTTAATTAAAAATTGTACAAATGATGTCTATTTCTGTTTGAGTCTGACCTTCGGTTCTGGACTTTTATACCATGCCAGCATACCAGGAGCAAATGGCCATGCCAAATTCTTCAACACCTTTGCTTGCAGAGTAGATGTCTTGCACTTAGTCACTGCTCTGTGTGTGTGTGTGTGTGTGTGTGTGTGTGTTTCTCAAGCCTTGCACAGATATTGAAAAAGTGACTGACAGGTGATATGCATGAGGCTTGATTTGAACTTTGTGGAGAAAAAGTGATGGATATGCTTATGTCTTAGGTTCAGTCTCAGGTCACTGTATGTGTATGGTGTTTAGAAAGCAGGATATATTTTAAATACCAAAGTCTTTATTGTGAAGTAAAGGTGATTGACAGTATGCGTCAGTGGATGTATATAATGTGTGGAAAGCCAGATATTTGTTTTAAATAGAGAAATCTGTATTTTGAGGTGTAGAAAAAAATGATAAGTGTGTGTGTCACTCAAGCCATGCATGATTATTAAAAAAAAAAAGTGACTGATATGTGTGAGGTTTAATCTGGCCTTATGAAGAAAACGTGATTGATATGCTAATGCCTGAGGTACCTGGATGTACGTTGTGTTTAGAAAGCAAGATACATGTTTTAAATGCACAAATCTATACTGTAAAAAAAAAGTGATGAATAGTATGAGTAAAAGGATATGTAGCATGAAGAATGCACAAGATTTGGATTACACTGGAACTGTTCAGTTATAATGAACATAACTACTTTATTTGTACTTCAGTAGAAGGTTGGGGGGGGGGGGGGGGGGGGGGGGGGGGGAGGGGTAAGATCAAGCTGTTTGATACAAAAGTTAAAATGTGTGATCAATATATAGGTAATCTTCATCATTATCATTGTGTTGATGGTTTGTGTGTGTGTGGCTTTTTCCTAGTTTGCTTGAGTGTTGATTAGCATGTGCCATTGTTAATTTCTCACAGGTGATGACAGAATAAATTTCATATATAACATTAAGCCTTTCATGAATAATGTTTGTGTTCAAGCCTTCTGCCCAGTCCCCTCGTGGTTTCCTGTCTGCATTCTCATCCTTGGATTGGGATGTTGTTGAGAAAGGATTAATTTACAAGGCTCATTCACAGGCATGGAGCTACACGCACATACAAACAGGTTTAGAACCACCACCACCATCACCCTCACTTTTCTCTCTTCTTCCCCCCACCCTCCCCCTTCCCATCCTCTCCCTCCCCAATGGCAGAAAATGAACTTTTTAAAATGCCGTAAGAGCTCCTTTCAGAACAAAAAGACCCCCAGGTTTTCACTATCCCCCCTCCTCAGGTGTTCCTCCCCTCTCTCAACTCTTTTTGTGGGTGCTCTTGATTTGCTGTATGAGAATATTTTACCACTCACACACACACATCTGTATGCTCTCCTAACTCCCATTCAACTTTCTGGCAAGTGCACTTCATTTGGATCATGAGAAAAAAATTGTTGCTATTCTCTCTTCCACATCCCCCCCCCCCTCCCACTCTCAACCCCACCCCTTCACCTTTCTGCCCAAGTCACTTTTGGTGAATGCACTTCATTCCATTGAAAAGAATGAATTGTTGCAAAACCTTCCCCTTCCAGCGCCACAATTCTTGTGTGTGTGTATGTGTGTGTGTGTGTGTGTGTGTGTGGTGTGTGTGTGATATCTGTACACATCTAAAAAGAAATTTGGCCCATCTCGTCCTTTAGCGATCCACCCCTGCACCTACACATCTAGAGTCAATACGTGTGAAAGAACAAACAAATGAACAAAATGTTATTTGTTAAGGGAAGTTAAAAA
>CM065725.1:8886998-8909498 GCA_033310375.1 Conus canariensis | reverse complement strand
GTCCTACTGTTAAATAACCCAAGCATTGTTAGTCACGGTTAAATAATGCCAAGCATTAGAGAGAGAGAGAGAGAGAACAACCGAACAACCCAGTCCTGAAGAAGAAACCAACGGCAAAGACAACAAAATGTACATCAATTCATACCACAACAGCCACATCCTAAGGATGGACCAGCCAGGCTATGTAGAAGGCAACTTCATTCATCCATGGAAAGCCACACACAGTCACATGTCCATACTCATGCAGCTCCTAGAAGTCAACTTGATATAGAGACCAGGGCCAGGATTTGTGTGGAGCTGACATTGGACTCGTGTGTGACAGAGATGGCTGCGCTCAAAATAAAATGTCAATACCTACTCAAGGGAATAGACATGAAAAAAAAAAAAAAGAACAAAAAAAAAAAAGAAAAAAAAAAAAAAAGAGGTGAAGACATTGTGACAGCACCCAAAATGTCAATACCTACTCAGGTGAATAGACATGAAGAAAAAAAAGATCATGTGAAGATATCACCTATCTTTCTATTGCAAATAAAGTTGCCCTTTCTCAGTTGGGTCAAGCAAATAGATCTAGAGACTCAAACATTTGATTTGAAGCGCATCCAGAACCACCAGTGGGATATCAACTCCCACATCACAGGCACACTGTTTCACACCGATTTCTCTTTGTTATCTAAACCGTCAAGTTGACTGATGGGGCAAAGCTGCTCGGGGATGCCAACCAGTGGCATCTGTCCCATGAAAACTGCAGGGTTACTCCCGGTGAACATGACCTCCAACAGGGAATTACCTCTCTTGGCAGATTTCTGCACGCTGTCTCCTGTCAGGATTTAGGTGTACTATCAGCTCAGCTAGGCGTCATCCCAGTCTTGCCGTCACTCACTGGTCGAAAAGCAAGTTTCTGGGCGTTATTTTTTTCTGGCTCATCTTCTAAAGTGGCTACGTGCCAGTGTGACCAAATGCTGATGTGACCACATGCCGATGCCCTTGTGACCACATGCCGATGTGACATGTCGTTGTGACCCAATGGCTCACGACATGTGGTCACATCGGCATGTGGTCACTTCGGCATGTAGTCACATAGGCAAGTCTACCATTCTTTGGTAAAATACTGAAAATCATGGTCACAATGACACTTAGTCACAATGACATGTTATCACAACACTTGGCCACGACGACATGTTATCACAACATATGGTCACAACGACACTTGGTCACAACACTTGGTCACATTGACATGCCCCCCTCTAGACATACCGTGTGGCATTGGCCCAACACTACTTGCTCCAGATGCCTAATACACTGGATTGATCTGTTACTGTCTCAGCACCATTGGTTCACAGAGAGCAGTCAACTTCTGGTCACCATGAGGTAAGTCACGGGAGGAGACACTGCACTGCTACAGAGTCACATGGTGGTGGCCAGGGGTGCCTGTTCACAAAACCTTCAAGTGACGAAAATAATTGTGAAGGCAAGCTTATTTATCTCCTAATCCACTGCTTTTTTTTCCCTCTTTTCTTTCTTTCCTTTTCTTTTTTTTTTCGTTTTTGTTTTGACAATTGTCATCTATTTAGCATGAGAGAGAGAGAGAGAGAGAGAGAGAGAGAGAGAGAGAGAATGAAAATCACACAAACCAACTGTTTCATCATTTATCTTGTCTTTATTCCATCTTCATGTTATCACTGCAAGGAATCCATTGTTGAAGATCTAAGTTTACAGCATTTTCACGTTATACATTAGGAATAATAATAAAAACACAAACACGTGCATTTTCAGGATCAGGGGAGAAACAACAATTCACCAATACAAACCCTATAATCTTCATATATTAACTTAACAAAACAAAATCATCTATAAATACAAATGGGTCAAGAGCTTTACTTTAGATTTGCTTTGAAACAAGAATTTTGGCACATACATATTTTCGAACAGCAAAGAAAAGCATCCCCCCACCCAGTGAAAAGTCTCGAATCTTCATAGTTACTATTACTATAAACACTGTGTTTTACTGTGTTTAACTCATTTTGACTCATGTGTTTCCAGCAATATTCGACATGCACTGCACTGAACAAACTGCCTACCTTAATTACTCAAAGCAGTTTGACCTAAATGTTTTCCACTGAACCTGTGGGCATTGGGATTTCAGTCATACCACTAACCAGGGCGAGGTGAGGAAGGAAAGGAGGTGGGAGTGGTGAAAATGCTCATATTTTGACCATGTCATTCAGAAATTACACAAAAAAAAAAACGTTCGGGAATGGGAGGGGTGGTTGGGGGGGAGAGGGGAAGATATTTTCCAACTCTGCAGAATCTGTCTTAATTCTCACCTTGTGTTTATTAACTCAGTCTCACAGACTGCTTGTCACAATTCTCACCGGTTCACAAATTCCCTATCAGAGTCTGCGGCAATGTTTCATCAGTTATCCATCCACCCCATCCCAGAGTACAGACTGCTGTTACAATTCTCACTGGTTCACAGATTCCACAGAGTCTGCGACAACAACTTTCACCTGTCAGCAGTTCCATCCCAGAGTACAGGCTGCTGTTCAAATTCTCACCGGTTCACAACTGCATATTGGAGTCTGCTGCGATAATTTTCACCAGTCACTGGTTCCTTCCCAGAGTATGTTGCAATAATTCTCAGCAGTTGTCAACTCACATCTCACAGTCTGCTGTCATGCTCCTTGACTTCTCTCACCACCCGTCAATCCCAGTCACCATCGTCACACTCACAACATGACACTGACCACTCCTCTTCCACCCCAACAGATTCAAGAGCTCTCTCCCACAGATGAAGGCGCTACCCACCTGCAAGGCCCTGCCACATCAATGCCTCAAGATGTCAAAGATGCCCATAGAAGCTCTAGAGAAACTCAGGGAGGGAGAGGGAAGGGTGGGGGGGTTGGGGGTGGGTGTCAGCAAGATAATGAAAGCAGACTGCAGACTTCACTCCACACTCTGGACATCCCGATCGAGAACAGCTGGGAACACACTGCTGCTGCCAATGCCTTCTTAGACTCCAAGTCTTTCCTGCCAATTCTGAGCATGAAGTGACTTAAAAAAAAAAAAAAAGGGTGGGTAGGAAGGGAATGGAAGGTGGGAGTGAGATACTGCTATATCAAACTGTTTACGTTTCGGCTTAATTTCTCAAATGGACCTGGGTGAAAAGTCGATAAGAGTTCTTTGCTGGCGAGACTACAATAGATTCTGCTTTAGACTATATTGGGTTTTACAACAGATTCTGCTTGAGAATATGTTGGGTATTCACTATTGTGTTTCCTATTGGATAAAATCTTTTGTTTGTTTATTTCTTACTCAAAGGAATTCCCAATAAACATGGCTATATTTATAGGTAATGAACTCAAGGAGATCTTGACAACCGTTCTCAAAGCGTGTGGGTTTTTTCCATTAGGACAGACAATGATGCAGAATTCTCCAGGTAATATGTTTTGAGTTTTCTCTTAGGACAGACAATGATGCAGAATTCTCCAGGTAATATGTTTTGAGTTTTCTCTCTTAGGACAGACAATGATGCAGAATTCTCCAGGTAATATGTTTTGAGTTTTCTCTCTTAGGACAGACAATGATGCAGAATTCTCCAGGTAATATGTTTTGAGTTTTCTCTCTTAGGACAGACAATGATGCAGAATTCTCCAGGTAATATGTTTTGAGTTTTCTCTCTACTCCAAAAGGTGCTGATCATTCACACCACCACAATTCTTCCACTCAGTGAGTAATGGCCCCATTTTTTTTTTCCCATACAATTTTGGAAAGTTTCAACCAAGAATCTAAACTGACGTCTGCTGGTGCAACTGTGTAACATTTCTCACAGTTGGGGTGATTTCAGGTCTGTTATAATTGATGTGTTAGACATGATGGTGTAGGCAATTTGAAACCTGTCAGACACTTGATGTTAGATGTGGTTGGATAGATGAGTTGGGGTCTGTTACAAACTGATAATGGTGCTGGGGATTTGTGGTGCATCAAGCTAATAAATTACCTGTGTGGTGTAGGCGATTTGGATTCTGTTACATGTGGTGGGCATGGCCAATTTCAGGTCTGATGTGTTTACTTGTGGTGGTGGTGTAAAGAAGGGGGGGGGGGGGGGTATGTCGTCTGTAACAACCTGATGTGAAAAAAAGCTGTACACGTAATGTCATGAACAGCGAGTGTATAGCAAGAGAGAAACTATCTCATTTATAGGTGAACCTCGCAGACACTCCATAGAACAGATATACATTTTCAAACACGCATATTTGAGAGGGTTTTTTTTCTTTTAATCTGCTTTTAAGTTCCTCTTTTCTGATCCAAATCTGTAACAGATGATTTAGTTAAACAAAGTGCAGTTTAGAAAATACCTTTATAAACCTTACTTATCCATCATACTATATTTTGTCACTCAATTTCGGTGACTTTAAATAAAAAAATTATATATACCTTACATTTTATACTATTCACATAATGATTTTAGTTTTTCAGCACCTTATTTCCTTACTACATTTTCTTTCCGTTTGACTTTTCTCCCCTTTGCTGGCTGCTTTAGGATTCTATTTTTGAACCTTTGGTAGGAGAATACCACAGAATTATAGACTGTATTATATCTGTATTTGATGCCAAGGAGCACAGACACAATCAGCCATGCCTCCTAGAGACGAAAGGCCTTCAAGCAGGCGATATGAATGGTTCTGTTTTCAAGATGGATTACAATGGTCCCCACATGCTGCTAGTGAAGCATTTCATATGTATTTTCCCCTGATTTTTTCATTCTCATTTTCATTCTTCCCCCATTCCCCTCCCCCCTTTTTTGTTGTTGTTGTTGTTGTTTTGTTTAATCTTTGCCAAGTCATTATTCTCATGATGAAGGAATTGTTAGCCTGCACTTGTTTCCCCCCACTATTAAATTCTCTCTCTCTCGCTCTATGTACATATTTATAAAGAGGGGTAGGCTGGGGCTAAAAACCCCCTTTGAAGGGTACATACAAACTAGAAAAAAAAAAGAAGAGGAATTGTATGCCACACAACAGTTCAAGTGACTAGAAAGAGAACACATTCTCCAGTGCTTTTTCATGAATCCAAACCAAACTCATGACTGAAAATGCAGCCTTCTTGCTTCAGACTCACACAACAATAATCCACCAGTGAACTGCATTACAGAACTGTAGTTCATTTTCTCCATTTCAGATCTGACTGTTCACCACTAGAGAAGGAGGATGCGATGGTATCTTGTTGATAGAAGTAACAAGTAAGTCGGTCTGCATGTCCTCTTATATAAAGATCCAGTCATACTGGGTCAGATCCCGAACAAACACTTGGAACCACAAGACCAAAAGAAAAAAAAAAGACATAGTACGGACATAGCATGTTCAACATAGTATGAAAACAAACAAATGTAAAAAAAAAAAAAAAAAGAAAAAAAAAAAAGACTGTTACGTCTCCAGTTTAATTTTTGCAAATCAAAAACCATGCCGACCAAAACCGTGTAAATTTCTCCATGTATTTCTCTCTCACTCTTGATAGATAGATAGATATGGAGGGCTGGATATACACACAGACATATGAATGGATGGATGGATGGATGGATCGATGGATGGGAGACTGGCACAGAATGTCTCTACATCTGAAATGTCATCAGAACTATCCTATCTGCACTTCATGTGGTGTTGTATTGGTGTATTAGATGTGATACATATCACCTCTGAACACTGACCCCTAGGACATGTTCAAAAACTGGGTCTTCAAGTATAAAAGAGTGGGTCTTTAAGTATAAAGGAGTGGGTCTTTATCATGACACAAATCCATGACAAGCAAAGGATCAATTGTTCCATGAAAACAAATCTGTCAAGGACAGGAGACTTTATATGACGCTTCTTTTTAACGGACAGGATTCATTATAATTATGTACAGTGGGGGCAACAATTCTGTGACTTTCTCATCCTGAACAGGACTTGACATGAATTAGTGTTCTTGTGACACTCTCTTCCATAATTAGTTGTGCACAGAGACCACCACCACCAAAAAAAAAAAAAAAAAAAAAAAAAAAAAAAAAAAAAAAAGCGAAGTGCATGGACAAGCAGATTGTTGCTGCTGCATTCTTATTCTTAGGCAGTACGCGAGCTTCAGTCCATGAGTTGTGTGGCGTTTTAACAAGTCCTGCAAAAGTCCATGACTGGGCCATTCTCTGTCCCACTTATCATATTTATGTCAACTTCTTTTCCGCTGGTTACGTTCAAGCCCATGCATCGTGACAGTTCATCCAATACGTCGAGTTAAACTCAATGAATTGCAGCATCCTCATCCATCAGTCATGTCAAAGGTCAATGGAATGCAAAGAGTCGCTGTCTATGGACAGACAACTTGCCTGTGACTGTGAGGGTGGATAAACTGACCACGTGTCTTGATCTTTCATGAAACCATCAAGAATTCCTTGAGCTCATCCGTATATCAGGCTTTACAGCTGCCAAGGCTGTCTGCGAGTGCCAGCGCAAACACATCTTCTCCTGTGACCCTGAACCAAACTTCAAGGTTGAAAGAGTTCAACGGTTCAAGGGGTCTAGTTCTGAAAATGTTGCAAATGTTAATTTTTTTTTTCCAAATGTAAGACAGTACTGCGCAGAGCACACACACACACACACACACAACACACACACACACACACACACACACATATATATATATATATATGCATCATGTAAATCTAACAAGTAATATAACCATTTTGTTTATAGAAAGGAGCAGAAAATTTACAATAAACAAACAAAAAAAGTAAATAAAGGGAGTTATGAGCATTATGATTTTAAACCACAATGGACACTTTTTCAGACAGGTGACAAATTACATTCTCTATTTTTCACAAACATACTGATAAATGGCGAAAGATGAAATGGGATGAGTGTGCGTGGAGTGAGGAGGTGCAGAGAGTAGGGGCTGGGGGGATGGGGGAGTTCAGGGAAGGCATGACAGGATAGGAGATGGGAGGACAGACAGGGGAAACATGTTTAAACATATAATCAATACAAATTCTGTTCTTCCTTGTCACACACGAAAAAAAATGTTTCTATAATTCTAGCATATTACACAACTACCAACACAATCATCGTCAAAGATAAAACATATGAAACAGCAAATCTTGACAGCAAACATGTATGAATAGACACACAAATTTTTCTTTAAATTTTAAACAGTTGGGGAAAAAAACAACAACTCCATGACAAGTGAAAACAACTAATTCTGATTTTTCTCTTTTTTTTTTCTAAAATTTTTATTTACAAGTCTGAAAATATAATGAGCAAGAGAATCAAGTTGCTAGAGGGCCTAACCAATGGAACAAATTACTATGCAGAAGCAACACATTTCAACCTCATGGTCTTCTTCAAGCATGAACAAATTTTATTCATATTTCATATGTGGCAGTCAAGAAAATTGAGAAACAAACACCACAGAAATCAGGCAGCTGAGAAAGCCTCCTTCTAAAGAGTAGCAAGTGTGATATGAGTTATGTTCTCCTGGACTGGCAATTAGAGGTAAAAGAAGAACTTTAGATAAACAAACAAAGAGTTAAAAACCAATGAACAAAAAGCTATGTGAGAGAAACATCAAAGCTGGTTATCAAAAGGTAAGTCAAAACATGTTACTTCTGTGTCGTAAAATATTCGTTCTCGTCGTTTGGCGATCTGCTTGCACAGATTGGATTCTCCTTTTTACAAGTCATCAAGAGACCAACGTCTCACTGTACATGTCGTCAACACCAGCAAGGACTAAGAAGAAGCAACTGATTTTGGGAAGAGCAGATTGGTGAGTCACACATCACAGTCTGGGTGCTCATCTGCTGACCGTACGATGTAGTACCTTCTCCCTCAGCAGATGCAGTGCATAACAATCAGGGTCAACAAAAACAAAAACATGGTCCCTTGCTCCGCTCAACCAAGACAATTATGAACAGAGCAAATGCCAGCCTAGAGTATAGTAGCAGTCAAAAATGCTGATTGAGTAAATATTGGAGACAGGAACAAATTAAAAAAACAACAACAACAAAAACTGAAAGCAATACAAAAGTACACATTCTTTTTTTTTTTTTAAAGCAAAGTTCTTGATTATGGTATACTGATAATCGATAACCCTTTGTAGCTAAAATATACTGCAACATTCATGAATGTTGCTTCTTCCTATCAATTTTTATTACTTCTACGACTACTATCATCATCATCATTACCATTACGATTATCATTATTAAAGGTGTTACAACTCTGCTGCTGTATTTCATTGTCAAGAGCTTTTCTTTACATGTACAATGATCTCATTCTGATTTCACAGTCCCACCAGTAACGTCATTGTACAACTGGTCAGAGTCCCACCAGTAATGTCATTGTACAACTGGTCAGATGACTATTCAACAAATAGTCGTGAGAGGAGAAAAATCATGCAACAACTCACAAAAATAACTGGTCTGAGAGAAAGGTAAAAACGACAGCACAAAATGTGTAAACAGCACAAAATGTCTAGACATCAAAATTATGCTTTCTTTCTTGGTCACTAAAAATGGCCCAACGGTTCAACAGTAACTGCAAATACTCTTTGACAGTAACTATGGTTAAAACCAACTAAACATTACACATGAATACTGAAGCATAAACTGCACAATGACTTCCAGAACAAGTTCTGATCAATCACAAGAGGTACCTTGAAAGAAAAAAAAGAAGAAAGAAATCTTTTTTTTTTTCATCTGCCCATGAACAAAAACAAATAAATACATAAATTAACCTCAATATCATATGAAAAACAACATCTATCATTAGTATCAGCTTCCCAGCGAAAATTAAAAAAAAAAAGAAAGAACAAGAAAAAGTACCTGCCCCCCCCCCCCCCCCCCCCCCCCCCCCCCCCCCCCCCCCCCCCCCCCCCCCCCGGAACAGTGGTCAGTGTCATGGATTGCAGGCTAGGGAGTCGTGGGTTTGATTCCCTTCACAGCCATTGATTACTGGGACTTTTCAGCCCTGGGAACCCCCTAGTCAGTGTTGAGGTTACTATCGGTTCCAACTGGGAAAACAGCAATAACATAGTTGAATTTTATCGGCATAACAGATGCACCTCAAAAAGCGTTGCTCAAATGTCCTGACCAACACAGCAGGTGTCTGTCTCTTTCAGACCTGGTTGGCACCAGGATACATAATGAAAAGAAGCACAGACTGCAGCCCTGTCCCACAGTTCCTGTTCCTAATGGAATTCCAGTTTCATCTTATCACCGTCATCCTCATCGATCACAATGAAACAAATTCTTATTCCTGGATCTTCATGACCTACTTTTGCGATGATCTCAATTTCCTCTCTGTCTGTGTCCCCTGTGAATTCGTGTCAAGGTCGTCCCTATCAGCAGGGTCATGGGGACTGCCACTGGATGGACGTGGAGGCATCCTCCAGAGAAGGTGGTCTCCTTCTGGCTCTCCAATCAAGCGATTATTGTCATCAGTATGTGGTGGTGTCCTGCCTATACTGCACTGGAACAGGCACCAGTTACGCAGTGCAGTCTCCTCTAGTGGGTTGCCTCGTGACATCTTCATAATGAGTGACTCCCTGGCTATAGACTGTCGGTGCCAGGGCTGCAACAGGACAAGCCTGGGGAGTGACTTTTTTGTGAACAAGGAGCTAGAATGAGTGGTGTAGGAGAAATGCCATTGAGACAGCATGGAAGATGAAACGGTGAAGTAAAAAAAAAAGACTCGAAAAGTCACTCATATTATCCATTCTTCCTTGAGAGGTGGATACCGTCAGCAGATCTTGACGGAAAAATCCAGACTTTTGAGAATAAGCATTTTGTGTAGATTAAAACAAGCGACAAATGACAGTATCAAACTGTAAAATCGACCGATTTTCTGGCAGACAAGAAGATCTTGCACAGCTCAAGGATCTAACCTTGCCTGGTATGGGCATGCATCTTGCTACAACTCCCTGTTTCACACTGCTCTTCAGGCTGCAGTGGAGGATAAATGACCTGTGGGCCGGCTGGGCTCATTCGGTAGTGCACCAGACTTGTGATCCGAGTGATCCTTAGGTTGCCTGTTCGAATCTCTGCCGGGACGTTTTGGTATGGGGGCCTATTCCCTAGGAAATAACAATGGTTCTGAGTCTGCTTCCCGAACTGTCCTTCGAATGAGACCTCAGTCTGTGTGTGAACACACTCATAACATCTTGCACACACATACAATCCCATCACCAACATTCGGAAGAGAAGACCGGTTTTGTCCACTGGTGTGGATGGCATGTATATACGGAGCACACACTGAAAGAATATATGAAAAACTAAGCAACAGGTAATGGATGGAATGACATGGGAAACGACTGAATGTAGTGCCAACAGTCAGCTCTTCAGTCGCCTCTACCTAAGTAGGCAGCCTGTCATGTAAAGGAGAGCATGGTTTGTAAAGTGCTCACAGCTTGGAGTCTTCATGAGGATTGGTGCTATGTATGTATTCTTAATCACAGTAACAACAACAGTAATAACAATAGAAGACACGAAGGACTGGACTGGCTACAGTACCTCCCTTCTCTCCCACATGTATGACCAAGGACAGAGGGTTGTGGAGATTGCTCCTGCACAAGCATCCATCGCAGTTTCCCTCTGCTTTACTGTCATGGGACGATGAAATATACAGTATTGATATTTTTTCAAAAACGTTATAAGTTAAAACAGATACAAAGCTTCTTGGCAATACAGTCATCAACTGGGCTACTAACATGACTTGAGGCATAGCCTCGAAGTTGGGTGTCCTGAAGGCCCAATGGCAACATGAGTCTGCAGTCCAATAGTGCAAGTTTGAATCCTGCAAGGAAAAAAAAAACCCTCCCTGGCACTGCCTATCTTAATCTGTTGTAATTGTCATTGTGTCAGGGTAGTTTTAAATATGATCCCTACCCCCATTCTATGACGATAATCATCCCTGTCTGCCACACATGAAATGAAGCCTGACTACCTTTTGTCTAAGTCGGCTTGCATACCTGTGGTCTACCTATATTTCATAGTCTTTAACTCTAAGAAATCATGAGGCAGAGAAGAGAGTGAACTCATTTCAATGACTGTTTAACCTAACAACTGAGCCAGTGAACTGAAGTGCTTCTCTGTGGAAAACATACACACTTTGGTACCATGAAAGAAACAGCTCTTGCCTGTGCTGCTCTAAGCTAAAGTGAAGCAAAGGGTTCCGTTACGGCTACAGACAGATTGACAACATCAGTGGCAAAGGTTTCATAAGCTTGCTAGTATCTTATAACTTCTATAAAGCTTAAATAAAGCAAAGACGTAAAAGACATTCCACATGGGTACACTTTGGTACCATGGATTTCACTGAATGACGCCATTCATGTCTATCCTGATCGAACCTTAAGCAAACAGTTCTGTCCAGCTACTGACAGACAGATCAACAACATTACTTGCAAAGGTATCACCAGCGTGCTATTTGACAAATTCTACAAAATTCAGATCGAGCAAAGACATGAGAACCACTTTTGATAAAAACCAGTTGAGATTAAATTACATGAAAACTGGAATACACATGGCACTAAGTAGAAACAAAAGTACCATAAATAAAAATGAGTCTGTGCATTGCTTCTTCACTTAGATCAAAATACACACATGGTGGACTACAATGGCTGTTCATGCAAAAGTTTCTTTTTAAAAAATGCATTTTTCATTGGTAACATACATGATTTTTTTTTCCCAGTCTATTTGTTAAATAACACATGGACAGCTTTGTGGTTTGCAGGCCATGGGGCAAACTGCCTAACATCAACAGACAAAATGAATTCACACACACACACACACACACACACACACACACACACACACACACACACACACACCTACCCACCCACCCACACACACACACACACTGAGGTTAGATGCACTCAAACTACAAGAACTATGTGCAATGGAAGATAATGACACATTATCACATGTTTTGATCCCTTCCATATACAATCGATTCAGATAATAAAATAATCCCCTAACAATATCAGAATCATTTCATCGCTCTAACTAGCCTCTCTCTTAACATCTGCCCACTCAACTGTCCGCCCAAACCCCTCTCCGACTTTTCCCAGTCATCATTCGTGTTTGACACGCTCAACAGCAATGTAGTATTTCTGTTTCTCTGTAGTGTCGTGCCAGCCAATGGGTCCGATCTCGCAGTCTGCACAGATCAGGTACTTTATAGAGTCCTTGGTATTGGTGAATCCCACATTGTCGAAGGTGAACATGTCGGTGACCAGCCAGAAATCCTTCAGCTCCTCTCCACCCTCTCCGTCCAAGGGCTTTGCCTCATTCTTCTTGTACATGTGTGGCAGGAAGAACTGTTGAACAGGCAACCATTATCACCATTAGTATTCAGTATTACTTGCTTCCACTTCTTCCTCCCCCCGCTGCCCCGTCCACCAATCATCATCATCATTATCATATATCACAACCATTGTGACATGTTGTGTACAAAGTTTTAAAAGGAAGTGTTAGTGGGTCCACCAAACATCTGGTGTACTCACTGACAATTCTTTTTAAAATTTGTTTCCAATTTCCACCTGCAGTCGCCTGACTTTGAAACTAATGTTGTGTACATCTGAGTTCTTTTTCAAAATTTATATCATGACCATCAAAGCAACATATACTCATTGTGATTTCAGGAGGTGTACTGTTTTGTAATTAAAAAATAAAAGTGTAAGGCTGCACAGTCTGTAAAGGCAAGTCACCAGGAGTGAACTATGAGCTCGAAGAAAATCCTACTGAAGCACAGTGGGCCAGACATTATGAAGGCTCTGACAGCATATAAACAAAGCCTCTTCTTCATCCAAGAGACATCACAGTGTAAGTCAGTGGCAGTCTTGCACTAGGCCATGCTGTTTTTACTTTTTTTTCTCTCGAAATTTCTCTCTGTCCTTTACCATATCATCTTTTTTTTTCTTCATTACATGGATTCATGTTTAGAATTAACATTTTCATCCATTATGTGAGTTTAACTGATCACATCTATACATATGCAAACTGAAATATGATAACATCATCAGTGAAAACAGTGTTACTTTTACAGCACACACATTCATTAAGATAAACAGGTCTTAAATTTTTTAATTCTTTTGTAAAATTGAACATTAAAAAAAAGTTCATACATAATTACAGAAAACTGTCACTAAATCATCATTTTAATTAATGAACACTAATTTGTAATTTATTCGATTCTAGACTTCTTTTTGTTTAATTTACATTGTCACACACACACACACACACACACACACACACACACACACACACACACACACATATTATATATACAAAACCCAATATCAATTAAATCTATCACTTCTCTGGATGATACTGGCTATTAGACAATATTTCAAGTTGAAAGAGAGGAGCAGACATACAAAAAAAAATGTCTCTGAACATTTAAAAATCTACCCCAGTGGCAAAAAAGTTCCACTTAAATGAGACTTGCATTATAAGACAGAGAATATAAGAAAGAATCTTTGTCCACTGAGTGCTGCATGTTTTTAGTGTTCCTCCTAACTGGAGGTCAGCAAGGCTAGCAATGTTGAATTTATGCATGGTTTATTTTGTAAGGTGATGTTAGCATACTCCCTTGTCATTAGTTGTCAAGCTAAATATACTTGCAATGTCAGATTCTTGCATGCTGCAGTAGCAGCTCTGCTGAGCAAATTTTTGTGGTAATGCAGCAGACAGACATCCACTCACCTTCTTCCATCTTTAGAAAACCATACAATATCACTTCCATTTCTTCCTCATTGTAATCTATGGCCAAAGCAAAGTATCATCATGGACTATATTAAGCAATACTAGAGGGGAGAACGTGCATGTGAAATTTTATTGGTTTATGCACTAGACTTTTTCAGAAATAGCCTGAAAGTAGACTGACTGCTGCCAGGGAAATAATAAAGCAAGACAATAAAGTTACCAGACTACTACAGGGATGGACCATACAGAAAACACATTATTGAAACCGCTCAGTCATTCTTTGTATTTTGTCAACATTTCCTTTTCTCTCTCTCCTTATTTGTTTGTACTGACTTTACAAAACCAATAGGTCAAAACACATTTTTTATCCAGCCACTTGGAAGCTTTTTATTTTCTCTTTTGACGATCATTAATTCATGTGCAGTACACTACCTTGTCAAATGCGCGCGTACACACACACACACACACACACACACACACACACACACACACACACACACTCTCTCTCTCTCTCTCTTCAAGACATAACCTAATGATTACCCATCTTTTCTTCAGGAATTTATCCCAATTCAAATCAGGTCCAATTATTACAATGGCTCGTAATTGTTATTCAGATAAACAATATTGCAAACAATGAATACACTATGATATAAAGAATCTAAACTCAAATTTAAGTGCCACTTGCATTAGTTGCAATGTAAAGGTACCAAATGTGACATATGATCTATACATTAAATAAACAAATTCTATCAAGAAGGTAAGCTACTGAGTGTCACACTATCCACACATGACAAAAAGCTGAACACACATTAACGAAACACTGTTCAGTTATGTTTTAAAAACCTACGACTGTATACTGGTTATTATATGAGTTATAAGAATTATCTACTATCAGGCAAAATACAAAACAGAATCATGAGTAAAATCTATTTCAAGCTTGCAGTTTACTTTTCACACAATGACACACATACATGTGCACGTGTACAGGCACACACACAAACTCACACATACACAACACACACACACACACACACAGTACACACACACACACGCACACGCGCACACACACACAAACTCTGCATGTATACACACAGAAGTCACAGCACACAATCCTATACTTAAAACTATTCTGAATCAATCAACGTTATCTTCATACAATCCAGGAAGACTATGACAAATTTCCTTTTTGATTTTCCTCCAAGATTTGTGCTGCTAGCCTTTGCCATAAAAGCATGAAAATAAAGCAGGACTGCACATGATGCACTGACATTGACACTGTCTGCCTCACTTCAGCACTAGAAATTTAATGACAAGATATAAGACAGACATATTGAGGAAGTTAAAAAGTATTTTTTTCATTGTTTAAGTGAATGTCATGCTAAAAATGCACAAGACAACATCAATGTCCAGTACAAAAACAAAATGAAAAACAACAACAACAAACATAACTAGTAAGAACAGTTTCCCCTGATCATAATTTTATCAAAACAGAACATTTTGAAAAGTGACACTTGGTATACAGCACCACAGCATTTAAAATTGGTCTACACAAGAGATCAAGGGAAAATTCATTACTGACTTGGCTGAAGAGAACATCTGAGTTCTCTCATTCCCTCTAATCTGTTGTTCATTTGTCTACGTAGTTGTGTCTCAGTCTAATTGTCAGAGTTAATCATAATCAATAATCATGGGGTGAATAAAATATATACTTTAACATCGTATTGGTTGCATGTATACAAATGAAGAGCACAATGAACATTCACATCATAATCATTTCCCTGGCTTATACACAATGAACAGTCTATTTTAGTTTTCATCAAAAGCATGACAAGTGAGAATAGTATAGCATTAAACACAAAACTTTTTTCTTGAAATTCTACTGTGACTCCCTAAAAATAGAATATGATGCAGAAAAGTTTGAAGATATGGATCATCTTGACTGTGATGTTGAAAGTTTTGGTACCCCTGCTAGTGCTAAATATATGAAATATTTTCGTTTTTTTTTTTTTTTTTTTTTTTTTTCTTATTAAAATAGATTGTACAAAGAATATGTGGCCACACTCTTGACTCCATAAAGAGACTTGATGAAATAAATAAGTTTCACCATCATCCCACAGTTACATCACAATTCAACTGATGTCCCATTAACATAGTGAATGTACTTCCTTTCATACAGAGCGCTTCTTTCCTTCAAAACACTGAAGCCAATTTCCCAAACTCTAATGCCTGTAATGGTATCAAGGTCTAACCATATCATGTTCAGGTGTTCTGTGACCAAAATATCCTTGATATTTGATGAAAGTGCATGAGCGGGATGAATGAAAATTTCTCCCAAGTTTTTGTTAAACTTTTATCTTTAAGTAGATTTAGGAAATGAATTGTTTTCAGTTAAAGAGCTGAATTTGAAGCTAATGAAAGGACTGTACTTCTGTCTTTAAAAACAATGTGCTCACTTGATATATCTGTTCAATGTACTTCCCTCTTTAAAGATAGTGTGCTCACTTATATACATGTTTCAGAAGCTAATGAAAGGAACATACTTCCCTCTTTAAAAATAGTGTGCTCACTTGATGTATCTGTTCAATGTACTTCCCTCTTTAAACGATAGTGTGCTCACTTCATGTATCAGTTCAATTCCTTTCTAGAGCTGCAGTCACAGGCATATCTATCATTTTAATTTTATCATCAAAGTTCTATTAGTTTGTTAACTAACCCAATCTTTTAAGTCATTAACTCAGTCTTTCAAGAAGGATCTTCTGGGGCAGCATTTTAGTGATTTTTTTCTTCTTTTTCTTAACTTTATTTCTTATTCAAGTTAGTGAACACTGTTAGAATATTAGTATCAGTAACACTACCCTTGAGTCCACATTAGAACTGTAAAAGAATAGAAATTATGCGACCCCTGTCTGCTAACTAGACAACGACTTTTTAACAAGGACGCTTAAGCCGCAAAGTGAACGAATATGAACATGATAACCTTACCTCTTTTTCAACCATCTCTGCATTGCGAGGGGATAAAACAAGGCTTCGACACCTTTGACAGTATATTTTAGTCTTGTTCTTTCCATCTTCCAGTAGTCCAGAAAAGGTCGATTGGCACGAGCCAGAAACTTGAGTGCTGGACGCCTTCGCCATGGGAATCTATTATCGTTTTTGACCACGACACCAGAGATGTTCTCAAATGTGTCAATACGCATAATGTATGACCGGATGCACACAATAGGATTGTGAATATACATACAGTACCTATTCGCTGGATAGCCTGCCGCGTGGCATTTTTGACCGCCTGATGATATTGAGGCTTAGGCTTACAAAGGACCGCTTCGCCACCGTCATAAGCGCCTACGCTCCAATAATGACGAACCCAGATGACATCAAAGAAGCCTTCTACGAGGAGCTAAACCGTGTCATCACTGAGGTCAACCACAAGGACAAACGCATCATCCTCGTGGACTTCAACGCTCGTGTGGCACTGGAAGTTGCAACTCCAACGGTCTGCTGATGTTATCACTGTGTGCACAGCATGAACTTTCCATCACCAACACCATCTTCCAGCAGGCAGACTTGTTCAAGAACACGTGGATGCATCCCCACTTCAAACAATGACACATGCTTGACTACGTTATTGTTCGCCAAGAGGGACAGGCGTGATGTCCTCATCACATGCTGCATGAGGGAAGCTGACGCTGGTCCGATCACCGCCTGGTCAGGAGCAAGATAAACGTCCAGCTTGCCCTGAAGAACAAATCGGCCAGAGACAAGCCCCCAGAGAAGGCTGAATATTGCTCACCTGTATACCAGCAGAGACATTCTGCAAGAAAGGATCCAGGAATGTCTGTTGAACATCAGTCTCACTGGAAAAGACACTGGTGAGGAATGGAAAGCCTTCAAATGAATTCCTGTACAATGCCGCAGCTGATACCCTGGGCTTGAACACAAACATAGAGACTAGTTTGATGAAAACGACCCAGAGATCAAAAAGCTCATAGACGTGCTCCACAAGACCCACAGAGATCACCTCAGCGACAAGACCTGCAAGAAGAAGAAACAGAAGTACCAACCTGCAAGCCAGGCAGCTCATGCAACAAAACCTTTGGAAGATGAAGAACAGTTGGTGGGAACAGAAAGCAGAAAGCCTGATAGCTGCGGCTGACATCAATGACATGAAGACATTTTACAAAGGCCTTCTCACCATCTATGGACCAAAAACTAATGGGTCAACACCTATTCGTGTTTCTGACCAGACCACACTGCTGACAGCTAAGACTGCGTCCTTGCTCGCTGGGCTGAGCACTTCAATGCTCTCTTGAATAGAGGCTCATCACTATCTGAAGAAGCAAACGCAGCATTCCCCCAACTGACAGTGAAGGAATCTCTGGCAGACCCATTCTCCAGAGCAGAGACTGCAAAGGCTCTGAAGCAGACCACGTCCAGTAAAGCACCAGGAGCAGATATAATTCCAGCTGAGATCTACAAGAATGGAGGCGAGGAACTCTTAGAAAAGCTGACCACGCTCTTCCAGTCCATATGGGAAAAGGGAGAGAAGTGCCCCAAGACTTCAAAGATGCCTCCACTGTATTCATCTACGAGAGGAAGGGTGATAAAGAGTTCTGTGACGATCATCGTGGGATTCCCGTCTTGTTCATTGCAAGATGGATTCTTACCAGGGTCATCTTGAACAGACTCATCACCCACATAGCAGACTCCATCGTCCCAGAATAACAGTGCGGGTATTGTGGAGGCATGGGCACAACCGACATGATGTTTGCTGTTTGCCAGCTACAGAAGAAGCTTCGTGAGCAGAATCAGGAGCTCCACATGGTGTTTGTTGATCTCACCAAGGCCTTTGTCACCGTTAATCGGACTGACTTGTGGAAGATCCTTCACAAGTTTGGTTGCCCGGAAAAGCTCATCTCACTGATCATTTCATTCCATGATGGCATGCAGGCAAGGGTGCAAGAAAACGGAGATACCTCTATTCCATTCTCAGTGAAAAACGGCGTGAAGCAGGGATGCAATTCAGCTCCCACCCTTTCTTCCATTCAGTTTGCTGCAGTGCCAACTGATGCATTCCGGGACTGTGACAAGGGGGTATATATCCAGTTTCGTTCAGATGGCAAACTCTTTAACCTTTGACAACTTCAGGCCAAGACTAACGTATTGATGTCCTCTGAGATAGTTTCTCGTTGCTAATGACTGTGCACTGGCCGCGCACTCTCATGAAGATATGCAGTGCATCACAGATTGCTTTGCGAGGGCCTGTCAATGCTTTGGACTTACAGTCTTGGTAAGATCCAGGCCATTTCCAGCCTTCACCGTCTGGAGCTGGCAGTGCTACACCACCACCTGTCATCATCAACAACACAGAGATAAAAACTGTGGACAAGTTCTGCTATTTTGGCAGCACTGTAAGCAGCAACGGATCTCTGGATGCAGAAGCGATGTTGCACATCTCAAAGCCACCTCTGCCTTTGGCAGACTCTCAAAGAGTCTGTGGCAAGACCATTGCATCAAATTGCGCACAAAGGTCACTGTGTACATGGCTGTGGTTCTGAGTGCTCTAATCTACTGTTGTGAGACTTGGGCCACAAAATGCCAACACATCCAACAACTTGAACAGTTCCATCAACGATGCTTGCGCAAGATCTGCAGCATCAAAGAGCAAGACAGAGTGTCCAAGCTACAGGTTCAGAAGACATGTTGCCTACCCAGCATTGAGTGTAATCTCATCAAAGGCCAGGTCCAATGGACATGACACGTTGTCCATATGGAGGACAGCAAATAATTTCCAAAGATACTGCCACATGGACCACTGAAGGAAGGACAACGTGACCAAGGAAGGCCTCTCAAGAGATACAAAGATACCTTGAAGGCCAACCTCAGAAGCTGCAACATCAACATCGCTTCTTGGGAAGATGTCGCCCTTGACAGAACACAGTGGAAGCAATGGTGTATCCAGGGCACAAAGACATTCGAGCATGACAGAGCAGCTGCCATCCAGGAAAAGAGGAATCGGAGAAAACGGGGCCCATCCTTGCAGCACTCCATTCCAGATAGTGTCTGTTGACGATTTTGTGCCTCAGGAATTGGTCCTCATTCCCACATGAGGACCCACATCAGCAGATGACCTACATGCCTACTCATCCATCAGACACAACGGGAGAATCCATCATCACCACATATCCGTTAACAAACGAACAATGTGGATTCAAAAGGAGCTGCCATGAGAGACCCACTTGCTGGGACTTGTAGGCAACTGTTCAGGCAATACAGAAATGTATGAATAGATGGACATCTTGGAGATGGGTTTTCTTAAGGGCATCTGACAAAGCCTGCCACTCTGTTCTGATCCACAAGTTTGGCAGCATGGAAACACCGTATATTAAACCTCTTGGCCGACAGGCGCAGGCAATGGTCAAAGGTAGTGCTTTATCTAGAGTTGGGAGTCCGTCAGGCTTTTGCGCCTTCGCTGTTCCTTCTATACATCAAGGACCTCCCCAGACACGTCTGCGGCCACAAGAGTCTTTGCCGGATAACACTGTCAGTCACAAATTTTGAAAGCTATCTGAAATACCTCCGCCCGTTAACATGGACAAACAAACTACCAGACAAAACACAACGCGTCTCGACCTCTTAGGTCCTCTTCAGGCAAGATAAACAACACTCAGGACAACAAAAATGAAGACGAGCAATCACTAATCTTCTGATGGGCGTTTATTTATTTATTTATTTTCTTTTGTAGAGGAAATCTGTATATTTCCTGTCGTACGACTTTGTGTTATACTTTTTGTTTGCTTGTGATCTCTCTCTCTCTCTCTCTCTCTCTCTCTCTCTCTCTCTCTCTCTCTCTCTCTCCCCACCCATTCAACTAGAATTATTAATTAAGTGACACTACATCAATGAGCAGCTATAAATACAGAGATAGATAGATAGATAGATAGATAGATAGAGAAAGAGAGGGAGGGATGGAGGGAGGGGGAAAAGAGAGAGAGAGAGAGAGAGAGAGAGAGAGATGTTATTATCATATATTTATTTTCTGAAATATTGCATGCTAAATAGTACTAAGGATTTTGAATAAACAGCAACAATACATCATTAAAATCAACAGCAATCAGGACACACATTTATCATCGTGTAGTTACAGTGCTTCGAGAAATCAATAGTATTAGAACAGTAATCAATTACTGACAATGCACAAATAAAATCAGTGACCACAACACTCATTTATCATGATGTAATTACAATAATTAATAAAACCAAGAGTAAACATTTGTCTCATTTATCATTATCTGGTTAAAAAGATCAGTAGTTAGGGAGCGGCTTAACAGTTTGATTATGCAGTGGTACATGAGGTTTGCCCCGGTACATCTATTTTGTCTCTAATAGTACTTATCTGCTGTGAGATGTGTAATTAGTTTTTCCCTGAAGGATTCTGCGTTTTGAGTGCATCAGAAATGCAGTGGAAGCGAATTCCAAACCACACTACCAAAGTAGGAAAAGCTTCAATTAAACAGGTCTATTCTAGATGTGGGAATATCGAATTTGTTTTGAATTCCTGGGGTTTATGTTAAATTTAGACTGAAGAGTTTGTGGGGCTGAACCCGATGCAATTTTTTGCATCGGCAAGCATTTCTTTTAGCGGAAAAACCTCTGCTTTAGCACCACCCCCCCCCCCCCCCCCACACACACACACACTAAGACTTGACGATTTTAAAAGAACTGCTTTAAGTGGTCTTTTGTAGACACCGGTTAGAGGGTTAATGACAGGTTGCCGATTATGTAGGAAGATGTTAGATTAAAAGGAAAGAAATGCTGTTGATTGAAACGCGGATGCTGTCTACATATCCACGCATGCGGGGTGAGGGTAGATTATTGTCTTGAGGAGGGCGGGGGGGGGGGGGGGGGGGGTTAGAGTGTCATTACAGTTCCATCGAAATAACGCCGAAATGCTTGCTTCGATTTTTTTTTTACACATCATCTTTTGATAAAAAAAAAAAGATTGATTCTGAGATTAGCAGTAAATACTCACAAAAGCTACTTTTTATTTATCTGTGGAAGGTAGTAGTTCTCAAATGGCAAAGTTTTCAAAATGAACAACTGGCTTGTTCCTCCCGGTATTGCTTATCAACAAGAGGTTGTTGATCTGCTTGATCGCTCAGCTTCAGGCTTGCTGTGAATTCTTTCAAAATTTTTAAAATTAGTAGGAAGAAAACAGAAGAAGGAGGTACTAGAATAAAAGGAAAAAATGAGTGACATTCACGTGCCGCGAGGTGCTGGACCAGGCCTGGCTCTCAATGCATTACCGTCGGTGTCTTGGTTCGAGTTCGTTTTGAACGACAAACTACTGGAGGAACACCTAGCACTAGAAAACCCAGGTAAGTCACAAAGCGAGGTGACTCTGGGTTATCAAAGGTAGAATTTCCACATTTTAAAGTACTGCTGCTAGGTTTCCTGGGCGATTGTTAGTTTAGTGAAATGAGTAATTGAATAACCATAGTTCTTAAGACAGTTCATTCAGTACAGTTCTCAAAATAAGAATATTACAATTATTAATTTTTTTAAGGAATGTGCAAAAAAAAAACAAAAAGAAAACAACAACAACAAAAAACCACGGTAATAAAATAACCACCACTGCCATACACGGCAAAAAAGTTATTGAAATGGTGCAAAAAGTATTTCAGTAAGGACATCTCAGAAGAAAATTAAGAGTACTTAAAAAAAAAGCAATTAAATTTTGCCTCAAGTAAACAACTTGAAATGCACTTAAGGTATGTAAC
>CM065725.1:8859498-8881998 GCA_033310375.1 Conus canariensis | reverse complement strand
TTTGTTCCTCCTTGACCAGATCCAGCTTGAACACCTCTCTGCCGCTTCTGCCATTGCTTTCAGGGCTCTGGTTTTTTCCTTCCCTGCAACTGAGAGCTGTTTCATGAGGCTGTATGCAGACGTTCCTACAAACCCCCTAGCTCCAATTTCTGCAGTGAGGACTTTGACCTGATAGCCTTCTCTCCTCAGGCTGTTTGCCAGATCAGCATACTTTTCAGTCTTGTAGATTTGAGCTGCCTCCATTCTGTTCTCATATGGCACCGTGAGCTCGATCATGATCAGCTGCTTGGTTGACTTAGAGTGGACTACTATGTCTGGTCTCATGCCACTCTTGCTGATGATCTCTGGGTGACTCTTCCATTCTGGGAGGTCTGCAGTGCACTCCCAGTCATCTGCCCCGTCCAGCAGACTCTGCCTGCATGTTTCGAGTGGCACTGTTGTTCTTGGCCATGATTTACTGCCTCCTGCCGTGAAGAATGTTGCGGGTGCTTTTGGAGTCCTGATTTTCCCTTTTGTGGTGTTGGTACTAGCCCAGACTACTTGTACAATTTCTTTGAGCACTTGGTTGTGCCTCCATGTGTACCTTCCTTGAGCCAGGGCTACTTTACATGAGCTTAGGACATGCTCCACTGTTTGTTTTTCATGGCAGAGGGGGCATGCAGGATCGTCTGTTTTCCCCCACTTCACCAGGTTTGCATTTGAGGGCAGAAGGTCATATGCAGATCTGAGAATGAAGCTGATCCTGAGAGGGGCCATGTGCCAAATGTCATTCCAAGTGAGACTTCTTTGGAGTGCATTCTCCCACGTTGTCCATTGCCCTTGCTGGCTCTGCTGGACTGCTTTTTGGAGTCTTTTTTGGTCTTCTTCTTTTCTCATCTCCTGAATCATCATGTCTCTTTTGGCTTTTCCTTTGGCCTTTGACCACCATTCAGTTTTGGTCACCCCCAGTCCCTGTCTGTTGGTCTGTGTGTGTCCTGTTATTTCTCTGATCTTGAGACTTTCTTTTGCAGAATCCATCGCCTCTTGAACTTTCCATTTTCTGCCTGTCTTCAGCTGGGGCTTAATTGCTTCTACCACCTTGTCTCCTGAGTCCTCCAGCATGCTTTGAAGTCTGATCTTCCCTGCTTTGTATTCCTCCAGGATGGATTTCAGGGGTAGTTTCAGCTTTGCTTGGCGACAGTACAGCGCTATGTCAGTCAGACAGGGTGGGACACCAAGCCATTTCCTTGTGAACTTGTTGATTTTGGCTTCCATTGCCTCCACTATGCTGGTGCAGATGTCGTATATCATCAGAGGCCATAGCAGCTTTGGTATCAGCATGAACTGCAGACACCAGACCTTGTATTTGCCAGGGAGCCCACACTGGTCAATGGTCTCCAAGCCTTCCTCCGCCATCTGCTTGGTTTCTTTTGCTCTTTGTGTGTCTTTCAGCGTATCATCATACCATCTTCCAAGGCTCTTGACTGGTTCTTCTGTGACTGTTGGAATGGCCTGGTTGGCAACACTGAAGACCACAGATCCGGCCACTTTTCCTTTCCTCAGTGAGAGACTCCGTGATTTCTTTGGCTTGAACTTCATTCTGGATGAGGCAACTATGTCGTCCAGCCTCTCCAGCACATGACGTGTCTCGTCTTCTCTGGATGAAATCACTGTAGTGTCATCCATGAAGGCCTTGAGAGGAGGCATCTTGTATCCATCGCCAAGGTCTGTTTGTCTCGCGTTGTTTGTTGCTGCTTTCAAGATGAGTTCCATTGCCAGCACGAACAGTATTGGGGAAATTGCACAGCCCATTGCAATACCCACTTCCAAGTTGATCCAGTCTGTTGTGTACTCCTTGGTAGAGAACCGCATTGAGAAGCCATTGAAGTACTTCTTGAGCATGTCGCGGATGTTCTTTGGCACATGGTACATCTCAAGAGCCAACTGTATCATCTCATGGGGCACAGATCCATATGCGTTTGCCAGATCAAGCCACACTACGTCCAGGTCTCTCTTTTCTGTTTTTGCTTTTTGGATTGCGTCCCAGATCATTGTGGCGTGTTCTACACAGCCCGCCACGCCTGGGATGCCACCTTTCTGGACTGACACATCCAAGTACTTGTTTTCCATCAGGTACTTGGTCAGCCTTGCTGCCATGACAGAGAAGAAGATTTTCCCTTCGACGTTCAGTAGTGATATTGGCCTGAACTGGCTAATGTCACTTGAGTTTTGCTCTTTGGGGATGTACACACCATCTGCCGTCATCCACTGGCCGCTGATCTTCTGGTTTCTCCAAGCCGATCGCAGCAGCCTGTGGAGCCACTCCAGCACCTTGGGACATTTCTTGTAAAGCTGGTAAGGTATTCCGTTTGGCCCTGGTGATGATTTGGCTCTGGCTTTGTCGACCACCTTCTTGATTTCCGCCAACGTTGGAGGCTTGCCATTGAACTGTTCCTCAGGGTTGGTTGGCCACACCAGACCTTGAATGTCGAGTGGTGCTTTGCTCTGTGGGTCAGAGTATGTTTTCCTCAGATGCTGCTCAAGAACTCCTTTGTTCACACTTAGGGTCCCAGATTTTGGCTGCTCAAACAGTGTTCTGGCAAACTGGAAGGGGTCTCTGAAGAAGCGCTCTTGTGTCTTCTTCTTTTTGCTCTTCCTCTTCCTCGCAGATTCCGCTTTGCTGAGGGCACTGTGTTTTTCTTTCAGGTCTTTCCACAGTTTTTCCAAGCCTTGTTTTTCAGCTGGCAGTGCGGTCTTCATTTGCATCTTGAGGTTTTTCTTTTGGACCCTGATCTTGTCCATCTTTTCTTGGCGTCTGGATTTCTTTGGAGTGTTTTCTCTTTGGGTAGTTTTGCTCCATAGGCATCTCTACATGTGGCATACACAATGTCCCCATATGTGGCTAGTTTGTGTTCCAGGGTGCTTTTCCCTATCAGTGCATCGAGTCTTTGGATGATTTTTGCATCCAGTTTCTCCCAATCTTCAGTTTCGTTTGCTCGTGGCAGGTTGAGTTTCAGGCGCCTGGCATCGAGGGCCTGTGCAAATTCCTCATCCGAACCAACAGCGTGGATGTCCTTGGCACTGTGGTTTAAATCCTGGCCTTGGTCTTCCGACGTCTTATCTGCTGATGCAGTGCGCTCCTGCTCATTCAGATGCATATCTTTCAACATTAAAAGAAAATTTTTTTTTTTTTACAGTGAAACAGTGCTGACTTTGTTTTTACTAAATGTTTCTGTATAATTGTGTGGTGTTTATTTTTTACTATATGTTTCTGTATAATTGTGTGGTGTTTATATACACGTGTGTGTGTGTGTGTGTGTGTGTGTGTGTGTCTGCATGAGTGTTTGTGTGTGTGTGTGTGTGTGTGTGTGTGTGTGTGTGCACGCGCATGTGTGTGTGAGATTGTATGTGCACGTGTGTGCGTGTGGTTATGTGTGTGTGCGCATGCGCACGCGCATGCGCATGTGCGTACCAGTTTTTAAAAAAGGCAGTGGAGTAAAATGGCGCCTAATGTTCACTGTTGATGTGTGTGTGTGTTGCAGAGCCGTCAGCAGTTCAGCTGATCGTGCAGTTTATGCAGCAGGCGGAGGTGGAGATGGCCTCTCTGATCCAGAACACGCGGGAACAGACTGCTGCCAACATCCCTCAGCCCATACCTGACATCAGGGTGGATGGCAATAATGGTAACAATTGATGTGAAGAAGTATTGTTTTGGTGATGGGTGCACATGTACGTTGATATGTTATTGCAGCCATCTTGTCTGCTGTGTTACAAGGCAGTGTCATCTGTACCAGGCAAGTTAGCTTTCTGTCTTTGGTGAAGTGTTGGGGAGCAAAAGAGCCCCAAAGGCCTGTGCTTGTCGCAGTCATGGAGTTAGTGTTCCTTGGGTTGAATATTTCATTGAAGTTTGTGTCACTGGGAATTGAACACATAAAGTCCAATGATTCATAAAGCTTGTGCATTGAAGAAAAAAGAAAAATGTGATGTAGCTGTGAAATTGTAGACACAGTTTGCTGTGGTAGAAACAGTTATACTGTACACCAAGAGACTTCAAGCATTTGTTCACTGATTAAGTGGTTTGAAGATTAGCATTAAGCAAAAGATAAGGACAAAGAACAAACCTTATGGACAAAAAAAAGAAAAAAAAATCAAAATTAACGAGCATGTGGTGGTGTGCTATTTTCAGATTTCAGTTTTCTGTTTTCATCATTACTTTGGCTGTTTTCCTTTGATTAGTCTTATTCATTGATTATTTTATGTCTTAATTGTCTTTCTGTTTGCCCGACCTATAACTAGTGATTTCTTGAAAGGATACATTGGTGGAGAAGAGGCACTTAACAAAGTGGAAGGGAAACCATGAGAGGAAAGTTTAATAGTTTGAAGACTTGTTCATCAAGATTGGAACAGTATTAAATCAGTCAAGGCCACTCCATTTTGATGTTGTTTTTTTCTTCTAATAAACATTTCATTGCATTCAAAAAAAGTAATAACACACAGACATAAATAAAGAAGAAAGGGGAGAGGGGATGAGGTGGGGGGGGGGGGGGGGGGAGGGGGCATACGCAAAAGGGGACTCCATTTTGATGCTAACCTGATGAGTTAAAACAGAATGTAGTGCTTTGAGGTGACCACTGATTTCAGACATGTGAGCTCAAAAATGTCAGTCAAATTATCATTAATGTGCACTGTCAAAAGGATTTAAGAGTGAGGACAGCAAAAATGGGTACGAAATTGTCATGATATAGATTAACCTCTTCACTGTGCTGTTGAGGAATGGCGTTCGTCATAAAAAGTGTCGTCTGCAATGCTCAGTTGACGAATGCTGTTTGTCATGATTCAACGCTCTTTCTGTTTCGTCCAGCATGGGACTTAGCAAAATATGATAGCAGTGAAGGGGTTAATAAGAAAGAATAGCTTTAGAATTCGAGAAAAGACAAAGCAAAATTCATTTTTTCTGTCATAGTCATACTCAGAAGGAAATATATCTGTCAGTGCATGTCATTGTGAATGTAATGATAGTAGTTTATTCAGGATTAAATGTGTTTGTTTACTTAATTCTTTGGCTCTTTTTGTGTGTGTGTGTATGTGTGTGTGTGTGTGTGTGTGTGTGAGTGTGAGTGTTTGTGTGTTTAATAATTTTTTCTTCAACATTGAAAAATATAGGTCTTGGGTGTCATTTTGACTTTTATGCTTGTGCAGCTATTTCATTTTCTTTGTTGTCAGTATTACTTTATCATCTCTGTTGTTGCTGCTGTTTCTGCTATTACTTGCGCTGTTACTAAACATAGTGCGCAAGTCCTCACTCACACATTTCCTTGCCCAAAGAGAAGAACTAAACATAAGCAGTCTCACACTATTCTGATATAGTTCCCAAGTTTGTTGCAGTCACCACCCCCTCACCTCTGCCTGTCCACAACTCCTGCTTAAGGTGCTCGTTGCCCAAATCGACAGCCGACAATCACCCGGCCTGCTTCCGATGCATGCAGTGCTCTCCTTTCAAACCCTGCCATTATTGTCGGGACTGGCCTAGGCAAAAGTGGGATGATCTGACGTTTAGGTATAGACCAGTGCTTATGGAGAAGGATCAAAATGCCCCTGGCAATGTCACAACAGCAAGGGCGAGAGAGGTTCAGCCGAATCAACCGTCTGCAAATGCTCCGTCAGTGGAAACGAGAGGTAGCAAAGGGAATGACACGTGAGGGGGGAAAAACATCAGGGCCTTGTTCCTATGGAAAAAAGGGTTTGTGATATGGCTTGCGGAGATGCTACGTTAATGGAAGGAGTGAAGGGTATTTGAAGGATTATTAGAGGTTGGTGATAGTGAACAAAGGAATGGGTACAGTGTAGTAACGTATGAGTGGGGAGAAGACAAGACAGATTTCAACTTCTCCTCCATACCATACCCTTCCTGTCTTCTCCTCCCCCGCCCTCCCCCCCCCCACCTACCCTGAGGTCGTGATGCTTTTAGCAGTTAAGATAGAGGAGTGAAGGCAGTTCTGATCTAGAGAGGCAGTAGTGTTTGTGATAGGTGACGGATCTGTGTTGAATGTGTTTGTGTAATGGTGGCAAAATTATACAGTTGGAAAAATCATTTGCATTTGCTGATAGACAGTCATTTGATGGTAAGCCTATAGATGTATTATTCACAGCAATTTTTGTTTGTTTTTCTTTAAACTTTGTGACATAGTTTTATCAAAAAGTCACAGAAATTTACAAGTGACATTACTGAAAAACCTGTTTTGACTTTTGAAAATTAAACATAACAAACACTTTAAAATAATGTATATATTTTATGTTTAGCTGATTTTGTGTAAGTCTGTCTGTTTTTTTTTTTTTTGTAATAGGGTCAAAATGCTATGTTAAGAAATGATGAAGAATCTATTTTCTGTTTATGTTAAAGCTTGTTTGTGTGTTAGCTGCTTTTGATGTTGCTATATGTTGCTACTTATTTACTTGTCTGTCTTTTTTGTTCATAAGTATGAGAGAGAAAGAGAAATAGAATGAGAGGGAAAGACTGTGTGTCTTTGTATGTGTGGTGTCTTTGTATGTGTGGTGTCTTTGTATGTGTGCAAGTGTTTTTGTGTGTACACTGGTGGCAATTTGTTTATGGATTTTTTAGTTTCTGTTCACAAAAAACACAGGTTATCTTCTGATGTAGGGTTGACTGGACAAATGGAGAAACTGATATTTGAGACCTAAATACTTCTCACAGAATAGATGATTCATGCACAACTGGCTTGCAGAATAAGCATATGTCATAGCAGTTGACTATATTTCACCATGATAAGACTTTTTCACCTGCAATGAATGATCAAGCAAACATGCTGAAGTTGAAAATGCCCCAAACTGGAAGTGTAATTCTGTTGCACCAGTTTAATCGACTCCGTATTTTTCCACCAATCCACAGACTGATTCATCTGCTTGGACATTTTTTGTTGTTTGGCTGCCAGTGTGTGGAACTCCACCCTCTTATTTCACCCTTACCCTCTGTAGTGGTCATGAGTCCATCAGTCATTTGTCGATACCCTTTTCTTGTCTGATAGTCAATCATATTCAGTCAGGGCATCTGTTTCCTGGATGTGACCCCACCTTCTTTCGACACCTGTAGCTTTACAAGTTGTGTCAGTCTTTCACTGCAGTTTGTCTCGGCAGCTGGCCAATCAGCTCCAGACTGTGTGTTTGCTACAACTTGGCAGTCAACAGAAGAAGTATCGTTGCTGTGCAGTAAATCGGATGACAGTAAGATGATACCAAAGTCACAACAGCAATGAAGAAGTGTCGGTAGTGGATTTTGTTTCGCATTGTATGTATTGCAGTTTCTTGTTTCCGTTGCCAGTTCACATTCAGACGCTCCTCTGAATACTAAAGCATCATGCCCTTGATTTTTTGCTTTTCATTATACTTTTCCCATGGTAATCAATGGATTGCAGCTGATATGTTGATTTTTGAGAAAAAAAAGAAAAAAGAAAAAGGGTAACGCTGATTGTATTTTGTATTCATTTTCAGATGTTGTGACGGTGCCTCTTATGACCCTGTGCATGCATTTTCAAGATGTTGTGACTGTGCCTCTTATGACCCTGTGCAAGCATTTTCAGATGTGACTGTGCCTCTTATGACCTATGACCCTGTGCATGCATTTTCAGATGTTGTGACTGTGCCTCTTATGACCCTGTGCATGCATTTTCAGATGTTGTGACTGTGCCTCTTATGACCCTGTGCAAGCATTTTCAGATGTTGATACTGTGCCTCTTATGACCCTGTGCAAGCATTTTCAGATGTTGTGACTGTGCCTCTTATGACCCTGTGCAAGCATTTTCAGATGTTGTGACTGTGCCTCTTATGACCCTGTGCATGCATTTTCAGATGTTGTGACTGTGCCTCTTATGACCCTGTGCAAGCATTTTCAGATGTTGTGACTGTGCCTCTTATGACCTGTGCATGCATTTTCAGATGTTGTGACTGTGCCTCTTATGATCTATGACCCTGTGCAAGCATTTTCAGGAATTTAAGTATGTAGTGGGTTGTTCTGAGATTTGAAATACAAGTGATTACGTTTGCTAGAGAGAGAGAGAGAGAGAGAGAGAGAGAGAGAGAGAGAGAGAGAGAGAGTTCATTAGCTAAGAGGAATGCTTGAAAATAACTGGAAGAAAAGGGTGGTAAGTTATGAGAAATGTCCACCAGGAGGGGAGGACACTCCAATCGAAGAGAGCCGAAAGGTGAAAGCCTTGAGAGCACTGGCACTCAAAGTGGCAGCTCACCTGCAGTGGGATCTCTCTGTGCTGGAGAAAGGGTGAGTGCCAGTCCTTGGCCCGTATGCTAGAAATACTATTCTACCATGTCTTTTATTATTATTATCATTATATGTGATCCTTCACGACGGGATGAGTCATGATGCACCTCTGTTCAAATTTTAGTTTTTGATACTTTTTAATTAAATCTACTTTTTAATGTTTCTTTTAATGGTTATTTCAAAATCAGATGAGAAGAATTTGAAATTTTTTGCTCAGTTTAATATGGGAGCTCTGGAAGAGAAATGTTTGAGAGAACTGAAATAAGCTGTGTCCTTTTCAGAAAAAAAGATTTTCTTTTAGCATCAGAATTGAAGGATAGCACCTAGATTGAAAACATTCCCCCCCCCCCCACATATTTGTTGAATTTGACCAAGCTTAGAATTTTGCATGAAGATTTTCGGTTGTCGAATGCTTTTCAAAGAAAAAATAATGGTTGTGGAACACTTCAAATGAAACCTGAAAATGGGCAATCTGACACCCGTCCCCCTCTCTCCCTTCCCCTGACTATTTGAGTTGCTGGTGGAAAAGTGATTGAGGTGCAAAATGATCCGTTGGATGGTTTCATATAATTCAGAACCTTCATAGCACAGAAATAAACATGTGATGCATCCCATTCCAAGACAGAAAAATAGAGTGAAGGATTATTTCTGTCTTTTCATACTATCTTTCACACAATTTGTACTATATAGAAAATAGTGAAGGGTGATTTCTTTCTTTTCACAGTATCTTTCACATAATTCATACCATATGTAAAATAGCTGATAAGGAGCGGACACCGATTCAGATACACCTGGAATGTTCAGCATGTGCCTCTCTGGTCTTCTCCATCTCTCTCCATTCACAAAGCTCTTTCTGTCTTCCAGGCACATGCAACATTGCAAGGCCACGCACACACACACACACACACACACACACACACACACACACACACACACACACACACACACACACACGCATGCATGCATGCATATCTACACTCACACACACATGCACACACATCACTCATTTACAGACATATACGCATGTACATAAGAGTCGACGTAAAAGGAAAAGGGGGGATAAAAGTGCCAGCATTCCACAACACCAAACAAGTTGTCAAATGATTTCATAACTCCAAACAGTTTGTTTAGGTTGAACAAAGTTATTATGCAGACAGAAAGGACTCTACTATACACTTCTTTATTTTCCTCTTGTATGACTAACAGTTAAATCGTCATGTTGATAATTTGTTGTTGTTGTTATTTTACAATATATATTTTTAATTGGGAATTTAATAGATGTTTTGATTTTCATTGAAAAAGAGAAAGATCTCCACTGTTTTGACATTTCAAAACTAAGCTGCTTTTGATGTGCATTCAGTCAGTGGGGAAGGGGGGGGGGGGGGGGGACAGAGACAGTTAACTATTTATTCAGAAATATTGCGAGAGAAAGTAACAGATCAAAAATCAGAAATCAGGAAATATTCCTGTTGCCTTTTTTGCCAGGGTGCCCACGCCCATCGTTCAAGCACTGCTGATTGAGCTGCTGAAGATTGCAGCCCCTGACCTGATCGACTGCATTCACTCCCCTGATCTGGAGGACACAGCCATGTCTGACCAGTCACTGTTTGCTGTGCACCTTTTCCACAGATGGTGAGCATGAACATTCCTGTAGGTTGCTTGTTTCGTTACGTGTTATGTTTTGTCCTTTTTTGTCAGGAGCAATTATGGTTTGTTTTTCTTTCACTTAATGATGTTACAGATTGTTTTTTAAGCAGGTGGTATGCACACCCCACTGAATATTTTCAGTGGCTTTTCTCTTCTCTTCCCACACAGAGAAGGGATATTCATATATGCATACAAAAATTGAGTATGAAACTGGATATACCAGCTGTTGTACACATGAGCTTTATCTGGGGGAAAGAGGCAAGAGTGCCCACCGTCAGCTGACCAACACCACAAAGTGAACTGGAGTTCACATGGAACCAGAGCTGAGAGAGCGACACACCACAGCCCCCATACAGGACCAGACAGAGTACTGCCAACAACAACAACCACATAATATGCAGATTTTGGTCTTGTCCTCAAGGGCCTCTGGCTAGTGGGACATAAATCTTACCCTTGACTGACTGATTGACTGACTGAGCTTTATTCACCTTGGCATTAGTGTAATAAGTTGTGTGAAAAGTTGCCAAGATTGATGCCTTGATGACGAAACTGGTGCATTGTGCATTTAGAGGCGACAGCCTTGACGAGGTCTGACAGGATGATATTGGTCTCAGTGAGTGGCAACAGGATGGCATTGGGGGCCATGCAAGAGGACAGGTCTGATCTTTGCCTTGAAGAGAAACAGTGCCTGTACAAGCTCAAGGGACATAAATCATGTGTGAAATGGCAGTAAGCTCTTTAGCAGGCTTTGCTTTTATTTGAAGAGACATTTATTATTACCATTATTATTAATTATTAAGAGTACTTGTATAGTGCCTGTCCTCGGTTAGAGACCAAGGTCAAAGCTGTACAGTCTACGCTTTCGTTTGCTCAATGAGCTGCCTGCCTTAGTAGAGCTGACTGAAGAGCTGCCTGCTAGGCACAACAGGATGACATTGGCAGCCATGCAAGATGACAAGTCTGATCTTTGTCATCTTGCATGTAGGAATAAATGTTGTAGATTATCATCACTTTATCCTTCTGACAGCCTGTTGGCATATGTAGTGTGTGGTTTTGTATCAGAATTCCTCACCTTTACTGGATTGTGTGACCATTGAGAGGAAATATTGCATCTCATCAGCAAAACTGTGGGAACTTGCTTGTTTCAGGTGTGTTCGCAGTGTGGTCAGGGACAGTTTTCCACGGCGGCCTGTGAAACAGAACTTTTTGCCACCGTATGTGACTCTCTTTATTCTCTCGTGTGAAACCTTTGGAGATTTCTTTGTGTGACATGTGCAGCATGAGAGATCTGTTGTGTAGGACACTTATTGAACTGCACTGCGGTGTTAAGTGGTTAGCTGTTGTCTTGCCAGTGTGTGCAGTTCAGAGTGGACAATTTAACTTGGAATGGTGTACTGAGCCAGTCCTGTCCTGTGCTGTCCCATACCTCAAGTTCATTGCGTCACATTATGTTACATTGTATGTAGGCTGTGTTGTTTTCATGTCGCGCTCTCACCACAGTTTTCTGATGTTCGGAATGGGAGTGACGCTGATATTCTTTGTTATCCCAGGCATTTAGGCCACAATTTTTTTGACTAATCACTTTCAGACATAAGATGAATCCCTTGATTTGAAAAAAAGGAAAAAAAAAATCATCGGTAAATAAATGGTTTGGAATATAATATGCATTACATGACATTTTATGCTGTACCATGTCAGAGTCTTGTAAGCCACAGCCTGCTTTCTAGCTGTGGTTGGCAGATGTATGCGAAACTGCAGGTTGTAGTTGTTTGTCTGAAGTGCTGAAAATGTAAGTATGATCGTACATGAGAACGTAAAGCCAAAACATGGTGTGCTGGACTGATGTACACACTGTGTAGACCATGACCTTGACCATGATTGCAGGTCATACGTTGGACAACACAGCTGGCTTTCAAAATTGATGTAAACATGTATTATATATTTTTGAATATAAGACGTCCAGGTCAGAAACTGAGATGTACTGTTGCCTTGTAATGCCCAAGTTCATAGTAATTTTATTTGGTTTTTGTTTTTCAGGAATCGTAAGATGATGGATTAGATAAAACTAGCTGTTAGACTTTGAAAGTCCTCTCTTTGTTACATGATGTGGTTCAGATAGAACTGGTTTGGAGTAAGGATGGTGCCTTTTGTCATTGGTCATTTCATGGGAAGGGATCGTTGTGCTTTGCCCAGTGAAGTATGTTGTGTTGATACAGGCCAGGTCAGGTTGACCCACAGGCAGTGATGACGGCCGCCACAGACACCATCATCCGAAAGGTGGGTTTGGCATGTGTGTGTGTGTGTGTGTTGGGTGGAAATGGTAGAGGAGGGGGTGTAGGGGTGGGATAGTGTTCCCACATTTCTTGCAACTGCTCACCATAAGCACATAAAATGATAATAATGATGCAGACAATGTTAGGTAGGTACCCAAGGTCTGACCAGCATGTTGGGCTAATGTGTAGGTCAGTCATCTGCTAAGTCGTAGCAACAAGACCCATTCCTTAAATTCTCTAGTCTTAGTCTTTTATTCATTTATCTATCAGCTTTAAATCATGTGCAGTGTGGACTCGAAAGTTAGCAGATTTGGTATAGCATATATGGACTAATCTTCACACAGTAACACCTCCTAGGTAAAACTGAAACTGAAACTTCCAGCTTATTATAACTTTTGGGGTTTCACTGGAGAGTGCAGAAAGCCTGACAAGCTGTTGGATTCTGATTGAAAGTCCCTGTGTTCTAAAAACTACTTCTTCCACACTGTTTCAAGTCCTCAAAAATGCTTACTTTGGGGGTTAAGAAACATGTAAGTTGAATCTCATGGTCATGAAAACGCCAGTGTTGAACAATTCAGCAGATGCAGTTATTGCTATGTGAAAGATGCAGCACTAGTTTCATAGCTAGGGAAGGACAGAATTGTGAAATGTGCTTTGATCAAACAAATATCTGCATGCAACTCGTAGTTTAGAAAAGTCGTAGTTTGTCCATATAGAAGTTTGCAAAGCTTTCACAAGGCTTGAAGGATCCTTGGTTTTTAGTTCTGGAAGTAAGTAGAAATCGTGTGTGCGTGTCCACACATAGGTTTGTTTGTGCCCCACACTGACAGCTTTGGCATGTCTGCTCCAGTTCCGAGAGCAGTTGCCATCGTCCATCAGTTACCTGGAGAAGTGCTGTCAGGACCAGGTGAGCGTCAAGATGCCCACCGCCGCCTGCTTCGTGCAGCCCAAGGAGAAGACTGATGCCACCTCCGACTGGCAGCAGGCTGTGCTGGTTCCCTCAGAGAAGATCGTCTGTCAGGTGGGAACAGTGGGTCCTCTCACTTTCCCTGTGTTGTATGGGCAGTTCAGTATGCTACAGCAATGCTTACATCACATGTACAAGTGCTTGATCCCCCTTCCATCAGGCAGACACCGGCATTGCATGCATGCATAAATACACAGAAACACCACACTACACACATGTGCACACACACATTTCCATAGATACACACCCACACACTCGCATACACACAAACACATACACACACGTGCATGTGCACACACACATACATACACACACACAAACACAAACAACATTTATACGCACACACAAACGCCACACACACACAGACACACACACACACAGACACACACACACAGACACACACACAGACAGGCACACATACACACACACAGACAGGCACACACACACACACACACACACACACACACACACACACACACACACACACACACACAGAGACACACACACACACACACACACACACACACAGAGACAGACAGACAGACACATACACACACACACACACACACACACACACACACACACAGGTGGTGTGATGAGAGTGTGTGTGTGCATGTTTGCATGTATGCATAATGAGAGAGTGCCTTTTTCTGCTTTTTTGTAATGTCATTTTTTTTTTTTTTCGTGAGTGTGTGTGTGTGTGTTTGTATGTGGGGTGTGTTGTGTGTGTGTGTGTGTGTGTGTGTGTGTGTGTGTGTGTGTGTGTGTGTAAACCCTGGTGAATGCTGGCTGTTTTGGCAAGGTTAGCAGTGGTGATGTCCAAATACCTTTGCATTTAGGGTGTTTTTCTCATACTTAGCAGTCCAAACAAATATGATATCCCCACTTGGCATGGAACATTGCTGTTATGCCAGGATTCTTAGAGAAATTAAATTTGGAGAGCAAGAGAGCTTCCTATGCCTCCTATACCAGACAGGGTTGCAGAAGAACTGTTGTCGTACATGTGCATCATATCCGAATGAAAGCAGACAGTTGAATTATTGGCAAGAGAGCATGCCCTCTCCTGTACTGATTGTTATTCAGGGGTAGATCCTCACAAGTGATCTTTTGATTTTTAATATTTTGATTTGATCATAAGTATGTGTTTGTTGTTGTTGTCCTCTGGAGTGCAGCCAGTGAGTTGGTGATGCCGTGTCTGTTGTCAGATTTCCTTTGATCTGGGATCACTGTACTTCTTTGAGAGGGAGTACAGGAAAGCTTTTGAGAAGTTCAGGACGTGCAAGCAGATCTTAAATCAGGTAAGAGTTGGTTGTTCACAGTCAGGTCGATAATTTGGTTTCTCAGTAATCGATGCAGTGTTGTTAGATTGGAGTGAAATGTTACCTGAAAAGAAGTTTCTTTGTTTGCTTGTTTAAGATGTATAAAGCTTGTTTATTTGCTTTTTTTTTTTTTTTTTTTTTTTTAAAGATTCATAAAGTGCTGGGAGTAGAGTTCTCACATTGAATCATGATAATGACACAGGAGGAGTCAGAGTTGTTTTTTCTTCTTTGGCTGGCCTCAGTTGTATATGGTCCAAACAGCTTTTTCTTCTTTTTTTACTAGTATGTTTCATGCCTTTCTTCATTGGGCTCAAACCGTTATCCCCCTCCCACCCACCCCCACCCCCCCCCCCCTTTAAAAAATGATGCCTTTCTTTTTCTTCGTTTATTGTCTATTCGTTCTTGTTTTTTTTCTTTTTAATCTTTTTTTTTCTGTTGACTGTCTGAAGCAAATATGCCGCTGGTCATCTATCCAATCTTGTATGCTATGGTATCATTATAGGACATGAGTTTTCATGCACCTGCCTCATGACCAAGTGTGATGTGATGATGATGTTGCCTTGACTGACAGCTGACGGACCAGGAGTACTGCAACGTCAGCATGGACAGGCTGCGGGGCTACCTCACCAGCTGCAGCAGCCTGCTGGGCGTCTCCATGGAGGGCCACACCCCCAGTCTCTTTGACCGCGCCGAAGCCTCCAGGAAGAAAGATTTCCAGGTGAATCATAGACAACAGAAAAGAAGAATGGTGCCTGTTTTTAATCCTGTTCATGTTGTCATTCCGTGAACCCTGATATGCTTGGCTGGGCTGTAGACAACATGACTGTTGGAGCTTCAGGTTTTTTTTCCCATCACTATGGGATGCATGACCCCCTGGCAGCTTGAAGTGAGGGGACAGAAAGCAAGGACATGGGACAAACTGAAGTTGGTACTTCAGAATTCTCATGCAGTTTTAACCAGTTATTCACAGCAAGCACCTTGGATTGGCTCTGATTGTGCTTTTCACCTTAGGGCACTCCGAGTGATAGACTATCAAAGTGGTGTGTGTGTGTGTGTGTGTGTGTGTGTGTGTGTGTGTGTGTGTGTGTGTGTGTGTGCGTGTGTGCGTGCGTATGTGTATGTGTGCGTGTGTGTGTGTGTGTGTGTGTGTGTGTGTGAGATATGTCAGTATGTGTTTGTGTGTGTGTGTGAGTGTCTGTGCATGTGTGCACGTGTGTATGTGTGTGCTTTCATGACGGTGTAGTGTGTGTGTTTCTGCTTTGCCTTCAGTGCCTTTTTTCTATCTGCAGATTGCATGGTGCAATGAATGCAACATGTATGGAGCCAATATTTGCAGTAAATGTTATTCTTTACTTCCTCATATCATGTGGAGACAAGTGTCACCTTTTGTTTTGATTTTAAATCGATTGTAAGCCGATCATCCATATCACATCTACTTTCTACATCTACACTCACTTAGTACAGTGAGAGATAAGATAAGATAATGTTGCTTATAGCCCAGCCGACCACAAGGGGCCACATCAGGGCTGTCACCACGTTAAAATCAACTCACAAGTCATTAAAAAAAAAAAAAAAAAAAAAAAAAAAAACACCTTTCACACATTTCTTTAAAAGACATCATCTAGAACCGCACCAGAAACTTCGTTAAAAATCTTTCATCCGTAAAATCTTAAATCAGATGAAAAATGTTAATCTCTCTCAAAAACTCAAAGATCACGTCAGGCGGAACATCCCTGAACAGGATTTTCATGGACTCTGCTGTAAAATGTTTGTGTCTCACATCGTGCAAGTCCCAACACTCTAAAAGAATATGTTTCATTGTGAGTGGCACATGACATGGAATGCACCACGGAGCTTCCTCATTCTTTAAAAGGTACGAATGGGTAAAATACGAATGGCCGGTGTGCAGCCGGCACAGAACTGTTTCTTCTTTACGGCCACCAGACGTAGATGGGAGGAACTCATTAAGGTTTGGATGGATCTGAAAGAGTTTGTTATCCGTCTGTGTGTTCCAATCCTCCTGCCAGAGGTCTCTCACATAATCATTAATTTTGGGTTTCAGATCTGAGCAAGGGATATAAATGTTGGACAGTTTCTCTCTTGTGGCATTCTTGGCTAAACGATCAACCATTTCATTCCCTCCGATGCCAACATGACTAGGAACCCAAGCCAGAATAATGTTGTAACCATCTGCTTTCAACTTGCTAAAAAGCTCAAAGAAATGTAAAAGTTCTGGATGCTGAAGGTTGCGGCCAGCTATGGCCTCCAAAGATAACAGTGAATCTGACAGAACCAGAAAGTCCCTCTTCTTAGAAAGTGAAATTATCTTTAATGCCAGAACCAGAGCAGTAATTTCAGCAGAATAGACAGAAGCATCTGGAGGTATATGCTTTAACAGTATCTGAGAAGGAGCACCAGGGCAATAGGCTGCACAGGCCACTCCATCCTCAGACTTGGAACCGTCAGTGAAAATTTTTTGATAAGACGGGAATTTTGAACAGAGGTCAGCATACAAGGCCTTGTACGCCAGAGAGCTGGTAGACTCTTTACGAAAAGCTGCAAGATCAAAACAAATCTCTGGTGTGAAAAAGGTCCACGGAGGCTGATCTGGAAACTTGGAAAAATCCGACACAACTCCTAGGTCTAGACCTGCATTCCGCACGTGAGGCTGCATACGAAGACCAAACGGCGGAATACAGTTAGGGTTGGTTTCGAATTTGCTTTGAAACTGGGGGTCAAAGACACAGTCATAGGCAGGATTCTGCGGTTCTGAGAACAGTCTGATATAGTAGTTTAGAGACATTTTCAGCCTGCGGTTGGACAGTGAGGGTTCACCTGCCTCTGCGTACAGGCTGTACACAGGGGTGGTGCGGAATGCTCCAAGACAGAGACGAAGCCCTTGATGGTGAATAGGATGGTGTACAGTGAGAGACTCCATTCAAGGACCAATTCCCACCTCGGCACAGCAACAACAGGTGTGTGACAGCCTGGCACGCATGTGTGAAATGTGACGGGCCAATTCCAAATTTCATGTGAAATATCGCGGGCGCCCCATCAGTCTGAAGCCCTGTGACCATTGAAGTTTTTTTTTCTGTGTGGGACACTACTCCCAAACCGCTCATTCCCGGCCTCCACACTCAAATCATCCTGCAGTGCTGCAGACCGCAGAGAACAATCAGTACAATGTCGTCCTGAGACAACCCACCAGAGGAGACACTGCACTACTGCTGAATCTTATCAGTGGTGTTAGTAGTGCCTGTTCGATCCAGTGGACACTGAACACCAGTTAACCAAACCCCGTGCTGACGACAGTGGCTTGTGCTGACGACAGTGGCTTAGCATGAAGCCAGCTGCCATGGCTGTTCAGTAGCTCTACTGCTATGCTACTCATTCTGTCCTGTCCAGTATATAGCCACAGTCAGCAACTCATCCATCTGCTTCCCTAGCTGTTGTAGTTCACAGGGAGGGATGAATATCAAGTCATGAGGAAGTCCACCAGAGAAGACAGAATACTGCTGCCAGTTCTTCTCATAAACTAGTGTGAGTTGTAACAGAAACAGTCGTGTTCAGCAAGGTGTTGTGTTGCTGGATGCTCATCATAGCACATCAGAGGGTATGGGTGAAATCTTGGTGCTTTTTGTCTGCACCAAATGGAACAACAAATGCTAAAATGTGTTTTGTTTGATCTCCATCTCATGCATGCACACTGAAAGGGGACATACGTATTTGTTGTCTGTGCATGTTTAGACCTGGGAGATAGCAATATTGTTTGCTGCACTCATCACCCATTATCTGTTTAAATAATCATAAACATTGTTCTCTGTTGGATTTGTTTGTCTCAATGAAGATGCTATTGGGGGACACACATTGGGCATCATGGTCGTCGAAGAGTTTTGACCCTTGGCTATTGCTTAAGAAAATTTTCTTTGCAAGTTTTGCATAAAAAAAAAACAAGCTGATTTACTGATGATTTTTCTTTCTGGTTTTCCTTTCTTCTTCTTTTTTAGTAGAATCTGTATAAGGAATAGATGTTGATGGGGGTGACAGTCCTTAAGATGGCTGGCTCTTAAGCATATCTGCGTTCTCTCACAGTAAATTTTTCTGCTTTTGTTGTTTTGAAACTTTCATTATCATTATTGTACACTAAGGTTTTGTTTATTTTATTTCATTTTTAAGATGTGGGATGTGTTTTGTGCTGTGTAACAGGGCATTGTGGGCATTTTTCAAGAGGACAACCTGAAGCAGGATCTGACCATGGCCTATCGCACCAGCGTGCAGGAAGAGCTGAGCAAGTCGGGGTGAGCTGTCTGTCACCTGCTGTCTACTCCTGTGTTCGCTGGGTTTGAAAAAAAAATTTGTGCAGCTTATATGCACTTTTCTTAAAAAACATTTGTGCACCTCATATGCACTTCTCTTAAAAAAGAAATTAATAGTGCAAAAGTTGGTCAGATATGGAACATAATGTTGCTTAGTAAAATATGAAAAGAAAATCGGAGAAGGAAAAAAGAAATCAAATTATGAGAAAGTAATAATGCCCTGTACTGTCAAAGTTTCAGTAGAAGGTAAATCTAAGTGTAACAGCATGGCCATGTGGGTATGAAACTTACGTGCCTTCTTTCTTCATTCTGACCATTGTTGTGACTCAGTTTTGATTCCGCTTCTTGTCAGCTGGTGATTCAGAATTTGACAAAGTGGGTTGTTTATCACCCAGAATAACCGCTGACATTTATTGGCCAATGTTCAGTGCATCCATGAATGAATACTTACTCATGAATTAGAACTTAGCAAAGTCATAATGGTTGCATATTATTAGCAAAGTCATAATGGTTGCATATTGCCAAACATTGCCTTCTCCTTGCTACTGCATACCTATGTTTGCTCTGTCCATACTTCATTGCAGCCCCTGCACTACCTATATCCTGTCAAAGTTGGGTTGTTTGCTACACTAATACACATTTCTTTCTCTATGATGTTTTGCACACACATGTGTGCACACACACACACACACACACAGTGACACACACACACACACACCACACACACACACACACACACACACACACACACACACACACACACATAAACCCACCACACTACATACACACACTACATCACTCACACTCACACACACACACACACACACACACACACACACACACACACAATACGCGCGCACACACACACACACACACACACACACACACACACACACACACACACACACAAACACGCTCACGCACATGCACACATGCATGCGTACACTCACATATCGGGCAGACAGTCTGGGAGTAGTCATACTGGTGAAAATGTGCTTTTTTCATGGGACGATAACATAAGGCAAGGTACCAGACGTGGATGGTTGAAATGAAGGGTCTGCCCTTCTATCAGTCAGTAGCATCTTCTTACTGCAATACTGGCCATAAAATACAAATAGGGCAAGAGTTATTTTGCTGCTGGGACTGCAAAGCAAACAAGACTTACGCAAGTCAAAAGGCAAACACCATCAAAAACACACTGAACACAAGTATTGAGGAGAAAGGTGCTATTGCCTGTGCAGAATGAAACGATGAAGAGGTCATTGAAGGAAATTGTGATGTCAAAACCAAATCGACAGAGAGAGTAAGGTGAAGAGCTGGAAGATCGCTATCTCCAGAGTACAGGTTTGAAGTTATGCAACATTTCCTAATATCTTTTGAGTGCAATTTTGGAAAAACATGGCCTTCGTTTAGAGTAGTGAATGAAGTCTGCACTGATCACGATCAGGCAGACCTTAAAAAAAAAAAAAAGCATCTCAAGAGTGAGTACAGGAGTGCGTTTCAAACCAAGGAAACTTGAAAGTGAACAGCCGCTGACAGGAGATCAATCATAACATGGCAGTTGGAACAGATCGCTTGGTGAGGATCAGTCAGAGAGAGTTGATTACCACCCATTTATTTTTGTTTGGAGCATTGTAAAATGCAGACACCAAGCAGGAAAAAAGACACTTGTCCAGTGTGAAACATATGAGTAAAAGTCACAGGTGAGCGGTTGTAAAAAAATTGTCATGTTTGTGGTTTTCAGTCACCATGGGCTGCACATCCAGGTGACGCTGTGCAACGTGGTACGCACTGTGGTGGAGGGTCAGGCCATTGTCACGCCCATCCTCGGAGCACTTAGCAACGCTGATCAGGAGGTCCATGCTTTCCTTGTGACGGTGAGGCTGTGAGGGGCGACTGGAGGCTGTATAGATGGGACAGACCTTGGTCAGGGAAATGAGAAATGGACGGAACCACCAACTCCCTACATGTGATAAGTCCTTTATCTGTATCAATAAAAAAAAATCCATCCCTGCAAAATTGGCGTTTGTACTTGCCTGCATCACTTTTTCACTTTTGGAGTATTTTTCATGATTTTCTATGGTCACATCTTCCATGCCTCCCTTTGCTGCATCGCTCCAGTGCCACTCAACCCAGCCACTGCGTGCACAGCCGCTTCCAGTTGTTGCACCCCCTTGCATCAGCAGTCCACAGGGAGCAGTCTCCTTTCAAGCTGAGGAGACGCTGTACTGCCCCTGTGTTTCAGCAATGTTCAGTGGGGCCTGTTCTGATCAATATCGGTCCTGCCTGTCCATACCCTTTTGGCAGTCTCTGTACGCCATTTCACACAGAATACGACAATACACCTCTCAAATGAAAAATACACTAAGCAAAAATTGAAGCAAAGTTTCGTTTTGTACACTACTTTGGACATTGCTTGGATTCTGAATCTGTGGACTCTTGCCACTGGATCTTGTTTAGAGGGACTGTACATGCGTATCCGTTATTCCGTTTGCACTTGGCGCCATATTTAGTCAGCGCAACTCAGCTGTATTAGTTTGTGAAAAAACAAAATGTGCTAAACTGATAAAATATTAGATTTGAGTTTTTATTGAAACTGTTTCAGAATGAAAAAGAAATACATGTTTTTTTGTTTGCTTTGTTTTTGTTTCCAAAAAAAGACCTATTTATGGAGAAAGTACACCATAGACAATTTTGGTGTAGGCAGGTCTGCAAAATACACAGGACATCACCTGTTAAAAGTCTTACTGAAAATGATAATTATGAAGTCATGGTGCTAAGGTGAATGAGCCCTCTCTTCAGAAGATAATGGACCTCAAAATTTAACTGCATCTTCATTATTGACCAAGCAGAATCTGAAATTGATCAGTTGTTTATGGATGATCATGCATTCAACAGACAGGACTGAAAACAGTGCTCACTTTCACTTCTCTGCTGGGCTATGATTGATTTGTCAGCATCAGAGACCATTCCCATCATTTCTGTTTTTTTTTTTTTTTTTTTTTTTTTTTAAGCAGGAAAGTAATGAAAACTGGTCTGTGGACAGCTGTCACGATCTGACCTTGGTCAGTTGGGCTGTTACTTTTGTTGGGATAATGTATAAATGAAGATGAATTCCACAGTTTTGTTTATTATTATTATCTGCCCTTTGCTTGGACTTTGTGGAACTCAGAAAATAGTCCAGCAGCTAACGCTGATTGATGGATTGTAATAAGTTTATTGAAAACGGTCACAGTGTTTATATTTTTCATATTAGAAGACAGTTGATGTATAGAAAGAAACAGTATTGTGTATTAAGTGTCAGTTGTATTTATCCTCTTTGATTGTATTGATTGAGATCAGATCCCTTGTGTTTCATTTGTATCTTTGTCTTCAGTCAGGAAGCTTAAGAACCTGTTTGTTCTAGTGCATTTATTTTCAGTGAGTTATGTAGTCAGAACAAGGATTAATGTTATTCAGTGTTTTATTTTCAGTGAGTTATGTAGTCAAAACAAGGATTAATGTTATTCAGTGTTTTATTTTCAGTGAGTTATGTAGTCAGAACAAGGATTAATGTTATTCAGTGTTTTATTTTCAGTGAGTTATGTAGTCAGAACAAGGATTAATGTTATTCAGTGTTTTATTTTCAGTGAGTTATGTAGTCAGAACAAGGATTAATGTTATTCAGTGTTTTATTTTCAGTGAGTTATGTAGTCAGAACAAGGATTAA
>CM065725.1:8849498-8854498 GCA_033310375.1 Conus canariensis | reverse complement strand
GGGAGGTTCGGGGTAGAGGGAAGTGGGATGGGTGGGGCAAGTGGAGGGCTGGGGAGGGGGAGGGGGGGTAGGTGGCGGGAGGAATTTGTCGTCATGGATATAGGATGTGGGAGGAGGGGAGGGTAGAGAAATGAATGTTTTTAGGGGAGGAGGGTGAGTGAGGTTTTTAACTGATGTTGGACTCGTGTGTGTGCGATAAGTGATTCTTTGTAATCATGATGTTTTGTTTGTATTTTTATTTGTCTCCATGGTAAACTGTAACATTGCGCTTTTCTGAGCAAGTACAAAAGCACGAGTGTGATCAGACCTGGCAGAATGATGAACATTTTTGAGATCTTTCCAGTCATTCTGTGCATGACAGTGTCACTGAGTTGTAATGGCTGTAAGTCTGTAATGTACAATGTCAGCTGTAGAATCAGTATTTTGAAATCGTCATTTTCATATAAATTACAACATTTACATCTTATACTTGATACAAGAGTGTATTGTGCGAGAATTGTAGCAAACAATTCCCCGTTAAAGTGTACTAAAATCTGACCATTTAATGCCATTTCTACCAAGCAGGGATGGAGGAAGTGATTAGTGAATTAAGCCAGACCACATACAGACAGTAGAACGTCTTGCATGCCGCGTCAAAAGATTATGTCGAGTTGATAATGCACATTTTCATAGGCAAACTGGTGGTTTTACAGTCTGATAGAAAGGAGTCATTCTCAGTCATAACTCATTGCATGAAAAAACATCATCATCGTCATTAAACATTGTTGTTATCATCAGTATATTCATTTTATTGGCTATTGTTGATCATCATTGTCAGTTGTTTTTTTTTAACGCAGAATTCTAATTACTTCCAGTTATTAGTGTTACTACTACCTCCATGATCTCCACAACTTATTCAATGTTTTCTGTGTGTCAGTATTTCATATAATTATATCAGGTCGACTATACTAAGCCTATGCAGGTGATGATGTGTGTGCAGACATCCAGCCCAGTCCAGAGGTGTTGGAGCAGTGCACAGCATTCCTGTTGAACATCAGAGACTGGGAGTACCTCTCCAACCTGGAGAACACTGCTAACGGCTACATTGAGGTAAGCTGCTGTCACATGGGTGCATGTGGGTATTCTGGGACCTGGAATTCCAGCTTTTTGTTTTTTTGATGACAGTGCTGGCACCAGTATGCCAGAAGACTAGAGGTACTGATAGATGATTTGTTTTTTTTGTTGCTATTGCATTCAAAGTTTCCAAGAGCTTGACAAGTAGTGGTGTTCTCACCATCAAACACATAAGAATTCTCATAATTTTGTTTGTTGGATGATGATATTTGTACCTGAATGTCATGTTCATGATAGAAGGGCCAGTGTCACCCTTAGTTGTTTACCTTGCAAACCTGTTGCATCCAGCATGTGTTGTTTCAAAGATGAAACCCTTTAGACCAAAAAATAAAAAAAGAAAAATTGACAAATTGCCAGGTGAAATAGTAACCACTTAACAGATGGCTATGAAATGACTGAAAGAAGAAAGAAGACTGTCTGTAATGGCCACTGACTTACTCAAAAAAAAAAAGGAAAAAAAAAAAAGAAAGGGGTTCAGTGTCATGATGGCTGTGGGATGAGTGGAAGAACACTTTAAAGGTGAAGGGTTTTGTGGCTGAAGAATGCAAAGAAAAGAGAATAGTTCACTCAGTTTGAGTACTTTGTTGTGAAGTATTCTTGACAAGTATCAGTGCAGCATGTGTGGTTGATCAGTATTTGATGTTAGTTTGTTAACCAGGATAAATCTTCAGAGATACTTGACTTCACATAAACCATCGGCTTCATTTTGAGTGCATTAGTACGGGTACTTTTGTCACTGGAAGTATTTCTTGGTTCCGATGTTCAGACATGAACATGCAATAAAGTATTGGGAAAAAAAAAGAGCTGATGGAAGCTGGTAGAAAACGTCAAATCGGTTTCACTTGAAAATTGCATGTAACTGAACTGATGATGAACAGGAATAGGATGGAAACAAGGAAACAGTGAATTCACCCAGAGAAAGTGAAGAGCAAAGAGGGGAGTTATTCTCTTTCCCCTCAGGTTACCAAATTTGCTGTGAGTCTGTATCAATGCGATGCTTACACATCTGTTGAATTTCTGTTCTGTCAGACATACGTAATGCAAGTTCTGTGTCAGCAGGGATGGTTGGTGACAGCTATTTACCACCCTTTGGTTCAAAGAACACTGGGCAAACATTTTCACATTTAAGTTCATATTGAGAGAAACTAAAGAAAAGCGCATAGGCTGTTTTCTTCACCCACTGCATAGATGTTATTTATGTGTGTGTTGGTCTGTACAAGGAGGTGTTCATTGTGTTTGACTGTGTGTGCTGATTGTTTGCAGATGAGTCGCCTGCTAGCCTGTGCCTGCAAGGAGCTCCCTCAAGTGAAGAATGCTCGTAAACCAGCCAGAGAGTTCTGGGAAATCTGTACGTCCTCTTCTTTTGATTTTTGTTGATCATGTACTTGTCTAATGTAGTAGATGAAGATGAAGCTGTTGTGGAGGTTGCTGGGTTAGGCCAACATGAGTTTTGAGCTTTAGAATGAAGTGAGCATTTTTTGTCATTTTGGTTTAGGCGTTACTTGAAGAGAATTTGTTTATATATATATTTTTTTTTACAATCACACTTTTTAAGGAATCCGATTTTGTTCCTCCTTTGTCTTTTTGAATTTGTGAATAGTTTTATTTCTAACATCTTGTCAACCCCAACATGGGTTGCTTCATCCGTTTATTTCTAACATCTTGTCAACCTCAACATGGGTTGCTTCAACCATTTCTTTCTAACATCTTGTCAACCCCAACATAGGTTGCTTCATCCTTTTTTATTTCTAACATCTTGTCAACCTCAACATGGGTTGCTTCATCCTTTTTTATTTCTAACATCTTGTCAACCCCAACATGGGTTGCTTCATCCATTTATTTCTAACATCTTGTCACCCCCAACATGGGTTGCTTCATCCGTTTATTTCTAACATCTTGTCACCCCCAACATGGGTTGCTTCATCCGTTTATTTCTAACATCTTGTCACCCCCAGCATGGGTTGCTTCATCCATTTATTTCTTACATCTTGTCAACCTCAACATGGGTTGCTTCATCCATTTATTTCTAACATCTTGTCACCCCCAACATGGGTTGCTTCATCCGTTTATTTCTAACATCTTGTCACCCCCAACATGGGTTGCTTCATCCGTTTATTTCTAACATCTTGTCACCCCCAGCATGGGTTGCTTCATCCATTTATTTCTTACATCTTGTCAACCTCAACATGGGTTGCTTCATCCATTTATTTCTAACATCTTGTCACCCCCAACATGGGTTGCTTCATCCATTTATTTCTAACATCTTGTCACCCCCAACATGGGTTGCTTCATCCGTTTATTTCTAACATCTTGTCACCCCCAACATGGGTTGCTTCATCCATTTATTTCTTACATCTTGTCAACCTCAACATGGGTTGCTTCATCCATTTATTTCTAACATCTTGTCACCCCCAACATGGGTTGCTTCATCCGTTTATTTCTAACATCTTGTCACCCCCAACATGGGTTGCTTCATCCGTTTGGGTTGTAAACAACAGGAGTGAATGAAAGTTTTTTTTATGATTTGACTTCTTTCTGTTCTTTTGGAATGGGTATAGTTTTTGGTATAATTTTCTGCAATGGACTCTGACATAAAACTAAAGATAAGTGAAAGGAAATCTGAAATTTAGGTGGTTAGACACAAATACAAAAAAAGAAAGAAGAAAACAAATGAGGAAGGCCAGTTTTACTCCACAGTGAAGCAGTTGAATGCTTGGAACTTAACCAGACGCTGCGTCCAGGGCCAACACGCACAGCTTAGCTGTAGACCTGAGGCACACACTTAACAAACAAGGAAACTTTCCAATTACTTTAAGAGTTATGGGCATGTAATGGTTTCACCATGGAAGCAGAAGGTTCCCTCCATATACATATATATATATATATATATATACATACATATATATGTATAAGTATATATATATAAATAATTTGCTAAGACCCTCTTCAATTTTCATATTTTTCATGTCGTTATTTGTAATGTGCTATTAGAGTGATTAGAATTCTTGTTTCTCAGTCAGGGCATTGCAGACTTGGCAGGTCAAATGTGAAACATTGTCTGTCTTGGCACTTCTGACCTGTTGGTTCTGGGAGTAAAACTTCAGAAGATAGTAGCGTCAGTATTAAGAGTCTGGTGTAAAGTATTTATGTCTCACATCATGCAAGTCCCAACACTCTAAAAGAATATGTCTCACTGTGAGTGGAACATGACATGGAATGCACCACTGAGTTTCTTCACCTTTTAAAAGATAAGAATGGGTGTAAAACGAGTGGCCTGTATGCAAATGGCACAAGATTGTTTCGTCTTTACGGCCACCTTGGGAACATGGTAAAAACTCTTTCAGGTTTGGACAAATTTTGTACATGTAAAAACTTTGTTCAGAGATGTCCTACCTGACGTGATCTTCGAATTTCTGAAAGAGATTAGCATTTTTCATCTGATCTAAGATTTTATGGAAGAAAGATTTTTGACAAAGTTTCTGGTGCGTTTTTAGAAGGTGTATTTTAAAGAGATGTGTGAATTGTGTTTAAAAAAAAAAAAATTTTGTTTTTGTTTTATGACTTGTGAGTTGACATCAGTGTGGTGACAGCCCTGATATGGCTCTTTGCAGTCGGCTGGGCTGTAAGCAACATTACCTTACCTTACCTTAGTATTTGTAGTTTATATAGCATGAGTTTCAGAGTTGTTTCGGTTTCAGTGTTTTAGTCAAGTGGACCACATAGTTGTGTGGAATTTCATCGTGTTGAATGCCCTTCATTTTGTTGCGTTGTTTTCAGTGATCAACATTTACCTGAACCCCAATCAGAACAAGCGCAGTGCCACAGGTCGTGAGAGTGCCATGCTGCGTGAATCCCAGCTGGGTGTTTTGTCCAAAGAAAGCTTCTTC
>CM065725.1:8836998-8846998 GCA_033310375.1 Conus canariensis | reverse complement strand
TGTGTGGCTGTTCAGGAGCACATCATCCTCACGCTGCTGATGTCGGCATTCGCTAAACTGTTCACCAGTCTCAGGGATGACATCACCAGTGAGATCACCACAGAGTACACACCTCTATGGCCCACCGCCACCAGCAGGTTGGTTGTGTGTGTGTGTGTGTGTGTGTGTGTGTGTGTGTGTGCGTGCGTGCATGCGTGCGTGCGTGCGCGCGTGCATGCATGTAAGAGCTCCTGTATTGAAACACTCGATCCCCAAACCTTATTTTCTTTCTTTTTCTCTTTGTTTACGCAATGTCATTCTGTTTCTCAAGCCCATTTGAGCACAGTGTTAGATACATATGACAGGTATGAAAAAAAAGAACAAAAAAAACATGAAATTGTTCAAAGGGAAGTCATTCTCCTCTCCCAGTCACACCGTATGCCTCTGACCCATAAGAGTGCGATGTCGGGTTCATATGAATATCACTCTGTGAAGGAATAATAATTGTCCTGTTTCGCTTCACACATCAAGTACACCTTTCTCCGCATGGCATGTCTTTCTTTCCTTTTTCCTCAGCTAGAACTCTGAGAGTGAGCTCTTGTGAGCTGTTTGTGTATGCAACGGTTTTTAATCCCACCATAAAGATAAACCAGATCTGTCCAGGGGGGCATGGTGCCTGAACCAATGCGCAGGTGTTTTATTTTGGTGTTGTCTATCTCCCTGGCACACGATGGCCTGTTTTCTCCAAATGGAATGGGATTTAACTTGTATGGAAGATTTTTTATGCGTGCGTTCACACAAGTGACCTAGGTTGAAAAACTCATCCAAAAGAGGAGGAGGGGACTGCAGTCTGTGACATGTTCTTTCTGAAGAAAAGAATCTCTCTCGACCTGGCGGTCTGGAATCGAACCCTAGTTCTCGGAATAAGAGTTTGATGTCTTACCCATTGACCAACCAGGCCCCATTATGGGCTGCGACATTAACTGTCTCCTAGCCAGTGTAACAGTGATGTTATAGTAAGGCTCGTCATCAGTGTCTGCCGTATGCATGAACCTGAGACACTATTGGTAGATGGGAGGCTCTGTAGCCCATTGTCAGTGTAAAAACAGATTGTTTTTCCCTAATGCAGTGGAAGAAAACGATGGACTTACAAGCCGTTGAATAGATGACTGTGTCTTTATTTTACCCTAATGTAATAAACAAACAAAAAATGACGGAGTAATGGGCAATCAAAGAGAGTGACTGTTCCAGGACAGCCGATGACGAAAGGGTTAAAGTTCAGTACAGGGAAGAGTTATCTTCCGTCGAAGGCTTTCATGATTTCTTCATTCACTGTCTCCTGTTGCAAGGCAAGGTGGTGGTTTACGTTGACATGACGATGGTGTGTGTGGCAGCTCCTCGCTGAACCTCAACGCTGTGGAGGACATGCTGAAGATGATCATGTCCCACGCCCTCAAGGTCAACCCCACGCAGCCCTCATGGCTACGCACCCAGGCTGACATCTACTTTGGTGGGTAATGAAATCGTCTGTTCAATGAGGTTGTGTGTGTCAGAAATGATGGGACCACACTGTTATTTTGAGGCTTTGAAGAAAAGCCATTTTCTGTTAGTTTTGGATATTTAGCCCTTAAACAGTATAGGTAATATCAGCAGTGTGGATGCCCTGTCTCTAGAGAGATTTGCTTGAGTAAGCCCAACTTCATAGAAAGAAAGACAATATTACTAAGATATATTAACAGGATTCAGTTACAGGTGTTTTTAAAAGCCTTGGAAAATTTGAGAGATTTGTGATTATCATTTCTAGGTTTGAAAAAGGTATTAAAGAATAGCCTAGCATTTCGAAGGTCGGACAAAGGTAAGAATTTTTTTTGCAGTATGAACTATTAATAATCTTTAAGCTGAATAGTTCTGAGAAAGAATGATTTAATTTTACTAGGAAAGGCGGCAGCGGAAGTGGTCTGTCAGTGTTTGTGTTTCCAGATATTTTGAAGGTATTTTCCAAGCATGTTTGTCAACCTAAGTAATTGGATAAATTCTTCAGGGTCATGGTATTTAGGCAGCAATCAGTCCCACTTTTTTTGTCTCCAAATCTGCAAATTTTCTGAGTTATACTGAACTGACTGCGGGTTATACCTGCTGGAGAGTTGTGCGTATAGGTTGACAACCATTTCCCCTTACTCTGCAGGGGAGGGCCAGTACTCCACAGCCATGAAGTTTTACCTGGAGGCAGGTGTGGTGGACACCCAGTTCTTCTCCTTGCCGGTCACCCGCAGTCTCTATGATGACAAGGTGAGGCTTGGATAATTTCAGGTTGTCCAGGAGCAGACAGTTTGTATACAAGACAGGAAGTGGATGGGGTATTAACTAGCCAAGACATGGGCTAAATCAAATACATGAACAAAAATAGTAGTGTCATAATTTGGCGGTGCTCAGTCCCCATGAGGAAGAGCTTGATTTTGACTCTAATGATGCTTCAAAGTTGTGCATAATCAGAGTAGGAACTGCTAGCAGGTCTCACCTAGGAGACGAAAGTCCTTTGTAGTGTAACAAATGGTTCTGTTCACAAGACCGAAGTGAGCGAATCCGGTAAATTGTCAGTGAACAGCAAATATTTATATTTTGTATTCCCTATTCCCTCATCTGTTGTCCAAGTCCTCCTCCCAAATGCCCCTCCCACCAACCCTTCCCTTTCCCAACCTTTATAAAAAAATTCTTTTTAGAGCTTTCTACAAAGTCATTCGTATAATTATTTTCCTGCTCTTTTTTTTTTCCCCAGTACATACTTGCTCAATAAATTATGTAATTTAGTACAATATTTTCACGGATGAAAAAGATGAGGTTATGTTTCCTGCGTTTAGAACTGCTTCATAACAAATAGTATTTTATGTATTGGACAATCGCAGTTCATTGATGTAATGTTACAACTCCCAAGGGATGGACAGTATTCATGTCACAGCTGTTATCCAGTGTCATATTGGATTAAAATGTGTCTGGCCGTTTCAGGTGTACCGCCGAATGATCACCTGCTGCACTCACCTGCAGTGCCACACACAGGTGGCCGTGCTGTGCCAGTTCCTGGACGTGACGGACTACAGCGCCGCCTTCAAGGCCCTGCAGGAGCGTAATGTCTATGACGCCATGGATGCTTACTACTGCTGTATTTGGGACATCACCATTCTGGAGTTCCTAGTTCGTATCCTTTTGCCACTCTGGTGATGAAGCTTTGTGTGCATCTGCAAGTGGACAAACATATTATGGTTGTTGTTGTTATAGTACCCTGGCTAAAAGACTCCAGGGATCATCCCAGCTGTTTTTGATTACCCCGCCACATGGGCAGCCACACTTTGACTTCAGGGGATTTTGGAGACTGATAATGTTATGCTAGGAGCTTGTCACAACTGAAGACAATCCCTGCATAACTATGCAGAGTATAACAACATTTTGATGTAGCCTTGGTGTTCTAGCCTGTGTCAATTGGCCTGACACAGCCTTAAGCCAAGACGACATATTATGGTCAAAGTGGGTTAGTCGTAAGCCATTTGTATGCATATGCTTGTATTTTTCTTAAACTTACCTGACCAAACTGATGCCTTAATTCTGCTTGACATGACCACACCCTTGCCAACTGGATGAATTGTCGACTGTCAATGGTTATTCAAACTGACTGATTTGTCTCACTCGATATGTCACTTTCATCTGCATGGCAGCTTTAAATCAGCTCATCTCCTGAGTCAACATGCTTGTCAGCATGCTGTGGTAGTGGACGCACCATTTCTTACTATTACCTTCTCCAAAGTTCACATTTTGTTCCCTGCACTGATCCATGGCTGAATTACCAAGGCTGGCTTCCAGTTGACTCCCTGTTCAGTGCCTACAATTCTCCACACACACACCAAACACACATACACACACACACACACATGCACACACACACACACACACACACACACATACACACATGCACACACACACACACATGCACACACACGCCACACACACACACACACACACACACACACACACACACACACACACACACACACACACACACACACACACATGGCAAAGCGAAAAAGTACTTTCAGTTTCATGAAATGACAACTCCATCATAAGACCATGATGCTGTAACTGAATTGCCTCTATTGCAACATCATATCTGAATAAAAACACAGAGAAGCACATTAGAAGGAAACCTTGTAAAGGTCTTGATTGAAGGAAGTTGTTTTGGTATTAAAACAAAACGACAAGTTGATTTATCAGACTGTGTAGCAGCTGGTACAAAGTAAACTGCTAGTATTAAGTCTAAAAGATGAGCTGCTTTCATGAATGGGACATCTCAAACTCTTAGCTTTCGGCTGTAGCAAATTTTCGGTAACTTTGCATGATTTCCACTTCACTTTCATAAAGTGAACTCGTCTTTTGTTTCTTTTCTTTCTTCAGTGAATGAACATACTCTCTGTTTGGCTCTTGTTTTTGTTATTTTTTCAAACATGATTTTAGTGTGTTCTCATAGTCACTGCATCTGTTTTTTTTTTTTCTTTTTTTTCATACTTTTTTAGGTTTTTGTCATTGTGTTTTTTTTCTACCTTTTTGCCTTACATTATAAAACAGATCTACACACACGGAAAGGGGAGATGGATAAACGTCAGTGTGCCGTAAGTTCTCATCTGCTCTTTTTCGTCTGTCTTGTGCTTGGATTTGTGATTGATGTCGAGACTTCCAAATGACATTAAGCAAGAAATGGGTGGAATCTGCTGGGAAACCTTTAAATATAGGATTCTTGTAAACAGTCAGTCAATTTAGTACATTACATGCCATGTTCCTGAATATTCTATCATTACATATCTATTGCATGCTTTACCCTAAATTCTGTCTTTACAAAAATTATCTAACAGTAGGCACATGATATGCTATGTTCCCTTCATTCTGTCATCAGGAAAAAAAGTCTAACAGTGGCAACGTTAAGTGTATGTTCCCAGAGTTCTATCGTTAGAAAAAGCGTCTAACAATAAGTTATGTTAAATGCTGTGGCTTTTGACATTAGAAAAATGTTCTTAATTAGCTATGTTATGTGTGATGTTCCTTGAATTATGTCATTATGAAAGGCATCTAACAATGAATTATGTAAATGCTTTGTTCTATGTATTCTGTTATTAGAAAAATCATCTGACAATAAGTGCTTGATGTGCAATGTTCCTTGCCTTTTTGTCATTTGAAAAGAAGCAACCAACAATACCCACATCATGTTTTTATTACGTTCCAGGAATCTATCACAGCAGAAAGTTTCTAACAATACATGTAGTATATGCTGTGTCCCCTGAATTCTGTTGTTATTATCACTATGGTGGCATTCTACCTGTTACAGCTACGAGCTCTGAGTCAGATGGATCTAAACAGCAACAACCCAGAAGAAATCCAGCGACGAGCCATTCATGTACGGAAAACCAAGTTCCTACGAGCCCTGGCCAAGCAGTATGTGGGCTAGCTGTGTGAGACAAGACAAGAGAGGGGGGCTTTTTTCTCAGGCAGCAACCATGATTGACTTGTAGATCAGGTGTAGGATTCATGGGACCTGGTTAGTGTTAGGAGATAAGAACAGTGTATGACACTCCTACCACTGAAAACAGATCCTGCAGGCAGTTTTAAGTTTGTTCACTCACCTGTCACAAAGGGCATGACAGTCAAAAGATCTGAACAAAATTCAGAAATACTCGGCATAGGTGTGTGTGTGATTTCTGTCACTGATCACAAAGGACGTAACAGCCACAACAGTAGTTGGAAAATGTGATAAAAACATACACATGTCTGTGTGAACATATGCATTTATGCTTAATTTTGCACCCTCACATCCATGTGTATATAGAATTCTGAAAGTTGTACTTTGTGTATAGTCTATCTGTTATGCAGGAAAGACAATTCAAGGCATAAACATGGTGTGCATTGATGACTGGTGTGCACTGTCTCGTTACGTGGTGGGAGTGTGGAGGTGAGCCAGTTCATGAACAGGGCTGTGCAAGAATGGTCAAGAATCTGTGTGACCCGATGTTCTCATCAATGTGGTGGTGGATCTCTGTGCATGTTTCTTTGTAAGGCAGGTTTATCTTAAGAAATGTCTGCATTTATTTTTTTTCTTTGAGCTTTTGAGCAGCTGATGTATGTAGAGAGACCTGTTGATGGATTTAGCGAAAGAAATGTTGTGAAAGTGTTTGTATATGTTTGCATGCATGTATGTGGCGCAAGCAAGTTTTGTTTTATGTCTTGTTCCTAATCTTTTTCTGGCAGACTTTAGAGAGCGTGTGACTTTCTTGGATTTATAGATATTGGATATGTTTTATGGGGGGTACTGCAGCTCGACACAAAAAGTATGTGGTTAAAGAACAAACAAAGATGAAACTACGTCAAAGTGTTGAACTAATGCAGATAAATAAAAGTCACGCACCATTCAGTCATAACACACACCCACATAGACAGACACACCAGAACAAGAGGCAGACTGACGATTGTTATTCCTTTCTGTCTGTTGATTTCAACATCGTTACATTAGAAAGCTGCCAGGTCACACAACACAAAGAGACGATCCCGAATCAGGACTGACCTGAAGCACTTGACTTCCATCAGACTGTGTCAGCTGTATGCCAGAGAGACACCAGTTCATTTGAATACCCTTGTGGCTCCTGTGACACAATGCATCTTGTGCTCTTTGGGGGCAGGGCTGTCTCTGGGACCACCTTTTTTTGCAAGGTTTTGTTATGTATTGCTTTTGTTTGTTTAACCCTTTACTGTCTTATTTTCTGTGCTGTGTTGGTGGTGTGTCACCCATGCCATTCATTCCAGCTTCCCAACATACATCGGCACACAGATTCATTTTGTGGTGGGGAATCCTCGGAGAGCAGTCAGTCTCAGGCCTCCTTGAGGAGCAACTGCTCTGCCACTGATTTGCTCCGGTGATGTTCAGTGGTGCCTGTTCTGATGAAGAAGCATGTGTGGGATGTCACCTGCTGAGCCCTATACTGAGGACAATAACTGCCTGGCTGCAGAACCAGTGTGAGTGAGCGTCCCTGTCTGGAGGATCCCAACACATCTGCCCTGTGACCGTCTTCATGACCTTTCCCACCTCCGCTAATCTTGACATGAACTCACCACAGCATGAACATGGAGAGAAAATCAGAGCGTAGGTTACCTGAACACAAGAAGTGAAGGATCACATAAATTTGAAAGCTTTTTACAATGATACGTGGAAGATGACAGTTTTGAAAAAAATAATGTTTTGGAATTTTGGCTTTGGGCAGAGACCCCATGACAGGACTTTCCTGTACGCTTCCACACTTGATATATCCTGGCTTCACCCACACCTGACAGATACACACACCTGCAGGGTTGGTCGGGAAATTCAGACAACACTGTCAAAGGCACGTCCGTGAAGTGGAGGAAACTTGAGTGTGTTGTTGCAGTGATCCCATTTAAGTCCATAACTCGCTCAACTCTGGGTAGGAACTACTCGGGGCAGAAAAATCCCACAGATAAATGGCTCTGATGGGAATCGAACTCGTGCCCTCCCAGCGTGGGATCTACCATGACAGCTGATCCTTTTGCCAGTTTTGAATCTGTGTTGCTACTTTGTGTGTGTGTGTGTGTGTGTGTGTGTGTGTGTGTGTGTGTTTGAGGCTGGATCAGATGACAGAGGCTGTAAAACACATGATGCTAATGTGATACTCTTTCAGAGCATGGGCATGCCACCTGGTCCAGCTCTAAAAAGGTGTAGCACTGCAGCACAGTTGGTCATGTTCCACACACCAGGTGCAGCGTTTCAGCAGGTGTCTTATTTCAGGTGTTCAGAAATCCGATAATCAGGTCATGCTGTATTGGGTTAGTACTAGTCTGTGGTGTCAGGTCTGATTCTGTGGGTCTCCTCTGTTGCACTGAAGCATTGGTAATCTATGCCTGCCAGCTTGATCACTTGATCCTTTTCATCCGCTGCGGCACCTAAGGCCACCATCTCAGATCTCCACTGCCATCCGTTTTGGGGCGATCTTTGATAGGTTTTTCCAGATGTAGCTGTTTTCCTGCCAGATGTGTCGGTTGCTCTGCACCAGATATCCCTTGGGTCTTCTTCATGCTGTTTGACTGTGTGGAGTGCCAGAAAAGGCTGGTCTCTTGAGAGGACACGTGGTGACATTCTCAGGGTGTGGGCTGATAGATAGGCTGGTAGTGAGTAGAGCCCGATATGTGTGCAATTGCAAGTCTGGTAATATTACATGTAGCATGTCAAACGTTATTCCTGTGTTGTGTTAATAATGATATTCCATTCTGTTCGTGTCTGCTGCTCTGAATGACACGTTTCCAGGAATGCTTGTAGACATTGTCTGTAGGGTTGGTTGTTGATGTGTTTTCAACTGTGTGGTACTCACGCCTGAATATGAAGAAAAAATTTAAGAAAAGGAGACATAATCCAGCCTTACTCCACCCTTCCTCTCTCAACCCTGCCCCCTTTTCGTCTCTCCTCCCACCAGCATATGTCTTTCTTATATAATGTTACGTGACTGAATGTTCATGGGTCAGTGTGTGTGTGTGTGTGTGTGTGTCACTGTGTGTGCGTGTGTGCGTGTGTGCATGTGTGCGTGTGTGTGTGTGTGTGCGTGTGCGTGTGTGTGTGTGTGTGCAAGAAATCTGGGAATATGAAATGCCACAGCTGGGACCAAAGCGTGTGCACATGTCGCTCTGCAATACATTCAGCAATACAATTTACCTTGTTCTGCCACTCTTCCTTCTTCATTTTGTTCTGGTATAGAGAACTGCATTTACTAGATAAGTGATATGTACGCGTGTCATGCATAAATCATGATTCATGTCGCACATCGTAACATATTGGACATTGATATTAATGGAAGTGATTCATGACATACATCGGTAACAAGCTGGACGTTGATATTATCGGGAATTGGTGAAAGCTGTCGCACAGACCATTGGTTCATTTGTCCATTATTAATTTCCGTTTGTTTGTTTTGCCCAATTGGCGCTGTGCTTTTATGATGACACACGTTTAAGGGAAATTCTGAATCTTTGAGATATCCTATAAAATCAGGCTGGGCTATGAACAATGTGAAACGATATTCACAGGTTTTGACTCGCAGGATTTTCATGGCGTCTTGGACAATGTAAAAACTACAAGGTGAAGTTCAGTAACTTGCAGTGATGACATGTATCTGTTAAAACCATATATCTCCATTTAGGTTTTCTTAAATTTAAATTCTTGTTTAAGTTGCATTTGGAAACAAGAAAAAAACATCCTGGAAATGATAGGGCATTTCAAACCAAGTTTGTAACAAAACTGCCAGGTGTGTTCGTGTATTTTTTTTTTTTTTTTCATGGGGAGAAGGGAAGATTGGTAGATAGGGGTGGGGAAATAGGTTTAAGTAAAACGTGTTTGGTGTGGATTTGCATTTATCAATTGAATGTATCAATAAGCTGTTCTTGTCATTGTTTCGTCTGGCAAACTGTTGTCTATTTTACTCCATTTGCTTGCTTTTTTTTTTTTTTCCAAAGGGTAGTGAAGAGAGACAGTTTGAGAAGTGTGTCTGAACTAGTTAGTTTATTCACCATCTGCATGGGGAAATAATGACACCTGTTTTCCTTGTTTTTGAGTCAGCATGCTCATGTTATGATAATCACTGACATTATTTTACAGGTGTATGAAAAGAGATAATTGGGTCTTGTTTCTTGTTCACTTAGCAGCATACTCATGAATACCAGCTGACATTATTATGCAAGTGCATTTAAGACAGTTGATTGGGTGTTGGTGAAAAAACACCTTTTCCTATTAATGATGTTTGAAAAACAAAACAAAATGATCAGAGGTTCCGTTAATGACACAAATGTCTGTCTGTAATAGCTGTTAGAACTGGGGGGGGGGGGAGTGAATTGATCATAGAAATGGATGATAACCATTGATGAGATAATGAAGTGGGAAGTTGAGGTGACTGTGCAATGACTGATGTTCATAGCACATGAGTTCCTCTGAATT
>CM065725.1:8824498-8826998 GCA_033310375.1 Conus canariensis | reverse complement strand
AGCGGGGGCAACCATTGTTGAATGAACATAGTGGTGCCGTCCGCTAGCTGCTCCTGCGACTAACAGATTCTTGTCGTCAGTAGGAGGGGTGTGTGTGTGTGTGTGTGTGTGTGTGTGTGTGTGTGTGTGTGTGTAAAGAGGGCGAAGATCTCCAAACTGAGTAGGCAGCAGTGCAGTGTCCGCTCTGGTGGCTTGCCTCATGGCGACCCGAGATGAATTGCTCTTCAATTGCTGGTCCAGGGGAAGCTGGATCTGGATCTGGATCGGTACGTCGCTGACATCCATTTACTGGCATAGGCGCGACGGTGGGGGGTGCGCAGCGTGATGATATTATCGGCTTCTGGCTTTTGCCAGAGCCGACTTGAAGCTGTCGACTGACTTTTGGTGGACGATGTTATCGTCGAGGTGGTTCCACTCAGTTATTGTCTTTGGGAAGTATGAGTTACGGTACTGATCGGTGTGTGTTTCAGGAATGCAGTAGCACCTATCATTGTTTCGTATGTAGTTCTCCACTGGGTTTTGTGTCAGGTACGTTCTGTTGTCTCTGGTGGAGCGGATGTGTCGTCCTGGTTTCTGAGGTGTGATGAAGTCACTCGGGGTGATCGCTGGCACCAGACCCTCAACCACCCTGTAAAAGAATCCCAGCCGTAGTTGAAGCCGCCGTTCTTGGAGTGTAGTGAGCTCATGTTTTCTTAGCAGACCCGTTATGAAGCCTGGCGTGGTGGAGCGGTAGTCATTTGTTATGAAGCGCACTGCATTTCTTTGTACGCGCTCCAGCATGTTGATCTCTTACTGCATGTGCGGGTCCCAAATGATTGCTGCATACTCCAGGACAGGGCGTACAAGTGCAAGGTAGGCATTCCTTCGGCAGGAGGTAGGGCTGTGCCTGAGGTTTCGCCGGAGAAATCCTAGTGTGCTATTTGCCTTCTTTGTGATGGAGGCGATGTGTTGAGACCACTTGAGGTTGTCAGCGAATTGGATGCCGAGGTATGGGTTATGAGAGACTTGCTGCAGGATGGTATTATTTAGGGAATAGAAGTAGGAGGAGGTGAGGATTTTGCAATGCTCATGATGTAACATTTTGAAGCATTGAACCGCATGCCCCATTTGTCTGCCCATGACTCTAGTGACTTGAGGTCCTCTTGTAGAGTGTGGTGGTCATTAAAGTCGTTGCATGTCCCTGTAAATGAGGCAGTCATCTGCGAATAGGCGTATTTGAGATTTGACTGCCTCTGGGAGGTCATTTATGTGGCACAGGAATAGGAGGGGGCCGAGCACGGTGCCTTGTGGGACTCCTGAGTCGACAGTTGTGGCGTTGGATGTAGTGCCCTCTACCACCACTTGCATGGTTCGCTCTGTTAAGAAGCAGGTAAGCCAGGTGTGGAGGGTGCCGGTGATGCCATAACTGGTCAACTTATGGAGGAGACGGTCATGGGGTACTGTATCAAAGGCTTTCGAGAGTCCAAAATAGCCATATCAACTTGCTTCCCTTTGTCGAAGGACATCAGGAGATCGTTAGTAGTGGTGAGCAGTTGGGTCTCGGTGGAAAAGCCTGAACGGAAGCCGTGGTTGAGATTTGTGAGTATTTTTTGTTGTTCTAGGTGGGACATGATATGGCGGCAGACTATATGTTCAAGGAGTTTACAACATACAGATGTCAGTGAGATCGGGCGGTAGTTTGATGGGGTATGCCGGTCACCTTTCTTGAAAGCACAAGATATGTTGGCTCCGAGCCAATCTTGTGGTAGGCGGCCAGTGTCCAGTGAGGTCTGAAAGATTGTGGTCAAGATTGGGGCGATGTTGTCGGCCAAGTTCTTAAGTATCCGGTTTGGGATGTTGTCAGGTCCTGAGGCTTTGTTTGGGTTTAGCTGGTGAAGTAGCTTGGCTACACCGTGGGTGTCGACATGGATGGGTTTAATATGGGCTGTAGGCTTCTTTAAATTTGGTAGGTTGGACGTTACTGCTGTGGTGAAGACAGATTTGAACTGTTTTAGTAGAATGTTTGCCTTGGTCTGACTGTCACTGTGGAGTTGGCCGTCCTCTCTAAGTGGGGCTACCCCAGAGGAGTCTTGTTTTCTCGACCTGATGTAACGCCAGAAGGGTTTCGTGTTGTTGTTGGCGAGGCCTTCCTGAATGGTTCCGTTGATAGATTGCCATTCTGCTCTTTGGAGCTCCCGCCGGCAATGTTTCTGGAATTGACGGAAGGCAGACCAGTCATTTTTCGCCCTGGCTCGCTGGAACATCCTCTTCTTCCGTTTTATCATCCTCCTCAGTGGGGCAGTCAGCCATGGCAATGTGCTTGATGGTCTGAGTAGGAAGGTGGGTATGTTTGTCTCCATTGATGTATTCAGAAGGTTTTTGAAGGTAGTCCAGAGGCTGTCGATGTCCTTCCCCGCTCTCTTTTCTTCTTCAATGATGTTCGCTGCATTTTCCATGTCTTCTTTGAGCTTCTCCCAGTTTGCCTTCCCAAATCTGTAGCATTTACGTGCTTTCTGGTGGT
>CM065725.1:8799498-8814498 GCA_033310375.1 Conus canariensis | reverse complement strand
AATACAGACTTAACTGACTTTTTCAGCTTTCAGTCAAAAATCCTAGCTCCGTAACATGAAAACAGGGGTGGGGTGGGGGTGGATGGGTGGATGGTGGCGGTGGCATTTCACTGCCTTATATTTCTTTCACTTAATGTTCACGATCACGACTATGGTTATTCTGGCACTGAAGGGAGTAGTCACAACAGGTGCCAGCAAACAGGTGCCTAGGATTGTAGGCTGTTGGATTTAGACTTTACCTTTTGTTTTTAACGCCCCCCCCCTCTCCCCCCTCCCCCCACACACAACTGAGCTATTCTGGGGGTATGAAGACCAGGTCAATGCAGCTGGCGCAGCATCTCCCTGCGGCTGAACACCTTATTGGGCACAGTGCCAGCTTATGATTTCGCCCTTTCCTTGCAGACCCATCAGATCAACGTTAGAGGAAGAAAAAAGAAAGATGCAAACGACACAAAAACTACCACATATACATACACATACGCACATGCGCGCACATGCAAGCACGCAGGCACGTAGGTGGTCAGGCGCGAGCACACACTCACACACCCGCGTGAGCACGCATACACGCACACACACACACATACACGCACGCACGCACGTACGCGCGCACGCACGCACACACACATAAACATACACACACACGCACCACACACACGTACACGCACGCACACACACACACACACAGACACGCGCGCGCACCCCCCCCCCCCCCCCCCCCCCACACACACACACAAACACTTCAGACTGCTATAAGAAACGACTGTCTAGACTGTTCAAAACATGACAGTCCAATTTCAGAACGGAACAATTTGCAAAATTCAGGTGTATATATTCATTATCATCCGAAGCCGGGAACAATTAAGACTTCAACTATCCTCAGGTATAGTGAAGTAACGGGAAACGTGTTCATTTGTCAAGTGTTGCTACATACATGCATTTTATACTGTAGAGCGGGACTTGACCAGTATTTCAGAGGGTTGCCTGCTAGGACAGTGTCTTCATGTGATTAAATGTCGAACCCAGTTAGCCGCCTTGGTGGGTTGGGTAGTGTTGCAGGTTTGGGGCTGCTAGGTCATAGGTTCGAATCACATCAGAGGCATATATATATGTGGCATTTTTTGGGGCCGCAAACGGTCTTTATCCAGAGCTGTTGAGTGTGCTACAAAATCAAATGGTGTTACTAGAACCACACAATAGTTTTATCTGGATCATGGTTGCGTATCTGATGTGAATGGACTAATTATCAAAGCAGGTGTCTGTATCTCTCGGGCCTGTTTGACGCCAGGATTTGTTATGAAAGGAAGCGCAGAGTACGATCCGCGTCAGGCCACAATGGGACTCACTGGCATCGTCTTCATCATCGTTATCTTTATTTATCGCCATGCTTTTGTCTTTTTTTTTTTTAATCAAATCTTAAATAAATGCTAGCGAACCGCCCAGAGAACGTGGACAAACGAGTCACAAGACGAAACACAACGCGTTTCGACCTCTTAGGTCTTCATCAGGTGAGACATTAACGAATAAAACAATGAAAATTCACTTAGCTTTGATCGCTTCAGATCACTTCGCAGGGTTCAGCGCAAGGAAGAAGGCGTTGAATGAGAACGAGGCTGTTGGAAGGGAAATAGTGAGCTGTTGAGTGTGCTACAAAATCAAATGGTGTTACTAGAACCACACAATAGTTTTATCTGGATCATGGTTGCGTATCTGATGTGAATGGACTAATTATCAAAGCACAAAAAAAGACAAAAGCATGGCGATAAATAAAGATAACGATGATGAAGACGATGCCAGTGAGTCCCATTGTTATGAAAGGAAGCGCAGAGTACGATCCGCGTCAGTGAGTCCCATTGTGGCCTGCGAAGTGATCAAGGTCGAAACGCGTTGTGTTTCGTCTTGTGACTCGTTTGTCCACGTTCTCTGGGCGGTTCGCTAACATTTATCACTATTTCCCTTCCAACAGCCTCGTTCTCATTCAACGCCTTCTTCCTTGCGCTGAACCCTGCGAAGTGATCTAAAGCGATCAAAGCTAAGTGAATTTTCATTGTTTTATTCGTTAATGTCTCACCTGATGAAGACCTAAGAGGTCGAAACGCGTTGTGTTTCGTCTTGTGACTCGTTTGTCCACGTTCTCTGGGCGGTTCGCTAACATTTATTTAAGATTTGTTTAGATTTCCGCCTGCAGTCCTCTCGCTTTGCAACATCTTTTTTTTTTAATTTGAACTCTCTGGTTCGTAAACGTACAAAATACCAAACAAACATCTGTTTGATATTATTTTCAATCATGCAAGGAGCAACAGCGATAGATTGTGCAGGGTTTGCGTCCCTAAGTCTTGAGACGCAGTTTTCATTGTTATACTGTTCTGAATTATAATCTTTGAGCACCTGCACAAAAAGCTGTATTTCAAGAAAGGAAATCTTGAATGAGGCAAGGAGATGTAAAAAGAGATGACCAAGAGAGGTAACTTTTGCCCTGATTGACATGAACACGACTGCAGAAGTTTGTTATGCCACGGTGGTTCTGTTCTTCTGTGCGCTCTATGTGACAATATCTTCAAGATTAAAAGGTTAAAACAGTCTGGAATAAATGTTAATTTGTGCTGACACATTTCGTCTACTTTCCGTTCTCTGTGTATATGGGTCAGCTCGAGGTTTATGAGCGAGACGGAATCTTCCTTTTCTTCATGGAAATTTTCTCGTTTGTCATGCGCACACATTTTGTATTGGTGTAGAAAATCATTTGACTTGACTGTACTTGACTAACATCCACTATATTTCAATCACATACATGGTGAGCAGCCGACCTGGATGTTTCAGCATGAATATCACTGCGACAAGTTTCTAGTCTTGTGTATGTAGAGGTAACAGGAGAAACCCCATCCCTTCCCTTCTCTCTCCATGGACGCGAAGGCAAAATTAGTTCCCTCTCGTCTTGTGTGCTGCCACATAAATTAGCTTGTAGGTGTTACAGTGATTATGGCCCTTTACTGGATTTAGTCAGTGTTCGCATCGTTTTTCGGAGATGGTGATCTGCTCGATTAGGAATAGTGTACCGGTGTGATGTATAGTGTATCTGTGTGGTGTATTGTGTATTGGTGCAGTGTATAGTGTACTGATGTTCTGTATAGCGTATTGGCGTGGTGTATAACATATCGGTGTGGTGTACAGTGTATTGGTGTGGTGTATGGTGTATCGGTGTAGTGTATAGTGTACTTGTGTGGTGTATAGTATATTGGTGCAGGGTATAGTGTATTGGTGTGGTGTATAGTGTATCGGTACTGTGTATAAGTGTATTGGTGTTGTGTACAGTGTATCAGCGTTGTGTATAGTGTATCGGTGCGATGTAAAGTGTCTCGGCATTGTGTATAGTGTATTGGTGCGATGTAGAGTGTATTGGCGTTGTGTATAGTGTATGGGTGCAGTGTATAGTATATTGGCGTTGTGTATAGTGTATCGGTGCAGTGTATAGTGTATTGGCGTTGTGTGTAGTGTATTGGTACAATATATAGTGAACTGGTGTTGTGTATAGTGTATCGGTAAGATGTAGGATGTATTTGTGTTGCATATAGTGTATTGGTGCGATGTATTGTGTATCAGTGCAACGTATAGTGTATCGGTGCAGTGTATAGTGTATCGGTGCAATGTATTGGTGTACTGGTATTGTGTATCGGTGCAATGTATAGTGTATTGGCGTTGTGTATAGTGTATTGTGTGATGTATAGCGTATTGGTGTTGTGTATAGTGTGTCGGTGCGATGTATAGTGAATCGGCGTTTGTTTAGCGTATTGGCGTAGTGTATAATGTATCGGTGCGATGTATAGTGTATCGGCGTAGTGTTTAGTGTATTGGCGTGGTGTACAGTGTATTGGCGTGGTGTACAGTGCATTGGTGTGGTGTTTAGCGTATCAGCTTAGTGTATAATGTATTGGTGCGATGTATAGTGTATCGGCGTGGTGTTTAGTGGATTGGCGCGGTGTTTAGTGTATTGGCGTGGTGTTTAGTGTATTGGCGTGGTGTTTAGTGCATTGGCGTGGTGTACAGTGTACTGGCGTGCTGTATAGTGTAGTGACACACTGGAGATTGGCCCACACCATGGATTCAATTACTAATCATTATTCTTCCCAAAAAGGGCAATCTCCAACACTGCCAGAACTACTAAATTATAAATTTGATCAGCCACGCCAGCAATGTAATGCTCAAAATCATTCTGAATATACTGCAACCACAAGCAGAACCATTATTACTAAGAAACTGGCTGGATTCCGCAGACAGGAGTACCATCGAACAGATTTTTTTGTTTAACCTACGCACCCTTTGCGAACATCATCTTCGGCACCAGAGGGAGTTTTACCGCGTCTACATAGACTTCAAGAAGGCATTCGACAGGGCCTGGCAGGGATCTCTATGAGCCACAATGATGAAATTTAACATCAGACAGGAGCTTGTTAACATCATCCACCGAATGTTCTCTAAAGCGACCAGTGCGGTGCTCTACAAGGTGCTATCGGAGAATGGTTCCATACTTCGATTGGAGTTCGTCAGGGCTGCCTTCTTTCTCCCTCATTTTTTTTCCAAATATATTCCTGGAGCGCATCATGACTGACGCAGTTGGAGATCATGTCAGTGCAGGAAGAACCATCACAAATCTGCGATTCAGAGATGACATCGATGGTCTGGCATCCAGGGAACAAGAACTGGCCCAACTTGTTGAACGACTGGATGAAACATCAACAAGATGTGACATGGACATCAGCGCGCCGAGCTAGAGGACCAAGTTGATGGCTAGCCATACCACCACCAACAATGCTGCTATATCTGTCCACGGTCAGACACTTGAATCTGTTCCACAGTTCACTAACCTGGGATCCATCATTAGCAGAGAGGGATCCAGATCAGAAACCCTCTGAAGGGCAGCAAGGACAGCCACAGCACCGTCCGGATTAAAACCTGTATGGAAGGACAAGAACCTCTCCATGAAAGTGAACATGAAGCTCCTGCGTGCGCTAGTATATCTCATCTTGCAGTTCGCATGTGAGACAGAGACCCTCACAGCAGATCTGGAAGGAAGAATCTTAGCCATGGAAAATGAGATGTTACCGCAAGATACTAAACATCAGATTTACTGATCATGTCAACCGATCAACAAGTGCCGTCGCAGGATCATACGAAGATGTGCTGACATCAGTGAGGATAAAGAAAACTACGTCGGTGTTGTCATGTAACAAGATCCAGTGGTCATGCTGAGGCAAGTCTTCAAGGAACTGTTAAAAGAGGGAGACGGAGAGGAAACACACACACACACACACACACACACACACACACACACACACACACACACACGCACGCACGCACGCACCCCACACACACACACACACGCACGCACGCACGCACGCACGCACGCACGCACACACACACACACACACACACACGAAAGACGAAGACTATATAACCTAGTCTAAACTCTGATTCAGCTTGTATCCTGTAAAATCCCACTTAATCTTCACTACAAACAAGAGACATGCTGTCTGAAAGAGCTGGTGTCGGTCGGTCAGTGGGATTTGAACGTTCTGTTGGCCGGAGGCCCTTAAGGACAGGATACCTCGCAGACCGAAGTCTGCATACTTTGTGGTAGTTGTTGTTGTTGGCAGTAGTCTGTCTGGTTCTGTGTGGGGGCCGTCGTCTGTCGCTCTCTCAGCTCTGGTTCCTTGTGAACTCAGGGTTCACTTTCTGGTGTTGGTCGGCCGACGATAGGCGTCGGTATACTTCGCCTCTTTCCCCTGCCTGTCTTCAGGGCCACCAGGCGGCCATCTTCATGCTCTTGTGGCGATGGTCCTGTGCTGCGTGAGGCCGCCTCAAAGAGGGAGCAGGACGAAAGTCGCTGGAGCGCCGCCCGAGTCCCTTCGCATTCTGTGGTCCACGCAGACTACGGCCGAGAGGGCAATTTTCCAGCCCAACCCCGTGTGGGGTGCCCCCATGCCCTGCTCTCAAAAGCACGGTATCTCAGGCCACGGTAATCGTAGTCAGGCAGTGCTCCATCACCGATCGCCCCACATCTCCAGGAGTCATCCCCCGGGCTACACAGGCTAGACCAGCCGTTACCCATACTGCTGGAGGGTTCGCTGCGCCGCCTGACACTGACCTGTCACATCAGTGCCCCTCAGTTCCCTGCGAGGTGACGTAACAGGGAACACCAAGGGAGAGAGTTTAGCTCTCCTTTGAAAGAGCTGGGGTGAGTATGGCCAGAAAAGGGAGATGGGGGAGGGGAAAAGGCTACAATGTTTCTAGACACCCCCTCCCCTGGCTGACACAAATGATTTTGGGGGCACATTTTCCCTAGTCCTTCAACGAGAGAAGACCCCCCCCCCCCTTCCTCCTCCATCCCTCTTGGGACCCCCCCCCCCCTCCCTCTTTCCACTCACATAACTGATTCAGCCGTAACGAGGGTTCGATTTACAGCTTGATTCCCCCCCCCCCCTTTTTTTTTTTTTTTTTTTTTTACTAATTGTGTACTGCCAGTCATTCCGCCCCCCCCCCCCCCCTTGTTCTAAAAATAACAATGTCATCTGACCGGTGCGTGAAACGATAGGTATTTTTCATCCTCACAGTCACTCACACACCGTCACCAAAGTCCCGGCCACGGCGCATGCGCATTCGCAGGGCCCAGCCAGGACTGTGGGGAGAAACAGAAAGAGCAAGAGCGAGCGAGAAGCCAGGCAAGGCAAGGGACAGCACTCAGAGCAGAGAGAGAACTCAGCAGCGCAGCACGCGCGAGGTGGTGGTAGAAGCTGTTGCGTGCTATTTATGTCATGTGTATGCTGGTCTGTGTCTTTTGAAAGGGGATGCTTTTTTTTTCCCCTCCCCCACTTTTTTTTGTTGTTCTTCTACACCATCGATATATCAGTTGCGAGTCAACAGGTGAGTGAGATTTGATTTTTTGAAAAAAAAAGCATCTATTTACATAATTTGCATTTGATGAATGAATTTTGAGTTGCTTTGCAGATGCGTCTCTCTCTCTCTCTCTCTCTCTCTCTCTCTCTCTCTCTCTCTCTCTCTCTCTCTCTGTACGTTTCCTTTTTTTCTGAGGGCAGAGTACAAAGAAACTTTCAGGTAACTTTCAGCGTATCTGTTTACCCTCATTAGAATATTCGCATTCGTATTCGTATTCGTATTCGTATTCGTGTTCGTATTCTCTCTCTCTCTCTCTCTCTCTCTCTCTCTCTCCTCTCTCTCTCTCTCTCTCTCTCATGCGCACGCGCTTGCGTCATACAAAGTAAAAAAAAAAAAGTGTTATTGTTGATATGTATATCATAATTCATTAATTGATTTACAATTGCTGTTTAATCTATTACGATTAATATATATCATAATTAATTCATTGATTGACAGTTGCTGTTTAATCTGTGAATGATAGTACTGCATTGGCCGTATTATTGTGTGCTTGATGTGCGATGCTTGCAGCCAAAAAGACCTATCACAGCCCTGGTACGTAGTATAAGTTATATAAAGCTTACCACAATAAGAGGAAGAAAGATGCATTACAGCATCTCTCTCTCTCTCTCTCTCTGCACAATAAGAGAGAAAGATATATTACAGCATCACTCTCTCTCTCTCTCTCTCTCTCTCTCTCTCTCTCTCTCTCTCTCTCTCCCTCTCCCCACTCTTTCTCCCTGCACAATAAGAGGGAGAAAGATTTATCACAGCATCTCTCTCTCTGTCTCTCTGTCTCTGTCGCTCTGTCGCTCTCTCTCTCTCTCTCTTCTCTCTCTCTCTCTCTCTCTCTCTCTCTCTCTCTCTCTCTCTCTCTCTCTCTCTCTCTCTCTCTCTCTTCGGTACTGCCCCTCTTTTGTGAATGCCAATAACTTTTGTGGTAGCATCTGTGTTTTGCACGGAAACATTATTTTTTTTTTTACTCTTGACAAAAACGATTATTATCATGCCTCTTTCTCTGCCGTTCTCACGCGCACATAGGCCCAAAATCCAAAATCGAAACTCTGCCACTCAAAAATGAAAAGCGTTTTGTAATGTTTTGGTTTAAATGGTTTGGTTTTCATAATCATGCAAGAATTCTCGAGATTTAGAATAGGTCAACCATGCATATGATCGAATGTTTGCTAACAAAAAATGCATACCTAACTCTCTCTCTCTCTCTCTCTTTCACACACACACACACACACACACACACACACACACACACACACACACACTCACACTCACACACGCATACACACACAGACATACACACGCACACAAAAACAAGCGCGCGTGCGCATGCGCATGCGCGCGCGCGCGTACACACACACACACACACAGAGGTAGGTAGATAACTAGCTAGCTAGCTAGCTAGCTAGCTACTAGCTAGATAGGTAGGTAGGTAGGTAGGTAGGTACGTAGGTAGGTAGATACGTACGTAGGTAGATAGGTAGATAGATAGACAGACAGATAGACAGACAGACAGACAGACAGATAGATAGGTAGACAGATTAATGGATGGGTAGGTAGCTAGATAGATGAATGTAACATACAAGAACTGAAGGAATGGGTAAAAACTAGTTAGTGTAAACAAGGTAAGGCAAGGATAATGTTGCTTATAGCCCAGCCGACCGCAAAGGGCCATATCAGGGCTGTCACCACGTTAAAATCAATCCACAAGTCATCAACACACACACACACACACACACACACACACACACACACACACACACACACACACACACACACACACACACACACACATATTCACGCATCTCTTTAAAATACGCCTTCTAAAAACGCACCAGAAACGTTGTTAAAAATCTTTCTTCTGTAAAATCTCAGATTAGATGAAAAATGTTAATCTCTTTTAGAAACTCAAAGATCACGTGAAAATCATGATAGAACACAGTCTAGATGATTGATACGCTGTGAACATTTATCTGTCTACATGCTTGCATATCTGTGTAACGAAACGCAGAGAGTCTGAATCCCGTCTACAGCCAGGGAGGGAGCAACCTGTTAGCGGCATTTTGCCATTCTGCGAGCAGCTCCTGCACAATGTCTGGAACCGTGCGTGTCTGATAACAACGCGCTTCCTATGCCAGGAACCGCGGGCCTTGGAAGTGAGGTAGAGCATGTTTCACTTTCAGGTTGTTTTTAACTGAACCCGCGTGGTTATGGCATTGTTGCATAGCGCTCTGACTTAATCAATGGAGTGTGGGAATGGAATGGTCCGTTACACGTTAAGGCCGATATAGTTGTGTTGGAGATGTAAGCACGTGCAATCAAGGTAAGACTGTTCACGTGATGTGTGCATTTTAGATGTCAGTTTGGTTACGGTAACATGAATTTCAGTCGTTTAATCCTCTCTCTGTCTGTCTGTCTGTCTGTCTGTCTCTGTCTGACTGTCTGTCTCTTTCTCTGTCTGTCTCTCCCTCACACACACCCACACCCACACCCACACACACACACGCACGCACGCACGCACGCACGCACGCACGCACGCACCACACACACACACACACACACACATCTGTCCATAGCAGCCTAATGTTTGCTTTTATTGGTTGGAAGTGGATAGGCTACGATTATTCTCCCATTCATCTTTTCGTCTGTCTGTTCACGGCTGTGTCTTCTGTGTTCCAGGGCAACATTTTTCGTTCATGTGCCCGTGAATTCTTGTTTATAAAATTCATAAATGAAAACTACATGAATACCTATCAACTGCATCTGCGGTGTGTGTGTGTGTGTGTGTGTGTGTGTGTGTGGTGTGTGTGTGTGTGTGTGTGTGTGGCGCGCGCTCTCTCTCTCTCTCTCTCTCTCTTCTCTCTCTCTTCTCTCTCTCTCTCTTCTCTCAAAATTCAACACGATGTATAACAGTGAACACATATTAAAAGATAAAGTGGGTCTTGAGAAACAAATCAGAAGAAAGAAAAGAAAGGAAAAACAAACAAAACGCGCACTTTGCCCTTTCCTGACCTTAGGAATCAGTCAGACGTGCGCGGTTTTAAGCATGAAAGGTGCTCAGAAAGAACGCACTTCTTTCGTGCTAGATGCGCGGTTTTGAGCATGAAAGGTACTCAAAAAGAGCGCACTCCTTTCGTGCTAGATGCGCGGTTTTGAGCATGAAAGGTACTCAAAAAGAGCGCACTCCTTTCGTGCTAGATGCGCGGTTTTGAGCATGAAAGGTGCTCAGAAAGAACGCACTTCTTTCGTGCTAGATGCGCGGTTTCAGACGTGCAAACGCGTGTCCAGTGGCGCGCGCTTTTGAACGGCGCGCGCTTTTTAGCCAGCTCTACCGTGCAGCCGATCACGAATCTCCGTCAGGTAGCCTACATCACGGCGGCCTACACTTAACTCGCAGCCATAACAGTAGGCCTTCTCATTTTTAGCTAGACAGACCTATGAGTGTGGAAAAGGTCGAAGTTCGCGGGATCAGTCCATGAACATTGTGTCAAATTCTCTCTTCTGCGTGTCTGCTGAAAGCTAATCCAAGACCCAACCCCTAACCTGACCCTCACCCAAACCCTAACCTAATTCAAATCTATCCCTAACCCTGGTTCCTTCAGAAACCCTTAAAGGAAGCAAACGGACGGACGAACAGACGGACGAACGAACGAACGAACGAAAAAATCACCGTTCTTGCTTTGTATGAAACTTGTAAGGGTGACCTCTTTTAACCATGACATTTGCCTTCTTGACGAATTTGGACGTTTTTCCTGAGAAAACTGTACTTTTTTCTGTTTTTTTTTTCTTTCCGCCCCCCCCCCCTCCCCCTTCTTAATTCTTCGTTTCATTCATGCATTCATTTATTCTTTCCTTTCCTTTCTTTATTCAGTCTTTCATTCGCTCATGCATTCATTTCTTTCTTTCTTTCTTTCGTTCAATCCTTTATTTCTGTTCTCATTTTTTCCCCACATTTGTTTCTCCACTTCTTTCGCTTTGGTTCTTTTTTTTTTTTTTATAACTTTTTGTTGTTCTTCCTTTAGTCGGTCGCTCTCTCTTCTTATTCTTTGTCGCTTTCTTCTGCTTCTTCTCTTTCTCCTTCTTCTTCTTGTTGCTATTAATACTTCTACAACTACTACTTCTACTGCTGCACCACTACCACCACTAACTACTATTGCTATTCTTACTTAGTCTCTTGTACTTTCGTTCGTTTTCTCTGTCCTTCCGCTTTTTCCCATTCTTTCTTTCTTTCTTTTACATTCGTATTTTTTGTCTTTCACTTATTCATTTGTTCATTCGCTCTCTCTTCATTTTCTCCTTTCATTCTTTCGCTTGTTCGCTCATTCTTTCATTGTTACTTTGTTTTTGGTCCTTTTTCTTTGTTCGTTGTTCGTTCTTTCTTCTTTCTTTCTTTCTTCTTTTACCTTGTTTCTTTTTGTCTTTCTTTCGTTGATTCGTTTAAAAAATGTTTTCTTTCCTTTGTTTGGTATATATATATATATATATTATTTTTTTTTACACTTATTTCTCTCGCTCGTTTCTTCTTTGTTTTGTTCGTTCCTTCGCACGTTTGTTCTTTCTTTCTGGCTTCCCCCATTCCTTTTCTTTTCTTTTTTTTTTCGTTTTATTTCATCTTTCTTACATCTTAGTTTATCTTTCTTTCGTTTCTTTTTTTTTTTTTTTTTTTTTTTGCCTTAAAAAAATCTCCTGCTTTCTCTCCACAGTCATTCGAATCTTGCATTCACTTTGATCATGCTGCCATTCCCACACTCACCCCTCCCCCTTTTTTTTCCTTTTGTAATCAGCAATATCCTAGTTTGTATTTCAACCAGCGGGCAATATCCCAGTTTCGTCCTGAATCCACATACACAACAACTGTAGCAATCACAGCCAGACATTGAGAGTACATGTCTGTGTGTGCTCCCGAGCGAAAACCGTTACTGTGCGTCCCGGCGGTGATGTATATTACGCCTTTCCCTTTCCCTGGCCATACGTCTGTCTGTACTGATGCTGTGTCTGACTATACTCAACAGGGACACCGGGCGGAGGATGGACATTTAGTCGCCGTTACAGCAGGGCGCATGAGGAAAAGACAATGGTGCCTTTAGCCAGGGTGACGGCAAAAGAAATTGTAGGAAGATGCAGAACTGGCTGAAAGATGCATGCAGTGAAAAAGAAACAACGGGAAGATGTAAAGCTGACTTAAAGATGCATGCAGTGAAAAAGAAACAACAGGAAGATGTAAAGCTGACTTAAAGATGCATGTAGTGAAAAAGAAACAACAGGAAGATGTAAAGCTGACTTAAAGATTCATGCAGTGAAAAAGAAACAACGGGAAGATGTAAAGCTGACTTAAAGATTCATGCAGGGAAAAAGAAACAACAGGAAGATGTAAAGCTGACTTAAAGATGCATGTAGTGAAAAAGAAACAACAGGAAGATGTAAAGCTGACTTAAAGATGCATGTAGTGAAAAAGAAACAACAGGAAGATGTAAAGCTGACTTAAAGATGCATGTAGTGAAAAAGAAACAACAGGAAGATGTAAAGCTGACTTAAAGATGCATGTAGTGAAAAAGAAACAACAGGAAGATGTAAAGCTGACTTAAAGATTCATGCAGTGAAAAAAAAACAACAGGAAGATGTAGAGCTGCCTTAAAGATGCATGCAGTGAAAAAGAAATAGTAGGAAGATGTAGAGCTGCCTTAAAGATGCATGCAGTGAAAAAAAAACAACAGGAAGATGTAGAGCTGCCTTAAAGATGCATGCAGTGAAAAAGAAATAGAAGGAAGACGTAAGCTGCCTTAAAGATGCATGCAGGGAAAAAGAAATAGAAGGAAGATATAGAGCTGCCTTAAAGATGCATGCAGTGAAAAAGAAATAGAAGGAAGATATAGAGCTGCCTTAAAGATGCATGCAGTGAAAAAAAACAACAGGAAGATGTAGAGCTGGCTTAAAGATGCATGCAGTGAAAAAGAAACAACAGGAAGATATAGAGCTGGCTTAAAGATGCATGCAGTGAAAAAGAAACAACAGGAAGATATAGAGCTGGCTTAAAGATGCATGCAGTGAAAAAGAAACAACAGGAAGATATAGAGCTGGCTTAAAGATGCATGCAGGGAAAAAGAAATAGAAGGAAGATGTAGAGCTGCCTTAAAGATGCATGCAGTGAAAAAGAAACAACAGGAAGATATAGAGCTGGCTTAAAGATGAATGCAGTGAAAAAAACAACAACAGGAAGATATAGAGCTGGCTTAAAGATGAATGCAGTGAAAAAAACAACAACAGGAAGATATAGAGCTGGCTTAAAGATGAATGCAGTGAAAAAGAAATAGCAGTGAAAAAGAAACAACAGGAAGATATAGAGCTGGCTTAAAGATGCATGCAGTGAAAAAGAAATAGAAGGAAGATGTAGAGCTGCCTTAAAGATGCATGCAGTGAAAAAGAAACAACAGGAAGATATAGAGCTGCCTTAAAGATGCATGCAGTGAAAAAGAAATAGTAGGAAGATGTAGAGCTGCCTTAAAGATGCATGCAGTGAAAAAGAAATAGTAGGAAGATGTAGAGCTGCCTTAAAGATGCATGCAGAATAAAGAATTAGTAGGAAGGTGTAGATAAAGATGCATGCAGTAAAAAAAGAAATGGTAGTAAGAAAAGAAATAGTTCGAAGATGTAGAACTGGATTAAGGGTGAACGCAGTAATAAAAAAAAAAGGCAAATTTGTAAATGTAGAGTAAACGATGCAAGCTGTTAAAATATAACAGTAAAGGATAGAACGCACCTTTGGCCCAGATATAGGAAAATACCAAAATATAGAATCTTTCGACAGTGAAGTCACAAATAGCCGCCGGACCAGAAATAACAACTTGCTTTTGCCGTACACACACACACACACACACACGCACGCACGCACGCACGCACGCACGCACGCACGCACGCACGCACGCACACACACACACACACACACACACACACACACACGATTATTCATTGCGACACCAGCTGTCTCCTCCCCACCACAGCTTCCCCACTCCCCCTCACCCCCTCCCGTCCTCCTCCCCCACCCACAGCTCCCTTCCCCCCTCCCACCCTCATGAGTAATTTGTGTCAGTTGTCACCATGGCAACATCCACCGATTTGAACAGTGACTTGTTGCACCCTGGCTCTCTCTCTTCTTCCTTTCGCTCCCCATTCAAATCGGACTTCACCATTTCAGTCTGGTTGTTCACAACGAAGCCACTCGCCAAGTGATTCGGTTATCAGGATTGCGTCTCTAAAAAGTGTCGCAGCCAGAACACACATTTTTGTCAGTTAACCGTTCAGGTTTAAATTGATAATAATTTGAAAAAAATTAAGCAAAGGTGCGCAAAGAGAGGACAGTACGCAGAGTCAATATGTCATCAGCATCATTTCTGTAAGTTTCGCCCATGATCATTCGTTACACAAAGTAAAACGGAAAACAAGAAAGAAAGAAAACATCGAAGCGAAAAAGCAAAATAAATAGAACAGTTTCAAGTAGGTTTGTCGGCACGTAACTTTCTTTTTGATGTAAGATAAGGACATACATTACAATAGAATACAACGCAACACAATGCAGTACAATATAATACAACACAATACAACACAATCAACATATACAAACAACGCAATACAATACAATATATCACAACACAACACAACACAACACAAACACAACGCAATACAATACAATACAATCAACATAATACAAACAATACAATACAATATAATACAACACATACAACACAACACAATACAACACAACACAATACAATCAACATAATACAAACAACACAATACGATATAACACAACACAACACATACAACACAACACAACACAACACAACACAACACAACACAACACAATGCAATACAATACAATACAATGCAATACAATCTCACAATCTAAGAAGAGGGACTTTCTGGTTCTGTCAGATTCACTGTCAGCGTTGGAGGCCATAGCTGGCCGCAACCTTCAGCACCCAGAACTTTTACACTTTTTTGAACTTTTGACCAAGTTGAAAGCGGATGGTTACAGCATTATTCTGGCTTGGGTTCCTGGTCATG
>CM065725.1:8791998-8794498 GCA_033310375.1 Conus canariensis | reverse complement strand
ATTTGTACATATTAGTCTACCTGTTAGTGATTTGTACATATTAGTCTACCTGTTAGTGATTTGTACATATTAGTCTACCTGTTAGTGATTTGTACATATTAGTCTACCTGTTAGTGATTTGTACATATTAGTCTACCTGTTAGTGATTTGTACATATTAGTCTACCTGTTAGTGATTTGTACATATTAGTCTACCTGTTAGTGATTTGTACATATTAGTCTACCTGTTAGTGATTTGTACATATTAGTCTACCTGTTAGTGATTTGTACATATTAGTCTACCTGTTAGTGATTTGTACATATATTAGTCTACTGTTAGTGATTGTTACATATTAGCTACGTTAGTGATGTAAAAAAAACATATTAGTCTACTGTTAGTGATTTGTACATATTAGTCTACCTGTTAGTGATTTGTACATATTAGTCTACCTGTTAGTGATTTGTACATATTAGTCTACCTGTTAGTGATTTGTACATATTAGTCTACCTGTTAGTGATTTGTACATATTAGTCTACCTGTTGGGAGAAAAAAGGGCACACGAATAGGGGAGGGAGGGGAGGTAGAGAGGGTGGACTGGGTAAGGTAAGGTAAGGTAAGGTAAGGCAAGGTAAGGTAAGGTAAGGTAAGGCAAGGTAAGGTAAGGTAAGGTAAGGCAAGGTAAGGTAAGGTAAGGTAAGGTAAGGTAAGGTAAGGCAAGGTAAGGCAAGGCAAGGTAAGGTAAGGCAAGGCAAGGCAAGGTAAGGTAAGGTAAGGTAAGGCAAGGCAAGGCAAGGCAAGGCAAGGTAAGGTAAGGTAAGGTAAGGCAAGGCAAGGCAAGGCAAGGCAAGGTAAGGTAAGGTAAGGTAAGGTTGCTTATAGCCAAGCCGAACGCAAAAGGCCATATCAGGGCTGTCACCGCGCGTTGAAGTCAACTCACAAGTCATTATAAGCAGCAGCAGCAGCAGCAGCAGCAGCAGCAGCAGTAGCAGCAGCAACAGCAGCAGCAACAACAACAAAACTCATTCACACAACGCTTTAAAATACTCCTTCTAAAAACACACCGGACATTTGGTTAAAACTCATTCTTCTGTTAAACTCTTACATCAGATGAAAAGGATGGACTGCGGAGGGAGAGGGAGATGGAGGCGAGGGGAAGATGACGATGGGGAGAGGGGGGCGGGGGAGTAAGAGAGGGGGGGAGTAAGAGGGGGTGGGGGGGGGGCAACCCAAACTCTTCACCACCACTGTGTGGAGTAGTAAGAGTACCGTAACACCGAAGACCCCGAAACGAACTTGCCCCCCCACCCCACCCCCCCGCCGCCGCCCCCCACCCCCCCACCGCCGCCCCCACCCCCCACCCCCGGAAACAATTAGTTCTTCAAGGGCCAATCAGTTCATATCCGGAGAAGAGGTGAGAGCGTGAAAGGGAGTGGGGGGTGGAGTGGGGGGTGGGGTGGGGGGGTGGGGGTGGGGGGGGGGCTGATTGTTAACAATTATTCAAGATCCTTAATGACCGTGAACAGGCGAGGTCGCTTTGTGTGGCGGTCGTATTTCTTCTACTGGTCCTTTACAAAGCAGTGGTCAACGTGGAGCTGTTGGCCGTTGTGAAAGAGTTCACTGGGAGGAAGACGGGAAGGTGTATTATTAGTATTGTAGGGTGTGTGTGTGTGTGTGTGTGTGTGTGTGTGTGTGTTAGGAAGGAGTTAAATAACCGCGAAAGTTGTTGTCGGATTCCGTGGCTACTTGAAATGTCAAAAGGGTTGTTTAGACAATAGCTTAACAGATTCCGTGCCTATAAATAACTTATTTCACAGACACAAGTGCTTTTTGTCTGTCTGTCTGTCTTTTTGTCTCAGTCTGTTTGCCTGTCAGACTGTCTGTCTGTCTTAGTCTGTCTCTCTCTCTTTGTCTTTTTTCTCTCTGTCTCTGTATGTCTGTTTCTGTCTCTATGTCTCTGTCTGTCTGTCTGTCTCTTTGTCTGTCCGTCTGTCTCTCTCTCTGACTTAGCTGTAAGCAAACAGCGCGTTTAATCTCTCGCTCTCAATACATTACAGAGAGAGAGAGAGAGAGAGAGAGAGAGAGAGAGAGAGAGAGAAGAGAAGAGGGAGAGAGACCTGGTGGCCAACGGCTGATGTACAATAAACACTCAGACTCTCTCTCTCTCTCTCTCTCTCTCTCTCTCTCTCTCTCTCTCTCTCTCTCTCTCTCTCTCTCGTTTCATAATGGGCCACAGTTGCATATAATCCATGGAGCAGTTGCATGAACGTGTGTGTTGTGGTGTGCGTGTGTGGTCTGTCTTTATTGGCAAAAACTGTATTTTTGTCCTTTGCATACTTGTCACCCCCTCCCTCACCCTCCTCCTACCCAATCTCTTCCTCCCCTCAGTACAGTTACTCATTCTTTACAGTTGTTCGTTTTCTTGTTTCTTTGTGAATAAATAAAAAAAATTGACAGTACAATGCGTGTGTCAGTACATCTATCTATCTATCTATCTATCTATCTATCTATCTATCTATCTATC
>CM065725.1:8781998-8786998 GCA_033310375.1 Conus canariensis | reverse complement strand
AGAAGGAATAAAAAGGTGAGTTTTCTGGTGGTATATAGGCACAAATATGCAAGACATCTTTGGGCAGACCCAAAATACATTTTGAAATAAGAAACATCATCGTATTATTACACTCAGTATCTATTTTTTGTACATATTTTGATAATTCATTTTTTATTAGACAAATTATACCCCCTGATCTTCTCCCTTGCGCTGTAAACTGAGTCGCTGGTTTGCAGAAAATTTTGTAATTATTAAACAGATTAGACTGAAAGTTTTCAACAAAAGTTTCAACGAGACATATGAAATCAAATGACAAAATATAATCGATAAAACTGCCGTCCTTTAACTTCGACAACAAGCCATTCACGTTCCAGTGTAATAAAGACATACCAAATCTAGTATTATATACACCATTTGCTCGACAATCACTTTCACACACACGATGTACATTTTCCTGTTTTCTCATTGAACCATTGTTTCCATTCTCGCAACAAAAACGACCAATCTGAACAGTTTCATTCGTATCAGAGCAAACTGACACAGAAATATCAACGTCTACATCTTTCCTATTACACTTGTTGAGATCAACAGTGTGACTGTTCTTAATTTCCTTAGAAAGACCACTCTGTAATGAAGTCGACCCAGTGACCGACTGACGACAGCTGACAGGCCAGCTAACTAGGCCGCCGTGAACACTGCCGGGAGAGAGAGACAGAGAGGGAGAGAGAGAGAGAGAGAGGGGGAGAGAGAGATGAGAGAGAGGGAGGTAGAGAGAGAGAAGACAGAGAGAGAGAGAAGGAGAGAGAGAAGAGAGAGAGGAGAGATGAGAGAGAGAGAGAGAGAGTGAGAGAGAGGAGGAGGATCACATATGGAGGGGGTGTGGTGGGGGTGGTAGAAGAGACCACGTTAGAGTGTGGTGAGAATGCCCTGCATCCAATCCCCCGACTTTCTTCCAGGGGAAAAACCCACACTACTATGTGTGCTGCATTCAATTGAGACCCCACCCCACCCCCGCTGCCCGCGTCCATCTCCAAAGCAAACAGGCAAGCAAGCAAGCAAACAAACAAACATACAAACAAACAAACAAACAAACAAACAAACACACACACAAACAAGAAAACAGACAAACATACCAAAAAAGAAAAAAGAAAAGAAAAGAAAAGAAAGAAAGAAAGAAACAAAGAAAGAAAGAAAAAACATTAGGTCCAAATAAGCAAATCAACAAAACAGAACAAAAAAGAACAACAAATAACAAAAAAAAAAAAAAAAAACTCCACCAAAGAACAAAAACAAACAAAAACAAAAACAAAAAAAGAAAAAAAAAACCAACACGCAACAACTCAAAGGAAAATGAGAAGAAAAAGAAATAAAGAAAGAAAAGAGAAATGTTGCAAGCGCGTACAATATGTGGGGGGTTGAATCTTGGTTACATGCGAGTGCTCACAAAAAAAATCTGCAGAGCCTTCGGTGCTCGTTCGTTGCGAGTGCTTATAATTGTATTGGTGTTTGTGGCGTTGCCAGTTGCGAGTGCTTATAATTGTAATGGTGTTTGTTGCGTTGCTAGATGCGAGTGCATGTAATTGTATTGGTGTTTGTTGCGGTGCCAGTTGCGAGTGCTTGTAATTGTATTGGTGTTTGTTGCGGTGCCAATTGCGACTGCTTATAATTGTATTGGTGTTTGTTGCGTTGCTAGTTGAGTGTGCTTATAATTGTATTGGTGTTTGTTGCGGTGCTAGTTGCGAGTGCTTATAATTGTATTGTGTTTGTTGCGGTGCCAGTTGCGAGTGCTTGTAATTGTATTGGTGTTTGTGGCGTTGCTAGTTGCGAGTGCTTATAATTATATTGGTGTTTGTTGCGTTGCTAGTTGCGAGTGCTTATAATTGTATTGGTGTTTGTTGCGTTGCTAGTTGCGAGTGCTTATAATTGTATTGGTGTTTGTTGCGTTGCCAGTTGCGAGTGCTTATAATTGTATTGGTGTTTGTTGCGTTGCCAGTTGCGAGTGCTTATAATTGTATTGGTGTTTGTTGCGTTGCCAGTTGCGACTGCTTATAATTGTATTGGTGTTTGTTGCGTTCCCAGTTGCGAGTGATTATAATTGTATTGGTGTTTGTTGCGTTGCTAGTTGCGAGTGCTTATAATTGTATTGGTGTTTGTTGCGTTGCCAGTTGCGAGTGCTTATAATTGTATTAGTGTTTGTTGCGTTGCCAGTTGCGAGTGCTTATAATTGTATTGGTGTTTGTTGCGTTGCCATTTGCGAGTGCTCATAACTGTATTGTGTTTGTTGCGTTGCTAGTTGCGAGTGCTTATAATTGTATTGGTGTTTGTCGCGGTGCTAGTTGCGAGTGCTTATAATTGTATTGGTGTTTGTTGCGGTGCTAGTTGCGAGTGCTTATAATTGTATTGGTGTTTGTTGCGTTGCTAGCTGCAAGTCGCTTATAATTGTATTGGTGTTTGTCACGTTGCTAGTTGTAAGTTGCTTATAATTGTATTGGTGTTTGTCACGTTGCTAGTTGCGAGTGATTATAATTGTATTGGTGTTTGTACGTTGCTAGTTGCGAGTGATTATAATTGTATTGGTGTCTGTCACGTTGCTAGTTGCGAGTGATTATAATTGTATTGGTGTCTGTCATGTCGCTAGTTTGGAGTGCGTATTGATGTTTGTGGCGTTGCTAGTTGCGAGTGCTTATAATCGTATTGGTGTTTGTTGCGTTGCCAGTTGCGAGTGTTTATAATTGTATTGGTGTTTGTTGCGTTGCCAGTTGCGAGTGCTTATAATTGTATTGGTGTTTGTGGCGTCCTTAGTTGCGAGTGCTTATAATCGTATTGGTGTTTGTGGCGTCTTCAGTTGCGTGTGCTTATAATTGTATTGGTGTTTGCTGCGTTGCTATTTGCGAGTGCTTATAATTGTGTTGGTGTTTGTGGCGTATTTAGTTGCGAGTGCCTATAATTGTAATGGTGTTTGTTGCATTGCTAGTTGCGAGTGCTTATAATTGTATTGATGTTTGTTGCGTTGCTAGTTGAGTGTGCTTATAATTGTATTGGTGTTTGTTGCGTTGCTAGTTGCGAGTGCTTATAATTGTATTGGCGTTTGTTGCATTGCTAGTTGAGTGTGCTTATAATTGTATTGGTGTTTGTTGTGTTGCTAGTTGAGTGTGCTTATAATTGTATTGGTGTTTGCCGTGTCGTAAGGTGCGAGTGCTTATAGTTGTATTGGTATTTGCGGCGTTGCTAGTTCGAGAGCTTATAATTGTATCGGTGTTTGTGGCGTCGCTCGCTAGTTGCGAGTGCTTATAATTGTGTTGGTGTTTGTCACATCTTTAGTTGCGAGTAATTATAAATGTATGGGGCTTGTTAGCCGCAATGCAAATATGTGAATTTAGTTGGTTTGTGAGTTGCTGAGTGCTTACAAATTTGTGGATTTCTTCGCTTTGTTAGCTGCGAACGCTTACAAACGTGTAAGTTTTGTTGGTTTGTGAGTTGCGAGTGCTTCAAATTGTGTGTTTTGTTGCTTCGGTAGCTGGGAGTGCTTACAAACGTGTGAATTTTGTTGGTTTGTGGGTTGAGAGTGCTTATAAATGTGTGAATTTTGTTGGTTTGTGGGTTGCGAGTGCTTACAAAAGCGGTTTTTTAACAAATTTGTTTGTTGAGAATGCGTGCAAAAGCCTGATTCTTTCTTTTTTTTTCCCCCTTCTTATTTGAGAATTCTTGTTGCTTTCCTGGTGCTTGCAAACGTGTGGATTCTGATTGTTTTGTCAGTTGCAAGACTTCCAAAGGCGTGCTTTTGCTGCTTTGTTAATTGTGAATGCGTACACATGTTTAGGTTTTTACTGCTTTGTTGTGAGTGCCTTGGGTTTTTACTGCTTTGTTGTGAGTGCCTTGGGATTTTGCTGCTTTGTTGTGAGTGCCTTGGGATTTTGCTGCTTTGTTGTGAGTGCCTTGGGTTTTTACTGCTTTGTTGTGAGTGCCTTGGGTTTTTACTGCTTTGTTGTGAGTGCCTTGGGTTTTACTGCTTGTTGTGAGTGCCTTGGGTTTTTACTGCTTTGTTGTGAGTGCCTTGGGTTTTTACTGCTTTGTTGTGAGTGCCTTGGGTTTTTACTGCTTTGTTGTGAGTGCCTTGGGATTTTACTGCTTTGTTGTGAGTGCCTTGGGTTTTTACTGCTTTGTTGTGAGTGCCTTGGGTTTTTACTGCTTTGTTGTGAGTGCCTTGGGATTTTGCTGCTTTGTTGTGAGTGCGTACAAATGTTTGGGGTTTTGCTGTTTTGTTAGTTGTGAGTGCGTATAAATGTTGGGGGGTGGGAGGGGTGTGTGTCTTTTTTGTTAGTTGCGAGTGCTCACGAATGTCTTAGTTTTTGCTGCTTTCTTGGCTGTGAGTGCTAACGAATATATAATCTGAAGTTTTGCCGCTTTGTTAGTTGCGATGGTTTACGAATGTCTGGAGTTTCAGCTACTTCGTTCGCTGCGAATGCTTACAGATGTTTGGGATTTTGTTGCTTTGTTAGTGCTAGGGCATACGCATATACAGTTAAAAATAAATTGCTTTGTTAGACTGAGTGCGAACAAATGGCCACTGCATTCTTTTTATGTAGGTAAGTTCTCTTTTTACTGTCAGCTGCATCCTGTTTACTTTCCGTATTGTCTGTTCCTACGCAAATTGTGTTTTCTTTTCTTATTTGACTTACAGACGCATCACATTAAATTTCTGTGTTTTCTTTTCTTACTCAAATTACGTTCTCTCTCTTCTACAAGAATTGCAGTTCCATCGTGATTAATTCCTGTATTTTATTTTCTTACTCAAAGCGCGTTTTCTGTTTTTTACTTACTGTCTGTACTTTTTCTTCCCACACAAAGCGAATGTTCTCGTCTTATTTAAAGTACGACTGCACCCTTTTGGACTTGGTTATTGTCTTTTATGCTGTAGTTGCAACTGTAGCCTATTTAATATCTGTTTACCCCCATCTTCTTGCGTAATATGCTACAGCTAAATCCAATCTCTCTCTCTCTCTCTCTCTCTCCACACA
>CM065725.1:8769498-8776998 GCA_033310375.1 Conus canariensis | reverse complement strand
TCGGATCAGAGGCTGCACACCCCAAACATTAACGCGCCAAGGTCTTGCTTAAGGAGTCGAGTATTTACAGACTGGTGGTGATTAGATTGTTTTTGAGAATTTTTGTTATTGTGTCTGAAAGTTGATTCTTCTTGTTTTCTTTCCTATGGCCCTCAAGGTGCAAACCAGGTGGTTCCAAGCTGACAGATTACAGTCTAAGGAACTGGACTATTTAGGGTGGGGGTGGGGAGGGGTGGGATGGGGTGGGGCTACCATCTGGCGCAAAGTTAGGGTCACGGGTGAGTGCAAAGGTCTGAAATGTGACGTCAACTAAGGGGAAGGTCATGTATTTGAAGACTGTATGTAATGTCATCGGTGGAAATCCCCCCCCCCCCTCCCCTAAAACAAGGGATATAATTGGTAGGGAATGGTTCTTTTGATCTATTACCAGTTCAACATCAAATACTGGCTCATTCCGATAGCCCTCAAAACGCTTGCATGGATGATGTAGTGGTTCAGAGCAAAATCCTAATTGTAGTCTTGGTCCACCGTATGGACTAGTTCTGACTCAGGTCTAGTCCATATGCGCCACACCACATCCGCTAAGTCCTGAGATCGAGACCACACTGCGCATGATTTAAAGATGATGGATAAATTAATTAGTAACTGAGCTAAATTGAGCGTAACAGAAACCTGGGCAGCACAAAGCAGAATGAGTCACTAACCGCTGGAAACACTTGACGGAAAAGAGAGAGAGAGAGAGAGAGGAGAGAGAGAGAGAGAGAGAGAGAGAGAGAGAAAGAGAGAGAGAGAGAGAGGTACATTTCCACACGATGACGAACGTAAAAACATAAGAAGAACTCTAACACAAGACGAACGAAGAGATGAAGAAACGGAGAAAGATTATTGTACAAACGGGAAACCACCGTAGGGGGAGGGGGAGAGGGGAGTGTCAGAGACAGACCGTGAGGTGGGGTTGGGGAGTATGGGGCGAAGGGAGAGAGGGCAGGGGGAGAGGGTGGGGGAGGGGGGTGGGGGCGGAGGGGAAAGGGGGAGGGAGAAACACTTGAATGGACTGTATCTGGAGACAGACAATCGGTACCCACTGACCAAGTGTGTAATCCCCACACCAGGAAATAAACGAACACAGATTCAGGTTGAAAATCCATCTTCGTTTCATCACGTGATGCAACCAGAGCGAGGCGAGTAACGCATGCCGGGAAGACGTCACAGTGATCACGTGCTTTGCGCTCAGTAAAGCAGCGCCGAAGAGAGTTCCGATTCAGAGCAACATTGCGGACGCTGTTAGGTAAGAAGAATGAAATGAACGAACAATCTGTCTCTGTGGTTGACAGCGGTGAATGCAAAGAGTTCGACCTCATGCTCTCTAGAAAGTGAATGCCAGCGGGGTGTGGGCGGACATCATACCAGGGTGTCAGTGACTGTATTAAGAGAGCGACAGGTAGGACACGGATTCCTGGCTACACTTCCACTGTGTTTGTTGCAAAGGAGAAGAATGCTCTGTATTTGATTTGCGTGTGTGTGTGTGTGTGTGTGTGTGTGTGTGTGTGTGTGTGTGGTGTGTGTGTGTGTGTGTGCGTGCGTGTGTGTGTATGTGTGTGTGTATTGTGTGTGCGTGCGCGCGCGCGCGCGCGCGCGCGCGCGCGCGCGTGTGTGTGTGTGTGTGTGTGTGTGTGTGTGTGTACGCAGTGCAGACAATTGAACCGTTCAAAAACAAACCAAAAGGATGGTGCTCGATCGAGAAATAGCCGTAATTTTTATCTTATTTTCAGGATTAATGTGAGCTTTTAAACCGCGAATGTGAGATGATTTCGAAAGTCACAAAGGAACATATAACCAAAGACCATACAGAGGAAGTGTTTCTGAATGTAGATTCTTTGATGTAGGCCAACCAGATCAACAGCTAAAGACTGCAATTCCAGTGGTGCGTATGCCCTTAGCTGCAGAGATCACCATTGGTCTCTAGCCCCCCAAATGCATGGTAATAGCGAGGGATTTCTCTGTGTTACGGCATGAGCGAGACACAGAAATAAACCTGCTGTTGTTGATACGCGCTGTCTCATTTTCAAACAAAAACGTCCAAAAAAAAAAAAAAAAAAAAAAAAAATCTCTGCCTTAGGTGTTCCATTGGTCCGATAACTGATGCCACAAAAAAAAAAAAAAAAAAAAAAAAAAAAAAAAAACGTCGAGTTCTTCCTCCTGTCTGTGTTCAATACCGTGCCCTGGCCTGTTGGGATATGTTGTTCACAACATGGCGGCTTTTACCGAGGTAAGATCTTCTCACAACACACAGGCACTTTCCCAGACTTTTTCCGTCGCTTCATTGACGATTGCCTCGGTGCAGCCTCCTGTCCAATCCAAGATCTGAAAAACTTCATTGACTTCGTCAGTGGATTTCATCCAGCTCTTAGATTCACTTTTGAAATCACTCAGACTACCATTTCCTTCCTTGACATCAAAATCTCTATCTGTCCCAACTCACCCTACCTCACCACATCTGTTCATTACAAACCCACCGACTCGCATTCATACCTTCTGTACTCCTCCAGTCACCCTGCTTCCACCAAAACAAGCATTCCTTTCTCTCAACTACTTCGTTTGCGACGCATCTGCAGCGATGATGACGATTTCGCCAAACAATCTACCCTGATGATCTCATTTTTCCTTGAACGTGGATACCCTGAACCCATTTGCCAAGAAGCCCTACAAAAGGCCTCTAGAATTCCCAGAAACACCGCTCTTAAGCAAAAGATCACTCCTTCATCAGACGACAGGCCTGTTCTTGCTATCACCTTCCATCCTCACAACCTCACCATCAAAAACATCCTTATGAAGAACTACCACATTCTGCAGACTGATCCTTCCCTGAAACACATTTTCACCAGCCTCCACTAGTTGCCTACAAACGTGACACCAACCTCAGATCTTCTTGTGCATTCAAAATTGTCCACAAACACAGTCTCACCACCTGGCAATTCTCCATGCAAGCAACCCAAATGCAAAACCTGTCCTCACCTAAACTCTTCTACAACCATCTGTGGCCCCTCAGGCAAAATTTCCATACGCAACCCTTTCACTTGTCAGTCCCGCAATGTAGTTTACATTCTTTCTTGCTCCTTCTGTGGCCTCTTGTATGTTGGAGAAACCTACAGAACCCTTAACGACCGTTTCACAGAACACCTACGAGCAGTCCGTCTCGGTTACAATACACCAATTGCAAACCATTTCTGCTCTTCCGGCCACAACCTCTCCCACATGCAGATTGCTGCAGTCTGGCAAAATTCATCTTCCTCTATAAGACGTAAAGAACAAGAGTCCCTCCTTATTCACAAACTTGGCACTATCCACCCAAATGGAATCAATATCAAACACTGACTTTCCTCCATAACAGCCCTTTGTTCTTACTTATCTTGATTTTGTCTCTTAACATTATTATTACTATTTTTATTTACTTTATCCCCCCCCCCCCAGTCCTTCTGCTCTTGACCCATTTCTCTCTTCTTCCCCACCCTGCCCTCTCCTTCTATACCCTCCCCTCATCCCTTCCAACTCTCTCCTTCCTTCCCCCTCAATCCTTGCTGAACACTTTTCATCTTCTAGCAGTATTCACTTTTCAGCTTTTTGGCAGTGCTCACTTCCTCACTTCCCCATTTCTCCCTGCCCACTGTCACCCATTCCCACTTGTCCCTCCGAGCCAAGAAGGTTTTAAACCGAAGCGCCCTCATCCACCTCTTCCTCAAGGACCTGCTACCATAACCCAGGCAAGTTGTTCCACCCAAATATTGTTTCACCTTATTTTATAGAGTGCGGCGCTTTGAGAGTCTGGCCATGGCTCTAATCTGTGACTGAGGCAATGCTAGGTCTCCGTTCATGTGGGGCCTGAAAGGGGTATATATAGCCTGACAGCAGTTCCACATCTAGCGGCACTTTCTTCTGTAGTAAACTGTCCGTCTCAGGTTTTTTTCCCGTTAATTTAATTTAATTCAGTTTGAATTAATTTAATTCCATTTGCTTTTCTTTTATTTCATTTTTTCATGTCATTTCATTTCATTTTTATTTATCTTATTTTATTTTATTATTTCATTTTTTTTCTTTTGTATTGTTTTCTCTTGTTTTGTTTTTTCTCCTTTTTCGCCTCCCTCATGTAGGGGGGGGGGGGGGGTGTAAATCTTCGACATTCCGAACGTGTTCACTTGAAAGACGAAGAAAACGACGAAAAAAAGAAGAAAAAAAAAAAAAAAAAAAAAGAAAAAAAAAAGTAACAAACGCCGTCTCAAAACGTCACCTCGTTTGTTGAAGATATAATAAGTTATGTCAGGCGATCTGATTCGCCGAACATTGTACTCTTCGTATCGATCAGTAGCGCCTTTCATTTATTCGCCGCGCCAGGGGCGATGACCGGTATTCTGCGCAATGCTGAGTTTTATGGACCTCCAAATACTGTCAATTAATGCTTTAATTAATATGCTCGGTGGTAGTATCGGGTTCTCTTCTCTCATCTCTCTCTCTCTCTCTCTCTCTCTCTCTCTCTCTCTCTCTCTCTCTCTCTCTCTCTCTCTCTGTGTCTCTCTCTCTCTCTCCACGTTATTTAACGGATTGTTCCGGTTTAGGGACTAGCTTCACGGAAATGTGGGCTGGTGGGAAAAATGCGCTCTTGCACAGGAAGCGAGAGAGAATTCTGGTCTGTGGTTCAAATCTCTCCCCCCCCCCCATTCCACAGGGCCTTGAGTTGTGGTATGAGTGTTGGTCTTTCAGGAAGATCCTATATGCAGCATAGAATTAGCGCACGGTAAAATAGCCTTCAGCGACAAAGGGAGTTAGTCTGGGCCACCCTCTGTCAAAAAAAAAAAAAATCATTTTGATGGGTCAGCAATAAAATGCTTTACGGTGCAGTGCAATGCATAACAGTACAATTCATGACAGTGCAGTGCAATGTAGTACAATGCATTAGAATGCAGTATAATGCAATAGAGCGCAGTACAATGCATAACAGTGCAGTACAATGCATAACAGTGCAGTATGATGCACAACAGTGCAGTACAATTCATAACAGTGCAGTACAATGCAGTACAATACAATAGAGTTCAGTACAATGCAGTACAAGACATTAGAGTGCAGTACAATGCTATAGAGTGCAGTTACAATGCATAACAGTACAGTACTATGCATTAGAGTGCAGTATAATGCATCACAGTGCAGTACAATGCATTAGAGTGCAGTACAATGCATCAGAGTGCAGTATGATACATTGGAGTGCAGTACAATGCATGGCAGTAGACAGCAGTGCAGAACAATGCATTAGAGTGCAGTACAATCTGTTATAGTACAGTATAATGCATTAGAGTGCAGTACAATGCATAAGAGTGCAGCACAATGCATTAAAGTGCAGTACAATGCATTACAGTGCAGCACAATGCATTACATTTGCAGTACAATGCATAATAGTGCAATGCAGTACAATGCATTACAGTACAGTACAATGCATAATAGTGCAGTGCAGTGCAATGCATTACAGTGCAGTACAATACATTACAGTGCAGTACAATGCATAACAGTACAGTACAATGCATAATAGTGCAGTGCAGTGCAATGCATTACAGTGCAGCACAATGCTTTACAGTGCAGTACAATGCATTACAGTGCAGTACAATGCATAATAGTGCAGTGCAGTACAATGCATAATAGTGCAGTGCAGTATAATGCATTACAGTGCAGTACAATGCAGTGGAGTGCAGTACAATCTACGAGAGTGCAGTACAATGCATAACAGTGCAGTACCATGTATAACAGTGCAGTGCAATGCATAACAATATAGTACACTGCATAACAGTGCAGTATGATGCATAACAGTGCAGTACAATGCATAACAGTGCAGTATGATGCATAACAGTGCAGTACAGTGCATAACAGTGCAGTACAATGCAAAACAGTGCAGTACGATGCATAACAGTGCAGTACGATGCATAACAGTACAGTACGATGCATAACAGTGCAGTACAATGCATAACAGTGCAGTACGATGCATAACATGCAGTACATGCATAACAGTGTAGTACGATGCATAACAGTGCAGTACGATGCATAACAGTGCAGTACGATGCATAACAGTGCAGTACAATGCATAACAGTGCAGTACGATGCATAACAGTGCAGTACAATACATAACAGTGCAGTACGATGCATAACAGTGTAGTACGATGCATAACAGTGCAGTACAATGCATAACAGTGCAGTACAATGCATAACAGTGCAGTACAATGCATAACAGTGCAGTACGATGCATAACAGTGCAGTACAATGCATAACAGTGCAGTACGATGCATAACAGTGCATACGATGCATAACAATACAGTACACTGCATAACAGTGCAGTGCAGGCAGCAGTAGAATGTATTAGAGTGCAGTACAATACATAACAGCGCAGTAGAATGCATAATAGTGCAGTGCAGTACAATGCAGTGCGGTGCAGTACAATGCATGAGGGTGCAGTACAATGCATAACAGTGCAGTACACTGCATTACAGTGCAGTACGTCGCAGTACAATGCATTAGAGAGTGCAGAACAACACATAACAGCGCATTACAATGCATTAGAGTGCAGTACAATACGTAACAGCGCAGTGCAGTGCAATGCATTAGAGTACAGTACAATGCATTAGAGTACAGTACAATGCATGAAAGTACAGAGTACTGCATAACAGTCCAGTACAATGTATTAAAGTGAAGTACAATACATAACAGTGCAGTACAATGCATAACAGTGCAGTACAATGCTTAACAGTGCAGTGCAGTACAATGCATTAGAGTGCAGTACAATTCATTAGCGTGCAGTACAGTGCATAACAGTGCAGTACAATGCAGTAGAGTGCGGTACATGCATTACAGTGCAGTGCAATGCATTACGAGTGCAATATAATGCATAACAGTATAGTGCAGTGCAATTCATTAGAGTGCAGTACAGTGCATAACAGTGCAGTGCAATGCAGTAGAGTGCGGTACATGCATAGCAGTGCAGTACAATGCATTAGAGTGCAATATAATGCATAACAGTATAGTGCAGTGCAATTCATTAGAGTGCAGTACAGTGCATAACAGTGCAGTACAATACAGTACAATGCAGTAGAGTGCAGTACATGCATAACAGTGCAGTACAATGCATTAGAGTGCAGTGTAATGCATAACAGTACAGTGCAGTGCAATGCATTAGAGCGCAGTACAGTGCATAACAGTGCAGTACAATGCATTAGAAGTGCAGTATGATGCATAACAGTGCAGTGCAGTACATGCTATAGAGTGCGTACAATGTGTTAGAGTGCAGTAATGCATAACAGTGCTGTACAATGCATAACAGTGCAGTGCATCACACTGCAGTACAATGCAGTGCAAAGCATTAAAGAGCAAGTACAATGCATAACAGCACGGTACAGCACATCACAGCACAGCACAACAGCGCAACGCAGCGGAACGCAATATAACAGAACAGTAGCAATGATAGTGGAG
>CM065725.1:8746998-8756998 GCA_033310375.1 Conus canariensis | reverse complement strand
ACAACTTTGCCTGAGTCAAATGCTGTGCGTTTAAGATCTGCGGATTCGTCTAGCAAAAATGATTATGTCCATGGCTGCATCGGAATGAACAGACCATCATGGCACTGTGCACATGCTAGTATAGATTGTAACTGAAACAGAGATAAATTATGGTCTGTCTCTATATGTAATTACCGTGTTGTGTCTACAGACTTTTGAGGGTTCTTGTGGCTGTTCAAGTCTGAATCTGTGTCGTATCTACACACACACACACACACACACACACACACACACCACGCACGCACGCACGCACACACGCACGCACGCACGCACACACACACACACGTGCACACATACACACCACACACACGTGCCCCACACGCACACACACACACACACACACACACACACACACACACACACACACACACCACACACACACAACATACATACACACAGTGAGAGCGAGGGAGCGAGCGAGTGAGCCAGCGAGATGATGGTTCCGGTGGAAAATTGCCCACATTTTTGAAAATGCCCTGAAACGTTCTAGAATGACCGGAAGTGAGGTAGGGATCGGGGATAGTATCAACGATGTGTCAGAAAGCGCATAATTACTATTTTCGTATGAAACTGTTTAATCGTTTGCTTCATATTGACTGTTTTCTGCCTTCTCTTCCTGACATGGGGACAAATGACGTTCACCATGACAGGAGACACTGAGGTCACAGGACTAACCGACGCAAGCAGGATAAAAAAAAGAAAGAGGGCGGCCAACAGTCACGCTGCTGTTGACCATTATGCTGAACAATAGGGTTGTTACTGGAAGAGGAGCCATGTTTGTTTCAGCAGATCCGTCAGTTAGCGAGTAGAGTGATGACGGGCTCAGCATACTTTTTCAACGTTCCCAACTGTATTTCAGGCTTGGCGGCGGTTTGAATTCTTGAGAATAAGTCATTATTGAGAATACTTGTGCAATGTCCCGTGCTGGATGTTCCCAACCATGGCGCCAGTGGGAAGTCGTCGATGGCAAGTGACACCTCGTCAAGCAGGTTGGCGGTTCTATCAAGCAAGGGAGAACAACTATTGTGTTCTGAGTGATAATTTTTTTAAACAAAGAATTTATAATGATTCTGCAAGACAATGCGGACAATCAGATTACAAGACAAAACACAGGGTTATGTCTTGCACTCTGTCCATATTGTCTTGCGGAATCACTGACAATTTTTTTTGGTCAAATTTGTTTGAATTTCCGCCTTCAGTCGCCTCAATTTAAACTGAAACTGTGTAGTGGAAAATTTGGAAAGAGAGGGGGTTAGTTACCGCCAAGGACCCAGACAAACAGAGTACAGGACTAGACACAAAGCATTTGGACCTCTTGGGTCTTCTTCAGGCGAAAACAAATAACATTTAGGACAGTGGCAATAAGAACATGTAGCCACTTAGCTTCGCTTCTCCTGTTCGTCTCCAAATCTTGTCCCTGTCCTAAATGGTATTTGTTTTCGTCTGAAGAAGACCCAAGAGGTCGAAACGCATTGTGTCTAGTCCTGTACTCTGTTTGTCTGTGTCCTTGGCGGTCACTAACCCCCTCTCTTTCCAAATTTTGCGTCATTTTCCGACCTCAGTCACTCCGTTTTAAAACTGTGTCATGGAATTTTTGGTCATTGGGGATGACAGGAAAGTGATACAGCTGCGGTGGGCATGCACGAGAAGAAAAGGGGGCACGGGAGGAAGTGTGCCTGTGACGGAGCGTCCAGTTCAGCTCAACATCCAGAAGAACAAATCTTAAACAAATGTTAGCGAACCGCCAAGAGAAACGTGGACAAACGAGTCACAAGACAAAACACGACGCGTTTCGACCTCTTAGGTCTTCTTCAGGCAAGACACGAACAAATAGGACAATGAAAATGAACGAGTTTGCCACTTAGCTTTGATCTCTTCAGCGCAAGGTAGGCGTTGAATGAAAATGGAAATAATAGCAAAACCGGAAATTGAAATAATTGAATGAAACGTAGGCTCGTTTTCATTCAACGCCTACCTTGCGCTGAAGAGATCAAAGCTCAGTGACAAACCTCGTTCATTTTCATTGTCCTATTTGTTTGTGTCTTGCCCGAAGAAGACCTAAGAGGTCGAAACGCGTCGTGCTTTGTCTTGTGACTCGTTTGTCCACGTTTCTCTTGGCGGTTCGCTAACATTTATTTAAGATTTGTTTAGATTTCCGCCTGCAGTCGTCTCACTTTGCAACTAGATCCAGAAGAACAAAAACAAAAATCACTCGGCCAGCAAACGAGCGAACAAACAAAGCAAGAGAGATGCTAGTTTGTTCCTTCATCTGGCGGCCCAGTCATTCTGGGTTCTGCTATTATTTCAAATTTCCGGTTGCAGTCACCCCCCCCCCCCCCCCCCCACTTTGAAACCAGCATCCAGAAGCTAGTGGTGGGAAGAGGCGGGAAGGTGGTGGGGAAGGTGGTGGGGAGGCAGGGAGGTACATATGGCCTCAGGAAGGCTGCTCCGATGGTACCCGACAGTGGAACTTCACTGTGGACTGACTTTTTGAAAGCACACATTGTCAAGTGGGCTGGCTCAGTACAGATCGCCAGCTTCATTGCAGTCCCTGTGGAACAGACATTGGACCAGCTGTTCGCAAACAGCCAGAGCAGTTGGGTGGGGGGGGGGGGGGGGGGGGGGGGGGGGGGGGGAGGGGGAGGGGGAGGGGGGGAGGGGGGACGTCTGGCGGTCATAAAGTCTTCCAAGTTCACGCTTCTTACCGGAATCTACACAATTATTCTTTACTGATCAGATCCTTGGCATTGCAGAGATGGAGCTCTTTTCAAGGCTAAAAAAGAGGGGCCAGTTCGGTTGGTTTCCCTTAAAAAATGAAAATATACCAAACATGACAGAAACGAAAAGGAGTGGTGTACATTCCTTTTTTATTGATAACATTTTTTGTTCAGTCAAGCTGGAAAGATCATACAAAACACTAGAATGAGTTTGAATTCTCTCTCTCTCTCTCTCACCCTTTCTCTCTCTTCTTCATTTTCTCTTGAGACATTCCACTGAGTTGTCTTTTGTCTTCTTTCTTTTTCATTAAAAGTTTTCCTTCGTTGTTGCCATTTCCTTTTTCTTTCTTTCTTTTTGCAAGAAAATTGACGATATCTTGTCCAATGAGAACTTAATTTTATTACAACGTTGCTCTGTCTCCAGGTTCATGGTTTCGTTCTTCACATGTTCTGGGTCTGACAATCCGGAGACAACTCTCTTTTGTAAGAACTCTGTTGTCATTCGTTCCCCTTTAATCTTCAAGAGTCACTGCCGTGCTAGCAGTCGTAAATAGTGTCTTGACAGAAGAAATAGGTTTCATTATGTTCAAAACTTTTTTTAATCAGCTTTTTGTTGTTGTTGTTGTTGTTGCTGGGGCTTGTTTTTGCTTCGGAAGTTTATTGCCAGAGTGACTGGTGTTATACAGAATTGTTTGACGTGTTGATTAATTTTGGAATATCAGAACTACTAATATCTCTTCTTAATTTGCCACTGATGAGCAGTGTCATTCAAGTGATATTTTCGCTGAAAAGTGAAAGTGGTGTGATGCATGGTGTTTATTTCTTCCATAGAATTCCTGCATTCTAATGCATAGAATGTGCAAAATTCAGAATGAACAGTTGACCATTTCTTCAGAAATTTGTGCATAAATCCTGGTTCAAATCAGCCTGCTGCCGCTCTGCCTGTTGTTTGCTTCCCTCACGTAGCTGGAATGTCTTGATTGTCGTGTTATCAGTACTGTGATGACCTCATATTGTTTGAAAAACACACGGGTTATGCAGACACTGAAAATATTATCACATTCACAACAGACACAAGGGACATAATACATCGCTTTAAAACAATGAACTCAAGCCTTTCATGTGGTATTTTTAGTAAGTGGATTTAGTTAAGAAAAAAAAAAGCCACGTATAAAACTATATCAATAACCATGAGCATCACTCACATAAATATGATTAGATAATACCTATTTTAAGATAGCATAATCAAGACCTAAAAATTAACAAAAGCGCGTGCGCGCAAACACACACACACACACACGCGCGCGCGCGCGCGCGAGGCGAGAGAGAGGAGAGAGAGAGAGAGAGAGACAGACAGACAGACAGACAGACAGACAGACAGACAGACAGAGACAGAAACAGAGAGATGAATACAGTCAAAACATAACGGTTGAACTGCCGAACTTTTGGATTAAAATAAAATTTAATAAATAATTAAAAAAAGACAAACAAACAAACAAACAAAAAACAAACAAACAAACAACAAAAAAACCACCGCAGATTTACATCCCTTTAACCGCTCATATCATGATCAATCTGTCAATGAGTAAAAAGAATTGCAGCGAATCGACACCTACTTGGGGGAAAAAAAAACCCTGTTCACACAGTTGATGGCAGAAGTAAACGAATGGTGTCAATTTCTGTCCATTCTGTGGAAATCTTTGCTGTTAGCTTGATCTCACTGCCGTTTTCTCGTGTTGGCTTAAGGCTGTGTCAGACCGACTGACATAGGCTAGAACACCAAGGCTACATCAAAATGTTGTTCTGCTCTGCAGAGTTATGCGGGGATTGTCTTCAGCTGTGTCAAGCTCCTAGCATAACATTATCAGTCTCCAAAACTCCCTCGAAGTCGGAGTGTGGCTGCCCACGTGGCGAGGTAATCAAAAACGGTCACACACGTAATGTTCTCATCCCCAGCTGATGCATTTGTACCACAGTGTCTTCAATCTTCAAATTTGTAGGTCAGCCGTCATTGTTGACTATTATTGACCTGTGTTCAAGTACTTCGGCTGTTCGGATGATCCCTGGAGTCTTTTAGCCAGGGTACGACGACGACGACGACAACAACAACAAGAACAACAACAACAACAGAACAAAAACAACAACAACAACAACATGCCGTTCTCCTTGCGTTCCCAGCTCGTTCATTTTTTTTTTCTTCTTTCGCCTTTCTTAGTTAGTGCTCAGTGATGGTCAATGCTGGTCAGTTTAGCGTATGTGACCGTTTGGATCCCATCCTTAAGACAGATTCCATTTTCGTGGATAATGTTAAACAAGACACGGCTCTGTCTCTTGTGTGTGTGTGTGTGTGTGTGTGTGTGTGTGTGTGTGTGTGTGTGTGTGTGTGTTGTGAGTGTGTGTGTGTGTGTGGTGTGTGTGTGTGTGTGTGTGTGAGGAGAGAGAGAGAGAGAGAGAGAGAGAGAGAGAGAGAGAGAGAGAGAGAGATCTCCATCCACCAATGCACTACAGCCTTTTCTTCTTAGAAGGATGGAGTAGAGTTTGTCGTGCGAAGAAGCATGTTTTGATTTACTTTTTTCTTGGGGGTGGGGGTGGGGGTGGGGGGCTTTACAATTAACACAGACAACCTGTCATCCAAAGACCTTGGAGAAGGTTAGACTCTGGGCAGAAGTTTACTCCAAAGGGGGAAAAATCCCTTCTTGCCTGCTGTCCTAAGCAAGGACTGAACCCAAACCCTTCATCAAGAGAGGAATGCTCTATCCGCTGGACCAACCCAGCGCCCCATCATGTTCGCGACAACGGCCTCAATGTCTCAAAGCGATTTGGTAGTCCGCTCGATCACTTTTTTTTCTGCTAAATAGAAAAAAGGGACGCTACCGACTGCTTTTGGTGACGCCTTTTCACACACACACGAGAGAGAGAGAGAGAGAGAGAGAGAGAGAGAGAGAGAGAGAGAGAGAGAGGGGGGGAGAGGGAGAAGCAGAAGAGAGAGACAGACAGACAGAAAGAGACAGAGAGAGAGAGAGAGACAGAGAGAGAGACAGAAACAGAGAGATGAATAATGTCATTACGGTTGCGCTGCCGAACTTTTAGATTAAAAAAAAAAAAAAAAGATATCGCAGATTTACATCCCTTTAAACACTCATATCATGATCAATCAGTCAATGAGGAAAAAACGATGCACGAAGGTCCCGCATTCAAAGACAGAGCATTCAGCTGCGAAGTGACGGTTGAGAGTTCGAACCCCTTCTGGGATCAGAATGTTGACAGGTCTGAACATTTCCTATGCCCATTCAGCAGTAAATCGGTACCTCATTCAGTTCAGGGAAGATTGAGGGGAAGACGAAGTGAAATGGACTCCGACTTGCGCAGTACCGTGCCGTACACGTAGCGAACTTTTAACCCTTCACTGCTCCTCCTATCACTAGGTTGTGGGATTGGAACGTTTAACCCTTGCTGAGCTACGTGATTGATGTGAAATCCCATGTCTTTGTGTTGGAAGTGAACGGGTAAGGTGTCTGAAGGACTGGCATGATTGTATATTTCATGAGTGAGTTACTCTGTTATAAACATGATATTAAGCAGAGATGCGCACAAATCAAAATCGCACCGTGATGCACGCAAGTCAAGAGACAGTTGATGTATTTTCATCTATAATCAAAAGAGGAAGCTCTCTGGAAGTTTCTGAATACTGTAAGAATTCTGGTGGCACTACTGACCAGAGCACTGAATTGTGAAAAAAAATGACAGTTCCTGACACCTAATATTTTCCAACCTTTTACTTAAAAATCTGTCTTTATTTATCCTCTTTGTGCAGTTTGTTGTTGAATTAAAAAAAAGTACTACTTACAGGCCTATCATTTGAGTATTCAGTGATGATTATAGAACATGACATGGAAATTTGATCAAGGAAAACAAATTATTGTTGACCAGTAACATGGGTCTTGTTATTGAAACAATGACTGGCTTTAATTTCATTAAATCAACACACACACACACAACACACACACACACACCACACACCCCCACTCGCCATTGAAGTACATCGTTAACAAATGCAGATTATGTAGAGCCTCTTTCCTCCACCCCCCCCTCTACCTCCCAGCTCCTACCCCCACCCCCACCCCCTTCCCCCACCTCCCCCTGATGAGGTGTCGCCGTTTCTTGTTTCGCGACATAGTAAACAAGCCAAACGGGTGACAGGGCAGATGTGAAAACACACGTGCAATAACTTTCTCCTCACATCTTCCTATTCCTTGTTACGATCCGCCTCTCCCTCCCCCTCCTCCCCCACCACATCTCTCCCCCCACCTCAGCCCACCCTGCACGTGCACGTCATTTGGTGAAGAGGATGTTTTCAATAAAATTCTTCCACCCACCCCCTCTGCCCCCCGAGTCACCATCTCCCCATCTCCCCCACCCCCGTCACCCCTCAACTCATTAATTTAATGAAAGGAAGATGTTTTAAATCTTCTATTTTCTTACGGCCCGCAGAACAATGAAACGCCAAAACTTTGAACACTGAACCAAGGTACAGAACACAGCGAAAGCCCTCCCTCGTCTCCCTCTACCCTGTTTCTCTCGCCCCCTTCCCCTCCCCCGCCCCCCTTTCCCCACCACCCTCCCGCCTCTCCTTTTTTCATCCAGCGAATGAACAATATTTGGTGAAAGAGGATACGTTTTCTTTCTTTCTTTTTTTTTTTTTCTAACCGCAAGTTCTCATCCCTTATCTTTTCCCCTTCCCCTCTCCCCCCCCCCCCCCTCCCCCCCCCCCCTTCCATCGCTTCCAGCCCTCCGGTACCGTCGACCTGTTAAGGCCGGAAGCTTCTCAAATTTAGGACATTGAATATTCGTGTTAAAGACCCTGTAAAACTATAGCTGCAGGTCGCAGGCCATGTACACAGGAAAAGACCTGGCAAGCGCCATGAAAGACAATGGCTACACGCCACAGTTAGAATTTTAACACCAAAACACAATATAACCCATGTACGCGTTTTGAGGCCTGCCATAAATTTGAGCCAGTATTTAATGTTAAACTGATATCTGATCAAAAGAACAACTCCCCACCAAGCATTTATCTTGTTCTGATGGGATTTTCACTGACGAAATCACAAACAATCTTCAAATACATGACCTTCCCCTTGGTTCACGTCACATTTCAGGCCTTGGCACTCGTCCGTGACCCTATCTTTGCGCCAGCTGGAAGCGCCCAAATAGTCCCATTCCTTTGATTGTAATCTGTCTGCTTGGTGCTACCTGGCTTGTATCTTCATGGCCAAATGGAAGAAAATGAGGAGAATCAACTTTCAGACACAATAAAAAATCTCAAAAAATCTGAGTGCGCCAGTCTATAAATACCCGACCCCTTAAGCAAGACCTTGGCGCATTGATTTTTGGTGTGCAGCCTGTACACAGGAAAACAGCCAGCGATGCGCCATGAAAGGTAATTGGAGAACAGACGGGCACAGCTTGTCTGTGCCTGTACTGCCCGCTACAGGGCCGTGGGGGATACCCCGATAGCAACAACAATGATGCACGTGACTGATACCATATCGCGCCGTCACCTCCTCTCTCCCCCCCCTACCCCACCCCCACCCCCATTATCCCTCACCTCACTACCCATCCCTCCAATCTCCACTCAACAAGTGCTTGGGGAGTGTTTGAATCTCTGAACGAGATCATGTTGGTCACCGTTTTATCATTATCTCTTCCCCTACACCTCCATTACCGTTTTAGTACCCTCCCCCAACCCTTCCCCCACAGAGCGGTGCATAATTATGCTGGCTAGGGTTCAACGGCATTTGACAGGTAGGAACGGCAGTTTATCCCACTGTTTTATTACAGCTTTTTACCACAACTTTGTGTTCGTACGTTTGTTTTTTCAGTTGTTTGTTTCTTTGTTTGTTTGGCTGTCTCATCTTCGGTGATACTTCAGTGGCGTTAGTCCACGCCGCTCAATCCCGTGTACAGACACGTCCAGGTGTGTTTCCTGCAGCCCCGTCACTGGCAGTCCATGTCAAGTCTTCATGAGGCACCTGCCAGAGGCGGCTCTGCACTGCTGCCGAGTCATTTTGGTGGTGTTCAGTAGTGCCCAACATAACGCAGGACTGCGCTCTACGCTTACTTTCCTTAAAGATATCCCGGTGTCAACCAGGCCCGAAAGAAACAGACACCTGCTGTATTGGTCAGGAAATTTGAGCGACACTCTCAGAGAGGCATCCATTTGGTGAATGAAACTCGACTGTGTGGTCCCACTGAGCTCGTAGCAAACTCAACTCTGGGTAGGAGCCAGTCGAGGCAAAAAAAGAGAGAAAAAAAAATCCCTCAAATGAATAGCTCTGATAGGAATCGAACACACGACCCCCCACCATGGAATCCGTGTCGCTTACTACTCTGCCAGAGCAGCTGGTTTCAGTGGACTGTTTAGCCTTTGGTGGTCCGTAGTCGGTCACACACAGGATACATCACATACACTCTTCAGTCAACAAATCCCGTAAGCCATTTTGCGAATGCACGAGCATTTCAGTTACCGACATGGTTATTGTCCGGAATTGTCACTGAGGGTGGGGCTGTGCTCCTGGGCCTGGGGCAGGGGTGGGAGGGGGATCCAAAATTATCAACTTTTTTTTATTTTAATTTTTTAAAATCAATTCATCCTGTGACCAATATTGGGAGCAGGAGGGGGTGGGGTGGGATGGGGGATCCAAAATTATCAACATTGTTTTTGTTGCTGTTTTTGCTTTATGTTTTTAATCAGTTCATCCTGTGACCAATATTGGGAGTAGGAGGGGGTGGGGTGAGATGGGGGATCCAAATTATCGACATTGTTGTTTTTCTTTTCATCGTATCATCCTGTGACCAATATTGAGAGAGAGGGAGAGAGAGGGAGGAAGTGGTGTTGGGTGGGGATAGGGTGGGGGCGACGCCGTGACATGTTAATCACATGTGCATCATAATAATCAGTTTTTGCCGCAAAGTGAACTGTCGACATAGTCTCCTCATTCTCACTGAAGAATGAGAGAAAGGTCAGACCGCCTCATCTACCAATCAGCAGATTTGGCCATTTCTGATGCAAGGGGAACAATTCCCGGGCTGAACATAATTACTACCAATCAGCAGACGTCACTGTTTTGATGCAAGGGGGAAACTATTCATGGCTGAACATAATAACTGTCAGTCAGCACACGTTATTAGTCCCGATGCAAGGGGAACAAATCATGGCTAAACAGCTGTAGTACCAATAAGCA